>JABSTQ010009855.1:0-600000 GCA_013358835.2 Ixodes persulcatus
TGGCGTCGTCATGTTGATGGGAATTTCAGGTTGGACCGCCTGTTTGACTTCCTCGCGCACAACCTCGGCGATGGAGAGCGTCGCTGGACGACTCGAAGCTGGCAGCAATCTGCTGAGTTCCTCCCTGACGACGTCCCGAATAATTTCGCAGATGTCCGGAGTTACAGGAGAGGTTTCGCCACTAAACAGGGTGGATGCAGCGACGCCTGGATGGCGTTGGTAGTAGGAAGCCCGCGCTTGGAGGGCGCGCTCGATGTTGGTCGCCTCCGTGGCGAAGGCTTCGACGGTGGTCGGCGGGTTGCGGATGAGTCCTCCGAAGATGTCATCCCTTACTCCTCGCATCAGGATCCGCAACTTGTTTTCGTCGTTGGCTTGAGGGTCGGCGCGAGCAACCCGGTGCAGAACATCCTCGACGAAACTGGTGATGGTCTCGTTTGCCCCCTGGGTCCTCATTCAAAGAAGGTCCTCGGCCCTCTCCCGTCAATACTGGTTCGTGAAAGTCCGTCTCAGTTGATCCTTGCAGGCTGTCCACGTGATCAACGAAATCTCGCGATTCTCGAACCAGAGCCTGGCCGTTCCTTCGAGCGCGAAGTCAAGATTCTGCAGGCGCTCTTCGTCCGTCCATCGGTTGTGCTGGGCTACTCGCTCGTATTGTTGTAGCCAGTCCTCGATGTCTTCATAAGGCTCACCATGGAAGGACGCGGGCGAACGGGCAGCGACGGGTAGGACAACGACGGGCGGAGAGGTCATTGTCGCGGTCTTTTTCTTTTGTTTCTGAGGCTGGGGCCCGAGTTTCGGAAGTTGGTCTTTGGTACGGCGGCTTGCCCGGGCGTCGGCATCTTCTGTGAAGGGTAGCCTTCCGGGGCTGAGTACTTCACTTGGCCGGGATGTCTCCGTAGGTGTACGCTCCACGGGCACAGACAGCGATACCCCGCACCTCCACCAAGATGTCACGAATGACAATTGATAAGGCGATGGTAAATGAAGGAACTAAACGTTTAATAGGGCAAACTTGTGCCCAAAACAAAAATGAAACAGAAGATAACAGTAGAGCGTCGCGGGCGTCGATGACGGCGTAAAAGCAGGATCGTACGGTGGGGCGAGACTGACTTCGACTTGCCACGCGGAGCTCCTTTTATAGCCTCGTGAATTTCCGGAAAATTCGGCCTAGAAAGTTCGGTGCGTCGACGGAATTGAAGCCTGGCTTTTCGCGTTGGAGGCAGGCATAATAACCATTAGGCTACGCGCGCGCTGCCTACTTGGCCAGCTGCGCGCGCGGCAATATGCTATTCGCGACTCCAGCAAAACAAACGGCACCTAGCGGGAAAACACTGAACTGGCCGGAACAGGTCCCTTCGCGATTTCTGCTCGTCTCTTCTGGCTTCCGTGTTTACATGTTGCCGGTGGTTTGCGCGGCAGAACAGTTCTACCGGTGACTGTGTCGTGACCCTAGCATCGCCTTGTGACCCAGGTTGCTCTGCACGCGACCTATGGAACCGCGTGAGCCAGACATTCTGCGTTTATCAACGTTCATCAGCACCGTGGAAGGACAGCGGGCAGTCCTTTCCTCGTTTCGTCGAAGAAAGTCGAGTCTCTGGAAGTTCGCTTACCCCATCACATCGCCGCAGGTTCGAAACGTGGAAGATAAAACGCGGGGGAACCAATTTTGAGTCCAATGCTTACTTGCTGGTGTCCCAGCGTTGTGCGTTGAGCTGGCACATGGCACGGCACGACCTGGATTCGACCGCCATATTTGCCCGATAGTGGCGTCTCCTATAGTTCGCTGGAGTCGCGAATAGCAACAGACACTCGGCGTAAGCATCTGTTTCATTGTCTGCTACACAAACCACTGAAGCAGACGATGTCGCAGGCGTTGTAGCAGACGATGGAGCCGGATATGGTGCTCATCCAGGCTAGCTAGGGGGCTTTGAGGGGATCTACTGGTAATAACGTTCAGAGGAGGAAACGCACAGGCCTTGTGTTCTAGGCGGTATTGGTTGAGGTCACGCCGTTTCTCGCCGCAGAAGAAAGGAGTCGAGGGTGGTGGAGTAGATAGTTACGTTGCGATGCAATGGGAACGCGCAAGCCGCTTCTCCGCACGTCGTTCACATTGCAAATTAGCGTAGCGTTCTTTCGTTTCGTCTGGTATCCCTATTTCCCCCAATGGATTCCCAACGGAGCGCTTCCGCAAAACTGTGAGACCGTTTCCCGTTTTATATGACAAGACGCAACCAGACTGCCTAGATAAGGATACTAAGAACAACCACTGGGAAATTATACGAGAGGAATTCGGAATTACAGGCGAGTGTCTCCGCGGCACTTGTTGCATGTCGCCTGCGCTGTGACGGATGTCGTGTTAAATGGTGACACCTCGAAAGTAGCCTTCATCTCTGGCGCGCAGCCGGGGGCCGCAAAGCACTGACCTGTTCCTCGGTGTTTCGATAGCACCAGCTCGGCCGTACCTAAAACCACAGCATCCTTTTCTTCCGAGCGAGGCGACGTCGCAAGATCAACAAGCAGTCTAGGCCCATCACATTCACGCTGATCACATGTAGGTCACCATCGAAACTTACCATGTATATGCTGCCTGGAACGCGTCTCCGACTGGTGTGTTTACCGCGTCCAAAAAAGAGGTCCCTTGATTTCTGCCTGATGACGTCTTTATAGTGTCATGCTGTCGCCGATCGCGATCCTGGCGGCGTCCCAGCAGTTGTGATGTATATGGCAGACGCCTGTTCTGCTGTAGGTCGCTCTCCACTGTGACAGTCCACGGAAGCTAAAGCAGCCGGAAGTTGGGACGCCTGGGACGCCGTGACGACAGCGACACTCGCGTTCCCTCGTGCTTTTCGCCAGCATTTCTATGAACCAACCGCCAGAATCACGACAGGCAGCAGCATGACACGAAAGCTTCTGTGACGTCATTTGTTGCCACTTCGGGACCACTTTTGAAGTATGGGTGGGATAGGACGATAAACACACCAGTCAGAGAGGCGATCCAGGCACCATACCATGTAGGCAGCGAGTGCGGTTTCGAAGCTGATGTATGCGAAAGATGGGAGCTGAAACGGAAGAATCTAACGAAGAGCGCACTGCGAAAGAACAAGAAATCCGGCGGGAGGCTTGCGCGCGATATGAAAAAAGCGAGAGCCAGTGCCGCGAGGCGGAGGCCAATGTAGCCTCCTCGCGTTGGGACGTCGGATGGCGATAGCGCCCACCGGCGCCGACCAGCCGCGCCGTTGCCGCTATTGTGATTCGGCCTCTAGACACGTTGGCGGAATAACGCACGACGGAAGACGTGCGTTATAGACGAAACGGACTTCGCGACAATAAGACGTTAGGCTTGCGTATGTCTTCAGCTGGGCAGCCAAGCCATTCAAATAGTAAAGGGCGGGCAACTGATCTGTCGCAGGCGTCCTGAACGCGCTTTGATCTTCGCCTAAACTGCGTGTCGACAAGTAAATACTGCGCTGGCAAAAAATTAATTTCGAAGAAAAAAAATTTTTTTTTATGTAACCAACTTAGGGACTTTAAGAAAATAATTTTATTTTTACTTCATTGTTTTTTTAATGGAACACATGTAATAATCGTAGTAAACATTCCGTAAGGTATTCACAATTATATAATATAAACACATCTCAGCACATTAAACATAAAAGAAGGCTGGGCAACTATACTCATTTTCACCTCAAGAACCGTAGTTATAAGAGTCCGACTCCGCGCAGGGCGCGACTAATTTCTCTGTTTATGTAGAGTGTTAAGATATATGTAGGTGTATTTTCTATTATATACATGTTATCAGGACGTACGCGTTTCAAAAGCCAAAAGTGTCTCTTTTCTTCCTTCGACAACCGAATCTTGTGAGAACTACTTCGCACAGCGTATGAGCAATGCGCAAAACTTCCTTTTCTTTAGGTTAAAACGAGTATAGTTACCGAAACAACAGGGTTAAGGAAAATCAATCAACTTGGTATATTACGAAAATGGCATGTCTGCTTCTAAGCAAACCACCATTGAACTTTTCGCGCAGTAAAATCCATCCTGCAGCAGTTTTGTTTTCTTTTTTTTTTTCAATTACGTTTTCATATTATACTTTATGTCCCACATGTGGCTCTTATTCTTGCCGGATTAGCGCTGTAGTCTTTCTGAACCGTGCATTCTACAGGGTGAGTCAACGAGTTCGGTAGTTGTTTTAAGGGACCACATAAATCGAATTTTAAATGTGTGCAGCTAAGATTTTGTACGGAAGTGGATGAAGAACGTGCACTAGACTATAAAAGTTTATCTGAACAAACTTACGCGAGTAAAGAGTTAGAAATTAAAAGCTTGTAATTCCTATCTACGCGTTGTGTGTCTGCTAAAAAAAGGGCATCTGATTGCCGCAACAGTCGAGCGATGTGGCACGTAAGATCAAAGTCGTAAAGCCCCTGTACTCAGGCGGCCACGAGAGGCGCTTCTGTCGACCTCAGCAATAGCAGGCGCCGTTTCTGACCCAGATGCGATGTGCTATTTTTCTGCGCCATCTGTCAGTGCATATATTTTATTCTACAAATAAAACATAAAATAATGAAGATAAAACGAGGAAAACAAAACAGATGTGTAGTCTTGTTTTCTTTATTTTTTTTTTTATTATCTTAGGCTACATGCCGTCGTCTGCATTGCACTCTCTGGTTGTTACCGCGTCTCTTTTCAAATCTGAAACTTTTATTCGTGCTTTTTTGAGGTGAAAGTAATCTTCATGGTGCGCTTAACTCCCAGCGAACGAGTGAAGGTTGTTCTCTGGTACGGGAAGTGCCACAGGACGACAGAGGTCTGCTGACGTTTTCGGGAGGAGTCTCGGCGGTTACCTACTGGCGTCCCTCAATGCGAAGCGCAAGTTCGTCTGCTTCATTGCAGGGGTTACGATGATGTTAGAATGACGAGCTCTTATTGACTGATTAAGAAAAACAAATAGTTGTAGACCTTAAGGTGTCTAGCATTGAGGTCTACCCGCTATCCTTTCAGTCAAAGCCAATCAGAGCTCGACGTCGTTCTGGCGTCACCGTAACTCCTGCTCAAGAGGCAGACAAATTTCTCTTCATATAGGCTTTTTTTTTAAAATTCTAAGTGCACCCCGTGTCGGAGAAATGCTATTCATGCGCTCTGGAAACTAGACGGCCTCTCAGATTTGGTTTCGATTGAGCAGCTCCAGTTCATGCGATCAGCGTCACGCCGTGACCGAACGCGCCGCTTGCGTTTTCGATTATCAGACTTCCCACGAATGATCAATACTCTAAGCATTCTCGAGCGATATTGAAGGAAGATCCGGACACTTTTCTTGGTCCCTGACATGCCGGATATTGTGCGTGCACGTGCTAAGACGTGACTGACTCATCATTGTGTCTTTGAGCCCAATTTCGGGATCGGTGGCCGAGTGGGCTAGCTCACACCAGCTCGGAGCACGGGGAGCGAAAGCTCGCGCTACAGAACCCAGGATCCTGGGTTCAATCCCCACCCCTGCCCGTTTTGAGCTGAATGAGGATCGTACCGGCGTGCGGTCGTGTATTACTGCTGTGTGAGGCACGTTAAAATCTAACAACAGACTATTTTTGTGGAGCCACATTTTTGAACATTTGGGGGGAGTTATCAGATAAGAAAATCGAATATAAATAAATTTTGTAATTTTTTAAGAATATAAAACCCCACATTGAATATGTTTTGTTTCTAAAAACAGTTATTCGATACTTCACTACACACAAACAAGTACATTATAAAAAAAGGCTTTTCATCCATAATGCGGTACTTACCTTATATGTCTCGGGTTCTTTAGTATCACATAAATGAAGAGCACGTCACATTTGGCACCACCCAGACCAAATGAGAGCCTGGAGTAATATGAGACTTGCTCTGGAGCGTCCACAGCAATATAAAATATGACGTGCGAATGAAGCCAGCACACAATGAATAGCTCTAGAGCTACGCGAAACACTTATTTTCCTTTTCAGTGCCCTGCATCAGTACGTGCCGCTCGGAAGTCACATGCTCCGAGTACATGGCTCCACCTTCGGAGCGTGCGCCGCACCATCACCCTCTGGATGTACAATTGCAGTGTTTTTATCGTTGTTTTCTTTCCATTATTCACAATCTGATACGTCATTCTCGCAAGAGTAATTAAAGGAGCGATGCAACAATATGCAATTGGAATGTTTTTCACTTTACACGAGCTTACTGGCACTAGTGGGACTCAAGGATACTCGCACGCAACGCCACTGGCCAAGAAACTCCTTTGTTGCGGTGTAATTTCAAGGACAAAAGCGATCATTTTCATTCAATCTCTCCTTTGCAAAATTCGATGACGTAACGTGGGGAGTGCAGTACACCCATATGACGATATGCTGTTCATAGATTGGACCCGAGCATTGCGTGGGCACTCGATTTAGGCTCGTGATAATTGCTAGCTCGAGAAGCATTCAGGGAGTGGCCCGTGCCCCATCGCTGCAACGACGACAATAGCCTAACCATTACAATGTCTGGAACTCAGCGCGTGTCCGGTGCTTTGCCAACCCCAGCGCGTGGCTATGATCAACATTGGAATTGCGGCGCCGACGACGTCGTCTAGCGGTTTAGAAAAAGAAATACCGGCTAGTTCTGGCAGCACAGCTATCTGGGTAGGCAACGGTGTGGGTGTGGGGGGAACTTGGCTAGACTTGGCTATGGTGGGCTGCAATAACTTGGTTGGAGCTTGTCCGGTTGAATCCAGCTGGCTACTCACAGGCCATCACCTTCCCTCCTCGAGAGAACGAGGACGAAGACGGTGGGGTGTTTTGATTGAGTTTCCACAGCGAAGTATATATGAGCAGTTTAATGTAATCTATGCAGGTAAGCTCTCGGCATTTGATAGCTCCATCTTGAGTGGTGGCATGTAGACCTTTTCATAATTTTCACATGCCATGGAGCTTGGAGTGATAACCTAATTGGACCACCTGCACCGGGAATTAAAATCGGTCCTCTTGTCGTAGACGAAGTGGTCGTGAGCATAAACGTGACGTTGAGTCTTATACGAATCTCTCGCGATTCAAGCTCGCAATCGACTGACTTCATAAATAAGGATTCTTGGGGAAAATGCGAAGCTCGATAACATTGCAGCCACACTCGCGCTGCAGCTTCTTGTGCTCATGGCACACGTTCTGCTATTGCTCTTATGCTTTTTAAAATTATTTATCCGTCTGACGACCACGAAGTGGTAGCCAGACATCGGTAGTTTTTCGGAAATTGCAGCACGGTAAAAAGGAGCACTCGGAACTACCTCATGCACGACGTCCGTTTTTAAGCCTTTTCGCCCATACCCTTGGTGGTTGCATACCCTGTGTCAGCGGGGAATCCAAAAATGCACCAGGTCGGGGGTACGTCAGTTACTGGCTGGTTTGAGGTTATGCGAAAAAGGTCTATAATCGGCTCCAGATCACGTGGCCGCTTGTTCTGGCTGCGAGTTGAGGGGGTGAACGCTGCTCGTTTTTCTTTAGTTTTTTTCTGGGACTTTTGTTGCGTTGGGTGCAAAACGAACCCCTGTTTCATAGGTCATTAACGTCAGGGATCCGTTGTAAGCGGTATTTGCGCAAAGTACAAAAATATTTGCATCGCCCCTTTAAGCACGCGCGATTCGAAGAATCAGTATTTGGTGAGTGTTTTGATGTTGGAGAGAAAGTCTCCCTAGATTCGTGGGACGGGGCTTTTGCGAAGGATGGCAAAATTTGGTCAGTGCAGTACGATTCACTAATTGAAACTCTGCCGTCTATTTAGATATTTGTAAGACAAAACCTACCTGCAAACGAAAGTTTACGAGCTACAAGAGATACTTTGTCGAATAGCAAACTAATTGTTTTACCTTTCAAAAATAAATTGAAGCATTAAATCGAACCGTCTCGAAACTTACCAGAATCTCCCTGTTGAATATCCGTGACATTATGTCATCACTTTTGTATAAACAGACTCAAGCTGACAGTTCGCTTGTGTCGCGAGTGCGGTCGACTGGGATGACGGTGACTCGTCCAGTTCACCGGTGTCAGATGGTTATCGAGAGTTGCACTCTAGTCTCTCACAGCTTTAAAAACTGAAGGGCCTGGCCGGTCCGGAACATCTAATTAACGCCGCGCAGCCATTGAGGTTGCGGCATTGGCCGATACGAGCGCCGAAGGACCAATCAGGAAACAAGGAGCGTGAACATGATGAGCCCTTCATTTCTAAAGCTGAGGGGACACCGTTCCCTCATGGCCAATCGGCACCGCTTCCATGCACGAAAAGAACGGCTGGTAACCATGATCTCGATCAGCCACTATGTTCTCCGTGTCGGCGGATCGGGGGGACGGCGGTGTGCGGTCGTCGGCCCGAAAGAAAAACAAATTGTGGCGCGCGAATGTTTGCTTTGCTAACGCTCTGAGAGCTTTGTTTCTAACCCTTAGCCACTCATCGCCGCATACCTGTACGGCGGCGATTACACGTCTTGCAGTGGCTATTTAAACGCGAAATGCGCCCACCGCGAGAGGCGTTGCTATTTGGTATGTTTTTGGCGAACTATAGACGTAATATTTGCAGTGTGTTTCGGTTTGCTGGGGCCTTTGTGGTTTTGAAATTGGACTCTCTCTGCACGTGTGACACACGCGAGACGGTCGCTTCTAATGTCGGCTGCTCTGGCGTTTGTGGCAATGCGAGCGCCGGCTCCCGCGATTCAAACTTCAAATATTTCTAAGAATGAATTCAGGGGTTGAGAGCTTACAATCCGATGAAGAAGCTCTGTAAAGCACCTCCGGTTCGGAGTCTGAAACCGCCGGAATGTCGGCGGTAGCGGACGCATCAATATGAAACCTAATGGAAGAAGGTGGCAACTTTACGCCTTCAATGCTTCTAAACCTTAACATCTTGTAAGCGCTGTACTTGCTGCCTCTAGATAACAAAATAAAAAAAAAACTGTGAATTGATATTTTCCTTATAGTATTTTTTTAACTGCACCACTGAAAGATATTTTTTGGGGAACAACTCGACTGTCAAGGCTTAAGCATTGATATTGATTCTACCCTACGCACGGCATTCCGCCGCCTTGCATGTTACGGGCTTGTGTGTAAGCCTTCCGATAAGACTGTTATTATAACCAAAAAACCTGTCAAACAATTCTCTCGTTTGCACACTATTTTAAAAGAACTCCGTCGGAAAGTGCGTGGACGCAGTAGATTAGCCAATTGTTTCGAAACCATCGTTAATACAAGATACGTCACTCCTACAATACTCTTGCGAGCTTTATGGACCAACACCGTCTAAAACTGATCCGGTCTGTGTCAACAATTGTGACTCGCTGTGAATGATTTAAACCCACACTCGTCCTTATTTTGGGCTTCAGCCACAAAGACGGTTTGGATTAAGTAGGATGTTAGCAGGTCAAAATACACACGCCAATTTACACGGTCTCATATTATAAGTCCTTTGCGGCCAGGACGCCTAAAGGCTGAACTCCATGGAACGAATTATGTGACGAATAACTGGCGAACGCCGCCCGACGGCACGCTCGCTTTGCGCGCGACGTAGCAGCCACTGTGTTGATTCCACGCGCAGAGCAATAGCCGCCGGCCAAAATTCGTCGGTTATTCGCAGCATATTCGTCCCATGGAGAAAACGGGAAAGTGAGCATTTAAAAGTTTCCGCCTTAAAGGGGCGATGCAACAATTTTTGTACTTTGCGCAAATGCCGCTTAAAACGGATCCCTGACGTTAATGACCTATGAAACACGCGTTCGTTTTTCACCCCACGCAATAGAAGTTCCAGTAAAAAAGTAAAGAAAAACGAGCCGCGTTCACCCCCTCAACTCGCAGCCAGAACAAGCGGCCACGTGATCTGGAGCCGATTATATGCCGCCAATGTTGATCATAGCCACGCGCTGGGGTTGGAAAAGCACAAGACACGCGCTGAGTTCCAGACATTGTTATGGCTCGGCTATTGTCGTCGTTGCAGCGATTGGACACGGGCCACTAGCCGAATGCACGTCGAGGCATCAATTGTCACGAGCCCAGATCGAATGCGTACGCAGTCTTCGGGTCCACCGTGTGAGCAGCATTTGAATATCGTCACAGCTGGGATCGCAAAGCTCGATGACGCATTCCAGGGGATCGTACTGTTGCCATTGTCCCCACAGCTCCGTCATCAAATTTCGCGAAGGAGCAAAAGGCGGCTTTGGAAGGAGAGACTGAAAGAAAAGCTCCGCTTTCATCCTTTGAATTCCGCCGCGACGAAGACGCCCTTGGTCAGTGGTGATGCGTTCGAGTATTCTTCGGTCCCACTAGTGCCAGGAAGCTGGTGTAAAGTAAGAAATATTCCTACCCAATGTCGTTGCACAGCCCCTTTAAAATTCGCACAAAACTACTATATTATTTATTACGTAACATAGCGAAAACGTGTCGTTTTACCGGACATTGCCATTTTTCGGAGCCAAATTAAAATCGATCAAGTTTTTTTATGCATAGCTGCTTTTATTGAACGATTCATTGAAAATACACAAAGCATACTAATTCTTAGTGGGTTTGTTGCACCTATCTGTAGACGTGTAAATTCTTGCATTTTCTATATAAATGTTGAGTTCAAGGGGTTATTTGTAACTGGGCAAAGAATCCCCTCTTGAAGACTCCAAACGACTCTTTTAAAGAGGCGGCAATATCCAGAAATTAAAATGTGATAATTTTTTTTTCAAGTGCTAGTTTTAAATTTGTTTGCAACTATTGTAGATGGTTACACAAATTTATTCTCAACAAAATTACGTAAAAATAACATAACCTCCTAGCGAAATACAAAGAGACTATAATCTGATTCGTGAAACTCTCACCGACATTCATAGCATATTCAATTCGTTTATTGACACACCACATCCGAGCCCTTCACCATTCTATGCAGTCTGAAATGTGCTTAGCAATTATATTCAAAATATAGATAAGGCAACTTAGAGGTAACATTGTATACTTAGCTTCACCCTAAATCCAGACGCAGCTAACGTTGCGAGCTGATGGGACAAGTCCGAGAGCGCTAAAAGCGCACCATCATGGTATTGTTTATTTACTGATTTCAATGCCCTCAGGGCTCATAGGGCATTACAGAAGGGGTGGGGCATATAAGAATTCACTCACAAATACAACATAGAAAGCAGTGATGAAAATACAAACAAATCGACGAGTATCAACAAAAGTGATTAGTTGGTGCTTCTTTAAACAAATCAATTGATGGGATAGTTACTAAAGATTCTTGAATGTGGTTCGACTAGGAAGACGTTCTTGGTATGAAGAAGTCTTTGTATGCTGATATTTTACATCGAGCAAAGCCGACCTTGAAATGGTGATCGATGTGTGCAAAAACGTTTAAGTGGTTAGGGAATATTTTTTTTAGAGTAGCGTTAGAGTGATAAGTGTTGTCGAAAAGACAAAGACGACGTATTTTTTGTCGCAAAGAAAGGAGAGGCAGAGACGAAAAGGCAGAGAGAGTTTATGCTTACTTACGTGTTCTAATTTTGCTTGTCCAGTCATGTACAGGAAAGGTCAAGTGAATTTCGAATTTTTACGCGGTTTGATTGGCTCTGTTAGCTCGTAGCGTCTGCTGCGTTTCGGACTAAAGTTTAAAGAAGTATAGTATCACACGATATTATACTCCCTCCAGAGCCGAATGAGATCTGTATGCGCGAGCTTCTCCAAGATTTTTTCTTCCATTCTTTTATTCATTTCGGGGCTAAAATGCTCCTTCCAATCACCCACTATACCCTTCCTAATAAAGGATGTACGTGCATCAGAGGCCGCACCTGGGAACAAGTTTTGAAAAACATCCTTCGCCCTTGTTTTCATGTAATCTATCCCACTCCGTTCCATCACGTTTTCGAGCATATTATTGTCCTTCATGAGAATCTTGTAATGGTCCTTACTCAAAAACTCTGCGATCTTCAGAATAGACTTCTTTGGTTCTGCTTTCATATCTTCGTAGTTGATGAACATTACGTTTGGATTGGAACGGTGCTCGTACCAGGACAACACATGCTCAAAGTAATCACCATATTCTGTGCCCCCCTTCATGAATACCTCGAAGAAGTCCGCAAACTGACCTTCAAGAAACTCGTAGCAAAAGAAACGGCAAGTGTGGTAGTAGAAAGAAACGCAAACATCTTTTGGGTTCCTACAAACGTAGAGGTACTTCACCTGGGGATGTTTGGGCACAAGGTTATAGGGCAAGTGGGTCTTGATGAACCTAGACAGACCCTTATCGGCTGAAGCATTGACACCTATCATATCCATGAAAGGGCTATAGTCATGGAAAGCTTTCGCGCTGCTCGGTGAAGCTCCCTCGTGGAAGATGAGATACCCGATTTGCTGCGTCCAGGTAGTTCCAGCCTTTGGAAAGGTGACTACAAACTTATCGTCAGGTTTCGGTTGGTACTTAAGTGCTGCCCTGAAGACGTCTATTGAGAACATTGTGTTGACTCGATGCCCGTCAATTTCCAGGTACAAGGGGCCCTGGGGAATCCGCACCGGAACTGCCATTTCGCTGATGCAATATCCTCTAGCTTCAGGCAGAACGATTCTCTTGGCGGCGCTTTTGGTTTTCGTAGAACTCTGCAATACAAATATAGACAAAAGGTATTTCTAAATTAGAACCTAAAATCTTTCTACAAATACGTGCTCTTGTTATTTTAGTACGATATATAACGACTCATCACATAAAAATATATACTCAGCTGAAAAAATGTATTTCCTACGCTGCAAACAATTAGAGGTGCTGTGAGTTGGTCGCCTGATATTGACACCATAAAGCACCTGCCTCCATAACCAATTGTATTCTATCGGAAGGACGATTCCGATGAACAAGTTACAAGGAGCGAAATTGTCTAGGCGAGCTGCTTAGAAAACGTATTCCAAACCCTTAGATATTTCAAAACTAACTACACTTTTCTGGAGGGCAGCTGTGGCTAACAACTTGTACGCTTATGAGACGCTTATATCACAAGGACCCAATGCGATGTGTATTTTAATTTAATTCTCGCCTACGTAGTACGTACACTCACAAGTAGGCAGGTCCGAAAATTATTTCATCTCCCTAGCATATATGTCATTAAATAGAAGACGTTCTAAGGTCTCAAACAAGTTCAGAAACGTTAGGGCGTGGTTTTTATGTACATGCTTCTTCCTTTACAATTTGTTCTTCACCGTTCTCGTCGGCTGATGCAGTGATCTCATTGCGTGTGTTGCGGTAATGCGAAGCTGACAGTAACTTTACCGTTTTTTTTTTTTAACAAAATTATGCCTATTAGGGACACGAATCAAATGAATGGTCGCAAACGGAAAGTAAAGTGTATCTCTTCTTTTAGTTATGAACATTTCAAGGCGTGAACGGGCTTATTTCTGCCTGAGGGGGAGCAGATTATTCCTCTCACTTGAATTATTGCCCAGTACATTATTTTAGACGCTCTCACTATGGGATTTATTACGCTCAATAGATTTAGAAGCTCCTTATACCTTCCAATCTTGTATTAAAGGTTCTCACCTTTAGCGAATGAGATTTTGTGAGAAAGTACGATAGGCTTGCGTACGTTATGTGCCAAGCTCTGGGAGGTGTTGTTCTGTTATGTATGACGCAACGGGCGCGGGGTGTGAGCGCGCACGTTCACGAGCAGTGTGCTCGAGCGGGGGTTCCTGACGCCATCGGACGAAAGACCTGCCGTGCAGAACACCGTTCCTGAGTATTAAATGATGTACATATCAACTGGCGACGAGTAAGACGACGGACCTGCTGCCTCGGAAAACATGGCTACCCACGGCTCCATGGAGGAGTTCTCCGGAAAGGGCTGGTCGTCGTGGGCGGAGCGGCTACGATATTACTTCGAAGCAAATGGCATCGGGGACGACCCAAAGAGGCGCGCCGTGCTCCTGACACTGTGTGGTCCGACCACTTTTGAAACAGTGAAAGCACTGGTGGCACCAAAGACGCCAAGTGAGTTTTCCTTCGAGGAACTCGTCACCTTGCTCCAAGTTCACTTCGATCCGCGCCCGTCGGAGCTATTCAGCCGGTGCAGATTTCAACGAAGAAACCAGCTACCGGATGAGACCGTGACTGCATACCTTGCAGCACTAAAAAAACTTGCTGCAGATTGCAATTTTGGAACGGTACAGCCAGTTGCGACCAGCACCTCTACAGCTGACCTTCCAAGCCGTTTGAACGCCGTGGAATCGGCGGGAACCGCGGCAAGTGGTGCGACTACCACCTCGGTCAACGTGACAATGCTCCCTATGGACATAATGCTTCGCGATCGTTTTGTTTGCGGGCTTCGGGACGAACACCTGCAACAACGCCTCTTCGCAGAGAGGTACCTGACGTTTCTCAAGGCCTTTGATATAGCCGTACGAGCGGAAAACGCCAAGGACAATCAGCGACAGATCAAGCAAGACTTCCAGGAAGTCAACAAAGCAGACAAATCACGTCTGACACATCAACGGCACGACGAGGCCACCGCAACTTCTTCAACGCCGTGTTACCGGTGTGAAGAGCTCCACAGCCCGAGTTTATGCAAGTTCCGCACGTCGCAGTGCAGATACTGCAAGAAGATGGGTCACATTGCAAAAGCTTGCATGAAGAAAAAAAAGGCTTCTGACAAGAGCGCCGTTCACCTGGTTGACCCACAGATAATTTCTGGCTCGGGTGCTCAAGGGTCAAGTCAGTTAAGCTCACTGCACGACATCAACTCGTTGAGAAGTGGGCCGACGGCAACGGAAAAACTCGTGGTGAGCCTCCATGTGGAAGGTGTCCCTCTTCAATTTGAGGTGGACTCGGGGGCGGCATGCTCACTCATCAGCGAAGAAACGTTTCGCGCAGCTTGGCCCAGGCAACCGCCCAAGTTCTCATGCGATAACGTCGCCCTGCGCACCTGGTCGGGTGAAGGTCTGGAATCTCTGGGCACAGTACATGTGTGTGTACAGTACAAGCGCTTCAGAGTGAAGTTGCCACTCCTCGTGATGAAGTGTCCTGGCTGCAATCTGCTTGGCCGTAATTGGTTTGAACCTCTTGGTATTGGACTGAGCGGTGTTCATCAAATCGTGCACGACAAAAGCTTGATCGATATCATTGAAAAACACGCTCCCATTTTTGACGGTGACTTAAACCAGTACAAGGGTCCGGCCGTGAGTCTGGAGCTGCAAGAAACTGCTACGCCCAAGTTTCTAAAAGCGCGAACAGTGCCGTTCGCCCTGAAGCCAGCGGTTGAAGCAGAATTACAGCGCCTCACAGACCAAGGCGTCCTGGAGCCGACACAACACTCAGAGTAGGCCACACCTGTCGTGGTGGTCCGGAAAAAGGACGGCACCATTCGACTATGCGGGGACTACCGCATCACTATCAACGCCGTCACACGCAAGGCTGCGTACCCTCTACCGACCATATCAGAAGTACTGGCAAAGCTCCGTGAAGGCAAGATATTCTCCACGTTAGATCTTGCACAAGCTTACCAGCAACTCAAGGTCGCCGAGAGCACTGCTGACATTCTAACGATAAACACCATCAAGGGTCTCTATCGGATCAAGCGCTTGCTCTTTGGAGTGTCAGCAGCACCGGCAATTTTTCAGCGGTGCATAGATATCACACTGGCAGGGTTACCAGGAGTCAGCGCCTACCTGGACGATGTCATCGTCTGTGGCTCCACACCGAAGGAGCACGCACAGCGTCTAGACTCCGTCCTTTCACGGCTTCAAGGAGCCGGCCTGCGACTACAGAGAGCCAAGTGCCGTTTTGGTGTCACCGAAGTCACATACCTGGGACACCGAATCACCTCAGCGGGGATCCAGGCCACAGACGACAAGCTGAGGGAAATCAAGGAATCGCCCGAACCGACATCCAAAGCCACTCTACAGTCATTCCTTGGAATGCTTGCATTTTACGATCGATTCTTGGAAAACAGAGCCACGGTGGCCTGTGCACTATACAAGCTGCTGGAAAAGAACGTTCCCTGGAGATGGGAGAAACAGCATGCTGCTGCTTTCAAGAACCTCAAGATGCTGATACTAGACAAGACAACTCTGGCTCACTACGAAGACACAAAGCAGCTTATTTTGTCTTGTGATGCTTCACCGTACGGCGTGGGAGCAGTCCTGGCTCAGGTAGATCAAGAGGGCAGGGAAGCTCCCGTCGCGTTCGCATCCAAGACACTGGGCGAGGCCGAGCGGAACTACTCACAATTGGACCGAGAGGGGTTGGCTGTGGTGTTTGGAGTCATACATTTTCACCAATATATCGCTGGACGCAATGTGGTGATTGTCACTGATCATCAACCCTTGCTCGGTATCCTAAGTTCTCAGAAGCCCGTGCCCCAGGTTCTCTCCCCAAGAATGCGACGCTGGTGCATTAAGCTATCGGCATACGACTACCAGCTGGTCTATAGACCAGGAAAGAAGCACCAGAACGCGGATGCGTTAAGTCGGCTACCCTTGCCCGACAGCGAGGATGAACCGTGTCCTCCAGGTGATGTGCTGATGATTGAGGCGCCAATGGGTTCACCCCTAACGGCCAGCAGGATAGCACAAATGACGCAAGTGGACCCAGTCCTTTCCCGAGTTTTTCAAGCTGTACAGCGAGGAACTCTCCATCAGATCAAAGAGGCGATATTCCTGCCTTTTAAAAAGAAAATCGCCGAGTTGTCGACACAGCGAGGATGTCTGATCTGGGGGTCCATTGTCGTCATTCCAACCGCTGCACGCGCCGAAGCAATGAATCTGCTCCACGCAGGACACAAGGGAATTGTGTCCATGAAGTTGACAGCTCGCTGCCACTTGTGGTGGCCAGCCATCGACAAAGAGATTGAATCAACAGTTGGCAAGTGTGCTGCCTGTCAGGAGTCCAGGCCGCTTCCTCACAAGGTACCCTTGCCAACGTGGGATCAACCGTCTCAGCCCTGGGATACCATACACCTTGACTTCGCGGGTCCTTTGGAGGGGCAGATGTTTCTCGTCATTGTAGACGCATACACCAAGTGGCTTGAGGTGCGCTACATGACATCTGCCACATCCGCATCAGTCATTCGAGAGTTGCGAGCTCTATTTGCAACATTCGGACTACCAAGGAAGGTAGTGTCCGACAATGGATCTGTCTTCGTGTCAAGCGTAATGACCGAATTCTATCAGAAAAACGGAATTCAAGCCCTAACCAGTGCTCCCTACAATCCGGCTACAAATGGCCAAGCTGAGCGGATGGTCTACGAACTAAAACAAGGATTGGCAAGGGACAAGAAGGGACTTATGTCATTGAGAGTGGCGAGACTACTCTACAAGCAACATACAGCGGTATCTACTTCAACCGGACAAACACCTGCCTTCATGATGTTCGGCCGCGAACTGGCTTCAAACTTAAGCAGACTGATGCCGTCCCCAGAACGAGAACGACAACCGCAAGAAAAGATGCCTGCATCAAAAAGCCTTCAAGCCGGTGGTTGTCGTCAACTTCAGGGGAACTCCCAGGTGGATTGACGGCACACTTGTGAAAAAGATTGGCTACCGATCTTGGCTAATAGAAACTGCTTCGGGAAGGATCCGGAGGCACCTCAACCACATACGACGACGTTCATCTTCGTCGACTTCGCCCGCTGCGTGGGAAATCGACGGTTCTGACCGCCCTGATGTCTGTCGACGCCCACAAGACGCTCCTCCGCAGGAAGACCCAGCAGCTGGGGATCCCGGATCTGTAACTACAGAACCACGCAGGATAAATCCACCAAGGACTAGACGTCCTCCAGACCGTTATGGTGACTACGTCTGAGGTTGGAGGGATGTTATGTATGACGCAACGGGCGCGGGGTGGGAGCGCGCACGTTCACGAGCAGTGTGCTCGAGCGGGGGTTTCTGACGCCATCGGACGAAAGACCTGCCGTGCAGAACACCGTTCCTGAGTATTAAATGATGTACATATCATGTTCTTAACTGGGAGGGGTGGAAGACTTCGTAGAATACTAATAAGAGCCATGTGAATCTCTGAAACATAGTCCAAAAGGCTCAGATACGGCCAGGCACTCATATCATGACAAAATTACAAAAACACAATTTCGTGGTATATCGTTGTTGAATTTATACGTTTTAGTTAAATATTACATTTGACTCGCATGGCATTTTGTTATTCAAGTACCGATAGGTTTAAAAGCTATTGCACAGTTCCTCACCGTATTGTGAAAATCGATCAAAAATACAACCTGTCATTATGTGCCATTATCGATTAGTTGTGTACACATCTAAATACGAACAGCTCAATGAACAATGACAAGAAACACGTGCATACTTCATAACACACGCTTTTTTATAGCTCTCTACTCGTTCTTGTCCCTTACGTTTGGGTGTTAAGCGGCTTGCAAACTAAACGAAGGATAGAAGAAACAATAAAAATGTAATACAAGGACGACACAACCACAACATAAAAGATGTGGTTGTGTCGGCCTTGTAATACATGTTCATTTTTTCTTCAATTGTGACCTGCACCAACAGGTTCTTCGTTCATCAATAATAAAACTAAACTAAATCAACTGGTTCTGTTGCATGTAACTTGGGAATTTCCTTGCCACCCGCGTATTTTCACCAAGTTTTGTTTGAGCTCCGTCCGTTTCGCTAAGTCAACGAAAACGGTTGCATTCCGACAGCAAGTATCAAAATTAAATATGCGCCAATATAAGGGAAACTCAAACCCAAACTGCCGACCATCTACATTTTAAAAGTTACCTTGATGTTGAATGACGCACGTGTCATCAAACGCATGCGGTGCGTACACGACGCAGTTATTTACCTCTGCATTTGGGCACACGCCCTCATCTCTACTACATCGTAGAATGTAGTCGCGGATGATATGAAAAAATCCAGACGACGCTTGCCTTAGAAGGTCTGCAGCACTATCTACCAGACGAAATTTCAACCATTATTGAGGCTTCAGCGGCGGTTCAGTTTTTGCTGCCACTCTCCGCCTCACCGGCTGTTACTGGTGCTATTTTTTTTCCATCCATTGTAGAGGCGTTCCGTGGTGGAAACAAAGCGTAACTAAAGCCACCGGGTCGGAACGTTGAGTGGCTAGTTTTCGAGCGTTTGGTAACAAGTTCGCAGAATAAAAGATGAAAAGCTTATTTTTTTATTACACCCAGCACAGGAAACGTTGTCTAAAAACGGCACCAAGATCCGTGTTGATTCAATGCTTGTTTGCCGATGACGTGGGGAGTAACGGCGAAAAATCGAAGAACCTCTGAAATGCCACCCTTTCACACAGTAGCCTCAATGATAGCTTAGCGTTCTTCCGTTAGATAGGGCAGGAGGACTTTGAAGCCACACACTCGCGTTCAATTTGATTATCACCTGCGACTGTACGCCCGGTTATTTATGACAGCATCGAGACACATAATCTACCCGTCGGAATAAACATGACGTCAAAGAAGGAGTCCATGAAACGTTTCGTCGCAGTTGCCAATGTAGAGACCTGATAGAAAAACTGATACGCGGCAAGCTTTTTTGCAGCTGCTTGTTACAATCTAACCAGCTGTACGATGAAACGAAAGTTATACACTTACCTGGCGACTATTCGGCTTAGAGCTCTGGTATGAGACTGGCACTGGTACGGTCAGGTTATTTCACTTCCTCGGCGATCTGTCAGCTTAGAAAATGTTTCTTGTGGTGTAAGTGGCTAAGCTTTCCGCAGCAGAAATGAAACAGGCAGTAGAATCAGTTTGTGGAGAGTCTAAAACACAGGTCCGATTCCCACGGCGTAGTATCGGCGAAGAACGGCTGCGTAAATGGCGTATTGTTCGTCGACACAGGTGTCGCGCACGCTTCCTGGCTTCTCGGGACCTCGCTTTGATGTCATTTCTCGTTATTTTGTGGCGAATGTGGCGGCACAAATAGCATCATTTAGAGCCCTTACACAGGTACAATTGTCACAAAATGGCAGCCCGGAGGAAATATTATTTGTCTGGACAAACTGATGTTTACAACAAATGTAGCAGAAGCAACAACCTGAAAGTCAAGCTTATATATTTGTCTAGCTAATATTTGTGTGGACACATAGTCTGACTAGGCAAGTTATGTCGCGTAGCTTGGCGACATGAGACCTTTTTCTCCATCTTTCATTTTAAGAAAACTAATATTGTATTTAAATTGAGACGCGATTAAGGACAACAAAGAAAAACAATATTAACAATAAAGTGACTTACATTCCCCTAAACAAATACTTGATTGGGTCCCGAAATCAGAACATGGTCCCTTCGGTGTTCTTCAGTAATGTTTCGTCGAATTTCAATTTGACGCGTAGACACTCGCATAATTGTTGTTCTGAAAATTATCTATGGGTGTTGGGCCCACCAGGCTCGTACTCACGACTGAGACTTGGAACTGTCACTTTAATTTTTTCGGCTCACTGAGGTCGTCGACGAAAAAGCAGAAAAAGGGGTGGACGTCGATACGAATAATTATAAGTTAGAGACTTTTGTTGTTTTCATTCGGGGATGCTCAGTGCTTCGTCCTTTTTTCAAGCCTTGTGGTATTTCATTGAAGTTTCGTCTTACGCCTGGCATCACCATCGCATCCATCCTGCGCCCTGCATTAAGGGTCAGAAACATGCAACGCAAAATTCAGTTGCGAGTGAGCCTTGTGTTGTCGTCTTCTTTACTCTGTCCCAGTTTTTGGCGCTTCTCTTTCCGTATAAAACACCTGACAGGTCGTTCAACGTGTCAGAAAGATATGGCCAGAGCCGGCTAGGCGCCGACCAGTCATGGATTTAGGTCACGCATGAAAGGTTACGATTGGCCGTCATCTCTTTGGACTAGGCTTTCGTTCCGAGGAGTCGTATGACCCGTCTGATTACTTGTCGTACCTGCATATGCTGACTTACGGTAGCCGTTAAAGGGGCACCGAAGAACATTTGTACTTTACAGTTGGCTATGGATATTTTCGTATTGCATCTTTGCGAAGCTTTTTTGACTCATCTTAACATGGAGTAACCACAGACTTCAAGCGCGAGAGGGTAGCGATCAGGGCCAGTTCACAGACTTGCGACTGCATTTTGATCGGTGCGGGGCCGGTCGTGAGCAGTCGTAAGTGTGTGAACTAACCTTTACTGGCGATCTCATTGAACAAATGTTCATAAATACGGCAGCTGCGATCAAACGCACCGAACTTGAGCGTGTACACTCGGCAGTTAGTTCATGTTCAGTTGACATAAAATAGCAATAGACTTTACGCCATAAAAAAAAAAAAGGTTAAGCCGAATGAAACAGTACCATAATACCGGTGGTGACTGCCCCAAAGAGTTGAGCATGGAAATAGCCTAAGGATGCAGTCATCTGATCTCGTCCGCTTCATTATGCAGTTTCTGGCTGACCAGCGTGAATCGCTCATCTAGCCTTCGTCAGCCATCGAATCCATCGTTACTGCGCTAGCAGTTACTCAGGAGGTGCTTGTCCTTCGGGCTAACTTCAACGACCCGCCACTCAGCGTATCTGCACAATGGTCGCGTTCTGCCCCCGTTCGAGTTGGCCACATCATGAACATTGTCACGGCCTGTCTGTGAGACTATAAAAGCTTGGAGTGGCTTCTGTTCGCCTATACTTACTTTCAGCTTAGGGCAAGACACAGCCGACGCTACGCGGTAATGGGACCAATCAGGCAGAGTCCCAAACGCAAGCCACTAGGACTTTTCTGTTTATGGTTGGTTCACCGATGATAGACCACGTACATACACATGACAAACACCTTAGGGTGAGAAAGGGGTTACTACGCAGGAAAGCTGTCGAACTATCACATTGTCAAAAACCTTCGAACTAGGGACAAGAAATGCACTACACAACACCGTCTCAAAACTAAGCTGCAAACTTTATTTTCACGCGTCAGCTTTATATAGGTCACAACTCCTCAAACAATGCTAACGCAAACAACCGTGAACCCCACACAGTCACCCAACACACAGTCAGTCAGGTGGACCTTGTCAGCCTGACTCTGTGTGGGGTCGGCGGTTGTTGGCGTTAGCCTTGCGTGAGGAGTTGTGGCCTATATAAAGAAGGCTCGCGAAAATAAAATTTGCAGCTGAGTTTTGAGACGGTGTTGTATGGTCCATTGCCGAGTATTGGAAAGTCCTAACCACTGTACAATGGCAAAACAACTGACATCGCTGAACGTGCATGACCTTCCATAAGATAGCGAACATCAGAGAGCGGCCAACGCTAGGAGCCGAGGTGCCAATCAAACAGGGTCGAACATGTAACGTCACCGCGCTCAGTACCTTTGTTTGTGGGTATGTTTTTGACTTATAATACATCAAAACGTATTAAAGTGTGCCGTGACGTTGCAGATCTAGTGCACAATTGTGCAGGGATTCTACAGCTGCCAACATGGGGTTTATTGGGAACGTTAGCTCTATTTCACCGTTATTCGCAAAAAACAAAAAGAAACTAGAGACGTTTTTTGTTTTACTCCCCAGTCTGTTATTTGGGTCGCATACGGGGTGTTCTGGGGTGCTGAAATCAGTGTTGTAAACTTCTTGGGATTCTGACTCAACCCCGGCCCTATGACCGAACCCCAGCCAGGTTTTATTATTCTCGGAAATGTTAGAACGTTTGCAAAAGCTTAATAAACGTCCCCTAAAATCGGAGGGGGGACCAGCGGTGAAGTTTAATAGAAACCGTTAAATAAATAAGAAAAGAAAACAGCACTCTATAGGAGCGAATAAAACCGACATAGGAAACCGGCTGGTCCATGTCGGAACTGGTTTCCGTACTAGAGCTGGACAACCACGATTTACGTGCGTTGCAAGGCCTCACTAATCCCCTGCAGAACGACAACGATAGTTTAATGATTGACTTAACGAGCATGAGGATCGTTCACATCGGGATAACCTTCATGTTTATGGTCTTCCCGATGGTGCATCGGAAACGTTGCAGAAATTGAAACGACAATTCTCTATCCGGTTTCTGCTTTCTTCATCTTCAGGTTCCACCTGAAACTAGCAGGGCTTGCCTGCACTAAAGCACTCTAGTCTGCACGGAACGTAGGTGAAAGTAAAAACAGCTGTGGCCAATATCACAACAAAATGTTGTGCCAACAGTAATTTTTTGTGTAAATTTTTGTGTTTTTTTATATACCAGACAAACAGGCTATTTAACTAATAGGAGAGTTTCGTGACTGACTCATGTTATAAATTCTTGGGTCTGTCCCTTTTTTTGTTTTTGCCAGGCGATTAAATACGATATCTTCACTTAGAATTTTAGAAACGAGGCAAGACATCCGACATCGGCCTATCCGATATCCGCCTGTTAAAATTCGAGGAAATATACTGCTCGAATTTTTAACAAAATATATTTTTAATAAAGACAGAAAATGCTACTACTCAAAACCGAAATCGAAACATGAGCTCGGAGTAATGGCGCGACATCTACACTACAAAAAAAGGGAAAATATAGAGGCGGAGAGTGTTGCCGGAAATCACGTGGCTACTCCTGACCGCGTTTTTTTTTTTTTTTCCTCCGCTTCTCCTTGTTTGCAGGAGTGAAGCCAGTTGACTGTAATTCAGAACGTTTGCTGCCAATAGCCCTGCTGCAAAGGCACTTCCCAGGCTTGAAGTCTGGAAGCACAACGAATTGTCCTCATTCTCACCTAGTAAAAAAATCGTACGCAGACTTGTACACGTTACTAAGAAAAATGAAAGGAATTACATTTACATTTACACAAGGCTAAATTGTAACTAATTACAGTTGCAATTTCCCTTCCATAAAAGTAACGGTTACCACAAAAAGTAATCCGTTACTTTCGTGGCGTTAATTTGTACCTCGCTGTCCTAGGATAAGACGCAAAACACAAGAGTGCTACGTAAGCGTCTATTGTTGTCACCAGTTACACTTTTTTTACCTTGAGCAACAGCTGGCTCTCTTGTCGGGCGTCTTGCCTCGTTTCTAAGTGAAGGTGCCGTCCTAAGGCTTGACGCACTGCATTGCGTGCTTCTTGAGAAATGGGCAGCTCTCTGCCCTGGTGAAAGAGTGAAGCTTCGTTGTTACCGCCGGCGTTTACTGTTGTTAGAACCAAAATAGTATAACAATTTTAGCACAAATAATTAAATCACGATCTGAAATTAATCTATGTGTATCTATTATGTAAACGTATTGTAGTCGTCAGCTATCGCGAAATGGTGGTACATGAAGGTAGCAATACACGGTAATTGCGCCATAATTAAATTATAGATTGTTTTTATATCCATTTTCCATTAGCTATGAACACATGTCGTGCCTTGGTTGAGACGTCGCTGAAGAAAAGAATGAAGATTATTGAAAAACCAGCAAAACCATAAGGGGATGCCTCAAAAAACAAAAATAATTTCGATTAAAATGGAAACGTAGACAAACGTATGCCGTTCCTGCCGTTTCTTGATGGCGTCCAAAAGGCGTGCAGCACGGGTCGGTCGTATTACGTGTCAGTGTTCTTCAGCTAAGTGCCAGGAAAAACCCTCCCTTTTTCCCTCACCCAAGCGAGAGCAGTAATTCTAATTTTGTGGAATACGAGTCATACGAGAGTCTTACCTCATACTTCCAAGCCTGGAAGGTGTAAGCAAGTTGCTTCATGCTGAAGCCGATCATCCAGGAGCTAAGGAGCGCGATTTTCACAACACGGCAAAACCATCGCCGAAGGATGCCAAAAACGAGTCCTTATATTATAAAGAAAGAAAAAAAGAAGAAACTCATCGCGCACAGAAGGAGTGACAGGGATGGGGCAACCTTAAAATTTTAGAATATTAGGTGGAGAGCTCCACAAAATCAAATTAACATTTGTATCCCCCAACGATAGGTGTTCTAATATCGTTTAAGCAGCATGCCAGTTAACGTCACATCCTTTAAAGTAGATTTCTGTGCTGAACTTTATTCAGAGGAAAACGGAGTGTCCCCCCTGTTCTGACATTATGCAAAGTGTCGCAGTCACTGTAACCAAGGTAGGAATTGTTAATTGTCTCGAGCGTTTGCAAGGATCCCAGTCTTAGATCGTTTTGCGTCCTCCCCGCGTCTTCACAAGCAAAGACGGAGATTAGGGTCAAAAGATCCGCTACACCAACTTGCCTGCACTTTTACAGTTTTTTTTTTTTTTTTTTTTTGCGTTGGAAGGACACATTTTGATCTCGGGGATTTACATCGAGTTGCTCGCAGTTTTGGAGCAAGCTAACGAGTTCCAACTTCCGGAAATCCAAACCAGGAAAGCAAATGAACAAAACAAAATCTCGAATTGAGGGCTTAAGTGACGTGAAGAAAGGTTTTCAGCATCTGAATAACACCGGGCCTTGCGCTTTGTATGTGTTAATGACAGTGATCATGATTTGTTTTTTAAACGTGAATGAAAATGAAATATAATAGATTGCAATCATTCCCTCGCGTAAATAACTTCATAAAATTACTTTACAGTTACTTTGTAAACTGTGTAATTCTTCCCTTAGCAAATTACTGATAAATATAAGGGATTACATGCAATTTTGTTACTTGTAACGAATTACGTATAAGACTGAGCGTATACGTATGCATATTAAATACGAAGTACGCACTTCGTGTTTGACATTTACGAGTTTTTCAAGCCCTTACCGATTCGTGTTCTTAAGACGAGCGACAAGGCTTCCGCCAGGAGAAGGGGCGAAAACTAGTCAACCTCTCCTTGCGATTCAGCTTTGTGGTCGGGCGTGTCCTACCGAATAAATCCTAATTGTTTTGATCGGTAAATAATGTATCTTTCGAAGCTAGGCAGATTCGCGGATACCGCAAACGAGAGTTTTGAAGTAGAGGCCCCACTCCCGTTCTCCTCCGCCATCGCGTACTTAGTCCGATTCGTCCAGCAGTCGAGCCCGCGACTCACTCCCGAGCTGCTCCCGCGATCTGGCGATACGACGCCATGTTGAGAATTACGCAGCGCATGTGCTTCTGGCACTCTGCAACTTCTTGTTTTTTTTTTTTTTTTTTGCTTTTTTTTCAATCAACGTATTGCAGCTTCTTAGAAGCCACCAAAAATGGGTTTCATATTTTGATTTATATTTGTAATATGAGCGTGTGCCTTCGATGACCCACGAATTTTATTCTATTTCGTGGGTGCGTCTAAACCGCACGTGACCACGGAGAAGAGAGTGAGCGCAACTCAAACCTGCAAGTTCTCAATCAACGGTTTTCCGAAGGAAAACAGAAACGAATTTGGAGCAGCAAATTGTGTTTTGGGTAGCTGGGCTCACATATGTCATTCACAAATACAAACCTTGGCGAACAAATGTCCGGTTTGTATCCCTTTAAATGGGTACTGAATAGAAACCTAAATAAAATACACCTCTCACGTTCCGAAATAATTTAAACATGATGAACTCTATCTGCTAACGACAATCGCAGGCTCGTATTTCAAACGAATGGCCTGATTGTTTGTTCTCAATGTTCGATTCAGTCGAGCGCTTCAAGATCAGCCATCGAAGAGCGCGGTGCGCCTCGGGATATCCGTTGCGCCCGCAACTTGCCCGCGGCGTCATCGGCCTCCCTATGGCCAAGCGTACCGTAGTGATTGTCGTTGACACTTGGTGGCGTCAACGCGTTACTACCTCCCTCAGTCACAGTGCCCAAGAGCTGTAACACATCACCCGGAGATTGCGGAGTCGGCAGAGTCGTGCGCGCTGTGACAACATGTAGTGTGTCGTCTGGTGCGCCGCATGGCCGATGTGGCGACACCGGCAACGTCGGTTTCGGGACTGCGCTAGCCGCTATTTGAACGGGACAACATAGACGCGAAGCGGCTAAGGTACCTCTATTATCTAGCACGACGCGACATGGTGGTCGATTTTCTACCTCATGTTCTAAGGTGACGGCAGGATCACGTGTGACTTTGGTTGGACGAGGCAATTACTGCTTACGTGATTTAACACCGACTGATCACAACGACCAGACTCGGTGAGGGCGACCGCTTCACGCGTAAATAAATATCGCTTTGAAGGCGCCATTCCAGCTGGCATCCTTCATTTATTAAAGCGAGCATGGAAGCAAGCAGAGTCCGGTGAGGCAACACGCCCGTGGTATCACTCGATTATTGCACGCAGCGTATTGCATCGATAGTTGTGTGACTGCAGCATTGCACACCACCCACCTCCGCGAAGAAGCACCTACACTACGACGAATTTGAGACACTCCTTGTCACAAGAGCGGCTACTAAAGGAACGAAGGAAAGGCATCGCCGTAGACGAAGCTTGCGCTGGTCTCGAAGAGACGCGAATTTGCAAGCGAAGGCACAGAGCACAGAGAACACGACTGCACAAGGAGCACATCTTCACACAAAACTACCATGAAAAAACGTTCGCATCGCCACGGTTTTGTAACGCGACTTGCCTCAATGGCGAAAACTAAACGGATGAAGAGTACCGATCGGCAGGGGTTTCGTCAGTCTCATCCAACGTGGCTTACGCTTTCGTTTAGGGACCAGGAGGGGGCACTCACCACGTCGGTAAAGCTCTTTGACGTAAACCCGCGTTCCTCGGTGAGAACAACGTTTAACGCAACGCGAGACATGTTGAAAAATATAGTTCATTTGCACCTGACGTCGCTGGCGTCAAAGAATGAGTGAAAGTGGTTGGCTGGAGACGTGAATCCAAGGCGGCCAACCGTGCTTTGGCTTTCTTCATGAAACCTTCAGTATTACGTTCCGACCCAGGTAATCTGGTAACCACGTCATCCAGGTAATCTGATGACCAGGTAATTTAGGTAACATCCCATATATTGGTGCTGTCGTCGGAGGCCGATACCGTCACAACATTTCATTGAGGCTTAATAAAAAAACAACCAGGTGCTTTTGGTTATCGTTTTATTGAGTTTAAAATATGTTTTCTTGAGTTTTTCAATGAAATCGTGATGTTTCTGAGACTTTATTGCTACTGACGTCATGTTGAATCAAAGTAATGAGCTCTAGAATTTGCTCTCCGTACCCTTTTAAGCCTCCCCACCCTCTTTTGTTTCTTTGTATGGCTGTAAGCAAGTGCTTACAGCCACACGCGCCGCGTTGTAAGCAAGCGCTTACATAGGACAAAACAGCTTGGACGAAAATTTGTCACGTAATTCGCTCTGACGCGCTGATGGGCTCACGGCGGCCGCAGTCTCTCCCTTTTGCCAAGTTATGGTGACCAATAGGGGGCCATCCTAGGTCCGGTTTATAAAATTCGCTCTTCAATTTTCTGGTTTCGAGCGTTGCAGTCGTGGCGTTGGTTGTTCGTCGTGAACGGCCGCAATACGTTCGTGCCAATTTTTTTTTTTTTTGTAATAGCCGTTTTCATCGCCGCAATTCATGGAAATATTGTGCAGGTGTTTGTCGCACGCTCATTGACAAAGAGATGCTAATCGGTGTTAGAGAGATTTCCATTGAATTTGGGCGGGCTTCTTCTTTCTCGACTTTGTGTTTTCGTTGCCCTGTGCTGCCCGAGTCAGATTATGCATCTATCACGCATTACATAAAACTGCTGTTTGATTTGTAAGTACACTGCAGCCATGCTTCTGATAGTAGTCCCCCTTCCCTCAAAATAGAGGGAAGGGGGACTACTATCAGAAACTACTATCAAAATAGAGGTAAGTTATCTAACCTACCTCCGGTAGGTTAGATAACTATAGGATGTATGCACAAATGTGGCGGCGGACCATAGGGTATCGTTATTGGAGCCACCTGAAAGATCTACTAAAACTCTCTAATCTCCACGGTCCATCGTGTGTGGCTTTTAAGTTGTTTTTTGTTTCCTTTGCATGAAAATGGTGTAATTCTATTTAATATTTTGCTTTTCGTTCCACAGACAAGTATCACTTTTGTAAATCTGTCGAGAACAAGCCATGTGTAATGATAATGGTTTCATCAACTTCTGTGTGCCATCAAAAACGATTCCGTTTATCCCTGTATGCGTGCGAGGACGCGCCATATATCGGCAACCAGAGTGCAACACAATTCTACCGCTATTTCCGATACAAAACGCGAACAAAAGTGACGTCCGGCCTACACAGAGCAGACGCATATGCGACATCTGACTGATATACCAGGCCGACTGTCCGATCTGGGCAGTACTCGCACGGTATCCCGCCGATAATAAGCCGGCTCAGGAAGCGGCGGTACGTCAATACCTGCTCGATGTCGGGACGTGGTGCAAAACCGCACATTTGGCCGATATTGGGGCTGGTTTTCGACTGGCACTAGCACGACGCTGACCAAGTATCACCGTGCAGCTTAGGTGGTCTCCTTATAGCACACTCTAGCCACAAATATTATATATAATATGAAGGGGCACTTAATTCACTTTTTAGCCAGACCTAACCTTCGAAATTCGCACCGAGTAGTGCGTCGCCAACCGAACGAAGGAGAGCCGCCGATCATGACGACTTTACGGTCACAGTAGCGTTCGACATCTTTTATCGAGGATCTTTGAACAATTCTGAACCGATGCACCATACAAAAAAGGGTTTTTCAGTTCCATGTAAAAGTCTTGTTTCTCGAGTGGAAAACTCATGACACTGAGCCAAGTGAGCGGCTTCGTCTGCGTCGTACAAACGATCCTGCGATCTCCGGATCTTGTTTCTGGGTTCTTCAATGCCTGAATAGTCGTTGTGCGAATCGTTGTAAATCGCGTCACTCCTTGTACCATGTTGTATTTCCGTATCAGCTTAAAACATGGAGGACGTGTGGTATATGAAGTTCCCGCTTTCTACTTTCAAATTTCTTTTTGGTGACTGATTCCGCAATTTTATTGGCTGAGAAGCAATAATAAAATACACGTGACTCGGCACGCCATGCGTTTTTTAATCTGTCAGCAACAAGAGTGTTCCATATTTCTTTCTTATTTCGGAATGCATTGCCCTCCGTCAATATATATTACGAGTTTACGCAAGTAACACGAACGGCTGTCCTGGCGTATAACAGATGGACGCCAGGGTCGGCACTTTATAATTTATTAGAGATGGAAGCATCTGGAATAATGAAGACGCTTACAAGTTAACGGCGGAGCATAAGAAATAGTATTTTAAAAACGAAGATAACATATTTCTGGGTATAATGTTAGCGCGTGATCATCGTTCAGTGTCGCATGGCGAAAATGATAAATGAAGGCCAATGTAGAGGTCCGTTGCAGAAGGTTGCACCTTCTTGCGACTTGCAAATTTATTGCTCATAAAGCTAGCAGTTGGAGCAGAGATGGCAAAATTACTTTCAAAAAGTAATTAAATTACATTACTAGTTATTTTTCTGAAAACTGCAAAAATGTAATTAAATTACATTAAAAATTACCGCAGACTAAAGATAATTACATTACATTACAATTACTTTAAAAAAAGTAATGAAATTACTTTGAAATTACTTTGACATTACTTTTGAATACCTTGAGGCAGTAATTCGTGCTCATTTTATTTACCATATACATCAACACAGCGTTTACAAAACAAGCCCTCGTTTACCCACAAAGCGCGTGTGCAGGAACCAGATCATGGAGAAGCGAGGCGCTGCGCATGTGCAGTGCCGACAGCAGCGCCACCGCTGTGATGTCACGTCAAAGAGCTGAGTTGGTCTATATGTACCAAAACTCAGATCTTCCTGTTTACACCGCAACAACCTTATGTGCCTCAAGGTGAGCCATACTGAACAGTGGTTTTGCTGGCGCACACGATATAAGTGTTAAACATGATGAACAGCTTCTTTAGATGTGACTCAGAAGGACAGACGACTCACCGGTTTCGCTGCTCATTCAACGGTGAAGGTTCTTACTAAAAGGGTGATATGTTTCCGTCTTCCTGATTTAGAAGTTGTAGTCCATGTCAGTTCGTTAAGTCGGGCAATGGCAGCTCGTTCTTAGAAGGAGTTGTCCCGTGAAACGTTTCCCTTCCACCTCGGACACAATATAATTCTATTCTCCCGAGAGAACTATACTCGGTGTTAACGTTTCTTGGCGATGCAGTGGAGAGGAAGAGAGCCCGCGCACAGCCTTATTCAGCTCTCAAAATGGGAGAGGGAACACGTACCTGTACCCTCCACTGCATTGCCAGGAAAAGTTGTCGGTCATTCCTCTCAAGGAGCATTTTTCCGAAACACCCGATGAGTCCAAGTTTTTGCGCATTGTCACACAAAGGGCCCGGATAATTGCTAAGCAGGGGCACTAATCTGGACACTTGGCGAGAAAGTCGGCGAGAAATCCGGCGGCTATGATTGGCCGGCGCCAAGATCAAGTGCGGCGTCGGCCGATCACGGCCGCCAGATTTCTCGCCGACTTTTTCGCCAAGTATCCAGATTAGGGCCCCAGAAGTGTGTCCAGTTGAGGAATGGCGCGAGCTTCCTAAATTGTGTATTTTCCCAACAAACTGGGGCGATATCTGCTTGTAGGCTTATTCCCGAATAAACTTACCAAGGGAAGGCAGCGAGGCATACCGCGAGCGGCACCTGCTTTGCTCCAGGACACACGAAACTTTCAGGAGTCTTGACAAGGCATTTGGAATTAACTATTTATTCCGGTCGTTTGTTCTTCGCAATGGTCGAAGCTTCCGGTTTGACCTTGCTTGACGAAAGCACAAGGCTGGCGATCTGTTTGTCCTGTCTTCTCAGGTTTTAAATTATGTTTAACTCACTGGTAATGGGCCCGTCGCCTTGTAACCTATAAGCCGTTTATCCCTAAGCTGACCCAATGTCAGCTTAGGGATGAACGGTGGAAGCTACGTGTTTCTTGGAGCAGTCACACGTCTATCGTTCTCCACGTAACCACGCTCTCGTTCATACCCACTCGCAGAGAAAGGGACGCGAAACGTGATTAAAAGAAGGTGTTTGATTGGTTCTGGTTAGCTTGCATGTCCCACAGCACTGTCAGATTAGGGATGAACCAAGTATATTATCGTCGAGGGGACGCGACGCCGTGAATCTGTCGTTCCTGGAGTTCGTTATCCGTTGCCTTCCAGCGATGTCTACACGCAAGCTTTTCTTCTTCGCCTTTCCAGCCCTACTGCATGTGCGTCTGTCCAGCTCTTCGTACAAGGCTTTGCGCTCAGGTGGCCGTCGATTATTTGCTCCGATGATATTTCACATTTCACCATGCAAAATAATTTTTCTCTTCTTTCTTAAAGCTTGCAAACAAATTTTCTCATTTAAGACAAAAATAATTTCAAAAGTAAAGAGTTATTTTCTCAAAATTACTGCCTGAAAGTAATTCATTACATTACTAAATTACTAGCCAAGAGAAGTAATTAATTACATTACTCATTACTCCAAAAAGTAATTTAATACTGTAACTACTGCCATCTCTGCCCTGAACGTTTTGCGGAATGAAGCGATCACACAGCAGGCCGTACGTAAATAGGCATTGTTGAAACATTTTACTTGCACCGATTGTTATGAAGACCGGTGATGTCGGTGTCGCAGTTTTCAGCCCTGTTAGTTCAGCTGAACACCACGCTACAAAATACGCTTTGGGGTACTGCCGGTGCTAAATCAATTTTACAGTAGAAATAGGATTTACGTAAAAGAAAGAATCAAACGGAAACACTTTATACGGTGGCATAAATCCCAAAGATATATCAGCGATCTCACTTTCCTCCATTAGGGCTATCTGCTTTTTCAGCCAATGAAGAACATTTTCATAAACTAAAGGCTGAAAAATACTCCCCGTTTCAAGGTTTTTATCGCACTCACTGGTTGAGGTCGTCCCGTTGTAATTTCCGGCCGTTCGAACGCGCTAGCACTTTGTAGAGTCACATTTCCAGCGACGCCGCGCACCACATGAACGAAGGTAAACGATCAAGATGGCGAAGTGTTTTCAGTGTTTGCCTCACCGTCAGCGTGGTGTGACAGGGTGTTCAGACAACGAATCGGCCAACACGGTTGCCAGGCAGCGACAACATCTTCCCCGGCAGCTGTTGTTGCCGCGGAAGTGTTGTTGCCGCCGGAAACACGTTTTCCTCGTGTTTCCGGACAAAATTATCTATGTGTTTCCTCGATGTGGCAGTGCCTTAGGTAGTACACCAATATATAATTGCAGGTTTTAAATATCAACACCCGGTCATTCATGACAAAATAGAGACGCATAATCTACCTATACATGAAGTCGAAGTAGCCCTCGAAACGTTTCGTCGGAGTTGCCATTGCAGACACCTGATAGGAACACGGATACTCGCAAAGCTTGATTTGCAGCTGCTTGTTAAATTCTGACGAGCTGTACGATGAAAAGTTCCGAACGTTTTACACTTACCTGCAGAATATCAGGCTATGTTAGGGCTCTGGTATGAGACTGGCTCTGGTACGGTCAGGTCCCTTTATAATGTTCAGGTTCTGGTACGGTCAGGTCCTTTTATAGTGTTCAGGTTATTTCCCCTCCTCGGCTATCTGACAGTCTAGAAAATGTTCCTTGTGAAGTCAGACGTGGCTAAACGTTCCGTGGCAGGGAATGCAACAGGCAGTAGTATCACTTTATGTTAGAGCGTATTGTTCGTCGACACAGGTGTAGTGCAGGTTTCTGGGTTCTCGGGACTAAGGTTTCGTGTGCTTTCTTTTTGTTTTATGGCGCATGTGCTGGCTCAAACAGCATAATTAAAAAGCTCTTAACCAGTTGCACTTGTCACAAAATGGCAGCCCGGCAAAAAATATAAATTCTCTGGACAAACTGATATTTAAAAGAAATCTAGCAGAAGCAACAAACAGAAACACGGGAATATATATTTGTCTAGCTAATATTTGTGTGTACACATCGTCTGACTAGGTAAGTTATGTCGCGTAGCGTGTCTACATGAGTCCTTTTTTTACATCTTGTATTTTAAGAAAACTAATTTTGAGTTTCGATTGAGACGAGATTAAGTACAATAACGATAACAAATATTAAGAAGTGAGAGACTTACATTCCCCTAAACAAATACTTGATTGGGTGCCGAAATGAGAACATGGCCTCTTCGGTGTTCTTTAGCAATGTTAGGTCGTTTTTGAATTTCATGAGTCACCAGACTTGCTTACGTGTTGTTCTGAAAATTATCTCTGGGTGTTGGTCCCTCTTGGTTCGTACTCGCGATTGAGATTTCAAACTGTATCTTGAAGTTTTCTGGCTCCCTGAGGTCGTAAACAAAAGAGCAGAAAATGGGGTCGACGTCGATACGGATAACTTCAAATTAGAGATTTTGTTGTTTTCATTCGGGGATGCTCATTGCATCTTCCTTTTTCAAGCCTTGTGGTATTTCATTGAAGTTCCATCTTACGCCTGGCATCACCATCGCATCCATCCTGCGCCCTTCATTAAGAGTGAGAAACATGCAACACAAAATTCAGTTGCGAGTGCACCTTATGTTGTCGTCTTTTTTATTCTGTCCCAGTTCTTGGGAATTTTCTTTCCGTACAAAACACCGGAGAGGTCGTTTAACATGTCGGAAAGATGGCCCGAGCCGGCTGGGCGCCGACCAATTATGACCTTAGGTGAACGCATGAGAGGTTACGATTGGCCGTCATCTTGTCGGATTAGGCTCTCGTTCCGCGGCGTCGTACGACCCGTCGGATTATTTGTCGTGCGTGTGTATGGTGATTTACGGTACGGGTTAAGGAGACTCCAAAGTAAATCTTTACAGTTGGGTATGAATATTTTCGTATTGCATCTTTGCGAAGCTGTTTCGACTCACCTTAACATGGACTAATCACAGACTTCGAGTGCGAGAGGGTACCGATCAAGGCCAGTTCACAGACTTCCAACTGCTTATGACCGGAGATGGGCCGGTCCCGAGCAGTCGTAAGTGTGTGAACCAGCCTTTACAAGCAATCTTATTAAACAAACGTTCATACACATGGCAGCTGCGATCCAACGCAGCGAGCTTAAGCTTGTACACACTACAGGAAGTTCGTGTTAAGTTGACATACGACATCAATAAACTTCGAGCCGTAAAAAAAAAGATAAACCGAATGAAACATAATGGACCTTTTCCGAGAAGCGTTCTGCGCACGAGCGAGCACTCGATGCCAAGCGGCGGAAGTCGGCACTAGAAATCAAGGAAATTCGGAAGGAGGCTGTGGATCAGCGAGTAGAACACGTCATTGCAACATATATATAATTGTGTTACACAAAAAAAGAAAGTGGACGGAAAGAAAAACATGACGTTTGGGTGGACGCCACAGATCCCCCTCTTTAGAGTCGCGTTGGGCACGCGCCGCTGCTCGGAGAGCGAAGAAACTGGTAGCGTAGCTCCCATTATCGATTGATGGTGCAGGTAGCTCACTTCCTCGATTTTTAGTTCGTGCAGCCACCGCCTGGTGCCGTCGGTATATGAAAGAGGTCCATTGATAAGCATTATACAGGTGGTGCCTGCTCCAAAGAGTTTAGTATAAAAACAGCCTAAAGATAAAGTCATCTAATCTCGTCCGCTTCATTATGCAGTTTCGGGCGGGCCCGTTTGAATTGCTCGTCTAGCTTTCGTCACCCATCGGAGCAATGGTCACAGCATCAACAGTTGCTCAAGATGTTCCAGTTGGCCACGTCATGAACATTGTCACTGCCTGTATGTGAGACCACAAAAGCTTGAAGCGCTATCTGTTTGTCTATACTTCGTTTCAGCTTAAGGCCAGACACAGCCTAGGCTACGAGGAAATTGGATCAATCAGGCAGCGTCAAAAACGCAAGCCACTAGCACATTTCTTTTGATGATTGGTTCACAGATGATAGAACACGTCTATAACCTATGACGAACACCTTATGACGAAATAAGAGTTACTGAGAAGGCAAGCTGGAGAACGAGCATGTTGGCAAGAAGCTTCAAATTAGGCACAAAAATTGCACTACACAACACCTTTTCAAAACTAAGCTGCAAGCTTTATTTTCACGCGTCTCCTTTATATAGATCACAACTCCTCAAACAACGCTAACGCCAGCAACCGTCAACCCCACACATTCACCCAAGGCACAGTCAGTCAGTTGAATATTGTCCGCCTGACGGTGTGTAGGGTCTGCGGTTGTTGGCTTTAGTCTTGTTTGAGGAGTTCTGGACTACATAAAGAAGGCTCGCGAAGATAAAATGTGCAGCTGAGTTTTGGGACGGTGTTGTGTTGTCCATTGCCGATTATTAGAAGGTCCAAAGCACTCCATAATGGCGGAACGACTGATGCCGTAGAACGCGCATGTCATTTCATAAGATTGCGAACATCGGATCGCTGCCAACACTAGGAGCCGATGAGTCAATCAAACAGTGTCGAAAGTGCAACATCACTGCGCTCATCACCTTTTTCTGTGGGTGTATTTTTGCCTTCTAATAAAACCAAACGTATAAAGTGTTCCGTGACGTTGCAGATCTAGCGCTCAATCCTGCAGGGATTCCACAACTGCCAACGAGGAATCTATTGTGAACGTTGCCTCTATTTCACCGTTATTCGCCACAAAAACAAGTACTATCGTTCTTTTTTTTTTCTTTTTTTCTTTCTTTTGTGTTATTTGGGTTACGGAGTGTTCTGTAGTGCTGAAATCAGCGTTGTAACTTTCTGGTTGATACTGAACGGCCCTGTGACTGAAGCCCATACAATATTATTCTCGGAAATCTTCGAACTTTTGCAAAATTTAAATAAACGTTCCCAAACACCGAAGGACGGACCCGCGGGGCAGCTTAATAAAAACCGTGAAGTAGATAAGAAAACAAAACAACACTATAGAAGCGAAAATCAACGACATACGAAATCCGCTGGTCCTTGTCCAAACTAATGAGGTTTCTGTAACTTGAGCTGGTCAACCACGATTTCCGAGCGCTGCAAGGCCTCACTGATTCCCTGCAGAACGGGAACGATAGTTTAAATGATTGACTTAACGAGCTTCAGGATAGTTCGCATCGGCATAACCTTGTTGTTTATGATCTTCCCGATACTGCGTCAAAAATGTGGCAGAAAGTGAAACGACAATTCTCGATCTGGTGTCCGCTTTGTTCAACTTCAGATTTCACCTGATTGTTTTGAACGTGCTTATCGAATTGGTACTTTCAAAGCCAATAAATTTCAACCCGTAGTTCTTCCAGTTTCTTCGTCAAAGTTCAAGGACAGAGTATTATACTAGCGGCTCAAACTGAACCAAAGCACTGGTCACATCAATGGAAATTTATCTTCGGCAACGCGGCTCGCCGGGAAGGACGTTTTCGAACTTGGGAAAACAGAATTCCATATATTAGTTGCAGTATAACAAACTCTTCATTAACAAAAACTGCCACATGCACTACAACGCGGCTTCGGATACCGTTTTCAAGCTTGGTACTGGCTCAGATTTGCGTGCAGTAGATAAAAAATATAGAGTTTCTTCTATCCGATCACTAAAAACTACATCATCCTAACATGTCGCGAGGGGTGAGTGTTGTTCAAATTTATGTTCAAATCTTGTCAAGCAAGTGTCGTTTTTTTATTAATATAAGAAGTGTTCTGCGTCGCAGGGATCACTTGTGTTCGGCTGTCGACTCGTGAGGAGCTGATGTGGTGTCGACGTAGACGTGGCTTTCCTCTCGTATTGATAGACCTGAATTGTTTTGTTGTGCAAAAGTGTTATGAAGTTTATCGCTGTGATATAAGTGATAGGACTGGTAGTTTTGTACTAATCGCAAATGCAGATCATATTAAATAATTTTTATGCGTCTCAGTAGTGATCTGGGAGGGACTTGTGTTTGATTACACATTAATCACAAAAAAAAAAATTACACTGTGTGTAGGTTAGCGTGCACCATCCGGTAAATCTTCTTTTGTCGCAAATCTTCATGTCGCGATAAACTCAGTATTAGTGCGTTTTTCATTCTCTCCAATAATTCTCATTGGCGACTCTAATTATGTAATATAGAGGGTGTCACGAAAAAAAAATTACTCGCTAAAATGGCTCGCAAACTTCAAGATTTTGACGGATCTTCAGCAACCTTTCTCGAAAATGTCTTTAACGAGTCACATTGTTGTGCTAAAATTTCAAGTCAGAACTCCGAGCACAAAGAAAGTAAGAAAATAATAACTGATTTTTTCAACGGCGGAGCGGCAGCTGCCGGGGAGACACCGAACGACGGCCATGTTTCTTTCACTTATTTAGAGATGGCGCAACGGATTCACTGGACGCTGACTGGACACTTTGAGCGAAAAAGTGCGCTTTTATCCGAGTTTTCGGTTCCGTGAGATATTTGCCAAAATAAAGTTGTTTGGGCTTTCAGTTAAGTTTCACAGTGCAGAAAGTGTCACGCCATAAATATTAATAAATTGAACCGCCAAATGCTCTTCCAGAAATGGCCTACCTTTGTCTGCGACGGTTCTTATTTCGTGCATTGTCTGCTTTCGTAGTTCCACGTTTGAATGAGGCACCAGAGGCAGCCACGAATGCGCCCAAAAAAGCCGCGACTTGGTGGCTCTGAAAAGAGCCGTTGAAATCTGAACTGCGGTCTTTGGAGTCGCGGTCAGATACCTCATTCACACACACACAAAGGGACAGAAAATAGACAGGAGTCTATTCCTGTCTATTTTCTGTCCCTTCTACGATTTGATGTTTCCATTCTCTACCCCAGTCTCAGATTAATTCAACATGGGTAATATTCACCAGCTCGCCTGCACCCTTACGATTTTTTCTAAGACATATCGATTTTCACAAAGGGCAAGAGTCTGTAACATATTTCTAGTCTCAAAGCTAATGTACGTTCTGCGAGTGACTCACTGCACTCAAACAGACGTACAGAGGTTTCATAGGATTTTTGCAACTTTCATATGGTGCTCGACATGAGAATTCCTGAAAAGGGATAAACTTTTCTCTCACTTGAACCCTGCCGGTTAGGATTAAGTCGCCTATTCGTCCGGCAGTTAATGTTACGTTTATGTTTCGTGCCAGACCACAACCTGCAGTTCTGCTTGTTGGCACGGCCGTCGAGATGGAAAACAGACTCGTCCATAAACAAGAGGAACTGTAGGTGGCTGGGGTTGGCTGAATCCGGGCCAGCTCGTCCTCACAAAACTGCACTCGCCGTGCGTAGTCCTCCGGTTACAGGTCGTGCAGGAGCTGTGCTTTGAACAGGTACATTCACCGGCAAAACACCCGCCACACGAAGCCCCGGCTTAGGCTGAGCTGGCGAGCAGCACGCCTGATCGTGAGGTAGAGCTCCGTTTCGAAAGTGTCAGAAACGGCTTGCTGCTCTCTTCGTTTCGGCAACGTTACACGGTTCGGAGATTTGTTGTCACCTTCTCGTCTTGAGCAAAACTTGTCACCCACTTGATGATAGTGGGCCGAGAGGGTAGTTTTCTTCCTTAACCTTGAAAGTAGAGGAAGCTTTCCTTTACTTTCAATTTAAGAATCTTTTTTTCTTCCATGTTTTACTGGATCGCGAATATTCTAGGTGCGGATCATTACAGTTGACACAGCGGATTTTATTAGGGCAAGAGTCTGCTGGATTGTCACTCTTACCACACTTGGCACACGTGGCTTTGCCACGGCATTTCTGTGAACCATGTCCAAACCTCTGGCAGTTGAAGCAGCTCCGAGGGTTAGGTATGTAAAGCCGTACCCCGCAGTGCAGGTATCCCAGCCTTTACTGCCTCAGAAAGTTTGGTGGATTGAAAAGTTAACAGTGCATGCTTAGTTTTGCGCTCCTGGCCGTCACGGCGCAAGTAGATGCGCATTGCAGCTACGACCCCTTGGTTACAAACACCCTCAGCTATTTCGCTGTCTGTGGTCTCGAAACGGTCATCCTGGGGAATAAATCTGTGGACTATGTTTAGGGTGCGGTGAGGTGCGATCCTGACTTCAGAATTGGCTACAGAATTCAAGGCAAGGAGAGCAGCACTCTGCTCGCTTGATTCGATTTCAACAAGTTTTGGTGGCTTTAAATTCCTTACCGACAACACCTTAGAGTGTTTTTGCAACAAGGGATAGGTATAATTTTGGGAAATGTTTCACACTTTCAGAGTGAAGACCCAAAAACTTTAGAAATCCAGCAGGTGTAGGCGGTGTCTTTCATAAAACTACGTCATCAATCACGCTTTAGAATTTAAACACAAAGAAAAACACAGCCACGCAGATGCTTCGTCACGGGAACCGGCGTGGGAGCTGAGGTCAAAGCGGACGCGCCTCAGAAATAAAACGCAAAGAAAAGCAGAGCAACGCCGATATTTTGTCTCGGAATCCGTCGTGAAGCCGGCCAGGATAGCCGCACTTTCGCACGAGATGCGCCGGAGCGCCGTGTGCGAAAGTAAGACGTGGCGCGCTGCTTGTAAGATTGCGCTACGTGTAGGAATGCTTTCGCATTCCTACACGTAGGCAGTCTTCAGTGTCATCGGCAAGTTTTTGTCTCTTCTCTGTTTTGATGTTACTTCTCCACCCCAGTCTCAGGTCAATTCAACATGGTGAAAGATTACAGCTAGTAATTGAAAGTCTAATATGAAAACATCAACCTTGCGGTATACGTGGCGGAGCTATCCAAACAAATATCCATGTCACGCTTTCTGTTCTTGAGTGCGTGTCAGACATTGCCGACCTGGTAGCACTTGTGCAAATTGATGTTGCCAAAGGTTTCCACCGGGCCAGCCATTCAGCTTTATTCGCTAAATCTAGGGAACACGATTTTAGAAGGAGTTCAACTTTGCTATGCACACAGTTCAACGAAACTGGTAGAAATAGCCTGCTGTAAAGCTAAATTAACGTAAAATCTTCAATTAGGCAGAGATGCCCACTGCCCTCACAACCTCTTGCACTACACTTAAACCTTTATGCCTTAGCATCCTTAAACGTAAAAAAAATCCACTGGTATTTCCTATGCAGCGTAGAGGTAAAAGCTCTCGCGTACGCAGACGACGTTGCATTTTTCACTACCGACAAGAATAATGCTACAGAAGCAACTAAATTAACGGAACGCTACTGCGCGCTGACAGGAGCATATGTATATACCTCAAAATACATTGGATTCTGGTATGGTTCGTGGGCAACGAAGACATACTGCTTTTAAGCATACGATGGAATTGCGGCCCACTAACGTATCTGGGTGCGCCACTGTCACAAATTCGTAGTAGTGGATACTGTTGGCAATCAATGGCAACCACTTTAAAAAAAACAGATGCGTGAAAAAGAAGGGATATCGACCATGTTGAATTAACCTGAGACTGGGGTAGAGAAGTAACATCAAAACGTAGAAGGGACAGAAATAGACAGGAGTCTATTCCTGTCTATATTCTGTCCCTTCTACGTTTTGATGTTTCTTCTCTACCCCAGTCTCAGGTTAATTCAACGTGGTTAATATTCACCAGCTCGCCTGCACCCTTACGATTTTTTCTAAGACATATCGATTTTCACAAGGGCAAGAGTCTGTAACATATTTCTAGTCTCAAAGCTTAGGTACGTTCTGCGAGTTACTCACTGCACTCAAACAGACGTACTGAGGTTTCATAGGATTTTTGAAACTTTCATATGCTGCTCGACATGAGAACTCCTGAAAAGGGATAAACTTTTCTCTCACTTGAACCCTGCCGGTTAGGATTAAGTCGCCTATTCGTCCGGCAGTTAATGTTACGTTTATTTTTCTTTAAGAACGTAAACCATGCTTTTTATGAAACTGTACAGGAATTGCGACTTGCCGGGAGCTTAAACTATTTGGTTGTTTCAACAGGTTCAACATTTCACGGCAGTCCTTGGGGCTTTTTGGAAAAGGTGGTTGATGCGTTTGACTTCCTTAAAACACGCTTTTCATTACGATATTTGTTTTAGTGTAGCGAGAAACTTTTGTCAGCAAGTGTCTCGAAGAGCATTTTCCCTATACCGATTTATCGCACTCGTTTTACGCATGACCCTATCAGTGATGTTTTCAAAAGAGTTAAGAAAAGGGGAATACCTCCATCAGCTTAGACAATGCTTTTGTTTTAAATTACATAACTCTATTTTACCTGTAACAAGCCAGAGACAATCGAACACTGTTTTATATATTGCAGTGACGCATTTTTATTTTGGGATGTACTGCAACGTACACTACAAAAAGACCAAATTCTAACAGATTATAGCCTGCACTTCCCTTTGTTTTCAGGAAGCGAAATTATACCGCATGATATGTTCGAGCTAATAGGGCTTCAAGGCCTATGGCGATATATCGGGTGATTCAAGGAGCGGCCAGGCTCTTTTAATCGACCGCAAAATTCGGCTTCTTAACCTATCGCGTTCCGATTTTGTTCAGCGTTGGCCACAGGTGGTGCATTTTCTCAGCGAAGCCACCGGTCTTCAAACCATTGGGCGCCCTATGGTTTGAAGACCGGTGGCTTCGCTGCGTTTCCATAGGAGTTAAGCCTTTTTCTTTTTTTTTACTTTTTCCTCGGGTAAGCTCGCTCTTTGCAAATTTTATATAAAAATGTACCACCTGGGGCCAACGCTGTACAAAATCGGAACGCTGATAGGTTAAGAAACCGAATTTTGCGGTCGATTTAAAGAGCCTGGCCGCTCCTTGATATCACCCAGTAGAATGATTGACCAACATGCAGAAATACCCCATATGGCGAAATCTTTATTTTTGAAACTAGTGACAAAAGTTGGGAGCGTCTACGGTTTCGGAATTCAGCCAACCAGATTGGTTCTTAGGTTTGATCTATGTCTAGGCCTTCCCGATTTCTGAACAACAGTCATTCCGTTTATTTGCGAGAGATGTATTTTATTAATGACAACTTCACTTATTTGTCGACTCTAATTTATATTCTGCTCTGTGAGCAGGTTACCTATGTAAGATGCGTAATATATATGCGATGTGTGAGCTCGTAAATACGATCCTATTTGTGCTTGTCTGTGTGTGTACGATGGAATGAACGTCGTAATGAATGTACTTTTCTGCGTATAACTACCATGCAATAAACGTATAAAAAAACAAATATGCGTGGCCTAGTAAATAGCGTGTCTGGCTCGCAACTGGAGGGTCGTGGATTCAATCCAGCCCCCGCCTAAAATTCTTCGTATTCTTTTTAGGCAAAGGAATTACTTATAGAGCAATAAAAAGTTTCCCGTCCCACCATCGCCGACGCCGGCTTTTCTGAACAACGAGCTCCTTAAAGCTCTTGCTTTAAAACCTCCGATCAGTCATTACGTCATAAAATAATACTTCGGCCGCCAAGCGCGTGTCACTCGTGTGGGCGCTGCGCGCAATTGCAAGCTTGCCAGGTATATTCCCCCGCGCTGACACCAGTCGTGACGTGTTTTTTTTTTTTTTTTTTTCTGAATATAGCAAGAGTGCGCGTGCTAAGCTTTAACAGAAGCTGAAGATGCGCGAGAGTGAAGATTCCGAGAACTTCTTTTATGACGTATCGCTCCGGGAAGGCTTCAACGGGACTTCAAAAATTGTTTTATGAAGCCTCGGTGCATAACATTGAAAAATAGTCTCAATGTTTGTGATCTTGGAGGCCGAATGATGATGAATTAAGTCTTTTTACCCAAGTACAAAACCTCTTCAACTTCCCATTACGGTGTGCGCCACGGAACAATTTCGAACGTTTCTTCATTAGACTGGTCTGGTAAAAGCGAGCGAGTTGAACATGAATACTTAAAATTGAAAGAATAAAACACGGAAGACAAGCACAGGACGACCGCGTTCTTCTTCCTTGTTTTATTCTTTCAATTTTAAGCGTCATTAGATCGTTTACCTGTTTTACGAAAACGAGAAAGGGCATGATGCTAGGAATGTTTGTCAAAAGTTTTTAGATGCGTTTTTTTTTTCCTGTCAGGTGCTTTCCGTCCAGTCACAGGAAATGCAATAAAAACAAAATGCTCTATTTCTACTATCTTCATCACTCGTCGCATTATAATGCATCACTTACTTGACTGTGACAAAGCTGTCGAGTTGGTTGTTGTATCTTGCACGACAGCATAGAGGCCTATCCAACACATGCTTTCGCTATAATCATGCTGGAATTGCATTTGAGTCGTATCAGGGGCTATTGCGGTGGCATTGCTGCTGAGAGCGTATCTTGTGCAGCACATACGATGGCATCACCTTCAAGCCATATGTGCCATTAGCTAGAGAGCTTCTTATAGCTACTTGGTGGAATAGATTTTTTTCATTTGCTCACGCGCCCAGCCACCTGGTAGGCATATTAGGTATGGGTGACAAAAAATAAAATACTGCGAATACCAAAACCAAAATCGAGGGGAGGCAAAACGAAAATTGGTGACGATTAGGCTTATATACCCCGAATATCTTCTATTGTGTCGCGACGACGAAACAATGTTTTCGCCAATATTGGAAGATACGACATTCAAGATGGCGGCGCCCTTGTGGGAAAGGTCGATATACCTCGAAGCGATTAGACTCCCCCCCCCCCCCCAACCCTCCCCCTTTTCCCATTTTGCCAACCCCGTGCTTAAAATGTGGAACTAAAAGTGTCTTCAATAAACCCTCCAATCGATCGCTTGGAGGATTGATTGCCTTTCTATTTCAACAGTTTTGCCAAAACATTTGATGCTTTTTTTTTTTTATTGGTAGTCACTACCATTTTTTTTGTTGTTTCATATACGTATATTTGACCTGTTTCATTAGTTTCTGACAACAATCAGCTTGTCTCGGATGCATCATGGTCAGGTGAGAGCCCTATGATCCGTTAAGTGCCTACATATTCCCAAGAACAAAGTATTGTATCCCACAACACCGAGTGGCGTGCCAAATGTACGTCAGGATGCATTTTGCATGCCACTGTGCGCGCGGTATTTCGCTACTTCGTATGTTCTGTATTGTACAGAAAGGCGGTCTCTTCTTGAACTTTCGTTATAGCATTGATCATTCAGCATATACTTATAGTAATTCTGATATCTTTCACTCTACATAATTCTTCATCTAATTCGAGCCGTTCACATCGTAGAGACGAACGCACACGAGACACGTTTAGTTACAAAACAAAACGGTGTGTCCTCAGAAATCTTCAGCAGTTTTAATCTCCAAAAGTGCAAAAGTATAAAATCAAAAGCATGACCATGTTACATTCGCAACTCAGCAATCTGGCGTAACCACCAAGTCGCCAACGTGTCGAGCGCGTGTTCGCATTATGCTAGTCAATCACATGATGCCGTGCTTTCGCCAGACATCGATAAGATCCGTATGAGAAAGCTTCTGCATAATCTTGTCTTCCATCCTTTTGTGCATTTCGGGGGTTAGGTACTGCTTACAGTCCCCAACAATGCCTTTTCGAATGAAACCTGTTGATTTCGGGTACCGCTGCGCCAACTCGTGGAATGTTCGTATCCCAACTGGGACGTTGTTGTCTTTCAGGGGTTTCGTGAAGAAGTTCTTGATGTTTTCCGTACCGTATTCTCTCATAGACTTTATGTCACTGTACTTAAGAACGTCCTGCAGAATGTTCTCGTTTTCCTTCAGCATGTTGTAGCAGTCGTTATTTATAAACTTCGCAATATTGAGAACGTACTTCCGTGGATTTTCCTTGATGTCCTCATAGTTGATGAAGAGGACGTTAGGGTCTCCTCGATGAGCATACCAGGACGACACGTGCTCAAAGTAGTCTCCAAAATCATTTTCCCCTTCCATGTAGATGTCGAAGTAGTCTTCAAACTTTCCCTCCGCAAACTCGTAGGCGTGGAAGCCTCGGGTGTGATGGAAGTAGGAAACGCAAGCGTCTTTTGGGTTTCTGCAGACGTAAAGATACTTCGCTTGAGAATGCTGGGGCAAGAGATGGTAAGGGAGGTGCGTCTTGATGAGTCCAGGTCTGGTCATATCTTCAACAGCCTCGGCGCCGAACATCTCGAAGAAGGGGCTGCGCCGGTAGAAGTCGAGGCCACTCGGTGGTGGAACTCCCTTGCTTAGGATGAGATATCCGATGTGCTGGACCCAGGTTGTCCCACATTTCGGGTAGGTTACCACAAATATGTCGTCTGGTCTTGGCTGGTACTTCAAGGCGCTTCGATACAGCTCTGACTTGAAATACTTGTTCAGGCGGAGACCGTCAATATCCTTGTATGCAGGACGGTTGCAAATTCGTATTTCCGTTTCCATGATGACTCGAACCGAACGTCTGCGTAATTGAATGTTCCTTGTATGTGGTTTCCGGGAATTCCCTCGGATTGGCAATCTGCTTTGTTATTCTGAAACAATAACAGAAACACACGGGAAAATTGTTAGAGCACACGTGTCTTGCGTTTTGAGGAAGCAAATGCACACGCAGTTTGAACATCGGCACAAGTGAGGCGAGTTGACAAGGAGTGGTTCTCATTTAAGCTTGTTCTCGTTTCGACATTTTCGTTTGGGCCTTCTCAAAAGGTCCATTTTCAAAATATCCTTCTCAATCCTCGGGCAAACAAATACTTAAATTGGAGCATTTCAAGGCGGCAGTGTCATGGCTTGGTCACCGCATATTAACGAAGAAGCTCTTTCAAGTTCGCCCCTCCCTGCTTCCAACTCGCCTACACATAGCCGTGCTTGGTCCCCCGGTTTAGCTAATGGTTCCTGGAATACGTCTATTCTGCTCTTGAAACTTGCAGCGAAGGCCAGGACCCGTTCGTTGGGTTGTCCGGAAGTGGTCGCAAGTGCTGTGCAATAATACACCCAACTGCGCCTTCGTGACAAACCGCGGCTACTGTGTCCCCGTTTCCTGGGCAGCGGCCCTAGTGAGACATTTTTTGTGTCCAATAAACACATATGAATCATACAATATAAATAAGAACATATAAGAACCATTTAAGAACTATATAAAAACTATATAAGATATACAAGGACATATAAGAACCATATTAGAAACTTATAAGAAACTTCTCACAAGTTTCATAAATGTTTTTGTATATCTTATATAATTCTTATATGGTTCTTATATGTTCTTTAATGTATTGTACGATCCATGTGTTTATTGGACACAGACATTTCTCATACAAATGAAATTTTTCAATAGAGGGGTATGTGCACTCCTGTTTCGTTCTCCCTCCCCCCCCCCTCCCCCAACATCCTCGTACATTACACACACACACACACACTCCACACCTTACAAGCCGTCGAGGCCTATCCAGGGCTTAGAATGTATCGCGTTCCATTTGGTCGAGGGGAACAAAATCCGAGTAGGCCCTAACGCGAAAAAAAAAACCTTGTGGGATGTTTTGAGAAGGTTCAAAGAAACTTTTAATGAAGCAATGGTGAGGGTGCAGGTTAGCTGGTGTAAATTGAGCATAGTTGTAAACCCGAGACTGGGGATGCGGACAAGGGACAAACACAGAACGACACGGACGAAGTCTCGGGCTTCGACGACACAAGGAAATCTGCAGAAAATCATTATACTGCCAACAAACGTTTATGAGAATGGTAGAAAATGTGTCATATAACTATCACACACACTCCTTATTTATAAAGTACAACGTAGTGCCAAAAAAAATTATGATTTCCGATTTTGCAGGCAATACAAACAAGAAACGAGAAATAACACGACTTTGACGACATTTAGCAAACCTAAGAACCCACGTACGCTAAAGCATATAACACGCAAAATAAAGGACCTTGTAAAATAGACACCTACAACACAACGTACGGCTTAGAAATAATACAAGGCAAACTGCAAATATTATTAAGTAATTTATAAGGCAAAAATCTTCTGCCTGAGTCTATTTCTTTTAAGAAACTACGGAGCGTTTTCAAGATGCCTTGCACTTCTATCTTTGTACAAAAAGGGGTATCTTGTTTTCTGGAAGCTCTGTTAATTTATCTTTCTATGATATTTTATTTTTTGCGGATCAAAAGTTTTCTCTCGACGTCATATTCCCATGCGCGTCGCCTAGCGAGCGCGTGCGTGACCGAATAGTTACCCTGCTTGACTGTCGTGCGGAAGGTCTAGGTTCAATTCCAGTCAGCGGAATGTTCTTTCATTTATTCTTTCAACTTGGCTTTTTTGTAAGTTCGAGAATATTCTCGTCTGATCGAGTTCCGAATGTGGTTACGTGTCGAAAGTTCTACTCTGAATATTCCAGAAACCCACGAGGGTACATACGGGACTCCGGGAGGCATGGCTAGTGGAGTCAGTCTCGCTCCAATGCTCGATTTTGCTGTATCGCCTACATCGACGCATGCGACGCTATCTTACTCTATTTTGTTTTGGGTAAAAATTCGCCCCATTAAACGTTTATTTTATATAGTTGTTATTTGCGTCATGATTTGTCATTCGTGATAATATAGCTTCTTTACTTTTGTATTTCTTTTTACTATTTTTATGTTTGCCTTGACCATAGTTTCCTTAGTCATCATGTCCCTATTATTATGCATTATTTTTTGTTTGCCGCCAATACCGTGACTGTCTTCGCGTATTTTATTCATGATGTGTCATTCATGCTGCGAAATGCCAGTGTGGGGGCCTTCGGCTTTGTCAAGCTGTCAATAAGAGAGATTTTTTTCGCAGGTGCCCAGCATCAAGAGCTTTATTTAAGCAAATTAACTTATTATTATTATTAAAATCATTATAACGTCCGACAAGAATGGAATGAAAGGAGAAACGACAAAATGCTAATGGGACGTTTTGAGACACACCCGTTTTCCAAGTCATCGTAATATGTGACTATAGTCCTGCAGACTTCTTAGCGTCGGCTCTACAGTCACTGTGCTGTGTGTTTAGGCTGACAGTAGAGCGCTTTTGAATGAAACTCAGGACAAAGCCACATGTTTTCACAGCGGTGCAGCACGTGACAACACCGTAAAAGCTGCGCTAGCCTCGATAAAGTAGCACTGAAATATTTTGTAGATCCGACGAAAAGAGGCATGAAGAATCTATATCAAAAAAATCTGTGCTCAAGTGTTTGCGTAAAGTGAATCAATTTAGACATATGCGGCGTGTCTCCCAAAAATCTTTAGAGTGTTGTGTTTGTTGTTGTTTTTCCATCGCAGAAATAAAGTGCACTCTGACGAACGTTCAGTCTCTACCCAAATGTAGCGCTAGCGATCTGGACCGGATGCCAATATTTCAGAACTAACCCTCATCTGGAAAGATTAAGAGATTTTTTTTTTATTATTTCAGCGGGAAATCGACGCTTGTTCTGACGTCTTTCAGCTCCGTGTATTTGTGAGGCGTCGTTGGCCGCCACTTTCAACTTTAAAAGTTTCCGAAAATCGCTTATAGTTTAAGAAATTAGGAACAGCGATAAAAAAAGAGGAGGACAACGAGAGTAGAGCACAGGACGAGCGCTGACTATCAACTGAAGTTTTATTAAAAACGGCTCAAACAAGAAAACCACCACAAAGCCAGCCAACGCCGTAACAACCAATGATGTGTCGCTCGACCAGGCATCTATAAAGTCTATCACTTTTTTGTGTAGATAAATTGAATACTGGCTGACGCAGTGCCCGAGCCAGCTTTCTCTATTGCATGCACCTCTATCACCTCTCTTTGCACTTTTGTGCGCCCCCTGCCAATGATTATGGTATCTTCGAAGATAGGGTGACACAGACAGTCTCTGCAGAGTACGTACAAGAAATACAGCGATAGACAAAGCTGGTTCGGGGCACTGCGTCAGCCAGCCTTCAATTTATCTACACAAAAAAGATATAGATTTTATTGATGCCTGGTGAGCGACACGGCATTGGTTGTTACGGCGTTGGTTGGCTTTGTGGTGTTTTTCTCGTTTGAGCCGTTTTTAATAAAACTTCAGTTGATAGTCAGCGCTCGTCCTGTGCTCTACTCTCATTGTCCTCCTCTTTTTGAGCGCTGTTCCTCATTTTTTAAGTCAACAACCAACTCGCCTGCATCGTCACCTTAATTCCGCTGATAAATTATGAACTAGATATTGGCAAGCTTTGAATCTCCGGAATCTCCTTGGGACAGCTAGTGCTTCATTTTGGCGTCCTTAATTGCGTAGTTTATTCTCTGCGGAGCAAGAAACACTATATTTCGAAAAGGGGGGGGGGGGGGGGGGGGCGCTGCACGATTGTTTTATATGTGAATTAATTTAACTGCGCACATACTGTAAGATAGAGCACAGCCTCCGGGTGCAACAGCACTTCGCAGGCCCCAAAGTCCTCCTCGCCCTAAAGGCTAGGCAGGGTTGGCCCGGAATGGAATACGCAAATGTATTTTTACAAAGCCTCGCTAGAAAGCTTGCCCGTTTAGTAATTCTTTTGTATTTACTCGGGGGCAACAGCACAACACCTGTTTCGTCTCGTGCTATGTTCAGCGCAAGTTCGTCTGCTTCTTGCGCAGGAGTTGCACTGACGTCCGAAGGCCGAACACTGATTGGCTCTGATAGATGGATAGTGGGTAGACCTCAATGCTAACTGCCTTGAGGTCCACTCACTGTCCTTCCAATCGGAGCCAATCAGAGCTCGGCGTCTTTCTGCCGTCACCGCAACCCCTGTTCGAGAAGCAGACAAACGTGCGCTGAACGTGGGAGACACCATGCGTGCGACTCAGGGAAGTCCGAAAATATATGCGACTCAACCGAATATATTTAGGTGAATAGTTTCCTTTCTCTGTTTTCGGCAGAGAAGAGGCTCCGTTGATACAGTTACACACTGCGCGAACAGGAACGTTAGTTAGGTACTTTTATGTTGCCAACGATTGCAACCACTGTGTTTTAGTTACTGTTTGTATGATCCTGCGTTCCATGTGTGTGCGCTGTACCAGTGCCAATGCTTTCGCGCGACCGCACTTGGCGACCGCGTGCGGGCGCTATGTAAGCAGAGTCTGCCTATAAAACCTAGATTTGATATATATATATATATATATATATAGAGAGAGAGAGAAGAGAGAGAGAGAGAGAGAGCAATTTATACAATGGAGACATTTAGTAATTCAAGGTCAGATGCCTCTTGAGCAGGCTTCCTTGAAGTGAACATGCGTTGGGCTGTCGCGCGCTGAGGAAAAATGCGAGCGGAATGACCGAGACGATTGCAAACAATAGACACTTTTGACGATTCGTGAAACCTCGTGAAACCAAATAGTGGTGGTCGTAAAGGGGTATTCACACGAGGCAGATATATCCCTCCGTTTGTTCCCCGGGATGCACATCACGTGGTAGCAACGTAACGGCTGCGCTGACACAGAGATACCAGGGGGACGGGGAAGCTTTTTCTCCGGCTGCACACGCAGTTCTCGCCTTGGCGCGAGATCGAGTCGAAATTGGCGGTATTCTGTTCTCGTGTCAGACAACTTTACAGATTTTTCTCAGCGGGATACCGAGCGAGAGCTTGCGCTGCAGTACCTCCTGAATTCGATTCCCCCCTCCCCCTCCCCCTCCCCCCTCGCCCCCGGCCAGTTTCAATTAGGACGAGTTTCGTACGGGCACGCGTTCATATAATCACGCCTACGTGGTGCACGTTAAAGACCCCAGGTTAGCGGTTGTACTGCACTTGCCAAATTGCTCATCTAAAGCAAAGAGACAAGTCACCCGTGGAGGCGTACTAGCATTCAAGGCTGTCTAAATATGCAAGCAACACAATTTTTAGGGGGATACCGGCGGTGTCATTGGGATCGCCTTACTTGTTGTGGCTTGCGCAGTTGCGTATGTCGATCGGCACCCGAAGGAATTTTCGATAGTGTGGGAGCCACTGCTTTCCCTCGCCCGATGGAGCCGTAAGCCGCCGACATGCCGGCGGGCTTGTCTACTTTCTCGCAGTCCTCCGCGCGTCTCTTTATTTCAGGGGACCAGCGAGATGGCGCGCGTGAACAACACCTCCTGGAAGCTAAGCCGTAGTGCTCCGAGTCGTGACGTCATATTGGCCGGAGGGGGGAGGCCACGTAGAGAAAATGCGCCCAGTCCGGTTCTCTTTACCCCGGCCGCGTCGTCTGTTTGCTCAGGTAACGTGGTTTGTTCGAGCGCATTATTCCGGCATTAATATAGTTTTAAATGCGGTCTTGTATAATTTAATATATATATATATATATATATATATATATATATATATATATATATTACCTCTAGTATAAACGTAATATACAACGCGTTACCAAGGTTGAAAGTACCTAATTTATATTTATTATCATCCCCTAACCTGTTTTGTTATTGCTGCGGGACAACACTGCAGTCCCGCAGCTCCCCACACTTTTCGAATGAACCGGCTCCGGCTGCGACATTCTCTTCCGTCATACGGGCTCCAATTTCGTTAAATTTACTTTGTGTGTGAGCTGCTGACTGTCTGAAAAGGAACTGCGAGACATTTTAGAAGAGAAGGGTACCGAAAAAAATCCAGTCACCGCCGCAGGAAGCGCAGAAAAGCAAGATATGCGTCGACGACGTTAAGCCTTTCGTCCCACGCTTCTGCCGCTGCTCCTTTTATGCGTGGCTATTTGTATTCTCTAGAGAGAGAAACTATTTTTTTTTTCGTGACGGATATTGCTGGACGTATGGATACAATCGACAGGTGAGAAACAACTTATTTGCGGGCTTTGTTGGCCATGTAAGACGCCAGTAGAGTGCCGCAGTTGTTGCTTTGATCTTGCGAAATAATGGAATATCGTTCTTTTACGTTATCCGTGTGCAGTTCGACATTTGTAAATATACGTGGTAACATACAAGTTTTCACTGGAAGGGGAATCACAAGTTTATGTGCGACTATTCACGCCGTGATTCGACCGACGGGTCGAGTAGCGGCGTGAGTTCGTCCAATCGGTGACGACTCAACGCTAGCGATTCCCTTGGCTCTGACAGTCGACGTTCCCTCCTCCGAGTGGACGTCCATCTGCCGAGAGCTCTGCAGCCTCAACTCCTGCGACGACGGGTAGTAGCGTGAGCTCGGCCCACCGGCAATGACTCCGCTCGCGATCCCCTTTGGCTCTCAGGTCAGCGAGCGCTGCGGGCACCCTATGTCCACGGCTCGCTTGACCGCAGTGTCTTGTTAGGGACTCCTCTTTCTAAATATACACTTTGAGATAACGGGATCATAGTTTTTGGCATGGCGTTGGCGAACCCGGCGCGGCGATCGCTCTTGCTGGTAGACGTCAGCCCCACGGTGGGACGGACATTGGGTTCCCCTTCGAGCACCGCTTCCCCGACGTAAAGGTAAGTTATCTTCCACAATATTCATCAATGCCGCCCTCAAGCCGCTCTTTCGCAGCTCGTTTTGGATTGCAGTTTCTTTGTGTTGCATCCAAAAATACAAGACGGATATTTTTAGAGCGCAGCTCTTAGGCGCTAAATTTAGTAGAAAATTTCCCCGCTAAATCTAGCGGAAAATTTTCCCCGCTCAATTTTTCCGCTAAATCTAGCGGAAAGTTTTCCCCGCTAAATTTAGCGGAAAATGTTCTCCGCACCCCCCCCCCCCCCCCCCCTCGAGGTCACGTGACCCCCAAGCCACGTGACCCCCCCTCCGAGGTCACGTGACCGGCCCCCGTGCCTTCCCCTCCTCCTCAAGAGCTGCGCTCTAATTCGGCATTACAGGGAGTTGTAAACGGCTTTCATCTTTTTAGCAAGAAACAGTGTGTAGTTTTGTACATCCAACACCGCTGCTGCCATAATCGCGTATCACTGTTTCGTGTACGCTTTCATTTTTCTGCTCTCCTCAGCGCTGATTGCGCCTTTTGTTGTCGAGAATGCGACCGCTAAGTGCGTCTGATAACACTGACCTCCCTTTCGGATTCCCGCTGTTCATGTGAATGCTGGAGTCAGGGAGGGAGTCCCGCTAGCTCGCCAATCACTGACGTCACGCTTATCCCTCCTCGAAACGCGTCTCCCGTGTGAATGACCGTTAACGAACCCTCGCTCTTGCCCCCTCTTGATATACCATCACCACCTAAACAAGAAAGCCTACCCTATCAAAAAGCCACGCATAACTTTTTGCTATTTGGGTTATGGAGCTGGACATCTATCTGTATTGCATCTGGATTTCAAGTTTTCAAAAATTATTCCTTTGTCTGCAATCTGAATTTTAAGTTTACAGAAAACATTTCAGTTAGATTTCCCGTTTCATAATGAAGAAAGTGAAAAGCTATACTGGATTTTCCGGTGGGGTAAGTGCAGAATTTGTCATCGTCAGTAAAGAAGCCGACCGTATGTCACAGATTGGACCGTCTGCGTTCGGCTAGGAGCCAGCCGTGTTCGCACTGATTGAACATGAATGCTAGCCTAAAGGCTGAACTCCATGGGACGAATATGCTGCGAATAACCGACGAATTTTGGCCGGCGGCTTTTGCTCTGCGCGTGGAATCAACACAGTGGCTGCTACGTCGCGCGCAAAACGAGCGTGCCGTCGGGCGGTGTTCGCCAGTTATTCGTCGCACAATTCGTTCCATGGAGTTCAGCCTTAACGCTGACACCTTAGTCGTCACCAATCTTTAGCCGAAGGTGGTTTTCATTAGTGAAGCAGGAAAATTCGGTACTTAGGCTTTCTTATCAGGAGGCGTTCGACGTACGCACAAAAGAGAATAGACCCCTTCCGAAAGTGTGCCCTCAGTTGGAACCTGCAGAATGGCTGCAGAATGGCAGACACAAAAGAAACCGGTAATTTTGGAATTCCAGAAATTTTAGTAGTGCCACTTTATTTTTAACTAGCGAAGTTTTAGATTCTTACGTTCTGTGGTGTCACTTATTCCGCCATTGTGCAGTGCTTGAGACCTTTTAATAGTAGGCACGGGGCTTTCCAAAGGGGTTTATGTCACCAGCTCCCCGTCCCTTTAACTTACTAGCCGACACAATCTTGGCTTGAACTGGACACTTTAACTAAACCTGTATTTCTCTAATCTGACCAATCCGATAAGACACATACTAAGTTGGAAATGACAATAACAAAACAGCTCGAAACGAAACCCCGAAGACAAGCCAAATAAACACAGGACAAACACAGAGGATCATGATCACAGAAGTAAGAAACGCACATCGCGGTGCCTTCATTTCCATTACTTAAAAATAAAACTGATGGTCGACGCTTGGTCACTTCTGATACACCCGATGTGGCCTATAGTCGGTTACAGGTTAATAATATATTTCGAAGGAAAGGAGGGCTGGGGAGGAGGAAGCAAATGGAAAGCTGGAGAGGAGAGGAAAAAACACCCTCCTCTATCCAGCGTTTTTAACCCGTAACTGACTTAGCGCAGCCCCGGCGGGAAGGGAGTCAACGACCTGACAGGTGCTCGCTTGCCTTACATGCGATGGGGTTCAGACAAAAAACGGACACAATTTGCTACTAAATCAGCGCCTCAAACGCTAATAGGATCCGTGGCTATCCCAGCTGTAAATGACCCCCTCTTACTTATTCTGTGAACGCTAGCAATTCAACGCCTTTCGTACTGCCCGGAAAAAGTGTCCCCGATCTGTCCTCGCGAACCGAGCTAATGGCGAACACAACGCCGCCATTTCTCCCGCAGCGGCAACTCGAAGAACCGCACGTTACTTATATTTTGGCTTTAATCGGCCATCCTGAACCGAAACAGATACAGTGGGAGAGGTTACAGGGGTGCCACCCCCGTCTCCCCGGCGGCTGCACCGCGTCGTACTACCGAAGTTAAAATGCACCTAGGTCGGGACGCGCTACCTGAAAGTACCGCTGAGGCATGGTGGTATAAAAACAATATTAAATATGCCGCAAAACCTTGCAAACTAAAGATTTTAAAAACATCACGCGCCCTTCATTTTGTACTAATCTCCAAAAAATATTATACAAAAAAAAAAACTCTTTTCCGTTTGTTTTTACGCAAAAACATGCTTTATAAAAGCTCAAGGTGACCACAGTACAGACAAATGATAAAGAGTGGCGCTGTTGTCGCATTTAGCTCGGTCTCGGTGGACGCCAGCGGCCCAGGTTTCGACGGCGAGTTTCCCAACTGAGTGTTTTAGTAACGTTGCCTCAGGGTGAAGACCAGTGTTGCGGAGTTGCCACTCCGGAGTTGAAATGATTCCGGAATCATTCCGAATTTTCGCCACCCCGGAATGGAATGGGAATGGATTGGCGGCAACGTTGAGGGGAATGGAATGGGAATGGAATTAGATGCCTTTTGTCCGGAATGGAATGAGAATAAAATGAGCCCAGTTTTTTTTTTTTTTTTTTTTTTCTTTTTGCAGTTAGCGAAGTTGGGCCAGTCAGCGAGCCAGTTGCTCAGAAATAAAATGAGCGGGCGTTAAACAGCTAACCCGCGCGGAACTCTAACAGACTTACACGCGAAAAATGCAATACAAAAAGCAAGCGTCAAAGCAAAGAGCAGAGGGGGAGGGAGAGGGGGGGGGGGGTGGCGGTGGCGCCTTTCGCGCAGGCGACGAGCTTTGCTGGCGTTACACGAGAGCGAGCGAAAGAAGAAACAAAGCACCAAGCAAAAGAAACGAAGGCATGCAGAATACACGCTCGCACAGACTGAGATCTGGGAGCGGGGGGCGACTCATAACTCGCAGAGCTCTGATAACTCGTTGACTCGCGCGCCGCCGAAAGATGATCAGTTATTGTTTTCTTATAGTTCGAGGAGCGTTGTTTAGCAGGCGGCCAACCCTGCTGCCTTCCACGTTCATTCGCGCGCACTCCTTTAAAGCGCGAAACCTGGGCTTGCTTCGGCATTAAAAGAAAGCTAAATTCACTTCTCTCCTCTCCTCTTGCGCTTTGCTCCGACGCTTGTCTTTTTATACTGCATTTTTACGTGTAAGTCCGCCTTTTACTTGGTCTTTGTTCCGATGCTTGTTCTCTGTGGTATATGTTTTACATTCAAGTGGGTTAGGGTTACAAGCGAGCTAGCGGATTCCCGCTCATTTCTTTTGACTTTAGACTCTTCCTACTGTGTTCCACCTTGTGATGGACCGCTGCGGACGCTACGAGTCACCCCAGGCAATCCAGCACCGTGACGAGGACTACACGCATGGCACGTCGCAGCGCCCCAGGGTCACGCGACACTCAGAAGACACTGGATTGGTTTCGATGGCTCTCGTGCTGTCTGTTACGGTCCATCGTACGGTGAAGTACATTGTTGTCACCGCTCTTGTCTCGTGGCCGAACTGACCAGACTTGCAGAAAGACAGTTTCTTGACGTGGTCTATACAGCCTCTCGTGCTGCGCCGTAGAGGTTGCACTTTGTCAGAGGGGGAGGCACTCACTTGATCGAATGACGTTTTAGCAAACGACCACGTTTTACCGAATGACACTTTAGCGAATAGTCGGACGCCGCGAAGCGGCGTTTTGAGGGTGGGCCAAGTGGGTTCACATTTTTGTAATGGGCCGCCGCAGACTGTCGCCGCGACGCGGCGTAAGCGCAGCGCGGGGGATGGGTTAACGCGCGCCCCCGTTATTCGCTAAAACGTCGATTCGACCAAATTTCGCTGTTCGCTAAAACGTCATTCGCTCAGTCGCTTCCAGCAGCGTACTAGCCGTACTGCTGTGCAGGTATTTGAAGAACACAGTAATATAGCTTATTTCTGCGCCACGCACGAACTGGATATTTTTATGGTCTTATCAAACAAACACGCTGGCCGCGTATGTCCTAGAAGAAAAATGCTAAAACGTTTGCAAGAAAAAAATTTGTGGATTTAAGTTTTGCTGTTTTTTGCGAGCCACGTGGTCGAAAGACCGATGTTTTAAGCAAGCATCGACATGATCAAGGGGCTTTCTCGATGTTTGCAGCACAATGTAAACAAACACTTTGTGCCGCCAGCGCTCCGCTTCGTAAAATCAGTGTATTTTTTAGGCATTTAGCTTTTTTTTTTGCCATTGTCTATGCGTTTTATAATGTCAGCTTTATGCTGCTTATGCCGGCAACACAATGTAGCTGTCAAGTGCCAATTTTTACGTTTAGGAATTAGAGGAATGGAATGGAACGATTCAGCCATTCCAGGAGTGGGAATGGGCCCAGTGTCCCCATTCCCAAGAGTTGACAGGAATCGAATTATCGAAAACTCTAATTCCCCGGAATGGAATTGGAATGGAATGGGGATGCCCATTCCGCAACACTGGTGAAGACATCCATTGTTGCCCTGAATGTGCCAGCGCGTGTTCTCCTAGTAATACTTTACTAGGAGAACACAGGACACTCTCCTCAATTACATTAGACAGAGCGACGGCCAAGCGGAATCCTACCCTGGTGTGGTGGTTTATTTGGCGACACCTCTCTCCTCCCCCCCTCCCCCCTCTCTCTCTCTCTCTCTCTCGTCTTCAGTTTTATCCGAATCAGCAGGAAGCGCGCGCTTTTCCGGCCTCCAGAAATGCTAAAACCGCCCGCCGCGACAGCGCATAACAATGGGGACGTTTAGCAAACCGTTACCGTGTTCCGCGTACCGCAGTACCGGAGCCTCTGAAGCATGCTTTTAAGCGCGCGCCCTGCGGTCACGGAATGCGGTGCGGTTGAAAGGAGTCGCGGATGCCAAGACGGTACCGCTGCCGCCGTCACGCGTGTTTCCGCGCTTCTTCGCTGCCGTGTTTTTAGATGTACTCTCGGGAACTGTCCGGTATTCTCCCTAGTAAGCTATTGAATGCTACGGGCCAAGCTTTGGATACAATGTGAGGAACCTCGGAGCGATATTAGAGAGTTTTAGTATTGCGTACAGGAGCAAACGTAAGCACCCTATGTTAGCGTTAACGCTGCGTCCTCCAGACTGCGCATGAGCCATACGTACGCACTGCAGCGAGCTATGCGTACGTACGCTCGCTATTGATTTTTGCGAGCGTACGTAGAGGTCCCCTGCGTGCCATTCTCGTTGCTCTCGTTGCGCACGGGAGAGCGCGAGACTACTCCAGTTTGAAAAATGGCGGCGGTGAGGCAAACCAGTGGAAGTGCTACGCGCGTTGTACGGGTTCGCTTCACCATTGAAGATAACCTCAACCTTGTGGAAGAAAGAGAAAGAATAAGAAGAAAGGAAAAAGGGCGAGGCTCGTGGTGGGCGAGGACACGCGGAGTTCGGAGCTCGAGACAGACGAAAGAGCCGGTGCCGAGCAAGGCCTCCAACAGAAGACTCGGACCACTAGACAGACTTGGCCCTCCTCTTCATCGGACTCTGAACTTAAGTACAGATTAAACCTTTTCCCAATGGTAGCGCTTCCCCGTGTGACTTCCTCGGAGCGAGTGGAACTCGGCCTGATCGGGCGGTTTTGACAGGCGACCCACAAGGCTCCTCCAAGAAATCAACGCGACGAACCCTTTCGTTTTCGAGCGCCCACAAAGATGGGTGTTGATAGCCAAGAACGTTGGCGACGCCGTCGAACCCAAAAAGGTGTTTACCGTGCGGTCAGTAAGCGAGCGGTGCGACCTATTGCTTGCATACTTCCAAGCAAATGACGAGGCCAACATAAGATAATAGGGATCCCACAACACACTGGAGCGATCCATAGATCGAATTGCTGGTCGCACAGTCCTAAAAAAAAAAAAGACAAAACACGTTCACAACAGGCAACTGGCAAGAGATTCACGCACTTCTTAGCAAAGCGAGGAGATTCGCCGTGTTGGATTGGCTTGACCGAATGCCCGCCTTGGATTGTTTGAAGCCGTTCGCAGGAGCACATCTATATGGCGCTGCAAGTGTTTACGTATGCGTTTGCCTTCCGCTATACTAAAAGTGCGAGTTCAACGCGCTCCGTAACATTACGTCGACAGCTTGCGTGCGTTGTACCCAGTGCTGACGCAAGGGTCTTTACGCTATTCTAAAACTCTCTATTGTTTTGTGCTGTCCCAGACTGTTTTAGCGTTTCTGGAGGACGTGAAAGTGTTTTCCGCGGTTTCGGATCAAACTTTGGATAACTTTCGGGTGATGATTTTAAAAGAAACAGTGTAAATATTTTTTTTTAACTTCTTCCTCCATACCTTTCTTCCTCAACTCAATAAACAAAAGGAGAAGTCACGTGGTCGTAACGTAGTCTTTCGCCGGATGCGGGGACTCCACGCTTCCACCGTGCTTTTTAAGCACACCATGGAACTTGTCATTCCCCAGTGATGATAAGTGCCGCCACGCACTCATTGACCACGAACGCGAATCCACATATCCGTCGACGGATTGACTGTTGATGAAAGCCTACGTCCCTGTGACGCAGTGCTCGTGAATGCGTAAGCTGGATTCAGCTGATGTGCTTTGGGTGCCGCGGATGCACGTGAAAAGGCGGAGAGCAATCGAAGGAAATGAGGTAGGAAATAATCCGCTATATTTGTCAAAATTTCGCACCGCAACGCAGGCTTTTCAACTTTGTACCCTCGTATTTTTGTTTGTTCTTTTTTTGTGTTTTTTTTTTATTACGGGATATGCGATTATTCAAATTACAATCAAAATTATTTATTCCAGCCCAAAATTTGTTTGATTCTCCCTTTAAATTGATGCTGAACCGAAATTTGGATTTCGCAAAATAAGGCCGCAGAAGCGTTGAACGGGACGCCACGAACTCCAAGACATCACTCATACATCGACATCTCAAACCGGTGGGCGTATTTTTTTTCAAAAAGGGCGCGATCAAGCGAGGACTGTGACGTCACGATCTTTCTGGAAGAGTTGAGAATGAGGGGAAGCGAGGAGAAGCGGCCTCGGTTCCCCCCTCCTCGCTCCGGTTCACCTGACCGAGGGAACGAGACGAAGAGGAGAGGGAATGAAAATTGTCACGTGACATGGCTCGTCAGCCTCGTAGGCCGTGTTGTATCGCGCACCTCTTTTCCAAGTATACTGCACACCGTTAGGGCTGTCGCGGTATGAGTCATGTTTTGGGGTTTTGCAGTGTCTCACCTATCGCTCCAGCCTTGTTTTGTGAGCTCTGAGTTTTGGGTCAGCATCCCTTAAACCACCGGCTAAAGTATCGTTACCCTGAAACATAGCTTATTCGATGACACATTAAGTTACCCTGATAGTACTGGCACTCCATATACTCATATTTTCTTCGGGGCGGCGGTATTTTGGCGCCTAGCGTAAAACGGGCGTTAGTTGCGACTCGAAGATGAGACTTTCTGATGCTTTGGATAAAGTGTCCGCAAGCTCGGGGGATATTGCCACGCGCCTCGCCGAGCGATCGCATGCGTGGCCGAGCGGTTACCGCGCTTGACTGTCGCGCGGAAGGTCTGGGTTCGATTCACGCGAGCGGAATGTTCTTTAGTTTATTCTCAACTTGGCGTTCCCGTGAGTTCGAGAACTTTCTCGTCTGATCGAGTTCCGAATATTCTACGCGCCGAACGTCCTAGGCCGAAGTTCCAGAAACCCACGCGGCTACAAAAGGTGCCCCGCGTGGCGAGCCCCAGTCACTTTCGCCTCAGCGTTCGATCCTGCTGTCTTCCCGACGTTGACGCCCGCGACGCTCTGTTGTTATCTTCTTCCTTTTTGTTTTGGGCACAAGTTCGCCCCGTTAAACGTTTAATTTTTTTCAGTTATTCTTCCCCTCATTATTTGTCATTCGTGACAACATCGCTAGAGAGAGCATCCAGCTGCGCTGTCGTAGAGTTCCTGTATAGGCTCCCTACGGGAGCCAGAGTTGCGCGTTAACGTGATGAGCCGGATCAAGTGCCGTGCAGGAAAGTAGACGTGGAGCGCGCCCCGCCGAACGTTCCCCTGCTTTTGAGCGTGCCGCGCTCCTCGAACGCGCGGCGCTGCTATTCGCCGAATTCAGTCACGTGAAGAGCTGGATCAACATGCCATGCAGGAATGACGGCGTTACGGGGATGAACGCGCAACTCTGGCTCCCGTAGGGAGCCTATACAGGAACTCTACGCTGTCGGGGTCATGTGGTTCATGGGACATGTTTGCAGTACGATCTGCGAGGAGGTAGGCACGTAGCCAGGATATTGTTTCGGGGGGCCCGTCCATGACAAAATTCTGTATGAGGAGGGAAAGGAGGTCCCAGCAAAATGGAAAATATCGGGGAGGGGGGGGGGGGGGGGGGGAGGCGGGCCCCATGCCCCCCCCCTGGCTACGTGCCTGCGAGGAGGTAACGAAAGCGTTGATCGTCTGCAGACGTCTCCGCCTTTTCTTCTGCTTTCCTCTACGGCACACGAAAACGCAGCGCATACGCACTTGCGACCAAACGCCGAGGGAAACGTCCGCCATTAAATTGAAAATGGTCCGAGATGGACCCTCTCTTCAAGACAAGCTCTCTATATTCCGTCTCACTAACATCGCGCAGTACACCCAAAGCTACAAGGGAGAGAACGTATGCCAACCTGTCCAAGAGGAGGGAAAGGAGGAAAGGGAAAGACGTGCTGGGATCTTTCTTTCCCTCATCTTAAAGAGGTCGGGATCCACTCTCTTCCCTGTGGCTTTGGCTGTACTGCACGGTTTTAGTGACACGGAGTGTAGGTATCGTTTTGCTTCTTTGAGGAACGTTTTAACATTTCCAAAGAACGTAAAATTGTTTCCCGCGGTTTTCGGTGAGGCCTCCGATAACTAGAAACAATTATAATTTTAAAAGGCCACTGCTACGCGAAAAAAAAATATTTATTTGTGCGCGGGTGATTGATTGGGATGTCAGGATACTATCTAAAAGACTTACTACGAAACTCGAAACGTCTCATCGCGGCGTAATGCCACGTTATGCATTGCGGGAATCAGTGGTAAGCGGAGTCTTGAATTGCAAGCTTGAAATTGCACGCGGACTTGTCCGTCTCGGACAGAGACATGGCGGGTGACAACCAGTGAATAGATTATAGCGCGTGCCAGCAGTGATAGAATGCGGGAGTGTGCGTCGTAGGTTGAGTTTGAAAAGCTGCCATAGAGAACCTAATTTTTCATAAGTTTCAGAACGCCGAAAATATGTCGATTAAAATAACGTTTCGGACATTACTGGGTATAAGTGGATGCCAATATGCATGGTGAGGCTGGACGATGCAATGGCGACGCACAATGTTGCGAGTACGAGATTGCATAAGCGAAATATAAATGAGTGTCTGCCTTTAGTTGGATGGTATCGATTAGGGTGCCTTCATGCTCGTTTTGCTTAAAGGGCCTCTGACACGCCAAAAATTTTTTTTTTCATGCTAGGCGTTGAAATGGCATGTCAGGACATTACAGAAAAATTTTTTCACTATAGACTTGCGTAGTTTTTTTATAAAAAATAAAAATACGAGGCCCAATTCAAAGTTCCCGCCAGTGCACTGTGACGTAACAGTGTACCGCAAAGTGTCGGGGCGGTCAGAAGGGAGGCATCGCCGGAAGTAACATGTGTTTTATCCCTCCTCGTGCTTACCACGAGCGCGTGTAATATTTTTTTTTAATATTTTTGTTAATCTCCGCACCTCCACGAGCAATCCAAGCAGACAATATTTGTTTTATTTGCTTTTCATCGCTTAATGTTGCTGTAAAGGTAGAAGAAGGGGAGTCAGTGAATTCACGTGATCAAGTACAGTGCCTAGAAGGTGTTGTGTGGGGGACTGTCCCGGTATTTCAGCAACTGAAGAAGAGATCACACTGCATGCATTCCCGAGAGACATACAAGAGATGGACCGGTGGCTGACTGCGGTTCCCGCAGGACAGCTATTAGAATCCGTGGGTAGGCGATGGATATGCTCGATGCACTTTAGTGATGAAAATTACAACCCTAGGCGAAGTTTACTAAAACTCACAGGTCTCCGTGTGAGACCTCAACTGCAGGTCTGTAAGTTTCCTGCCCATCTCGCTGTAGCAGCGGCACTCAAGAGGCTTGAATTCAGGCATCACGACGCATCGGCTGCATGTGCACCTAGCAAACAAGTTCTACTCATGTTCTAGACAAAACAGTACTTTATGCTTGACGTTTACTTGCACTTGGTACACTCACCAGTTCACATTCTTTAGACGGCAGGCATCTTCAGCCTGGAGAGTATCCGATGATTCAACGACCTCGGTGTCTGAATCATCAGCAATCCGATCGGGCGTTCCGTATGCTAGCAATCCTAATTTCTCCGAGCGTTCTAAAATTTTTTTTCTCATAACTTGATAGCTTGTTTTGTGCCCAGTTTAGCTCTGTATCATTGGACTGACGGCATGCACTCGTACACTGGCTTGTACTCGCAACGCTTTCATCATTGACCTCCATCACGTCGATCCACTGACTCTTCGTCCTTAACTTTTACTGCACGCAAACTAACCAACAGTGCAACGATAAAGAGCTATACTCTATTTCACCTTATGATGTACCGCAGGAAAGGCTACAAGCGCGAGCTCCTTGCTCTGGTACACGTCTCGGCGGCACAAGCTCTCGTGCATTAAAGGCAGCTGCCAACGCTATGAGCTCAGGCTTCTAGCCTTCGCTGCGGCACAACATAAGGTGAAACGGAGTATAGTGGAACTGAAACTTCGTTTTCTACGATCGGTCGTACGAAGAGCAGAATAAAAAACAATAAAAAATTTCTTAGGCACGGTCGCGGAGAGCACGAGGAGTGAAACTCACGTGACTTCCGGCGAACCCACTTTTAGTGACGTAGGTTGAGGCCTCCCAACGAGGTAGAGGGGCTTAGAGCGATAAACCGGGGTTCCGGTCTGCACTCGAAAGTGACCCCCATAAGGCCGCTGCCATTGTACGCAAATGTGACCACTCGTCACGTAACCAAACCAAATACGTGACGTCACAGGAAAGATGGCAGCGCCCAGGCAGCGGCTGACCCAGCTGGGCCGGAGCAGTGGCCGGAGCTTGTCGGATGCTTTGTTCGTTGTCGTTCGTCTCGGCGAGTTGCTTTCAGACGCGGAAGTCGTCATATGAGGCCGTTCGAAAGCGACTTCAGGGTTCAGCGTGGTGACTGGCGTAGGTATAACGTGAAAATACGGAAGAACGGTGTGCATTTCGCTGGTGACCGACGGGGAATATTGCCACGAAAGAGACAATCGGCCCTACGTTGCTCGGACCTCGGATTGATTCAGATACCGCTAGGATAAATTTTAAGGTGACGTTTCTGTGCTCTCGTTGACCATCGGGATCTTCGAGGTCTGCAGTGAAGCGTGTGCAGTATATTTTGATACACAGTTTAGCGACGGAAATTGCGTGAGTCGTGCTTGGCAGTGTGCAATCGTGGTGCCGCTTCGTTCAAATAACCGAAAGGCTCACTTTGGTTGTGCGGCGCACCGGAGAGCTGCCTTGAAGCTTGTAATTCCCGCGCCGTGCTAAATGATACTGTGCTGCTTCCCAAATTGTTCTGGCGTACACGTGCAATTTCACGGAGCACAGGTGCGCGGCGCACCGAAGAGCTGCCTTCAAGCTGGTAGTTCCTGTGCCGTGCTTTAGGTGATGCTGTGCTGCTTCCTAAATTGTTCTGTTGTTCTGGCGTGGACGTGAACTTTCACGGAGCACAGGTGTTGCAGTTTGTATTGATTCCGCTGGTCTGTCGCACGTTTCGTCGACACAAAGTTTCATCAACACTCGTTGTGCGAATTGCTAGCTGTACGGACATTTCATCGCGCATGTAACCTACCCAGTCCATCCGTTCACGCCGCTTGGCAACGACAGTCTGCAGCGGCTCATTACCAGAGAAGTGGTCCCACATACATTTCAGTTCAGCTCGTCCACGGTAGTCATCAAACCCCGAAGGAGAGGATTTATATAGACAGAATGCGACTAAAGCAATGCAGCTTTTTTAGTGGTCAGGATAGACTCTGTTCTGTCTGTTTTGTTATATTGTCACGGATGCTTGCTCCAGTACTATTTTATCAATATTTACTATTCTGGAAAGTTCCAGGCCATGCTCAGCTGTCATCTCATGTTCTGGTGGAGGTGCTGCGCACTTTACCCATAGCCCTTCACTCTGTGCGGACCCTGGCGGCTCCTCAGCCGAGTTGCCCGATAACAATTAAGACACAGGCGGCGGATTATCCCGCGTCTCAAACGCCCGGCGAGCCGTGAACCAAGTCCTATCCCAAGCCCTGCAGAAAAACCGCAAGACAAGCGAGTACCACAAGGACGAACCTCAGAAATACACCACAAAGAACCTGAAATCCGAGCCAGTCGCTGCTACCAGCAAGAACCACCGGAATTATCTTTTGCCAGAAAAACCGAAGCTGACTAAGCCGACAATGACAAACCTGTAGCAGCAAACCGCGTCCGCTCCCACCATCGTTTGCATGCCCGTCGCACGTCACACTCCGATGCCTTTCACGCAAGGTGTATGAAGACGTCGAGGGCTGGATTGAAATATATGGCCGTGTTGCCCGCCACAGTGGGTAGACGGACAACCAGCTCCTGCAGAACCTATACTTCTCATGGAAGAAGCTGCCAGACACTGGTTTGAGAACCACGAATCATCCTTAACGTCGTGGGAAATTTGCAAGATCGAGCTAAAGTGGACGTTCATCAGCCAACATTGACCAGAGAGAGCCGAATTTTTGATTCTGTCCAGCATCCGGCCCCAACGAGAGCGCCACCGCCTTCGTGGAAGATGTTTTGGGGCTGATCGAGCACCCACGCCAACCCTGATGTTACAGAAGAGAAGAAGCTAAGAATCCCATGTCCCTCATGTGAGGTACAACACCTTCGGCAGCCTTGTCCGCAACTCCACGACAACAGTCGAAGGGTTCATATCACCGAGGCTTCCAACATTGAATGTACACTGCAGGCCCGAGCCTGCCATTATCAACAACTCCCCAGCTTCTCGCCACTCGAGTCGTCCAGCTGGAACTTCGACGCCAGCCTCCCAGGCATCCGCGACATCCACGACGTTGTCCGGGAGAAGACCAGGAAGCTACTGCCTGCCATCAGTTGCCCGGCTTTTATTTTGATTGCTGAGCTTGTTTCGGAACAAGTTCGACAGGCAATTCATCTAGAGGAGTCTTCGAGCGAAGCGGCATCTGACGAACCGAGGGCGACTTATGCCACAAAGTCACGACGACCGCCATCGGCTACCAGTTACTATTCAATGCCAATTCAACGAGACACGCCAACGCCGAAGCATTCATACATGTCCGAGCGTGCTGCATTGATGCAGAAAACTACCAGGAAAATTTCCGGATTAGAAGCCAGCCCTGCAGCTCCAGTGCATCAGATGTTAGTGGCCGCACATGACGTATGATTACAAGAAGGCATCAGTCGGTCAAAGTTGCCACTCGACCAAACTGAACACCGACGTGCAAGGAGCCTCATCCAACAACAAAGACCACAGGTATTACGACTGAACACCTGACACAAGACTGTCGCAGAAAGAACTCGTTATGAAACCATTTGCAGAGAACCAATAATTATTTAATCAAGTGGAAATAAACATATTTGAAGCACTAACCAAATAAACATATTTCTGCTCGCCTTAATGCCTTCAGAGTCTATACACAAAGAATTGTGTTCACCGCGCGTGCTGGACCTTTTGAGGACACTCGCATTTCTGACCCCTAAATATTAATTAATGGGATATACCAGACTGGTTGCATTGGGCTGCACTCGTTCCACTTCTCCTGAATATGTGGCGCATCCGAAAACCAACTCCAGTGATGTGAAAATGTTATTTATTTATTTATTCCCTCCAGGGGCCTTTGTAGGCATTGCAGAGAGGATACTTAAATCTACACACATGATAATAACATTGAAGCACACTGCTGTAACTTGTTAATTGCGAAAACAAACACACCTCTGAGCATCTAGTTTAATAGTATGTGTTGATGGATTGTTATGTAGCAGGAAACCTCTTATACGTATGACACAATAGACCCTTTGCAAAACCCCATCAAGCAACACGAATTTCGCCATTTTTTTTTCGGCGTAAAGCACATGAATATACCCCAGTTTACGCCGAACGCTAATGCAGCATTAGAGTCCAATAGGCGCTCAGCCGAGTGCACAGTGATGGCGGATATAACATTCTTGTCGAACAGATGCCCAAAGTAAGAAGGCCTTGGGCAATTAGAGTAGTAGCTACTGCAATTCGTTCCATCACAATTCGGCAAGCGGCGAAGGCTACAGTCTCGGTGAGTCAATATGCACATTGGAGGAAGGCACATGACAACATATCATCAGAGTGCTCGTCAGCACAGATTTGTCGCACGCCTTCACTCCGTCTCTCTGATTGGCACAAGGGGGCTGTGGCGGTTGCCCTTTCCCAAGTTGCGGTGATACGAAGTATAGGCAGCCCACACTTTTGAAAAAAGTCTATTGAAGAGACCGAAAGGAATGGTAGTCAACATTTTTCAAAAAGATTGCTTTTCGGGCTAGGAATGAGCACAAATATGAATCCTTGTACAGGTAACTAGAACAAGTAAATAATTGACCGACTAATAAAATGCACTCTTGATGAAAAAACAAGTATTGCTGCAATAAATCCTACGAAAGATAAAAATGTGCAGTTAATCTATGCGCACACCAAAACGGTCTGGAAGGATTTATTCATCTTCACACTCAATAAAAACGTCATCCTCGCAGCTGAAAATAAGTGTGCAATTCGCACTCACAAAAAAAGGTAGAAAAGCTATCGAATGTAGAATCGTTGATTAGCACAAAAGGTTAAAGAGCGCAGGAGCTTCCTCTCTAAAAGTTTCCATGGTTATTCGGTGACGCAGGGCTGAAACAACTTCCCCTAGGCCGTCACGCGACGTATACCTTTCGCTTCGATCCTCAGACGTTCAAACGAAGCTAGAAAAAAGCGAATCTATTATGCTAGAAGTTATATCGTAAATTGTTTACAAGTACAAAACGTAAAGATCGCAGGAGCTTCCTCGCTAAAAGTTGGCTGTGATTATGCAGTTACCTAGGGCTGAAACGAATTCCCCTAGGCCCTAGGTCCGACGCATACATTTCGCGTCGATTCTCAGACATTCCAACGTTCAAAAAAAGCTAAGAGAATGCGAAAATTTCATGCTAAAAGCACTCAAAGTTCTATCGATCCTCGAACACATCCGGGAATCCGAGCACCGGTACGGCGATACGGCTTATGCTGTCTCACTGGCGTTAACATCCAGATGATCCAGAGCGATCTTGCGCAAAGGGGGTATAAAGTCTCATTCCTTCATATTTTCACATTCTACCTGCGTCAGTGAGCACGAAGAAGACCGAAGTCGTCGGAAAGCAGCTACACATCGCGGCTACCGCGCACCGAACAAACTCGCATCCGCCAGCTCTGTGCGCTGCCATCTTACCGGTGACGTCACGGCTCTTGGGAGGTCACGTGACGAGTGGTGACATTTGCGTAGAACATGGCGGCAACCGGGGGGATGCCACTTTCGAACTTCCGGTTTATCACTCTAAGCCCCTCTACCTCGTTAATGCCTCCCTTCTGACCGCCCCGACACCTTGCGGTGCACTGTTACGTCTCAGTGCGCTGGCGGGAACTTTGAATTAGGCCTCGTATTTCTATTTTTTATAAAAAAAAAAAACAACTACGCTACTCTATAGTGAAACAATTTTTTTGTAATGTCCTGATATGCCATTTGAACGCCTAGCATGAAAAAAAAAGATCTTTTTGGCGTGTCAGAGGCCCTTTAAGGTGATTACATCTGACCATTTTGCTCCCAATGGTTCTGTTTCTTATTTTGTTCCGGAGCGCGTGAAAGCTAAACCCCCGGCACGGGCTCTTGGCACTGACAACGTTAGGTCGGCATTTTGTCACCGGCTATTTCTCTGTATTTTTTTTTTCTTCCGAGAACAAGCGCATTGTAGCTTTGGATACTATACAAAGAATGGCATCACTCGAAACAAAAGGGCATTGACGCACCCTAGTTCGGAGTTGATCAACAATCTGAGACCTTTGTACATACCACCCACCCGATAACGGAGCCAAACATTGATACCTAGAGGTCGTCAGGTCGTCGCCCCCATTTTATTTAAATCTGGAGACGTCTGCTGTCTTGCAAATGCTAGTTGTGGTGAGCGCAGAAAGGGTGAGCAGACGTGGGGCATGAAATGTGTATTTGGAGTAGAACGTTTGTATAACTTGTTTGCTATATCCCCTGGCGGCTTATGCGTTGTACTTCCCGCTTTTGAGCTGTCGGGTACAGTAGAAAGAGATGGGGAGGAAATTTTGAAATCTGAAACCGGTGGGTCGCTGTCGTTCGTTGTTTAATTTTTGGGTGGCCGCGTGACATTTTCCTAAAGAAACTCTGTGAATCTCAGCAGACGTCGCCTAAGCTCACACTCTCTCTATCCACATATTATATAGCATTTTGAAATCCTGGGTTTCTCCAAAAACAATAAGAAATAAACAAAACAATACGCGCGCCGTCGTCACGGCAACCACTTGGTTATGGGGGAGGGTGTGAGAAGTGTGGTCCTTCCTCTCCCTCTCTCTCACCCTAGGCGACAGAAGGATGCAAGTTCGTTCGAAGCTCGGAGCAGCCTCCGAACTCCGAACGAATTTGCATTCTAATTTCGCTGATGTTGAGAGAAGAGGGAACTGCTCACATCGCTGCCGTCTCGTTCTTCTACAAAACAAAGTTATAACAATATCCTTTTTAGAAAAAAAAAGTGTGTTTACCTTTTTCTGCGAATTTCCGATAGTTTCCGAAACGATTGCACTTGTCTTTGCGTCGCTCGATTGAGATCGGCTCGGCAACAGTGCATGTGACAGCCACTTCTCATTAGATTGTCAATCAATGAATGCAAAGTGCGCCCAGCAGCTGGTGTTCGCGGCTTAAGATGGGCGCACATCGCCAGTCTGAGCACAAGTCCAAACTTCTTTCGCGAGTTCTCTTTTTATTAGGACCGCTCTTTATACAGAAAAAAAAAACCTTCACTTCACGGCACCACAAACTAACAAAATCTACACGACACTACTACTCAAGTATTCACTGACCTGCAATCACACATTTAACGTTGCCGAATTTAGCGACAGTGATTCATCGCCACACCGCTCATCTTAACATAAATGTCCTGTCCCTTCTGACCTTCTACAATAACTCTACCATAATGAAACATGCACCAGCAAGTTTTCGGCAATCCGAAACTGTATAACCAAAAGTATAGCAACCTGTCTTTACCTTTCGTCACTCGAGAACCCAAAGAACTTGGCAGAGCTGTTCTGACCGGAATTAGAGCACCACTGAGTCGAGCAATAGACATGGTGCCTTTTGCTCGGCGTACTGGTAGATGAAATAGACCGATAGCCAACAGGTCAACGCCACTGCCCGCTGCCGCAAACGAAAACCACCACCGCACCGCTGGCACAGGCGCCGTCGATGCCGTCGTGCACCCGACGCAGCCGGGACCGCAGCAGCCGAAGCGGAACTGTTCTCAACGGTCAAAATACAAAAAAACAACCGACCAATGAGAACAAAGTATGAGGGTGAAACTTTAGCTAACCAAAATATTTGTTTCACCTTACCAGGATCATTTTTGAAATCTTTAAGCAGCAACAATAATATGTATCTCATCCTATTAAATAAATTTTCCGGCGTAAAATGGAAGTTCTTAATAGAATATCAACGGATAAGAGATGGCGCTCAAATAGCTGACCGGAATTCGCTCGAAGTTTCCACCGGTTGGTCCTATTGCTTATGCGTCAAGGACACTTGCTCGAGCAGAGGAGAACTATGCTCAACTAGAGTAGGAAGCTCTAGCGATAGTCTTTGGAGTGAAGAGATTCCATGACTATATATATGGACATAGATTCATCTTGGTGACCGACAACTAGCCGTTGGCAACCATCCTTGGAACCAAGAAAGGCATCCCAACAATAGCAGCTGCAAGATTGCAACGTCGGGCACTGCTTCTGTCTGCATATCAATATACACTGGTCTGCAAGAAATCAGAAAAAAAGTCTCAACGCAGATGCCCTATCTCGCCTGCCAATTGATGGACAAGGAGAAAAGGTGAATGACTATGCCACAAGTTTCTACTTGGGACAGCAAGACATGTGTCCAGTGGACACGAAGACTCTGCAGGAGGCAGGAGAGAAAGACCAACTGTACAGCAAGGTACTGAAATTTACTCAGACCGGATGGCCTGATAACGTAAGTCCAGATATGGAAGCATACTTCAAAATGAAGTTGGAACTTGCGGTGGAGGAAGAATGCTTGTTCTGGGGCCGAAGAGTTGTTATTCCAGAAGCATGCCGAGGAAGAGTACTGCACGAGCTTCATGCGGTACATGACGACATTGTGCGCATGAAGAGTCTGGCAAGACTGCATGCTTGGTGGCCAAACATTGACAATGACATTGTCAGAACAGTCGAAGAGTGTTCTCTGTGTCAGAAATTTCGGAACCAACCAATTCAAGAGTATTTCCACTGGCCGACACCGGAAAAACCCTGGGAAAGACTGAACATCGATTTTGCTGGCCCGTTGCTAGGGGCAGAGTTTCTAGTAGTCACCGACGCCTTTTCTAAGTGGCTAGAAGTGGAAATAATGTCGAGCACAATTGCGGAGAAAGTCGTCGAAGTGTTGCGGAAGGTGTTCGCACAGCATGGACTACCGCGAACTATTGTCTTGGACAATGGACCACCCTTCCATTCTGAAGTTTTCGAAGAATTTCTGAGGGGAAATGGAATCCAACACAAGTTTTGCGCTCCATTTCATCCTGCAACGAATGGTGCAGCCGAACGAGCAGTACAAGTGCTCAAGCAAGGACTGTGGAAACAGTCCGAAGGGTCATCCATGCTAGCGGTTGTACTGCACTGGCTAAATTGCTCATCTACAGCTGGGAGACTCGTCGCCCGTTGAGGCAGACCAAGTTCTAAGCTGTATAAACACACGCACAACCCAATTGTTTACTAACGAAGCTTTCCCGAATTCTGGTGGCTTATCGTTGCACACCACACACATCCACTGGTTTCGCACCATTACAACTGTTGTTCAAGCGAAGACTTAGAACAATAGTTGGATCTCCTTCACCCAGAGAAGTTATCGGAGCTTCACGCTCAGGAAGAATCAAAAAGAAAGCTTGAAGAACGAGACGGTGTCTTATTTATTTATTTACTTATTTAATTATTTATTTATTCCCTCAGGGCCCGAAGGCATTATAGAGGGGAGTGGACGCACACATCTAATTGCACACAAAGACAAACAGTAATTAGGCAGGTAAGCATAAAAAACCAAAAACAGAACATTGTTAAAATAAAACACTGTCAAACAAAATCCAAAAACAATATTCGCAAAGTGCAGCTTTGAATCCGGCACTCTCGGCTATGCTGGCAACAGGTGCGGGAAGGCGATTCCAGTCCAGTGATGTCATGGGTACGAAAGACTGATGAAAGCTTGAGGTGCGACACTGAGGGATGCCAACTTTATTTTGATGGTCGAAACGTGATGAGACGTATGTTGATTGTGTTAACAGATGCTGACGAAGATTTGAATTATGGTGGTAGATTTTATGAAATAAACTTATACGAGATATTTTTCTACGTAGGGAGAGGTCAGGCAAGCTTAGGGTAGTTTTCATTGCGGTTACGCCAGATGTGCGATGATAGTTATGCAGTATGAATCGAACAGAATGGTTTTGAGCAGCTTCTAATGATAATGCAAGCGTTACACCGGGGTCCCAGATAGTGGAAGAATACTCAAGTTTAGTGCGGACCAATGATTTGTAAAGAAGTAGTTTTAAGGACAGTGCGGCAAGAGAGAAGTTCCTTTTTAGAAAGCCCAACATGCGGTTAGCGTTTTTAATTATATATTCAATATGAATGTTCCATAAAAGGTTGTTAGTGATATGAACACCAATATATTTATATGAGGACACGGATTCCAGCTCAGCAGTTCTTATATGGTACGAGGGACAGGTGTTATTTTGACGTGATACTCTCATGGATTTGCACTTGTTAATATTGAGTTCCACTTGCCATTTATCACACCAACGAGAAATACTGTCAAGGTCAAACTGGAGTACGAGAACGTCAAAATCGTTAGTTACTCTAGAATAGATGAAAAAATCATCTGCGAAGAGACCAACTGAGGATGCGATATGCGAAGGAAGGTCATTATTATATATTAAAAAAACAAAAGAGGGCCGAGTACTGAACCCTGGGGGACACCAGAAGTCACAGGAGAGGGGTGCGAGTTAATGCCATTAACATGAACAAATTGAGAACGGTTAGTTAAAAAAGTGTTGATCCAAGTCAAAACATGAGTCAATGTTCAGTTTACTGAGTTTATACAAAAGGAGCCTATGTGAAACCTTGTCAAACGCTTTAGAGAGATCTAAAAAAATGCAGTCAACCTGAGATGAACGATCGAGGGACGCGTGAAGGTTATGCGTAAGAGTTAATAGCTGAGTTTCGCACGAGAACAGTTTCCTAAAGCCATGTTGAGCAGGAGAAAGGAATGTATGGGAATTAAGAAAATTAACGAGGATGCGAATAGATTATGTGCTCTAAAGGTTTGCAAGGGACACTTGTTAAGGAAATTGGGCGATAATTACTTGGGCTGGATTTGTCACCACCTTTATGAATAGGAATCACCTTCCCCACCCTCCAGTTCTCGGGAAGGCTTCCGAGTTTGAGTGATTGTCGAAATAGCTTTGTTAAGATAATAGAGGAATACATAGTATTGTTCTCGAGAAACTTCGAGTTAATATTATCAATTCCACACGATGACGATAGTTTAAGGTTGGCGATGACTTTCACTATACCAGCACATTCTATATCAATGGAATTCATAGCACAAATATTGTATTCATAAACATCGGATAGGAATTAGTGGTTAAATTCAAAAATCATTTTGTGAATAATTCGTATAGCACAGCTGCACACTCATTCGCCGCTATCGTCTCATCATCCTCGTTGTTTAGCACTACGTCAAGCCTCTCAGAAGGGTTTACGACGTTCCAAAGTTGTTGGAGGTTGTTGCGCAACATAGTGGGTAGGGTACATTTGAAACAACTGAGCTTGGCTTCGGCAATAGACGTCTTATACACTGCTGCAGCAGAATAACATGCCGCCCAACGATGCTTTGCGTTGGGAAACACGGATAACTTTGCAGAACGGAACATCCTTTTTTTCCTATTTAAGAGCCTTCTGAGCGTCTGGTTGAACCATGGGGAGTGAGTGTAATTACGTACAGTTCGTACAGGTACATATCTATTTGTAAGGGGCACAACGTTTTCTTTGAACAACATCCAGTTATCCTCAACAGAACACTCAGAAAAATTACGCAGATAGTCACATAAAAAAGTACCCAATTCATGATTAAGGGCTCCAAAATCCACCTCGGGCATAGTCAGATATCTGTTTTACTTGCACTGGAGAGCGACACACCGGAACAACAAATTCAAAGTTTTGAACTTCGGTAGTGCGAGACTACCAAAATCCAAAGAGATGTTGGATTCCCTGTACGATTCTGAAGTGTCTTGGGAGAACGCACTATAAAGTCTAGGTGCCGAACGGAGTTTGGAAACGACACCTCAACCAACTTCTTCGCCGACCAAACCAAGTTCCAGGCACCGGGGAATCCAAGTCAGATACTCTCTTCATTCCCGAACAGGAGGAAAGTAAATCAGCGGAACGTGGGAAACCAGATTTAAAAGCAACTGTCTCTTCTCCGGGTGCCCGAACAACGTCTGAAAGCGCGGAACGCCGATACCCCTCGAGAGCACGGAAGCCGGTGTCTCGGCACGGACTGTGATTAGTCTGAGGCAGGATCCTGGGTTCAATCCCCACCCCTGCCCGTTTCGATCTGGATTAGCATCGTATCGGCGTGCGGTCGTGTATCACTACTGCGTGATGCACGTTAAAGACCCCAGGCTAGCGGTTGTACCGCACTGGCTAAATTGCTCATCTACAGCTGGGAGGCTCTTCGCCCGTTGAGGCAGACCAAGCTCTAGGCTGTATAAACATACACACAGCCCAATTTTTTTTTTGGAGTGTTGTGTCCAAAAGTAGACACACGGAACGACGAGGAAGAAGCGAGCTCGAGCTGACCGACGCGACCAGCGAGCCAGCCGAACGCTACCGTCTGCCGACACTGGAATCACCCTGATTGTAAAAAGTTGTTCTATGTGTACTAAAGGTTTATTCGTAACGACTACGATTACTCCATGGCATTAAAAACACAACAGTAATTACTGGACGCAATATTTCAGGGTAATGTTTATAGCGCATGCTCAGAACGAGCTCACATTAACAGCCTCCTAAGACCGGCAATCTCCATAATGCGGAATGCACGTTGCAAAAGAACTGCGGAAGCTCGACGTCAGCACCCAATCAGGAGCCGAGCAAGGAGATATGGCCGCCAGTGAATGCTCCGTATGGACCAATCTCACCCGCTAGTTTCTTTATGCTCCCGCTGTCGGCTTGCATTCTTGGAAGTGTATTCTTTCTGCAGGGGGGTCGGTGGCCGAGTGGGCTAGCGCACACCAGCTCGGAACACGTGGAATTTGAAACAACCCACAACGCTGACGTGAAACATCACGTCGCGCCGAAATGAGAGCGATTAAAACGTGACATTTTATGCGAAATAAAGGTCGCCGCATGTCTCAAATGATTGCACTTTATGAAATAATTCATTTGTCTTAAAGAAAATTTGAAGAAGTTTAGGAGGGAATCGAATTGGCGACCCTTTGGTTGCGAGCCAGACACGCTACTGACTAAGGCACGCGAGGCACGCTTGTCGCGTTCCACTCTTCTTTTTTTTTTTCTTTTTCTTCATTTCTTGAGGATGGAAAAGCGTTTTCCGCGTATTTTTTTTTTTCTATGAACCTTCGGATAACTGACGACAATAGTTCCAGGCACAAAGATGGCTGAAGCATTTACTACTTTCAAGCATTGTGTCCGCCTCAGTTGCTCCAAGGTGAGACCGCCGGCCTGTGGATCCCCATGTGGCGGGTTCGAATCCCGGCCGAAGTGCCTACAATCTGACGGAGGCTTATGGCGGAGAAGGCGCCGTGTACCCGAGCTTTCGGTTGCACGTCAAAAGATCCCCAGGTAGTCCAAATTAATCCTCAGTCCTCCACTGGGGCGTGCCAGATGCCCGTCGTTGGTTTGGCACGTAAAACCCTCAAATTTGACTTTTTTTAGTGTGTTCAGTGACTGTCGGGCAGCCATAAATAGACCTTTTCAGCTCTTATCACACTGGCAAAACTGCTGAGTCACTGAGCTGTGGACCCCTGCGTTGCGTCTGATATACCACAGAACAGAGCTACAGCGCATGCCCAGAAGGTTTTCCACAGCCCAGCAGACAAGAATGGCTGCTCGCGGAAGGCGATTTTTGGAAAGGTCTATACAAAGACTGGCGAGAAGATAATTTGCTGCGCCATGCACCAAATGGACGTCTTTCGTCCACGCTAATAGAAGATGTAGCGACGTAGCAGGGCAACTTGAGCACATATAGTGGAAACAGAGTAAATAATTATACAATTCCTAATTCAGATAGTTCGCTCTAATTCATCTCTAACGTAATACGTACAAAAAAGGAACGAGGACGATTTTGTTTTAACTGAATTCTTTGATGAAATTAAACACCCGCATAAAAAGGTAAAACATACCGAGCGGTGTTGCAAAACTGGCGATCTGGTAATGAAATCTGAGGGTGCCTGACTGATTCATTCTTTGTATAGGGAGTGTTCACTGGACGCCATATTTGTGGGTGCTGTTTAGAGCGCATGCTCAGAACGAGCTCACATCAATTGGCTGCTAAGACTGGCACTCTTGTTGGTGAGGGAATTGTTGCTTCTTTGCGTTCAGAAATGTCGATCCGTTTGAACAAAACCCAACACTTTTATTTTAAACTACACACACTACACATTCCAAACAGACGAGCCACTTTCTCACACTCCGCTCGCTTGAGTTCCAGCTTTCGTTCTGTCCGTCTCCACTTTCCCAGCTGTTGATCTTCGCGGCCACATCCGGCCGCTGCGGGTACGAAGTTTACATCTCGCCCCCCTCGCGCGCGATCGTGTCCGCCGAGGCAAGCCGTGGTGTAAGGTTCAGCTCGCTCCTCGCGTGCATCCTCTCCGCAGAGGGAATCCGATGCCGTTCTCGCGATAGTTCCAACAGTTGGTGCGGAATGCACGTTGCAAAAGAACTGTGGAAGCTCGCCGTCAGCACGCGCTCAGCGTTCGCGCACAAAGCTATCCCCGCCATTCACTGGCGGCCATAGCTGTGTGCGCGAATGCTGAGCGCGTGCTGGCGGCGAGCTTCGACAGTTCTTTTGCAACGTGCATTCCGCACCATCAAGAGTGCCGGTCTTAGCAGCCTATTGATGTGAGCTCATTCTGAGCATGCGCTCTAAACAGCACCCACAAATATGGCGTCCAGTGAATACTCCCTATAGTTTAACTGCTTGTCTAACAACGACAGTGACGGGTCGCTGGCGCAGTCATTACCGCCATAAAATTTTATTCGATAAGCCTCGTGAATCTCTTGGTTCGCTTTTGTTCGAAATCGGCCCTTTACATTAGTTTTTCTTTCATCAAATGTCGGGACGCATTTACGCAAGGGTAGAGTACGCCGCAAAATGGCTCACTCCTCGTTTTAGTTTTGCGTCTCACGTTATAGGGGCAGTAGACTGGAGCTTTATGTTCGCACTACACTGTCGCAGCAGATGCGGCGAGGTTTGCGATGGGGGTGCGCTTACACAATCTGCTGATTGAAGAGAGTAGCCGGAAGATAACGAAGGTGATTATATAAAGCGCGCTTCCTCTTAGTTTTATTCTGGCAGAGGTGCAGGCTATCTAACGCACACTGATTGCGATGCAGACGTCTGCGGAACTGAGATATCGGGTGCAGTCCAAGGTCGAGGTCTACTCGATGGGTCGCCTCGGAAACACACATGTGTTGTAGTCTTCGCTGTTTCTTTTTTTTTCTCTTTTACCGAGATATTTTAGAAAACATTTCCAGTTCTGTTGACCGGTCACTATTGCCTCAGCCATTGCCACAAAATAAGCTACGATTCGGAGCTACACGACACGTTCTCCGTCTTAGTCATTACTAACGTTGTTGCCAGTTGTCTTCAGTTTTATCCGAAATAGCAGGAAGCGCGCGCTCTTCCGGCTCCAGAAATGCTAAATCGGAACTCTCGCCGATTGCAGCCGCGCTGCACTAGGCACCAAAATGGCTGCACCCTAATAGCTGCACCCAGAAGACACTTAGGGAGGGGGATTTCCGAAGTACACCAGCATGACCCAGCATTTACCCAGCATTCACCCAGCAAAACCCAGCATCCAACCAGCACGGCAAGCTGGGCATGCTGGAGCAATAACCCAGCATGAAGCTGGGATGTTGGGACCACCTTGTGCTGGTTTTTTCAATAGGGACCCCTGCCCGTTTTGATCTGGATGAGCATCGTACCGGCGTGCGGTTGTGTATCACTACTGCGTGATGCACTTTAAAGACCTCGGGCCAGCGGTTGTACTGCACTAGCTATATTTATCATATACAGCTGGGAGACAGGTCGCCCGTTGAGGCACACTAAGTTCTAGGCTGTATAAACATACGCACAGACAACATTTTTGTCATGCTAAGGCGAAAGGAAGTATAGAATCTCGCAAACGTCTTCCTAGTCTTCGTTGCACCGAAACTAAACAGACGTTTCCCAAAAATGTTTGCACGCAATGCTCTGCGCGTTGCGATGTAGGACCCAGCTTTGCATGGAAAGGAGTTTCATGGCTCCGGTTTCACTTGACGATGTATGTATGTATGTGCGTATGTATGCATGCATTTTTGTACATACGTATGTGTTCATGTATGTATGCATGTAGGCATGTATGTATTATGTATGTATACATGTATGTATGTACGTATGTATCTATATATATATATATATATATATATATATATATATAAATATCTGTGCGGACGTATGTATGTATGTATATTTATGTGTATGTAAATGTTATGCGCAATCTCTTTGCTTCGAGAGTCTTGTAAGACACCAATAAGTGAAAAAAAAATAAAAATAAAGACGAAGGAACTAAAAAGAACGAAAGACATGGTCAGCACTTTAACCTATGTTCATCATCCGTCATTTTCTCACAGTCAATGTTAATCAGTTCACATGACAGGGTAGGCATTAGGTGACTGTACCTCTGGTCAAAAGATTTGCGGACTGCAGCGCGCCAGCTATTGCGTAGCACCAAAAACTTCGAAACTTTAATTTCGAGGCTGCAGAAATTTTGTAAAACGAGGCTTAAAGGGGCATGGAAGGCTTGTCAAAAGCTTTACAAAGTAGACGTACCCGCGATGAAATCCGCTGCAGGTCCAGTAGCGCTCTTTTATTGTTGTTGTTTTCAAAAGTCTTTTTATCCCTTACCTGAAAAGGGGGTAAGCCAATAATCTTAATGGTTAGATCAGATCATGAAGTAATCATGCGCCATGCTGAAACTTCTCACTTCCAATCTTCGCCGGCAGCTATCCAAGCTTTTTTTTTTTTGTTTTCGCGAGAAACATATTTGTTTTAAATATATAAACATATAAGTCTCAAATACTAGGCGCTTTCTGCCCCGTAAAATTAACTTCTACAGCCTCCGTCGCTACAGTTCACTAGCTTTATGAGAAACAAGGCAACTGACGACGAAGCTCTTATTTTTTCCGCAGCATCCTATACAATATAGTGGCATGCGCTGCATCTTTTTTTTTTTTTTTGAAAAAAAAAGGTTAATTGCCTCGTTCACAAAGGAGTGCTTCTCTGGACTTCACGAAAATAAAGTCAGCACTCGCTTGCATTACCCCTATACTCCTTCGTGAGAACCCACGTTCAAAAACGGACCTCTAGCGCCGTAAGAGCCTGTCTAGGCTTAGCGAGGAACAGGACTACAGCCTGCCACATTCCATACCTCTTTGGTGTCCAGGCTACCACTCTAGAGTGGAGCATTACCTTGCCGGCTCACGCATAATGTAAGAAGCTTAGGATATTGAGGAGACGCACCCCTTCTTCCATGTGCCACCGTCGTCCTGTGTTTGCCTGCGCACAAACTCCGGCACATTGGGAGCCCGAAGAATGTGCACAAGCATTTCATCTCTATCGGTAGGCAACACATACAGTATTATAAATTTAAGGAAAGTCGCACATTTGAAAGTGCAAGCACTGCATCTGGTCGTGACTTGATGTTGCGAAGTGAGGCTGCCCAATCGAAACCGAAACTTGGTGGCCAACCGGTACCCCAGATGTCTTGCGTGGCACCTGACCGCATCGCTCCAATCGTGGGGGGAGGGGAGGTATAAGCCCCTTGATGTGTTTGTGCTCGTCTTACTGCACTCGTCGAGCGCGTTCGAATGCAAAAGCCGGAGGCCGGCGTTCAACGCGTTCAGTGCGTTCGACGGGTGCAGTGTAGACAAAGGCTGCTAGCTTTGGGTCTACCCACTAATTGTTCCAACCAGAGCTCGGCGTTCTGACGATCCCCGCGTGCTTCCGTCTCCTCTTCTCTCTCAGTTTTTCGACGCATAGGAAGCGAATGGCGACGGAGCACCCTCTCGTGACGCGCTGCTTGTACGTTCGCAGAACAAAGGTTGGCGGTACTTGTAATGATTCGCTTTAGAGAGAGGTCAATTACCTACAGTGCCCTTCAGGATGAAACTTCACAATCCCGTACGACGCTGATAAATTTCGTGGGAGCGTTCCAGGGACCGAGAAGCTTTTTGGCCGTCAAGAGGTTTTGTAAAAATAGGTTTTGGAAGCTGTTAATCTCGTGTTGCGTCGTAGCGATGATATCGCTGCGCTTGATTGCGTTCGTGAGTGCCCCTTTCTATCCAGCAAAAACACGTGGTGCTCCCGGCTAAAACTATCGGCGAGAACACTTTGGCTCACCTTCATATTCTCGTAATGGATCGGGAGAACGCTGGCGTCATCCTTGTGGCTACACCCCGACGAAACGTGATGAAAGTAGTAGCCCCATTATATCTTCCCCTCCATGAAAATTGTAAAAAAGGTCCTCAAATAACCCGTGCGTATATTTGTACAAGCCAAAACAGAGCGTGTGGTGAAGAAACACGACGCACGTGTCCTGCAGAAACACAGCAACTTTGCTTGAAGAAGGGTGCTGAAGTCACAAGGTCGTGCGCAGTGTTGCAGGCGTAACCGAAGAAAAGTAACGAAATATGTTACTCGTTACTACTCGCAAAATAAAAGAACGCGTTACCGACCTACGTTACCTCAAAATAGAAAGAGCACGGTGCAGTTATCATTACCGATAAAAAATAACGCTCGTTAATTTTACCTCATTTTATTTATAAATTAAAGTCAACAGCCTTTTTTTCGATAGCGTTTTTCGACACTGACAAGAAAAGCGTGGGCGTTAAAGTTTTTCTAAAGTGGGGCATTTTGCGTGGGGAAAAGACATAAATTAGTGTGAGTAAGATATATCAATTTAAAGTATTATACCTCTATTGGTATGAGGAAAGAGGAGACACGTAAAGTTTTGAAGGTATGTGGAATGAGTGCAATAATGAATGACTTGGAGTCTATACTTCGTTTCTGCTTAAGTCAAGACGCAGCCGACGCTACGAGCTAATGGAACCGATCAAGTTGAACCTATGTGAAAAGCGCAAATCACTGGGCTTTTCTGTTTATGATTGGTTCATCGATGATAGAACACATACATAAACTTGACGAACACTTGTTAGTCGTTGAATATGCAGTCGTCAAAATATAGAAAGCATTTTACATGTACAGAGCTTTTAACGTTCGTATCATTGCACGTTTTGCGGGTGCTTGTCGTTTTCCTCGTCTTTTTATGATCTCTCGTGCTCAGCCGGATGCTAACACTCGGCCATCCTATGAACAAATTGGACTGCAATTATATTCTTAGTCTTCACAGTCGTCATGATCATATTCGTTGTCTAAGTCGAAGGCATAGTAACGCTAACGCTTTATCTTGCCAATCGGGGCCCTAGACGTGTAGAAACACTGAGTAACTGATCGGCCCGGAATATCTTCTATACGATATCTGTTATTTGGAAGCTTCTCCGTTAGTACATAGGGACCTTGAAACTTTTTTAAAAGCTCCCTCGAATGTCCTATTGGAAGTGATTCTCCCTCCACCATGACGATGTCTCCGAGCTCGAAGGTCGAAGCGCTGCACCTCTTCTAATTGTAGCGACGTTGCTGTTTTTCCTGATCTGTACGAATGGCGTGTATGGCCGCCTGTCGTCTTATCGCTATCTCAGTTTCAGTTTCGTTGGTATTCGACACGTAGTGCATCTTCGAAGGGTATCTACCTTAAGATTTCTAGACTCGTAAGCGAACACCAACCGGAAGGGCGTCGTACGAGTGGCTTCTGGAAAGTGTTGTTGAGACTCCAGTGAACTTGTTCCAACAACTCGTTCCAATCTCTGCCTTCAACGTCGGTAGTCAAAGTGGCGATTGATGTAGTAACACCTCTATTGTACCGCTCTACTTGTCCATTCGCTCGCGGGTTTGCAGTAGAGTTCAGCACATGAGCAATGTTTAGTGCACGGCAACACGTCCGCAACGCTGTACTTGTGTAAGCTCCACCTGTGTCTGTAATAACCCTTGCTGGAGGGCCGAAAAGGCTAACGATGTTCTTCAGGGACGAAACAGTTGGTTTTGCGCTAGTGTTTCTTGCGGGTCTCAGCAGTACAAACTTGGTAAATGCATTCACAGACACGATAAAATAAGTGTTTCCATGCATGCTTCGTGGAAATGGTCCCAGATGATCAATATGAATCGTGTGAAAAGGCAGGCCATCTTTCTCAATAGAATACAATATTTCAGGCTTTCTGACTGTCGGAGTCTTGTGATGAATGCATTCTAGACACGATGCGATGTACCTGCGAACATATTGTTTCATTCTAGAAAAACCAATACTTTTCCTGCATCGTCTTCAGCGTTTTTTTTTTTATAATCTTAGGTGTCCGAGATCGTCGTGGCAGCGCCGAACTATCTGGCAACGCATATTCTGCGGGACTACCCATGATGCCTTCTGAGTTTCCTTTTTTCTGAAAACAACGTCGCTCCGTAGCTCGTACTGTTCATGAAGACATTGCTCTTCCTTCGACTTTGCCGGCTTTCGTAATGTGACTCATATCTCGTTGGCCTCAGGGTCGTGACGTTGTACTGCTACCAGCCAGTAGTCGAAATCAGTCCCTGTAGCTGGCAGGACCTGTAGACCATCACAAACACGATATCTTCAGGTGGACAACTACTAGATCGGCTCAAAGCGTCCACGTGCGTCATAGAGGTACCGGATCGATGATCAACACTAAACTTGAACTCTTGTAATCGTAACCACCAACGAGCGATTCGCGGAAAGGTATCGCGCTTACTCAACGTCCCTCGCAGGGCGTTGCAGCCCGTGAGTACAGTGAAGTTGACACCGGAGAGGTACACCTTAAGCCGATCAAGGGTCCAAACAACTGCCAGGGCGTCAAGCTGGTAGGAACGGGACATTTGCTCCGCCTTGGACGTCTGACGGCTCACATAAATCACGGGATGAAATTGTTCGTCTAACTGGCACTGCAGCAACATACCCCCCAAACCATTCTTGCTTGCATCGGTATGCACTTCCGTTGGGACTTCGTGGTTGTATAGGGCCAGAATTGGTTTCTCCTGTAAACACGCTTTAAGGAAAGAAAATGCAGAATCTTGCTTCTTCGTCCATCGCCAAGAAGTATTGTTCTTCAAAAGCCTTGTCAGAGGTTTGGCTAGCGCTGCAAAGTTCTTCAGGAAAAGCCTTAAATAGCTTTCAAGGCCAACAAACTGCCTTACTTCGTGGACGTTTCTCGGTGTTGGGAAGTTTGTCACTTACTTGACTTTACATTCATCTGGCCTGAGTCCTGTGGTTCCGATTTCGAATCCCAGGTAGTTTATTGTTTCGGCCATGAACACGCATTTGCTCAGGCGAAGTGTCAGTGTTGCTTCTTGAAGAACTCGGAACACTTTTCGCAAATGATCAAGACCGTTCTTTAAATCCCGCGACGGGATTAGAAAATTATTTATGTACGCTTGAGCCACTCCGTAACTCAAGGATAAAATTCCACATTCACCATTTTTTTTAAACACCGCTGGGGCGTTGGTCACTCCGAACGGCATTTTTATAAACTCGTAGTGTCCGTCGGGAGTTAGAAACGCCGTCTTCGCTTGTGATTCTTTGGTCATCGGAATTTGATAATACCCTGACTTCAAGTCAAGAGTCGTAAAATAGCGCTTGCCATGTATACTAGGTCAAACTGGTCCTCTATAAAGGGAAGCGGGTATTTGTCCTACTTAGTAACCCTGTTGAGTGCTCTGTAATCAATGCGCAAACATTCATCGCCTGTCTTTTCTTCACAACAAGCAACGGACTGGCGTACCCGGACCCCGAGGAGTCGAAAACTATACCCGCCTCATTCAGCTCCTCGATAGCTTTGTTTACTCTCAGTCGCTGATTGTACGGTAGACGATAAGGTCGAAAAGAAACCGGACTCGCATTGTCTGCGATGTCAATTTTCATGTTGGCTTTGTTTGTAGTTCCCAACAGAAATACATTATCCACAGAACAGTCACGATGCTCGTTGATCAACTTTAGAAGTCGTTTGAATTCATCAGGCGTTAATGCGATTCCCGTGTGCATATCTTCTGGCCTAAAAGGTGTTAGGCATTTCGAGAATACAATGTGGTAGCAAGACGTTTCAGGTTTCTCTTGGCACCAAGAACCCCGTGCAGTCACTTTTCCTTGCGTAACATGAATAGCGGAATCCGAAACATTTAGGACTGGCAAGAACGAAGTCCCATCTTCGTCTACATGGATAATGCAGGAGGGCAAGCAATGTTCTTTACCCTCTCGCTTGCGAAGTTGGGCATCGACGTAAACGTCGCCGTCTTGTTCGCCTCCGCTGATAAGGTGACAATGCCAATGTATCCGGGGGGTATGACCGTTGACTCTTTTGCCCATAACGTGGCACGACGGGGTGGAATGTTTGAAACATTCATGCCTCTAAGTCGGTCGTCCTCATCATCAGCATTCTCGTTCTCTTCAAAAATTCGTAGAACGTTTTTACGTATTACAACGGTAATGTGGGGCTGATCCGTGAATGGTTGGCCAACAAGTAGTGGAATTGCCTGGGCATCATTTGGAACGGTTTAAATGGGCACTCCTAGCCTGGTCGACGGTGAGATGCGCTTTGGTAATTTCGCAAGGAATCACGTGGCCAGAACCGTAGCCTCTAAGTTTGCACGTATATGTAGGCTTCGTATATGGAATACCGAGGTAGTCGGCGTCCGCCTGACGAAGCGTGATGCATTGACTACCAAGGTCCATGTATGCCTTGACTGGCTTCTCGTCGATCAGTACCTTTCGAAAGTATTTCTCATTTGTGCGCCAAGTGTTTCTTTACTTTCCAGGCAGGAGAAGTTTCCTTGATATTAAATCTGCAGTTAGCAACCGCATGACCAACACGCTGCCATTTTTCGCATCGTTTCCGCTTTTGTGGTTCAGCAGAGTGAATTGCAAAATGTCCGTAGTCATTGCAGGTAAAGCATAATGACTCTCCGTTGTGGTTATATAAGGCCTTCGTCCATTATTATCTCCTGACGGGCCTGCTGCCCGGGTGCCGATTTCGTTCCGCGCTTTGACTTGGTCGTGCGTTCCAGCTTATTAAGGCTTACGTTCGTTTCGGGTGGGAGTTCCCTTGAGCATGGCGAGTCAGTCGTCTATACGCTTATGGCACTCAAGCAATGACTCTGGCGTAGAGAAAGTTCCAACGCTTAAACTTCGCACTATCGCCTCGTCATCAAGACCAGTGATGACGTTCTCACCAATTTAATCTTCAGGGAGTTGACATAGACAGTCGAGGCTAACCTTTTCATGGAAGTACAATTCGATGTTCTCACCCTTTCGACGTTTTCAAGCCACCATTTCCTTGTGGCGACGCTGGCAGCTTTTCACATCTGGAAACGATATTTTCAATTCGTCTTTCCACTCTTCCCGTGATCGCTGTGCGCTCGAAAGTCCATCATACCTTGCCTTTGCAACTCCTTCCAGTTGTGTGGTGGCAAAGCACGACGCCTGTCGATCACTCCACGCGTAAATTGTGGAAAGTTCGTCAACTTTTCTAATCTATTGTTAGAAAGTTGACTGAGATGGAAATGCCACAGGATTAAAGAGAGATACAAGCTTTCCAGAGTCCGCAGGTGCTTGTGCGTCTTGAAGTGGTTGTTGGCCGGCACCAAGAACCGTAGCCATGCCGCTCATCGCCTCTCGCACGGCACTCTGGATAGCCGTTTGCAGCAGCGTAGCGAGGTCTTCATTTGTTGCACGAATTTCCGTTGCCTGATGGTTTTCCAACGCATCAGCGACTGCGTCGGTGTCGTCGATACCAGCAGTCACAGCTACAGAATTCGCGTCGTCGTGTTGCTGAAGGGATCGAGTGTTTCCTACGACAGCTACGTGTTCCTGACTTTTCCATCGCCTCTTCTTTTGCAGGAACTTTGATTTCCACCCGGCGGACGGCCTTGCAAGTGCTCCTTCATTCGAAGATCGTGCCCGATGCTGTCAGTCATCTCTAGAACGAGCTGGTCCGATGTGACACAGTTTTTACCTCTTTGAGAATCGTAGAAAGCTTCTCACCGTGTCCAGGTCGCAAACGTGTTCATCTTGCTTCTGACGTGTTAGTTGTCAAATACGGAGTCGTCAAAAGATAGAAAGCATTTGATATCTACAGAGCTTTTAACGCTCGTATCGTTACATGTTTTGCAGGTGCCTGTCGTCATCCTCGTTTTTTATGATCTCTCGTGCTCAGCAGGATGCTAACACACTATGCCGGTGCCCTTTTGACACTGTCTGATTGGTCCGAACAGCTACATAGCGGCGGCTGCGTCTGGACTTAAGGTAAAACAAAGTATAGAAACAAAAACAAAATACATTGTGCTTTCTTCAGGCCTTGGGAAGAAGATGTAACGAGTAACGTAACCATGTTACCCGTTACTGTTTTGAAAAGAAGTAACTAGTATACATCACAATGTTACATAAAAAGTAACATGTTACCGGTAACGCCGTTATTTCTAACGCGTTACCGCCAACCCTGGTCGTATGGCGGATCACCAGGGCAGTCTATGGCTTATGGTCTCTGCGTTGTACAGTTCATGGAATCTGTCGGCGAAGATGTCTGGAATATTTGTTGGAGGGATATCGACGTTAAATCTCAAGTGTATAACGTGATCAGACCACGTGCTTCCGCTTTTGGGAAAAGTTACCAGGCGCCTATCCTCCGGACGAGCACAATATTTCAAGGAACATCTGCAGTGCTGCCAAATAGTCGGGGTTGAGGAAATACCCGTCGATTTATTTTTACGCGAAACCACTCCCAGCTGTCCGCTTAGCTGCCATGGTGATTTCACGAGGTCTTCCGCGGCTAATTCGCCTACATTTTTGCTTAGTTTTAAAACAGCAACCTGAAAATGAGAGACGCATGATACTTAACGGCTCACACGTAAGGACCGAATACTGTTAGCAGTGGCGTACCAACTTGTTTTTGAAGGGGGGGGCAAACAAAACCCAGGCCCAGCCCCCCCCCCCCTCCCCCCCCCCCCCAGGGGCCGGGGGGCGGTGCCCGGACAGTGCTTGCCCTGCTCAGGGGCGGTTGTTTCAGGAAGGGGGGGGGGTGGCAAAACACATGCCTTGCCCCCCCCCCCCACAGTTGAGGACAGGAGGGTAAGCGCCCCCCTTGCCCCCCCCCCCCCCCCCCCGGTTGGTACGCCCATGACAGTTAGGTACATTCTGATCTCAACACAACTCACCTGGGCATTTCCAGGACGCATAGGGTGGCCTCCCCGACCGCTTTCTCAATATTCCGGACTAGGTGCGTCTGTCCCTGTAGTATGCCCGTTGCTTGTCGAACGCTACAGGAACACTATGTAATTCATAGAGCACCTGACACCGCAATATTAAAGCGCACAAATTTCGCCTGTTTAATTATTAGTAGACAATTGTGCAAAATGCCGCTTAACAAGATTTAAAAATAGCAGATTTTTCTGTAGGAAGCTCACCATAAATAACTTCAGCGTACGTTTTTCTACCTCCAGATTTGGTAAACAAAATTATTTCCTTTTTAATTTTCACGATTACAGGCACAGATAAGTGCAGAGCCTTATACTAGTACTACAGGGGTAGTACTAGTAGGAAGCAGACTATCGATTGCGGTTTACGTACGGTCAATTCCACTCGTAGATTTGTAGCGCGCCAAAAGCCTCCCTTTTGGAGCGCGCATATTCCAACGGCAATCCGGCTCACGTCGGTCACCTTCCGCTCGCAGATTTGTGGCAGCGAAAGCCCAGTGAGCGATTCCGACCGCGCCAAAACCGCTCCGTCAACTTCGGGACCTCTCCCCGGAAGTCAAATCAAATCAAATCAGATCAAATCAAAGTTTATTCAGACAACCGTGTGGACAGCAGTGCGTCACTGCACATGCGCGTCACGGGCAGAGCATGTCCGGTATGGTCCGGTCGGTCGGTTGTTTACTCGGGGGGGTGACGGACAATGTGTGCGGTGCGTGCATTGCGTCTCGTACGCTGCTACCTCGAGTGGTATAGAGGCGGGACTGCAGCGTGGCAAATCGTAAGCGCTGACATCTGCGATCCCGAAAGAAGAACGAGAAGGAGCGCGAAAAAAAAAAAAATATCCGAAAACGAAAGCAGGCCCAAGTTTAGGGGTGTTCATTTTGCCGCAACTGATCGTTTACCTTTGTACACTGCATGCTGACGGTGTCTTCTTGTACAACAAAGCAAGAACAGACTAGGCAACGACCGTGCAAGTGATGGGTTGCTACCTCTGTGCGTTTATTAATGTCTTCCCGGCGACCTGAGCCCCGCCACTGGCAATCACTGCGTGCCTTGCCGTTCCTGGCGGTGTATAGACCTTTTCTGTGTACTCTCGTCCCCAGCCACCTAATAGGCGAAAAAATATTAAAACGTTTCAACCTTTATCTAGTAAAAAAATAAGGGGGAGGCAAAACGATAATGTGTGACGGTTACGCTTTTATCCTAAGTGTCTTCTACTGGCGTGGCGACGGCAAAACAATGTTTTCGCCCATACTGGAAGCGACGACAATTCAAGATGGCGGCGCCCTTGAAGAAAGGGTCAATACGCGGAGGATCTATTCCTCTCTGTTTGGGACAAAGACTCCGTGGTTCGGCGCTAGACCTCTGTCGGGTATTTACTCTTCTGGTGGACAGCAATAGTATTGAGTGGTCGTCGGAGATTTTATTTATCTCGTCAGGTTCGGTGCTCAGACAAGTTCAAGCAGTGGCTATTTTGAACTGCGCAGACCGTTTCCGGCGGGTTGCTCCAAAAATGCGACCCCATCTTCGGCTCGTCGATTTGAGCGGGTGCAACGAAGTGGTTTTTCACCTCCCTCGTGGATTTTGGAAGCCAATCGGGACATTCAAGTGGAATTCAGCATTATAGTTGGCATGTTTTACCACTTTTCCGAAATTTCACCCGCAAATTTTTACGCAATAACGCAATTTTATTTTATTATTTGTCTTAATTTTTGTTTAAGACCCCGGGTTGTCCGCCACCGGCTCCGGTCTTTAGTTTCGGATTAAAAAGACTGTTTTATGTTCGAAGCATCTACAAAAAAAAAAAAAAAAAAAATTGCGGTGGCTTAGTTTGGCAATGTTAGGATATACAGAGCGTGAGCTTATGCGCACAAAATAAGAGGCGCTATCAAGTGGCTCCGGTGCAGCGTCAGACTTGGCTACTGCGCAACGGAGGCGCACAGCTGGGCACGCGGCGGCGCCAGTGCGTCTGCCACGGCTATGACGTCACTCCTCTAGAATGCGCAGACCGGCGAGGCGGGCGAGGCGGGCACGGCGGCGGCGGAGCGCGCAGCGGCGGCTTCGCGTGGCTCGCATAATGAGCCGTGCTCATTATGAGGGCCACGCGAAACTGCTCAACCTCGGCCAGTGTAGCTAACGCTACGAAACCCAAACTAAAGCCCCATAATTTTTGTTTTCTTTTTTATGAGCGTTGCTGCGATAGTAGGTTGATTCGTCACGCCCGGAACCTAGCACATATTAATTCATGCCGTCGCGAATCACTATCACCAAGAGGGCCATAATTCTACGTTCCCATGTGTACGCGATTTATTCGCAAGAACTGACGTTATCTGATGCTACCACAGGAGCACGGCTAGCCTCCATGAACTGTGATATCAGTCGAAGGGCTGGACCACTGTAGTGGTATATTCTTCAGACAACCGAACACAGAAAACGCCTGAGAATACACAGTAAAGGAGTGCGGCTTCCACACTGAGATCACAAGGATGTCTGCAAGAAAGTGCTCGTGATCACCTTGCGTCCTTGCGTCGGAGCAAGCTGGGGGCAGATCTTAAACTAGCAACTCCCACTTCAAGGGGATTGGCTGCCGTCCGACGACATGGGGTCTCTACCAAGAGGCCTAAGGAAAATTAGACACTTTAACAATAGCTGATCACGGCTGTGAGTTGACTGACTTGATCTCCACCACTTTCACATATATGAATAAACAGGAGTTCTACAGAAGATCCCCGCCTGCCGAGCTCCTTCCCCGAAACCCGGTACGATTCCTGGCCCCGGCCCATTCCCCAGCCCATTCCAGCTTCATTCCTGGCCCCAGTCAAGATAAATCAGCAGGGGAACCCATTCGGGCACGACAGCCAGCATTCTATAGCGGCGCTTGAGCCCAGCTCAGTGACATATTTTTGTAGCGTTTGATCTGTCTTGTTGGTCTGTGTTTCGAATTGAAGCTGTAACTGCGTATCGACAATTATGTGGTACTAGGATTGACCGTGCCATGTTGATTTTGACTTTGATTTTTAAGAGTACATATACAGTAAGAGTAGGCTTGGTGCATGATATGGAACTTAAATCATAAAATAAAATGTTAAAAACATTATTTGTGAGGCGACGTCTACCTAAATCTAATAATATTCGTCAACCCTAAACATTTTGATTGTAGGTGCCTGTAGCGAATATTTGAGCAGAAAAGCTTGCCATCAAGAAAGAAGACGATATGTCCCTTTCGTTTTGATAGCCCTTTTCACTTACTATTACAGGCGCGTAAAATATCTCCCCTCGATTTGAAAAATATTAGGTCTTTAGTGGGCATCGACTCATCAAACATTTGAGTTTGTCCTGTGTTGTTTGGATCTTGGCAAATCCACGTTCTCAAATTCTAGTATTCTATCATCACTGCTAGTGTCCCATTCTCATGGAGTTTCAACTTCCTGCAATGTGTGATTTAGTTATGCGGACCAACAACTGGGTTTCATTTTCTTTACAGATCTTGTATTTTATTTAAATGGTCGTTTAAAAGTAGAAAGCTCCGCTAAAATGTGGTTCGCCATTTCGCACCGCGGTGTGCGGGTCATTGACCTGGCAGTACCAGCTGCGGCACATGCGATGCGGTTTGGATGTTGAGGAACCGACTACGGCCTCCGAATTGTGTGAACCTGCCTAATTCATGACAAAACATCAAATTTTACCAGCTTGTACAACAAAAGTTAGGTAGGGGGATGGTGTTGAGTCTTACAATTCAATGCTCCTGACTAAAAAAAAAATAATAAATAAATAATTCAATTTGAGAAAAAGGGCTTCCCAAAATGCTTTGAAGTATTGACATTACGCACGACCAATCCGACATAAGCGAAGAATTCAAATAAAATAGAATATTTGAAAGTAAACAAATCTCTAATTTGTGACATTCGAACATCATATCTGCAGGGTAAAACGAGACAACAAGTGGCGCACAATGAGACTTCCCAGAAAAAAAGAAGAACATATCTCATGGCGAATTCAACTGGTCGTTTTGGTGCGCGCCGGGATCAGTTGACCAGATCCGGAATGGAGCACACGATCCGAACGGGGTCGCGCTACCTACGGATCCCCAGTGGAAAATGACCACTGCTCCGGGATCGGCGGATGCCTTCCTGCCATTCACCTGCCCGGGAATCCCCTTTCCGCGGCCGCCGCGGTCGTTTCGAAGACGTTTTCGCAATCGTGGCGCTAACACGTGTTCGACGCACGAGCGGCAGGAATGGCTCAGGAGCTTCTAGCGAAGATTGCCGGAATGCCTGTAGCGCGGTAAAACCTTTTCTTCTCCTTCCTGGAAAACGAACCGGCTGTTGAGCCAAGTGGTAAGGCGGTACCTCCCGAGCGGCCATTACGAATTCTTCTGAGGCGAGATGGGCGAGATCAGGCGAGATGCCCCGCGAGAAAGGAAGTCACGTGTGTGTGCCGAGGGCTGGCCCGGCTGGCTTCCGGTTGAATCCGCCGAAATCGGCGGAGCGACTTTTCTCGGATCCAGATCGAGATCTGGAACGAGAGCAAATCCAAAACGACCAGTGGAACACGTCCGTCTCGATCCCGATCGCCCAGTTAAATAGGCTCGCTCCAGAAAAGTCGATCCCGGCGCGCTCCATAACGACCATGGAATTCGCCATCAGTTATTGCAACGAAAGCATTTGAAGTAACCTATAGGTACATGCGCTTCAACGCTACCTTCGTGAGCTCAGTCTTTGTATGCCGTACACTGAAACCACACAGAATGCGGCACTTTTTTTCTCGTTTAGGATTCTGCGGATATTGTCAAAGATCAGTGCGATTTTTTTCGCTCTAAATGGCTAAAATTAAAATCAAACTGTTGCTGTTCAACGATGAGAGATTAGAAAGTTAATGGCGGTGGGAGGTTTACATAACGGGACGTCGAGGATAAGTTTCTACTCAGTGTTCACGACGTCACGGCCTGGATTTGTCTTAATGAACACATTCCGAAAGAGTCATCATAGTTTGCGAAACGAAAACTCATATTATATGGGCAAAGTGTCCGATAATCATCGCGTACTAGTAGCAATAGCATTGAACTTGGCATTTTGATATCGCCTTTTACTCCACTGATCAGACTGACCTATCCCATTCCAGACAGACACTCTGAACTCCTCGCCATCCGTGAATGGCAGACCGGGGCAACACCTGGTTTCTCAACTATCGAACTGCCTTATTTTACTACTGACCCTTCCCCCCAACGGAATGCGTGGTTCTAGTGCTCCGGCGACTGTACGTCAAATATTTCCTATGCATGGCGGCTCCCTCACATTCTCACACGTCTCCAGATTAGGGGAAAAAATAAACAAGCAAACTCGTGAGAAAGCAGCAGGGAAGGCATAGACGCCTAATGCCTCTTCTATCTACGGCAAAAAATAATGAAGTGATGTAGCTTGACCTACGCAACTACGTCAATGTAGTTTGCACAACACTGCCGTATCTCACGCTCGAAGCTCTAAATGTGCTTACGCTTTAGAGTAGCAACACTTCAGCCATCTTGCGGGCTTAAACTCATAGTTGCCAGTTATTTGAACCTTCTATCCTGAAACCACAGATAACGCTTTTATGTCCTCCAAAAAATGTGAAAGAATCAGCGACAGTGTAAAACGATATCGCCTGAGCTGTCCGAACACCGTATATAAATATAAGGAGATCGCGATTTGGAATCGTAACTCTTATCAAGTGCGCCTGCTCTGTATTATGCCAACAGTATGACGGCTCCTACTAGACATTCGATGAATGGAGGGTCGATACTCTAAGCACAGCTTATATATTGGCATTAACTAACGAACCATTCTTTTGGGGGACAGTCACATAGCGCGGTAATGCCATCCAGCAAGCCGAAAAGAATCCGGGGAAATGATTAAGGTGAAAGCCTTATATGTCTCATTGTTCAGTCGACCTCCAAAGTCTCCGAGCGAAAACACGTCGAAACACGAAAGGTACAAAAACCGACAATACGAAAAGTACCGAAATCCACGGTTCGCCACTGGACCACGAGATGGCGGTACTTGTGCCATAACCGGCGGAGGCGCTACGTTCCTCCAAAAAGACTCCAAAAAGCTCGTCCAAGTTTTTGTTTTTCAAATATCTTTATTGGTAAAAGTTTCTTGGTCTTGCGTTATTCTCTTATTGAGATCTAGCCTACCAAGTTATAACAAATAAACCAAAATTATCATCCGGACTTGGAAGCTGAGATTTAGCAACGTACCCTACATTTACTTCGTCTTTATCTTCTATGCATCAACTCTCGCCTGAGAAATAAGCGAGACATAGGGCTCCATGTTGACAGCGGAAAAATGTGGATGCGACTGTATTAACATCCAATCATACTACGATACAATACATATTATAATTACCTTTCTCTGGGCATCTATCTACAAATCAAGAAACAAAAACATTGACATTAATACAAATACTCTCTTGCTGATATCTATCAACTGACAAATGTCAAAATTTGGTAGACAGATATTGGAGAACCATGAACTTATAAAGTCGTCGTACATGCTTTTCATTTAGAGCCTACAAATTGACGCGTACGGAATAAGAACATGAGCCGACACCGCATTAATTTATAATTGTACATCATTGATAGCTCACGTTACGTATCGTTCGTAAACAAAATCAGGGAGCCAGTGGCTGTCTAGAGAGCGTTGAACAGTATAAGCACGGATTGCGGCTGCAGGCGCCCAGAAGTTTCAGATACTACTCTGGTGTTACTAGCCCATCGGTTAATCAACACCTCCAAGAAACGAAGGCCGTAGCGCTCTTCTCGTGACGTCGCAAAGGAAGGCCATCGGGTGCGCGCGTCGAAGCGAAGGCAACGCGCGTGGATCGAGCGTCGTAACGCGCTTTTAGTCACATACGCGTGTCATATTAGCTAAAATGAAAGCTGCACGAAGCAACGGGGCTAGAAAACATTTTATTACATGGGCAAAATATTACACCGCTAAATAATCGGTATGAAATGGCACGAGGTATGCGTACAAGATGTCTATAGAAAAATGCAATTGTGTTAAGTCGATAACACTGAGTAACGGAATTATTGCTCCAGGAATGCATATTTTATACAAAAATACTTCGACAAAATGGCGAGACACGCAGTGATTGGACACAGCAAAAGAGATCACAGTTATTCATTCATTCATTTCATTCATTCATTTGTTTATTTTCTGTGCTCATGAACAGCTTGACGCCTTGGTAATGATGCACAACAAAATGTTCACACGTTAGTAACAAAAGTCTTAAAAGCTACGAAATTTGGGTTACAAACATCAATATTTGCTCCCCTGAGGGTATTGTAGAAGTGTTGAATACGGGTCATGAGACTGGTTTGGATGATGTGATTAACATGGAAAGTTGGAGAAACCCGCAAAACTCGACTCGGAACGTGAATATTAATAGCAGATGTGAGATCTGGGCAATCAATTAATCCATGAATACATTTATACAGGAAAACAAGACCGCGCTCACGCCGTCTGGAACTCAAAGTAGGGCAGTTGCATCGTTCCAAGTGTCTCGCATAAGAATAATAAACAGTACAACCAATGTAACGATCGTAAACAATTCGAAAAAACGGCTTTTGAACATTTTCAATCATCTCTTGGCTAGTAGAACTAATACAATTCCAGGCAACAGAGAAAAACTCCAACTTGGTCCGGATTAACGAGAAATATAACCGTAGAATACAGGTTGATGTGGAAAACTCACGCGTGATTCTAGAAATTACTCTCAGCTTACGCAAAGAGCCATTTATAAGGTTGTTAACATGTAGAGTAAAGTATAACGAAGAGTCTATGTATACACCAAGATCACGCGTGCATTCGACTCTTCGCAGAGGATCATTGCCAATCTGGTAACAAAAGTTAATTTTTTGCACCTTTCTAGAAAAAGACATAATGACGGTTTTAGAAGGATTGAGCGTTAGCATGTTCAGACGACACCAATTGCACACACGCCTAACATCCTCCATAAGTGTTTCACAGTCTTCCAAGGATATGATCTGCCTAAACAACTTGACATCATCTGCATATTGCAAGACAACGAAATTGCGAACAATTGAGCTCAAATCATTAATAAAAACATTGAAAACGATCGGCCCAAGTATGGAGCTTGCGGCACACCCGAAGAAGAAGCATAAGGCCGGGAGTGATGTCCAAGAACACGAACAAAATTGTGTCTATTAGACAAATAATCTAGAAACAGGGAACAAAGGGAGGTACTCACGCCGTAGGATTCTAGTTTGTGTGCAAGGAGCGAATGGTCTACTAGGTCAAAAGCCTTAGAGAGATCAAAATACACAACGTCTACCTGTCCACGTTGACACACAGTAGGCGAAACAAAATTTAAAAAAGACACCAGATTTGTCTCAACAGACCTTTCACGCATGAAGCCGTGTTGTGAAGGGCTTATCTTATGCTTCAAAAAGTTTGAAATGCGCTCAAATAAAACAATTTCATAGACCTTAGCAAAGGGAGATAGGAACAACACAGGTCAGTAATTTTTTACGTCATCCTTTCTGCAATTATTATGTACTGGCACAGTAATAGAGTACTTCCACAGGGAAGGAAATGTAAGGCTCTGCAACGACAAGTTAAAAATATGCGTTAAGACGGGCGCAAAAATAGAGGAGCATCCTTTAACAATAAAGCTTGGAATACCGTCAAATGCAACTGATAACTTTGGCTTCAGTTTCCTGATAGCAAGTTCAATATCAGTAATTTCAAAAGATAGAACTGGCAGGTGATCACTGCCATTATCACTGATGCCATGCACAGGCAGTCCAGTTTGACCGCAAGAATAAGTCGAAGAAAAATAACTCGCGAATGCATTTGACACATCTTCGTGCTCAGACAGCATATTACCTAACGAGTCAGCTATGTTTATTGATGACGAAGTTGTAGTTGTGCGATCCTTTACATATCGCCAGAAAAGCATTGGGTCACGATTTAAGCTGCGCTCTACTGACTCACGGTGTAATATTTTATCGCGCTTCAACAATGTCTTAGCTACCGCACGTGACTCCGAAAATTTTAGGTACCAAAAAGTGGAATTCGCAAACTTATATTTCCTATGATAATGAAATTTTTTTCTTAGAACTGATCTAAGCTCCTTGAGTACCAGTGCGAATAACGACTTGTGTAAGGACGCTTTTTTGGAACGAACCTTTCAAGTGGATCTACGATATAGTTTGTGAACACTTCAGCGGCACGATTTACATCGGTCATACTATATATGGAAGCCCAATCTGCATTATCTAAATGTTGATAAAGGCCAAAGTAATCGCCTCTTGAGAAAGCAAGCGACTCACGGTTTTTGTGCTTTACTTTCCCCACAGAAATCACAAAGGAAACAGAAAAATGAACGTGCCAAACATCTGGTAAAACAAGCGGATTGGAAACATACATCAGGCTGTCGATAGGAAAGTTGGCCAAGGCCAGATCGAGCACATGTCCTGCTGAGTTATGAAGACCGTTCATTTGGGTAAATCCGAGAAGGTTAACAAATGAAAAAAGGGCATTCGCTTTAAATGATGCACTATGAGCAGACAGTGAAGGATGTACCAAATTCCAGTTAATTCCAGTAAATTTCATTTATAAATCAGGTAGACGTAGTCAACGCGGACACGGCGAGACAAGTGTTACTTACGATGATGTAAGCGATATTATCGAGTGCAGCCACTGAATTCTTGCATTATACCCTGGCCACATGGCAAAATTAATGTAATTTGATCGAATTACATTATGAGGCTCGACAAATCAGCTTGCGACGCTCGTATAATCGCTCAAGACCGTGAGCTGATTAAATCTCATATTATTTAATGAAAATATATTAAATTTTCCGTGTGGCAGGGGTCCTATACTTATCATTTACAGTCAACTAATTTACTTCTCCCTATGGGCTCGAGCTGCCTAAGAACAAAATATAACCTATTTTGTATATAATAATACAATTACCTTAATACAGTTAAAATTCTAGTATAAACGCGGTAAGGGCAATAAAATAAAATTAGTATAAATAAACACATAAGCACGAAAAACGCACTTTTAATAATCACACAAACTTGTTATTCACATTTCAGTAAAAACTAGATTACCACGCATATTTATAATGTCCACGCTACAGCACACGGATAACGACGAAGAACGAGATTCCATTCTATCACGAGATTAAAAAAATCGACTGCAGCACTTTACTTGCGTCCTACATTACCAAGAAAGCCCGTAAATAAGTTGTTTCTCACCTGCCGATCGTATCCATACGTCCCGCGATATCCGCCATGAAAACATTTGAACACAAACTTTAAGTCTCTCTCTGTCGAGAGAGAGGTCTATCGATAATCGACCAGTGTCATCGTTGACTAGTTGGCACACATGTCACTCAAACCGTAGCAGGACTTGTTCCGCGAATCCACGTAGATGCCGTAGTATCAAGCGAACACAAAACGACTACCTGAGACTGCGGTGACGACCGAGAAACGACGGGATGGAAAGAAGTCTCAAAAGAACCACACACGACCGCACCGGCAGCAGTGTCGAACAAGAGGCTTAACGTTGTCAACCCATCTCTTGCTCGTGTGCGCTCTCTGCGGCGATGACTTGATTTTTTTCGGTTCCCTTCACTTCTGAAAGTCTTAGCCTTCCTTTTTAGACAGTCAGCAGCTCACACACAACGTAAATTCACCAGAATCGGAGCCCGTACGAGGGACGAAAACGTCGGAGTGGACCGGTTCATTCGAAAAGTGTGGGAAGCTGCGGGACTGCACGTAGTCCCGCGGTTACGGGGATAATCCTAAATATAAAATTGGTTCTTTCAACCTTGGTAGCGCGTTGTATGTTACGTTGATATTATATATATAATAAATAGTACAAGACTACGCTTTTAAAACATATGTTAATTTCGGATAAACGCTCACGAACACCACCATGCCACTCGACAAGGAACGTTTTTTTCACGTCGATGCCAGAAATGTTCTCACGTAGTTGCGCCATGGACTTTCTTTTCCGACATTGTGACGTAACCACTCGGAGCGCTACGGCCATTTTTTCTAGGAGGTGTTGGGTTAATGCGCGGAGAAACTTAGGGAGAGGAGGAGGCGAGAGCGCGCGAGAACGCCAGAACGCCGAGCTCTGATTCAATTGATTAGCGGGTAGACCTAAAGCTAGCTGCCCTAGTCTTCACTGCACACGTCGAACGCATTCGAATGCGAAAGCCAAACGCCAGACGCTGGAGTTCCGTGTTCAGACGCATTCGACTAGTGCAGTGAAGACAACGTCAACAATAGCTTGTGGCGACCCGCTCTGCCGTCACCGAATTGCCACCAGACACCGGTGTCCGAGGGCGGCTCAAGGACCAGCTGTCGGCATCCTCGGTGGAGGATTGCCTCCTGTCGTAGCAAGCTGGTGGCGACGGCAGATGTCCGCGGCCCCCTTCCAAGAGGTCCCACCTCCGAGGGCCGACACGAGCATAGTTCCTTAAAACTTCTTAAACCAGACGACACACTGGCGCCATCTATTGGGTAGCAGTGTAAACTCGGCGGTCCGGCATATTTTTTTTATTTCTCTCGCGCATTATCCTTTCTTTCTTGGCTCGAAAAACTTTTGTCAATGTTATAAACGAGCCTTTCTATGGGTATTACGCACATTTGACCTCGGAAATCCCGCAAAACCTTCGCTCTTGTGAAATGCAGTTCCAGGGTCACCGCATAGATGGCGCCACAATGCCAGTGTGTCCTCTGGTTTAAGAAGTTTTAAGGAACCCAGGTTTAAGAGGTCGCAAGAGTGTGAACGGGCCTTTAGACCCCCCATTCAACCGTCGACGGCGACGTCCCCAGGATGCGGTGTGGGTTAGCACCACACCGCATCCACTGCACGCACATGGCATGCAGCGTGCAGTGGCGTTGCACCCCTCCCAGGCTTCCTCGATGAGCTTCCCCTATCCCGAAACCCCCAGCAGAATGTGACTAGAACAACCCGTTTCTGCCGAGAGGTATGCGTTGCTGTGTCACATTCATCCGGCGTAGGTTCCCGAGACACCCCCTGACGTGAACCTTACGTTTTCCCGGGCCTTTTGCACATCTGTACAGGATAAAACTATGAGCACTCGCCACATTATCGCAAGACCGCCACCTCCCTCGGGAAGCTTTTTGCTAAACGAGAACGGCTCCTTACCCACCTAGCAGTCTTTCCATTCGCAGGAAGACGTTTGAGTGATGCGGTGCATTGACTCGGTCTGGGGCGAGCTTTCTGCGTACCCTGCTGCGTTCATCCACGGACACGTTGCTTGGATTCAGAACTAGAACAGTTCCGTTTAACCCCTGTCACACTGAGGCAACACGATCGCAACAGCAACACAACGCGTCGTCCAAACGTCGGGGAACGCGTTTCTCGCTCCCCGTGTTGTCCGACAAACCTGTCACATCGCGGCAACAACAACACAACATGAACGACAACGAAAATGCTGCCTCGGTATGACAGCTTTCGGCAACAAAAACAGCAGCAACTTGTATTGGTCAACGCGTGTTGCCCTGATCGCTGGCTGAGCGAATTTCGGGCCGGCAACATGGCAGCACAGATAGCTTTGATGAAAGAGCTAGTGCACTATCAATAACGTCTTACTCAAATAAAATCGTGGAAAACGTTATTTAACAATAATTAAGGCTGGCGTGCAGCTAAAATAATTTGAGAAATGTTTTTACTGCGTAATTACGGAAAGCGATTGTCGAAATGGGCACAGCTGCGGTCCTGAACGTTCAGACTGGTGTTGAAATTAGAACTACCAGTGCAGCTCACATTACTGCTAGTGAAATAAAATGGCATGCCTACTCACCCGCTAATAAAGCATAATAATACTAATCCAGGAAAGCAATTGGATTGAAAAATCTATGCATGAAAGCGACCACTCTGTCCATGATTGTTGATGCCTGGAACTTGGAAACAGCCTCTATCAGACACCTTATTTGTTTCAACAATACCCAGGACGTTTTGGGGAATGAATCGATCACATAGCAGGCGGTAAGAAAATAGACAGCGTTGAAAAATAGTTATTCCACCGATTGTTATGAAAGCCGATCGTGACGGTGTCGCAGTTTTTAACCGCTGTCAGTTAGCTCAACACCACGCTACAAAAGACGTTTTGGGGAACTGCCGGCATCAAACTAAATTTCACGGTAGCAATAGGAATTGCATGAAAGAAAGAACCGGACAGAAACACTTCATAGGGTAGCGTAAATCCCAAACATATATCAGCGATGTCACTTTCCTCGGTTAGGGCTATCTGCTTTGTCAGCGAATGAAGAGCATTTTGATAAAATAAAGGTAGGAATGCACAGGAGCACCGCAAAGGTAGACTGGTTGCTGTCTGCTTCAATTCGCATCACGGAAGTCGCATAGACATTAGCGCCAGTTGAACCTCTAGCGTGCATTATAATAACTCTATGGGATGACCACCTCCCCGAGAGGACCGCGTCCCGCGGTACCGGTCATTTAGGCCAGCACAAGGGAACAGCGTTTTGATATGCCGGATGATGCGCCCAGCAAGTTTCATTGGACGCCCTTCTGACAACACTCTGTACGCAACGCCTGGCCGTGTACCAGAGGTTACCGCGTCACTGTTCGGGGATAATCTCCAAACAAGAGCGACAAGCGTACAACGGGGGTACACATCGGAGCGTAGTGGAGTAACCTCTGTGAGTCCTGGCCCTGCACAAGCTCGACAGTCGCGATCAGCGCATCAATACACATCAAAATTTTCCCCCGGCCTAGCAACCACACCGCATGACTGAGAAGTATTTTTGCGACTGTCAAAACCGGCCAGGCTTGAGGAATGGAGGTGCCTCCTGTACGCGTAAAGGCCCTGTCACACTGAGGCAACAGTTGGACAACTCTATTCGGAAACACGAGGAAATCGTGTTGCCGGCGACCCTGTCACATCAAGGCAACAACAACAGTCGGGCAACATGTTGCTGCCGCCCGGCAACCGTGTTGGCCGATTTGTTGTCCGAGAACCCTGTCACACCGCGCTGACTGCGGGAACAACACGCGGAACACTCCGCCATCTTGATTCTTTACCTTCGTTCGTGTGCGGCGCGGCGTCGCTGGAAATGTGACTCTACAAAGTGCTAGTGCGTTCGAAGAGCCGGAAATCACCACGGGACGGCATCAACCAGTGACTGTGATTAGAAAACTTAACACGGGGAGTATAGCCACTTGAACCTCTAGCGTACATTATAATACCTCTATGGGTCATTCATCCCGACGACGGCGTGCTGCATGGCGTAGTCGTAGCATGCTTGTAGCGCGAACATTGTGAACAATGTCTACGTAAATGTGCGGTTATGTTAATTGGTAGTGTTGGCGGTAGGATTTGACCGCATGGCCATCTTATATCGCACCTCACTCACGGTGCGGGAGTTCTAACTGCTTCTGACGTGCAGATTTTTTTCGGCGGAAGGGATTTATAGTTGCGAGGGACGTAGATTTTTTTGTCGGAACAGCGGTTTATTAGCGCTATGGAAAGCTATGTTTCATTTTGGAAGCGCGCGATTTATTTTTGTATAAAATCAATTGTTGTGTGAAGACTTTATACGATTCGACAACCGTTTAGTGTTGCTGCATGCCTCCTAAATTGATTAGTTTTATTTGTAGGTATATCTTTTAAACATGTAGCGTGTCGACCTTGATGAGTGTAAGCCTAATAGTTTTAGAATGAAGAGCTTTGTTTGAATTATGTGGCATGCCCACTGAGGTGAAGATTTGGTGTCGTCCCGCTGTCTGACATTCAGTGCCGCGATTTGTTTGCGTTTGTTCGCCTGTCTGCAACACTAGGGAGGAAGGGAATGCAATTTTTCGCCTGTCTGCAACACCAGGGAGGAAGGGAATGCAATTTGTGTGTACTTTGTTCGCCAAAGAGTTCGTTCGCGTTGTGAGCGGTGGTGCTCTGGGCCTGCTTCTGGTCTATGCGCTGCCTTTATAAACTTCCCAGCAAATGAACGTTCCCCGTGGGCTTGCCTCGTTTGACACCCTCGCCGCGATCATCAAGGGTGATCGTCATTATCGGCGGCACTGAGCTCAGCACTCATGCCGCATCTGGGTCATATGCGACACCTCCACGTCGGATTTTAACAACCAGCGGGCTTTGGCTTGAAGGGGGGATGCTGCGGGGACCCGCTGTACCGCCGCCTAACTGCCACCAGACGCCGGCGCCCGAGGGCAGCTCATTGACGAGCTGTCAGCATCCTCGGTGACGGATTACCTCCCGTCGTGGCAAGCTTGTGGCGACGGTGGACATCCGCTGCACCTTTGGAAGACGGCCTCGAAGGCTTACATGAGCATCGGAAGACGGCCAGTATCCCAATTCATGTGGTACGGCACCCAGTGGCTTGGTTCCCCAGAGCAATGGGTGCGGGGAGAGACCTGCGGTCGCGGGAGTCGGTCGGGGGGTTGGGAGAGTTGTCGATGGTGCCTCTTGTGAATGAAACAGGCCACGACGGACGTTCGCGGTGGTGACGACCGCGACGTCGACTCGGGCGACGGCCCTGTGACATGGTCCGGACTTAGACACCGGATCCAACCCTCCACGGCGACGTCCCCACGGTGCGGTGTGGACCGCATCCTGGGGACGGTACCACTACCGCTGGGACGGTACTAATCTAGGGTTCCTCGATGAGATTTCTCGATCCTAAACCAAGCAGAATGTGAATTGAATAAATCATTTCTATCGAGAGGTTTGGAATCGGAAGAGAACTCCACAAGCTATAGACCTATTCTTTAACGGCGCCGCCATCTTGAGAATTGCGGCGCCGACGACGCCGTCTAGCGGCTTAGAAAAAGAAATACCGGCTACTTCTGGCAGCACAGCTATCTGGGTAGGCAACGGTGTGGGTATGGGGGGAACTTGGCTAGACTTGGCTATGGTGGGCTGCAATGACTTGGTTGGAGCTTGTCCGGTTGGATCCAGCTGGCTACTCACAGGCCATCACCTTGCCTCCTCGAAAGAACGAGGACGAAGACGGTGGGGTGTTTTGATTGAGTTTCCACAGCGAAGTATATATGAGCAGTTTAATGTAGTCTATGCAGGTAAGCTCTCGGCATTTGAAAGTTCCATCTTGAGTGGTGGCATGTAGACTTTTTTATACCTTTCACATACCTTGGGGCTTGCAGTGATAACCTAATTGGAGCACCTGCACCGGGAATTAAAATCGGTCCTCTTGTCGTAGACGAAGTGGTCGTGAGCTTAAACGTGACGTTGAGTCTGATACAAATCTCTCGCGATTCAAGCTCGCAATCGACTGACTTCATAAATAAGGATTCTTGGGGAAAATGCGAAGCTCGATAACATTGCAGCCACACTCGCGCTGCAGCTTCTTGTGCTCATGGCACGCTTTCTGCAATTGTTCTTATGCTTTTTAACATTATTTATCCATCCGTCCGTTTTTAAGCCTTTTCGCCCATACCCTTGGCGGTTGCATACCCTGTGTCAGCGGGCAATCCAAGAATGCACCAGGTCGAGGCTACGTCAGTTTCTGGCTGGTTCGAGGTTATGCGAAAAAGGTCTATAAGACTACCCACTAATCATTTGAACCACAGCTGGCGTACTGACGTCCCCGCGCGCTCTAGTCTCCTCCTTTCCCTCAGTTTTTCGGCGCTTAGAAATCGTGGCCTTATTTTTCAATTACGTGCGCAATCACATAGCACACAAACATCATCTTGCGTGCCTCAAACATTTTTTAGAGCGAAGCTCTTAGGCGCCCTTTTCCAGGTTGAGCGGCGTCGCCGTCGCCGTCGCCGTCGGCGTCGACGTTAACGCGCGTTGCATTATGGGACGTTTCCCGCTAAATTTAGCGGGGAAATATTTCCGCTGAATTTAGCGGGAAAATATTTCCGCTATATTGAGAATGAAATTTGGCCCCTGAGAACTTTTTCAGCCTAATTTAGAGCAAAAGTTTTCCCGCTAAATTTAGTGGGGAAAGAGACGTCACGTAACCTCAACACCAGTTAATTTCCCCGCAAAAGGTTGCGGGAAAAATGGCGCCACGACTTCGTGTCTCGTCATCCATCAACAAATTCAGCGGCAGGAGGAAAGGAGCAGGAGAAGGGAAGGAGGAGGAGGAGGATGAAGAGGGAAAATTTGGAGCAGAAGAGGAGCAGGGGAGAGGAGGAGGAGGAGGAGGAGCCTCCTCAAGAGCTGCGCTCTAGTTTCGGATTACAGAGATTTGAAAACGCCATTCATTTTTTTTTTCTTCAGGTGGTTTCAGGACTTAGGAGTCATTGATAACTCCAGTGCTGACAAGGCAACAATAACAGCACGCAGCAAGATAAAAAAAAAACTAGCAATAGACCCTTCCCAAAATTGGGCGCCATCTAGGAGCTGCTGTACCAATTATCCGAGTACGCCATTGTTTTGGGCTCCCTCTCTGAGCACGCATTAGGCCCGAGGGCTGTGTCGGCGTTCGGCGAGGATTCAGATCTAATATCGAGCTCCGTGGCCAAGAATTAGCTACCGAGAGTATTGTCTGATGGGGTTTTGCAGAGGGTCCGTTTTCATAGGCTTTTAACCCGATGCTGGTTGAAAGCTTCGAGAATCGGGAAGGCCATTAGCATGGGGCATTAGAGGGTGTCTGGATTCTTTTTATGTCGCATGGTAATGGACTTACTAAACGATGTCATATGAGCGCACAAAGCCGGTAGTGAGTCGCCTTATTAAACACGGAAATAGGAATGAACGTCTTAGCTGTGTCTGAGACCCTGTAGGTGCGTGTTGTCCTCTCTTTGCTCCTAGGCTCGGGTGTTTAAGAATTTCAAAGATCAAAAGCTCGTGTGTTTGTTCTTCGTTATTTCTGTCAAGTTAGACTTTATGGTCACTGTCCCATATCACACGACATGTTATTTTTTTTTTTTTTGCCTAATCGTATGTTGTTCTTCGTCTTTCGATGGGATCCTTCGCTTGAACGTAAACATCTTTGGCACAAATCTGTCTGGTTAGGATAATAATAGACTGACTGAAATTCGAAACTCTAACCAACTCTAACCTTGCTCGACGTGATTGTCTGTCTTCGTGCTTTGCGGGAAACTAAACTCGCATAAATGTCTTACACTACTGTAAAACGTTATGATCTACGAGGCACAATTACCTTTTCGTGTCATACTGTGTCTACGGCTCATATATCCCCTTTCTATGCGGGCGCCGCCATCTCTAAATCAGGAGATATCGGGTATGCGAGAAAACATCGTTTCACTCTCACCAAACAACTGGGAGAAACCCGCGTTTTAATCGCGACTATATATCCTTCCTCTTTTCCCTTTTCTGTATTCGTTTACTTATTACAGACTGTAATGTCTTGCCTTGTTTTTCAGTCCGCATACGGATTAGGCTACTACGTGGCTGGGGACGAAGGTACACAAAAAAGGTATGTAATCACCTACACCTTCAGCGACGGAGGGTGGTAGGTAATTTATGTTCAGGTTTCTTGCTTCCTGGTTTGCTTTTTGGCCTTCTTATCGGATATTGCCGCAATCTCATTGAGTGTGGAGTGACGACGAAATGCTCAGAACTTGACTTTTCCTGCGTTTGTTACTTTCTGGGGGACTAGAGAGAAATCTGATTTCATACAGCGTTGCAGGCATTGGTATCGGTGATAGGGAGTTCTGCAATAGGGGGCCCCAACGCTTAGGTTCCTTCGGGCGGCTTGGGGCAGTGCCAAACCCCATCCTGCCTGAGGGCACCCAAAGTGTAGGGACCACGATTATAAAACTGCCTAATATTTGGTATTGAAAAGGTGTTTTGGCATCTGGGACGCGGTCAAACGTCCTACTTGGCTTAACAGTCCGAGCAACCATACCCACGAACCCACCCCCCCCCCCCCCTCATTCTCATTTAAAATCGTGTCATCATTTACAGCCTAAACACGTGAGAACAGTTACGCGTTTAGGATTCGGAAGCAATTATAATAAACATAGCGTATATTACGTTGCTTTAGCCTGATTAGAGGCTCGTAATAAAATCGTAGGAGCCTCTATGAATCTGGACACCGTCCAGAACCCTGATATTGCGCACGACAGAGCTCTCCGCGGTATTATGTTTTTTCCATGTTAGTCGTCACATTTTCTTAAATATTTGTTTACTGTCGGCAATTCATATCCTCCAATCAGTGTGACATCCACTGCCCCGAAAATGCCGTCATGACGCCTGCTCTCAGAACTTGGATTGCACTCTAGATTGCGCCAATAAACACTGCCAAATAAAAACAGTTTTAACCAATGGAATATGTTTTTACGGAACCCCCTAATCTCAAAATGTTCTCCGTTCGTATATCCATCCGTCCATCCGTGGATCTCTCCTCTACCCGCTACATTTAGCGACGAAATTGACGTAACGTGATTTAACCTGACCTGACGTCATGCGACGTAGACACCAATTTGTTTCCACTCTAAATTATGCGGGAAAATTGACGTCATGGGAGAAAAACACCCACTTATATTCCGCCAAAATCTTAGCATAGAAAGTGACGTCACGTGACCTGACATCGGGGGACCTATACACACGGAAGTCCCCCCCCCCCCCCCCCGTATGGGTTTACCTGGAAAACTGAATTGCCGTGAAGGTCATGTGACGTCGATTCCCTGCTACATTTAGTGAGAAATTTGAGGCGCATATGTCACGTGACACTCAATTTCCTCGTTAGATTTAGAGAGGAAATTGATCAAATATGAGATGTTCTTCGCTTCCATTACTCTACTATAATGTCTTCTAAACAATTTTAAAAGATCGCTCCTTCAATACTGCATTCCATGCAATAAAAATCTTCGAAGAAAAAGGTCCCTAAAGATTTCATATCCCTGCTTTCCGGCCCTTAAAAAGACCTTCGGAACAAATTGAGAATTTGCAACTTGTGTCTGTGTGTTTTTTTAGTTGTTTATCTTGGAACAAGTGAGAGAAAACGTACCAGCTTCCCCCGAAATACTGCGATTCTTCTGCGAAATTGTAAAGGAAAATAACGCATCATTTCTCGATCTGGAGGCACGTGTGGCGGTCACGGGAACCACAGTGTCTCATCGCGGGGAGTACAAAGGTTTCGTGGTGCCATCTAGTCGAAGTCAACAAAAACATCCCCTCTCCACTGCAACCCTCCCGGTCACCACCGTGGCGAATAATATTATGGCATTATGGCTCAAACGCTCGCAGCACTTTCTTTTTTTTTTTTTTTTTTGCTGGCGTGAGTAGTTTTTTAGCATTCATTTCACACAATTCAACCCCTTGCAACCGGTCGGGAACCAGCTACGCTGCGGACACCCCCCCCCCCCTCTCCCCCCTTTTTTTTTTACAATTGACTTTATGAGTTCACCCTTCCCAGCAGAAATTATAAACATCTCAGACCAAGCTTAAAACTTTAGTAACATTGCGAAAAATATTAAGGTGACTTGCATTTGGCGTTACAACTTCACATGTACATACTATTGAGTTCAACAAATTTCGATGTAAATCATATGGCCATCAAACTTTCGTTGAGGTCCCCTTCATAGAATGGGCGAATCTGCGTTCGCCCATGGACACAAGCAGTGCCGACGTCACGAGCTGATTCGCTGATTCTTTATGAGAGCCTTTAAAGTGCCCGTGAACAGGAATATTGGAGAAATCTATTTAATTGTCTTGGGGATATGTTTATTTGAAGACGCTAATCAGTGTGTGCAGATATGCCACGCGTAAATGAGGTGTAGTAGTTTGCAAACCTCCCCGGTAATGAGGAGATCAAAATCGGATTTCACCAAGTATTGCATTTCGGCTGCTTTCTAACATTTATTCCTATTCAATCGTACGGTTTGTTCGTCTTCATATTTCAACAATACGAAAGTAACAAAAAAAAAACTCTACACAGGTGAAACTACTTACAGCGTATATATTCATTCATTCATTTATTTAGTGTGTGCTCATGAGCAGCCTTTATCTTTGTAATGATGTACACCCGACGGCAATATGAAGGTGAACACCTTACCTGGTTTCTTGCCTCTTTTACGGCTCCCTAAAGCTATATTAACTCTCAACGTCTCAAATGGTACGCGGCCAAGGGTCTAAACTTTGCATTCTAGCCCTCTTCTAGAACAGAGCTTGTTCCAAAACTTGCAGGAGCGTCAAAAACAAGAAGAGGGCTGTTTACCTTCATATCGCTCACGGGTGTACACTATACATATAGCGAAAAAGGAAACAAAAATTTTAGAGATTTTAAGAGAAAAACCTGAACGCGATAAGATATGGGTTAAAAGCGTGAATACATGGAGCGTCGATGGTATTATATAAGTTCACAATTTTTGTCATAGGGCAAGTTTGGAAGATTTCATTGACATAAAATGTAAGAGAAATTCACATTTCTCAGCTCAATAGGACACTCCTTAAATCAATAAAAATCTAGAGCTGGGCGTCAATTAAAAATGCCAACAAAAATAATCGCTACCGTTTAATTGATTATATAACTAATTAATCAGGTATAACGATGTCCAAACACAGATTCTAAAAGAGTGTCAAAATGTATATATTTTGCATTCGACTACTAATTTACTATGTCATAAGCACGGAGTGTCCAAGGTTATTTGAAACATAATGCTCTATCGTTCACACACAAAAAAAAAAAAAAAACTCGAACGAGAAATTTTGAAAAATGAAATAATTTACATTATTATTTTGCTCTTATAATCGCACTGCATGATAGCAATATAAAATCCTAAGATGCTTAGCGTGGAAAACCATATTTTTGAGTCCTAAAATGAAAATATATGAATAAGATGTCGCAGTTCTGCCCCAGAGGGGCTGACAGAGGTGGGAGAGGCAACAAATGATTGGCGAGTCACAGGAACAAGTACGTTCAGTGCGTTGGTGGGGTGGTCAATCGTATTCCGCTGAGCGGTCAGACTGGCGGATGTGTCAATGATCGAGCATGCGAACATGCCCTTTCGCTTCGGACTACCACTGGGGAACACCTACCTTTATTTACATCGTGTCACATGCATGTGTCAGCTGAAATTAGACAGCATCTCGATTTTGGGCAAAGGGACTGACAAAACTGCGAGAAAATTGCTGGAAGCCCATGAAATAGGAAAGGAGGGTGAGAATTATGGCAGTCAAACAACGGTGTATTTACAAAATATAGATATAACTTTTTCAAGCACTTGTTGACGCTATTACTAGTGGTTGTTTGCATCGGTGTTTTCTTTTCATTAAACGTTCAGTTGAAGTTTGATGCTCGTCCTGTCCATTCCACCTTTTGAGCATTTTTTACGCGCTGCTAGCAGTTTGTAATATACAAGCAGCAACTAATAAAGCATTTTTTTTCTTTCCACAAGTTTTCCAACTACAAACCAAACCGGTCCAAACCTGTATTGTGATTATAATATTAATCTAATAATCGGACGGTTAATCGATCGGTGCCCCAGCTTTAATGAGAAGCTATATATGCCCTAGTGAAAACTCTTATTTGAATGAAACATTATTTTGTCGAGTAAAACATATGATTAAATATAATAATATACGAACCTATAAGAACCATACAATATTATACAAAACGTTATATGAAACTTATACGACGCTTCTTAAAACTTATTATATAATACTTTATTGTTTTATATGTCCTTGTAAGGTTATTATATTCTTTTATATGATCTTATCTGAGCATATGTGTTCCTTGGACCAACAATTTCTTACACTGATAAGATTTTTCACAAGGCTAAGGCCTCAATCCAGCTCTAATGAGCGGTACGCGTTCAATAAAAAGACAAAGCTGAGAAGCTTTTCTGCCCAGCTTTTTTCCAATTATTTTTTCAAGGAGTAAAGTCACAACTTAGTGGAAAGTTAAAAGTTTTGTCTTTATTTTACTCTGTTTTGTACACCCCCCCCCCCCCTGATATTTTTGTTTTAACTCTTAATCTCGTGTTCGCCTTTGAAAAACACAGCCCGACTCCGCTTTTTGTGATTTCTAGAAAGTTGCTTTGATATGCTAGAAAAACGCACTTTTTTAAAGTAGAAGTGGAAGAGCACTTGCCCCAATAAAGTTTTCAAACTCCTTAAGATTTCCTAAACTGATTGCGACCCGGTTGATTACAAGCAACGTTCGTCCAAAATTAAAAAAAAAAAAATATTTACCGCGAACGTTTCAGGTTTTATTAAAACAATATTAAAATAACTAATCTCGGAGATCCTAAATTAATTATTTATAATATTTTTTTAATTAAATGAGACTCAGTTTACTTAACTGAGACTCAGTTTACAAATCAGTTTACTTAAGCACTTTGGATCAAGCAACTAGATAGATATCTAGTTGCTTGATCAAAAGTGCTTAAATAAACTGATTAAACTAAACTATATCATGTTTGCAAATTATTTTGCCGAGAGTCTCATTTAATGCTTCCAATCATTAGGGCTGGGAAATTGATCGATTGACCTACCGATTAATCAATTAATGGTTTAATCGCCGTTAATTTTCTTAACTGGTCAATCGGTAAATTTTCTGACGAACCTAAAGAGATAAAAATTCAACGTTTTCACCACGCAGACGTGGACGAGTACTCCTGTATGAAAGGGAATCTTTAGGTGTTTGCCTTAAAGTAATATTTAGGGGCGAGACTTCTAACTTGAGGCAATTGCAGAAGGTTGCAACTTGTCCCGCCCACGTCAACTCCGTTTGACTGTCTGTTGAGCGCACCAGAGACTATTGTGAACAATCAAGGGAGGTTGCCCTTGCTGGAGAATATGAACGAATATATTTTCCTCATGCAGCTCAAGTAATAATTTGTGAGCGGAGGTATCGTATAATTGTTCTCAACTACACATAAAGGTTGATTCGAAATTCAAATTGTATATTGCGCCGTTTGTCATATATTTATCAAAAGCAAACATATATATATATATATATATATATATATATATATATATATATATATATATAGAGAGAGAGAGAGAGAGAGAGAGAGAGAGAGAGAGAGAGAGAGAGATTATGCATAGAAATGAACGAGACCGATTAATCTATTAACTAATATTTTAAAAGGTGGCGATTAGTATGTTAAAAGTCTTAATCGACGCCGAACCTTGCCATTCATGCCCTATATATTTGATATACATACCTCCGGTAGGTGAGGCAAGTTGAGTTTAAGTAGTATTTTTCTTTTTCTTTGTAAATTTACCATATATTTACGAACGGCTATTCTGTGCGCTAAATGTATGGCTAACTTTTTAAAATAGTTAGTGTTTGATATTCTTATTTTATGTTGTTAGACAACCGCGCTAGTGCCGTGGTTTTTCCACATTTGTAATATTTTGTAGTGCAAAATCTTGATTCGGTTTTGTATTTATTATAGTTATGATGGTCTTCTTTCTGCTTAATTCTTCAAGCCTCATGCATAAATAATCTGCTAAATTAGAAAATGTTTTACTCTAAAATAGCGTGGGGGGGGGGGGGGGGGTTGTAAGAGCAGCATGATTTTTTTGTTATTTTTTCAGCTTAACAATGCTGGAGGTGAAAAAACAAAATAAAAAGCACGCGTACAAAAACACACAAAAGTAAAGTCTTTCAGGAGTCTTTTGATCGAAATGATTTCGGTTCTCTTTCAAAGCAAACGCTCTGCCTTTGTTCGAAACAACCCTTCTTCAAATGACAAGCATTCTTCTGCTAAGTACACAGCTACAGTCGTCCGCACAAGTCGCTGATTCAACTAGTCGCGCTTTCATCTCCTTGGAATTAAGATATCAAACGCATTCAAGAGTGTCACGCAATCCCCATAACTTACAAAAACCCGGGGAAACCGGGAACAAACATCACTTGCGAAGTGTGTGAAAAGGACGAGACCTGAGCAGGCACAAGTGCAGTTCTACAGATCCCCCCCACCATGAACGGGACAAGCCTCTGGTTGTTTCTGCTGATCGCCGCTGCCGTGATGCTGTGCGCAAGTTCTAACAACCCTAAAAACCAAGGAAACCAGCAGGGAAGAGCGAACAAGCCTCGGGCAGGAGGACCGGACATCATGAGCAACAACAACGGTGGCGGAGGCAAGTGCGGCCAGGGTGGCAATTCGAAGGAATCCGCCGAGCACGAAGAGAAACAGCAGAAAACCAAGTAGAACCAGCCCATGATGGCGTCCGAAATGGCACCTCAATTTTTAAATAAACACTTCGTTCGGACCTGCTTCGCATCATTGTCAACGCTTGTTCTTTTCGATGGGATCCCTGCGTAGTCATTTATTCTGAATATTGTTTTGCGTTGCGAAACCTGTGCAGGAAATCGTTTTTTAACAGCGTTCTCATTCTGATTTTAAACTCGCTTTTCTTAGTATACTGTCAGTTAATGCGCATAAGAGTGACCAACAACATTGAGGAATGATATCATGGGAGCACGTTATATGCGATACCGAATCTAACCGTCATGCGCGCTATGGCGAAATAAAGAACTATGATAAATTGTATTCTAGTTTAGAGCACAATGAAAGCTACGAAGCGAGTCTAAAGTCTTGAAAACAAGTCATGATACGTTCTTTTGTGTTGTAGAAGCGGCTTCCAAAGCTAGGACACTGCAAAGAGAGGCTTTGTTGTTAAAAAAAAACGAGCATAATGTTCGCAAAAACGTTACACGGGTTTAAGCACTACGAGTGCTCAGTAGGTACGCATTCACTAAGTTGATCATGTTGCGTGCCTACTGCCTACATTTGCGTCGCTTTTTTGTAAACCGTATACTCGCCTGCATTCGTTTGCAAACCTGATGCTCTGGCTGGTATCTCATTCTGTGAAAATAAGTGCAGTCGTTTTACGAAGGTAACAGTGGCCAGCTTGCAATCGCACGAACTTGCCAAAATGGCAGTGAGCAGAACTACCTGATGACGTCGGTGCATAACAAAACGAATTTTGTCATGTTCACTCACTCTTTCTTGCCACGTGAGCACGAGAGCATCGCTCGCTTGTCTATAAGAAAGCAGTGATAACTGAAAGGACGAGTATATACTTCCTGGGGCATACGAGGGCAAACGACAGGGCTGTCTTCATGTTTTTCTACGGACTACTTGAACTTGTCTTTCATCAATATTGAGTGAAGCCCAACGAACAATTTATTTCCTTTCTTTGTGTGTACGGTACTGTACCGCAGAGGGGGCTTGAGACAAAAAGCGTAGGTCTCTGACAATGCCTTGGCCCTCTTGGTTTACAATGATTCAAGGGGTAACAAGCATATACAATTTAAAGATAATAAAACATTAGCGTTGTAAGTATATTGTCACGAACGACAATTGATGAGGCGACGAAAACTAAAGTAAACTAAACGCTTAATGGGGCGAACTTGTGCCCAAAACAAAGTAGAAAAAGACTAGCGTCGCAGGCGTTGACGGAGACGAAACACCAAAATAGAACGCTGGGCGAGAATGATCCCGGCTCGCCTCGGTACACGCGTGGGCTTCTGGAACGATCGGCGTAGAAGGATCGGCGCGTAGAACAGTCCAACCTCGCATAGGCAATACGGTTCTCGAATATGCGAGAACGTCACATTTACCGAAACAACAAAAAGGTGTATCCGCTGCCAGGCATCGAACCTCGGCTCTTTGCGTGGGAGCCAAGTATAACCGCTTGGCCACGCACGCGCTGCCCGCTTGGCTTGCTGCGCTCGCCGCATTACGCTCGCCTTTAAAAAGTGCATCAGCCCGATGCAACACAAAACAAAACAAAGCCCATAAAAAAACGTTAATAAACAGTCATTCCGAACACATAAAGTCCACAGTCCTCTAGAGCGTAGAATCGCTAAAGTCGATCGACGTGAACTACCTCAGGTCTCGGTCGGCGTCGCGACGATGCGTGCGTTCCGTCGGGCACCACTTCGTAGTCGAGGTCTCCCAGGCGTACGAAGAACCTTGTATGGTCCAAAGTAGATCTTTAAAAGCTTCTCGCTGAGGCCACGACGTCGTATCGGTGCCCACACCCACACCCGGTCTCCGGGCTGGAAGTGAACGCACAGACGACGAAGGTTCTAGCGACCAGCCTCGACACCTTGCTGTTCTTGGATCCGGACTAGGGCGAGCTGTCGGACCTCTGCTCGTTGCGCAACCACCTGGGCGTCGTCACTTCCTTCGACAGCTGGCTCGTAATGTAACAGGGCGTCAAGCATTGTAGTCCCCTTTCGACCCTGAACCAGCTAGAATGGTGTAACACCAGAGGTCTCTTGAACCGCTGTGTTGTAGGCACCATGTCGGCGATGGTTTTGTTTAGGCGTTCCATAGGCCCATTAGACTGAGGATATTACGCTGGGGTTCGCCGGTGTTTGGTGTGGCCGCGACAGAAGATCTCTTGCATCAGCTGTGCCATGAACGATGACCCGCAATCTGTAGTCAGAACCTCGGTAGCGCCGGCCCGGAGGACGATGGACTCGATCAAAAACGTGGCAACTTTCACAGCAGTTCCTGAAGGAAGCGCTTTTGTTTCGGCGTACCGCGTGAGGTAATGTGTGGCGACAATTATCCAGTGGTTTCCCGACGTTGACGGTGGTTTCATGCGTCGCTGACACTCTTGGCATGATCGAGTGTAGAGGTGAACGGTCTTCGGTTGCCTCCGCCAGTAGTACTTTTCCCGAATCCTGGCGAGCGTCCTGCTGTAGCAAGGGTGCCCAGCTGTTGGGTCATCAGATTGATTGATTGTTTAGGGTTTTATGGCGCAAAAGCATCTTAGGCTATGATGCGCCAGATACAGACTATTGCAGAGAAGGTTTCAGAGAGGAAAGAGCTTTAGTAGCTGTGATGGATTAAAACTATGTATATGACTTGTAAATAGTGATGGAGATGAAGTTGAATATAAAATTATAGCCGGTGTAAAAGACCGATAGCTCTCAAAAAATTAAAAACACAACTGTGTGGTACAAGTGGGTCGTTGCCAAGTAGAATACTAAGGTGTAAAGGCGTATGCTCGTTATATAACTGAGAAAAATGTTTCCGACGTTCTCGGTCATACGCTGGGCATTCAAGTAAAATGTGTAAAACTGTTAGAGGACTAAAACAATTCTCACACTTTGGGGCCTCTTCCCTGCGCAGGAGGTGGCCATGAGTAAGGTGTGTATGACCTATCCTCAGTCGACACAAGACAACCTCATAGAAACGTTCACGGTGTCGAGCACTCTCCCACTCACTGATCAATGGTTTTACAGAATGGAGCTTGTTATTAACTTCTTCATCCCATTCTTGCTGCCACTTCCTTCTAATACAATGCTTTAAAAGTGTGCTATAATCATTGTATGGAATGTCATGCAGGTCCACTTCTTGCTCACCAGCAGAACTTGCAGCAAGGTCTGCTTCTTCATTTCCAGGTATACCAACATGGCTAGGAACCCAACATAAAATTATTTTAATATTCCTTCTTGAAGCATCAAAAATTTTATTCTGTAAATCCATGATTATTGGGTTTTTCGAAGTCTTTAATGATGATAGTGAACGCAGAGAACTCAGTGAATCAGTGTACACGACTGACTGCTTGCTCTTTGTTTTTACAATGTGATCAATTGCAAGACGGAGACCGCATAACTCTGCTGTTAAAATAGTGGCTGTACACGCAATCCGTTTTACACAGCGAACAAAGGGGCCGACCATAGCACATCCAACAAACGATTCTGTCTTAGTACCATCCGTGCAGTATGAGTTGTGTCCAGAATGTGTACTCTGAAGCTCAAAAAATTCCTGTTTTATGTATTCTGGTGGAGTTTCTTTCTTTTTAATTTTCGTTAGTGAGAGGTCACAGGAAATGAGGCAGTGGTCCCACGGAGCTATTGCTTGTGGAACAGGAGTGACGGGCATTGTACTACTCAGTCCAATTGAATCTGCTTTGGATGCATTTCTCATACTAAAAGGTGGTATTACAGTGGGCTTGTTGTCAAAAGTACGTTTATATCTCATTTCTTCAACAGCTTCTCGAGAAGGGTGCAAGGGAACCGAACGAATTCTAAGCGAATACATAAACCCTAAAGCAAACCTCCGCTTCTCCAGAGACCATTGATTTGACTCTACGTAAAGGCTGGGGATAGGCGACGTGCGATATGCACCCGTAGACAGCCGCAGTCCCTGGTGATGAATAGAGTCAAGCATTCGTAAGGCTGAAGGCCTTGCCGATCCATACACACTACTGCCATAATCGAGGCGCGAGCGAATCACCGATCCGTAAATTCGGAGGAGGCAGAGGCGATCAGAGCCCCAGGAGGTGTGGAAAAGCACCTTAAGGATGCTTAGTGCTTTTTGGCATTTTACTTTGAGATATCTGATATGCGAAAGAAAGGTCAATTTACTGTCAAAAATAAGCCCTAGGAATTTATGTTCAGGTTTTGTTGGAATTGAAGCGGATCGCATGGTCAACGAGGGCTTCACTGAAGTTCCCCGTAGGCGAGAAAAACAAACAGACACTGTTTTTTCAGGTGAAAACCTGAAGCCGTTCTGGTCTGCCCACTTGAGCAAATTGTTAATTGCTAATTGGACCCTACGTTCGCACAAAGCAAGGTTGCAGGATGAGACGGATATCTGAAGGTCGTCAACATAGAGTGAATACTGTACAGATGGTGGAATGGCCCGAGCTATTGAGTTCATTTTAACTATAAAAAGAGTCACACTCAAAACGCCTCCCTGAGGAACGCCATTTTCTTGGCAGAACTCTCTAGAGTAAGTAGTGCCCAATTTAACACGGAAGGTACGCATCCCCAGATAGCTCTTGACGAATGCTAGCATTCTACCACGAAAGCCAAAACTATGCAGGTCTTGCTGGATGCCATGACGCCATGCCGTGTCGTACGCTTTTTCCAAGTCAAAGAAAACAGACAGGCAGTACTGCTTATTTACAAAGGCCTCACGAATAGTAGTCTCCAGACGAACTAAATGATCTATTGTAGACCGTGACGAACGAAACCCACACTGGTATTGTCAAGGATATTTTATTTTTCCAAAAAATACATGAGTCGTTTGTTAAGCACTCTCTCCAGTCTTACTAAGACAGCTTGTTAGCGCTATTGGGCGATAACTGGTCGCGCACGATGCATCTTTTCCAGGCTTTAGCAAAGGGATAACAGTGGCCACTCTCCATGAGGATGGAAATGTGCTCTCTTGCCAAATGCGATTAAACAAATACAGGACTATGTCAAGTGTAGAGGGGTGGAGATGTGTAAGCATGTAATAATGAATTCCATCTGGTCCGGCAGCCGTAGGTTTGACTTCATGCAGCACCCGTTCCAGCTCACTCAGCGTAAGGCGCGAGTTGTAAGCTTCTTGAGCACCACCGGATGTTCGAACAGACTGCAGCTCTGCCTGAGTCTTGTGTTTCAGAAAAGCAGCTGAAGAGTGCTCGGAACTAGAAACACGTTGAAAGTGTTCCCCAAGGAGATCTGCCTGCTGTTCAAGGTTCTCGGGACAAAATCTATTTGCAGAAAGCAGCGGTACTGAGAAAGCGCGGTAGTTCCCATTGACTTTATGAATTTTATCCCACACTTCTTTTCTAGTGGCAGTGCTGTTAATCGAGGATGCATATCTTTGGAAGCTTTGACGTTTAGACTGGCGGCGTATGTATCTCGCACGAGCCTTCATTTGTTTAAATTTGATCAGATTAGTTTGCGTTGGGTAACGTCTGAAAATCCCCTAGGCTCTGTTTTGCTTTCTTTTCGATTTGTCACAGTCGGCATTCCACCATGGTTTAGGACGATGGTGTAAATGAGACGAGGTCATGGGGATAGCTATCATTGCAGCATGAAGAATGTGACTACTAAGCAGACTGGTGATTTGGTTGACAGACAGATTGTCAAATGATGTGCAAGCGAGCTGAGTAGCCTCACTAAAAGTACCCCAGTTTGCCTCTTCGAACTTCCAACGGGGTGTTCGTGTGGATAGTGTAGCGGGTGGATTGATGCGGTTTAAAATTATGGGAAAATGGTCGCTTCCATATGGGTTGGGATCAACAGCCCATGAAAAAAGGGGGAATAACGTTGGGTCACTTAGTGACAGATCAATGGATGTGAACGAACGAGTTGGAGCGCTGAAGTATGTAGGCTCTAGTTTGTTTAACAGGCATAAAGCATTAGAAGAAAGAAAACCCTCAATCATCGAGCCACGCGTGTCACGTCGTCCACTACCCCACATAGGGTTATGAGCATTGAAATCTCCTAGGATTAGAGCTGGTTGGGGGAGTTCGTCATAAAGAGATTCTAGCTCTCTGCGAGATAAGGTGTAGCTTGGAGGAATATACACAGAACAAACAGTTATCAGTCGGTCAGACAAGATGCGAACTGCCACAGCCTCTAATGTGGTATTAAGTGGTACCTCCACACAAGGGGTAGACTTTGCAACAATTATAGCTACACCACCAGAGGTGTGAGATGAATGGAGACGGTTCCTACGAAAAACCTGGAAGCGCGTTAGGATGTTAGTATGATTATTGTTCAAATGAGTCTCCTGAAGGCAAAACGCTAGTGGGTGATGAAGATCTAGTAGAGAGTAAACGTCGTCATAGTTCCGGAGTAAGCCTCTGCAGTTCCACTGGAGAACTGTTTCTGCCATCCCACAAACAGGATAAAAAAAATATATATATATATATCTTAAGAGTATATGTTTAACTAGACCTTAAAATCTATTTTGATACGAGGAGCATTTTTCTTTTTAGCCGTATCTTTCGGCCTGCCGGTGGTACCACCGGAGGCCGAAAGTAGGGACTCCGAACTTGAGTGGAGTCTGTCCTCGTCGGACTTCGACCCACTCTCGTCCATTGGTTCACCGGGGGTTGCCGCAGGCTGATCCTTACGGGCCTGCGACCCTGACGGCTCACCGAGTTTCCGGGCGCCTTCAGAGGTGCGAGGAGGAATTCCCCGACCTCGAGGCACCTGGGTTTTAGCGGGCGCAGGGGGTGCACACCTCTGCGCTTGGGTGGACCCTGACGGACCAGGATCCTTCCTTCGGTCAGTGAGGGGAGTGGCTTGTACCACTGCAGGTGAGGTTGAGGGGGACTTGGGGAGGACACACAGGTCGTCCGTCGACGTCTGTGTTCCTGCTGACACCGTTGGCCGCGCAGGTCCCCTGCGCGCGGCCTCGGCGAACGAACCTTGAGATAAAAATGAGTGTCGTTTTCTTGCTTCTGTGTAGGAAATATTGTCTTTGACTTTCAGGGAAATAATTTCCTTCTCTCTTTTCCACACAGGACAGCTGCGAGAGTATGCCGGGTGAGGTCCCTGACAGTTGACACAAATAGTAGTGTTGTTACCACAGTTATCGGTGGGGTGGTCGGTTCTTGCACACTTGGCACAGGTAGCCTTTCCCCTGCAAGAAGCTGTTCCGTGTCCAAAGCGTTGGCAACGGAAGCAACGCCTTGGATTTGGGATGTAGGGCCGAACCCTACAGTTTAAATACCCGGCCTTGACTGTTTGAGGAAGCGTAGTCGAGTCGAAGGTTAATACTAAATGCTTTGTGTGTCGCTCTTCACCATCACGCCGGAGGGTAATACGTCGCACAGAAACGACACCCTGACCTGAAAGTCCCTCAACGATCTCGTCGGTGGGAATTTCAAGAAGGTCATCTTCGGAGATAACGCCCTGCGTGCTGTTGAGTGAACGGTGTGGGGTCACAGATACTTTGTATTCCCTTACTTCGTTGAGAGCCAGAAGTGCCGTACTCTGCTTCGCAGTAGTGACTTCCACAAGCAGGTCGCCAGAGGGAAGTTTTTTCGCTTTGAAGTCTTTTCCTATCACATTCTCTAGGGTCTTTGCAACCAAAAAAGGTGAAAGTTTTGAGAGTGGTTGGTCGTCGTTCTCCGAATGCATTACCAAAAACTTTGGAAAGGTAATAACTGGCATTGTAGGGCTTGCTTTTTTTTATGTTTCTTCGGTCCGACCCCTTTTCAAGGGCCGATCTAGAAAGGATTTAGTTTTGGAACCCATATGAATGGGAGAAAAATTCAGCACCCGTGGTGTGCCACCCACCACCGAGCCCAACAAAGGGAATGGTCAACAGCCCATAACAAACAGGGCTTTGCTGGTACCGTTGAGCCATTAGCACTTGCCCGGGTGCTATACCCAAGCGTGGTTAGAATTTAGACTATTCATCACCACACAAGGTTGGCCCTTGCCGCCAAAGGAGATGAAAAAGGGCGTAAGGGAGGTGGGATGAAGAAAAGAGAGAGATTTATAAGTAAAAGAAGAGAGGGGATAGTAGGAGAAAAGGCGACTGACTGGATCATCCTGGCCGGGCCTTACCAGGACACCCGTCTACAGGAAGCAGGGGCCAAAGTGGTGTGTTGCCTCGCCCGGGGGGCCCCGAAGGGTCCAAACCTACCCCGGGCTCGGCTCAACCACCAGGATGCCCTTTTCCCTGGACACGGGCTCGCCACGCACAGCCAGACGTGGGTGGGTCTTACCCACTTTTTACTCAGGGTCTGTAATGTAGCCAATGTGGCTGGGGTCCGTGGTGGCGCTACTCACCAAGCACCTAGCACCTAAGGTGCAGGCGCCCCCTGCGGGGCTCGGGGTCCGTGGAGACGCCACCCTCCAAACACCTGCTTTCACAGGTGCCCCCTGCGGGGTCGGGTCGTCAGGGCAGGCATGGAAGATTTTTGCCCGAAGACTGGTAGGTATTATCAGTAGCCATTCTGGGTTGCTGGTCCCGAAGATATTTTTGAGGAGAACACCCCTTTGAATGGCGATGCTTGAAAAGTCTCGGGAGAAAATGCAGGGCACGGCACTTCCTTGACCTTCCAGGTACTCAGTCACGGCACGAAGTTCACAGTCGCCACGTTGAAGGCCTGCCATGTCGGCTGAATGCACCGAGAAAACCTTCGTCCTCCTCGTCGTCGATTTTGGTAGGTGGTGACTCGACGGGGGCTCTCATGAGACAGTCATTGTCACTTTGTGTGCGACATGATTTGTACGTAATGGTCACGTGGAATTCTTCCAGTCGGAGAGTCCAGCGGGCGAGGCGTCTAGAGGCATCCTTTAGGTTCGCGAGCCAGCACAGCGAGTGGTGATCTGTGACCACGCGGCATGCACTACCACACAAGTACGGGCGAAACTTCGTTATCGCCCAGAAGACAGTAGGGCATTATTTTACGGTCGTTGAGTAGTTGCACTCCGCCTTATACAGCGTCCGACTTCCGTAAGCGATCACTCGCTTTGTACCCTCCTGTCGTTTGACCAGTACCGCGCCTAGTCCGGCATTATTTGCGTCGGTTTGGATTTTCGTTTCTTTGAACTGATCGAAATAGCAAAGAATCAGTTGTGTCTGGAGTCTTTGCTTGAGCTCGTCTAACGCCTGCTGTTGTTCGTCTCCCGATTGGTACTTCACAGCGTCCTTTGTGAGATGCGTGAGCGGCGCAGAAAGCTTGGCGAAATCTTGAACAAAGCGTTGATAGTAGGCACAAAGATCCAGGAATGTTCTAACGGCATTCTTGTACAACGGCGGTGAAAATGCGGTGACGGCGCGCGTCTTCTCGGGGTCAGAGCGAACACCTTCGCTGTTCAAGACGTGGCCTAAGAACTTCAGTTTGTCATAGGGGAAACGGCATTTCGTCGGTTTGAGGGTCCGTCCAGCGGTCTTGATCACTTGTAATACGGCTCGATGGCGTCTCAGGTGCTCGTCGAAATCTTGTGAAAATACATCGACGTCGTCTAGGTAGACAAGGCAGCTCTACCATTTCAGACCTTCTAGCACGGTGTCCATGACACACCGAAAGGTGTCATGGACTAAATGTTTAGTGTGGCGAACGTGTGTCCAAAACAAAATAGAAAAAGACTGGCGCCGCAGGCGTCGATGGCGGCGAAACAGCAGAATTGAACGCTGGGCGAGACTGACCCCGGCTCGCCACATGGAGCCTCTTATGTACACGCATGGTCTTCTGGAACAATTGGCGTGAAGGTTCGGTGCGTAGAACATTCTTACCTCGAATTGGTAACACGGCTCTCGAATTTACCAGAACGTCACATTTACAGAAACAACAAAAAAGTGTATCCGCAGCCAGGCATTGAACCCCGGCTCTTTGCTTGGGAGCCAAGCACGATAACCGCTGGGCCACGGGCGTGCTGCCTACTTGGTTAGCTGCGCCTGCGACAATATATAGTTAGAAAACATAAGCACTATAAAAACATTCACAAGCATTGTACAGGGTGTCTCGAATAGAGGCCAGGCTCTCTAAATCGACCACAAAAATCGGTTTCTTAACCTATTGCGCCACGATTTCGTGCAGCGTTGCCCACAGGTGGTGCATTTTTTGTATAAAATTTGTAAAGAGCGAAATTAAATGAAGAAAAAGTAAAAAAAAAAGGCTTAGCTCCTATGGATTTGCAGCGAAGCCACCGGTCTTCAAACAATGGAGCGCCGTTTGGCACGGGAAACAAGAGATAGCACAAGCAGCCGCGACGCCAACTGCTGCCAACCAACGAGCATATGGCGCCGAGAGTCGGAGTCATTAGAGAACGATCTTTTCAACTGAAAAGCAATTCGCGTTCTGCAGGCGGCGAAAGTTGCAGAACAAAAACCAGGCGCGGTAACAACAATGCAGACGACATAAGTACTCCGAAAAAAAAAAGTCAGAATAACCCGACAAGCCATTGTTTTAATCGATTATGTGTCCATTTAATGTGTTTAATTGGTAAGGATGATAAAATCGTGCATTGACACCTGACAACGGAAAAGCTTGAGCCGCTTTTGAGTCAAAAAGATCGTCTGCTAAAGACGCCGGCTCTCGGCGCCGTATACTCGTTCGTTGGCGGCAGTTGGCGTCGCAACCGCTTGCGCCATCTCTTGTCTCCTGTGCCAAACGGCGCCCTAGTGTTTGAAGATTCGTGGCCTCGCTGAGTTTCCAGAGGAGTCAGTATTTGTTTATTTTTTTTTTACTTTTTCCATGGTTAAGTTCGCTCTCTGCAAATTTTGTAGAAACAATGCACCACCTTTGGGAAACGCTGCACAAAATCGTAGTGGGATAACTTAATAAACCGATTTTCTCGGTGGATATAAAGAGCCTGGCAGCTATTCGAAACACCCTGCAGTTAAGCAAAAAAAAAAACTGACGTTTTTAGCACTATTATTTACATGTGTATTTTAATATCAAAACCCAAGTTCATAGTATAACAATTAGGGGTCAGAGGATAGTCGCAGCTCTATAACAAAAATAAAAGTCCAAGGGAAACATAAAAGTGTGCATACAGCGTAAAGAGTAAACATAAAAAAAAACAATTGTCACGAAAAGGCAGAAAAAAGGTTATATCACGAATAAAGCAATACTTTTCTCATACAATCAACAAAATATTTATCTGTGTGACCAAAGTAGTAGAAGAAAAAGATCTTAAACATAAAAAAAATGTATTCGAGCATTGAGGAAAATTAAGACTGCTGCAATCAAAAGACGTTCTAGAAACTCGTTTAAATTGTGGTATTGAAACTTCAAAGTTTATATTAGGGTATTTGCGATTCATTAGGGAGTTTTAGAATACCTCCTCTAACCATACCGATATTTTGGCGACGCCTTTGCGTACGCATCGTAGCATTATCGGGTATCGTCATGGGAGTAATCGGACCGATCTACTAAAAGTTCCTTATTATAGTAATAGGTTGAAAGGAAAAACTACTAAACTTTGTGGTTCATAGTTACTTCTCAGGTTTGGTTATTTACGCTTCTGCCGTCTCATGTTATGAATATGACACTCATCAGCTTCTTGCCGTGCTGAAAACCACAGCACACGCGCCCCTCGTTTCGTACGAGACATGCCATTCAGCAACCTTTTCCGCTATCCTGTGAGTATTTTATCTTCTTCTATCCCCTGTTAACTCAGCCTAGTTTTTTTTTCTCCCGGTGCAAAACAAAAATAAAAGCGAAAAGTAAATACCCGTGATAAAATTCAAGGTGGATTACGGGAGAGAAATACCAAGACCACATATCAGTGCGATATATGGTCTCCAGGGGTGTCTGCTAGTTTTCCATCCAGATGGTTTCGTTTACTGATAAAGGTAGAGTTTAGATGGCTGGGTACCTTTTTTATTATTGCAATTGACGTGCCTTAGAATTGCGAGAAGCCTTCAAAAGCTAGGGTATTTTTATACCTCTTTGGACGAGTGCTTCTAGAATCGCTCATTGGATGATTCTTCGAGAGTCACTCGACTTTGTACTTACATTGTGATTTTGGTGGACGTCCTTGAACAGCCGGGTGCACGTCAATACCTGTTTCTAAAAGCCCCGTGTGCGGCTGAGGTACGGCTCCACCTGATCGGCATCAACTACGCTCGAACCCCGCAACGCCTGCCCCACCTCTGGCTAAGGATCGCCCGAGCACGGAACCTGCGACCGTCGTGGGACGGGGCCCGCTCGTATATCCGATGGCCAAGTGGACCCCGCCACGGGCCAACCATCCTGGCCCCTCAAAACACTTCGTCATCGTTCTGGGAGGGTTCGGCGAGGCGGCATAATTGGGAACCGGCCCTCGCCCAGCTGGGCCCAGTGAGTCCCAACTCGTTCGAGGCCTGAACAAGACCGACCTGCCCCACCGACGCCAAAAAGCGGGCCTTCGACTCATCGTTCATGGGGTCTATAGGGTGTCCGGTCATGCCGACCTCATGTAATGACCCACCCCCCCCCCCCTATTCCACCATTCTTCTGTTTGCAATCTGCTCTCTCAGGAAGGCCCGCAGTCAGCTGAGTCGTATGTTTTCTACTCTAATAAAGTAGTGTCAAATAACGGAAACCTTATCGTAAACAAACACCACAAAAACGCAAAGTAGTGAACACGAACCCATAAAAGTGCTGCGGTGCATTTGTCTTCTCTTCTTTGTGTTTTTAAGCTGTTCGTTCTTAATAGAGTTCTACACAGAAGTATAATTGTCTACGCTTGTCAAGTTCCAGAAGCGCTTCTCAAAGTCGTGGGCTCCTCCTGTACATTTGACAAAATTTGGATCCCGCATTTTGCTCGTTGCGTCCTCACGTTTCACCTTAGTCGCCATTCCAGTCGCCATTGTCTCCAGTATAGATACTGTTTTTTGTTTTGTTTTTTCAACAGTTTCTGGTGCCCTGAAGTCTGTCTCAAACCCGTAGCTATATCGTCAGATTTCGTCGACTTTAAATGCCCTCATGTTCTTTGGTTTCCCCACTCAACGAAATCAAACCCTGAGGAAATTCTGAGAATTTTAGATCCTGGATGTGGAAAAAAAAAAGAACGTCCTAATCGCTTGGGGGTCTTGCTCGAACTGGCCGCGCATTTATTGGGACGTTACGGAGCTTGCTGACCGAATTCTATGCTGTGGACTCGCGCTTCCCGCGAAACGAACTCTGACGTTGCAAATCAATAATTCAAAGTATTCCAAACATTGCTAACCCCACTCGCAGATGCAATTTAAGAACAACAACAAAGTAGTAAGCTGGGCCAGTTCGTAATAATTAAACATTGCTGATGAAAATCAGCTTTAAAAAACAGGAACGAAGAAAGCAACAGACACGACAAGACGGAACTGAACTTGAAACTAAATTTATTACTTGTGACGAAAAAATGAAAGACGTATACAGATCTCAGTTATGCGAAACTAGAGCGCAGCCCTTGAGGAGAAGGAGGGGAGGGGACGGAGGGGACGGTATGCCCGTCCCCCTCCTCCGCAACCTCCACTCCTCATCTTTCCTGCTCCACTCCTCCTCCTCATCTTCCCCCCTCATCCTCCTTTTCTCCTCTTCCTTCTCCTTCTATCCTCCTATTCCTTTCCTACTCCTCTCCCCCAGCCGCTGAATTTTCTCATGGGTGACGTGACACGAAGTCGTGGCGTCATTTTCCCCTCTGAATTTAGAGGGGAAACTGAATTGCTGTTAAAGTCACGTGACGTCAATTTCCCCGCTAAAGTTAGTGGGGAAACGTTTGAGCGAAATCTAGGGGAGTCATTTTTTCGCACAATTCAGCGGAAACATTTTCCCGCTAAGTTTAGCGCAAGAATTAATTTAGCGAGACTGTACGTGACGTCATTGCTATCCGGACACTTCATTGAAGATACCAAGAACGTCAGCCCTTTTTGAGACAAAGAAACGGATGGCTCGCTCACACAACTGGCCCGCAAACATAAAATGTGAAATTCCTCGATAATTTATCTCGTGACCTTTTCCCCGTACCCTTGTAAGATCTTCATATCAGCGAAGGCAGGCTGGCACGAATAGTTCCAACAGTGCAAAGGGAGAAGGCCACCACCGTTGCTTTGAGCGAATACGGATGTTCTTGGAGTCTGTCGCTCAGACACCTCCCTGTCTGCCCAACATATAACTTACCACAAGACGGGGGGATTCGGTTCACAACACACGAAAAACATTACACAAACGGTGTTGCGTGTCGTTTGTTAAACCTGACCTTCGAACGCTCTTCAGCTCTTGCACTGAATCAAAGCACATGACCCAAATTTGTTCTAAAGGCGGTACAAGAGCTGAAAAGCGTGCGAAGGTCAGGCGTGCCAAAAAACACGCCACACCGTTTATGTCACGCGTTCCGTGCGTTGTGCACAGAATCCCCCTGTCTTGTGGAAAATTTTATGTTGGGCAGACGGGGAGGTGTCTGAGCGACAGATTCCAAGGGCATACGTATCCGCTCAAAGCAACGGCGGTGGCCTTCTCCATTTGCATTGTAGGCCTTTTTGTGACAGACTACATTCACCGATGTGAACGTCTTGGGAGGGAACAGGGAGAAGATAACGAGAGAATTTATCGGGCTTCTCACATTTTATGTTTGGGGGCAAGCTGTGTGGGCGAGCCATCTGTTGCGTTGTCTCACAAAAGAACTGACGTTTCATGGTATCTTCAATGAAGTGTTCGGATGCGAGTGACGTAACGTAAAGTCACGTTTTTCCTGATAACGAGCAGCCGGGGTGACGAGTGTGTGTGTGAGTGTGTGTGTTTGTGTGTGTGTGTGTGTAATGATACTATCAGATGAAGATATTAATTGTGTATACGTTTTTTTTTTTCCTTTTTCGTTTCAAGTAATACGGCATGCAAGTTGGTCCGCTCCTTGCGCCCCTCGCGTGTTTATTTACCCCCATACGTGCCCACCAGCGTTTGTTTCCCGCTACCTCTACCGGTGGCGGCGCGCGCTTGGCTGCCTCGTCATCGCGCGTCCCCTACGCCTTCTCAATGTTGTCCTCTGATTGGCGTCCTCCTCCTTACGTTCCGATGAGCCAAAGACAGATGTCGGAACGTTTACTCGCCGTAAACATTTAGTTTCGTGTTCAGCTCCGACCTGTCGGGATTGTTCCTTTCTTCGTTCCTGTCTTTTTTTAAAGTTGATTTTCATCAAATGATGCTTACCTATTTGAAAGATCGTTGTTTCAGCCTTTCAGCAAAGTTTCTGTCGCCATTGTGGCCGATTTCCCGCTTCTTTTCTGTGATTTTGTGAATGGTGGAGATCTGATTACACCGGTGCTTTTATGACGCTTGAAACAATCAGTTTTATGAGATAAATACTCCTTCAAGAATATTTATGTATTAAATATCATTTTGTATTTTTCCTAATGACGTTATACAGTCTCGATTATCGAAACGAGTCGTAAACGTTATATATAAAACAATTATATAAATGTTGTAAATGCGAAAAAACAAAAGCCGCATTTCGTAGACATCTCGCAATGGCTTTCTTCAGATTAGGAAGGCGAAGGAATCTTATGATGAGATCGATGAGATAACAGTGTTGTTCAATAGGCGGTAGTGTTTGCACCGGCACGGCTCGGCAATAGATGCTCGTGAGGCTCCGCGTGTAAAAAAACATTCACGGCTCTGCTGTCGTCGCGATAGGACAAAGTCGCTGCAACCCGCCAAGTTCGGCGAATATTGCATCAGGCATTCGCAACCGTTCGCAACACGCCGACGCGCCCGTCTCGCGGCGCACGCGCGAAACCACAACCCTACTATACTTCGTCTCACCTTAGCATGGACTATTAGTTTGCCGCGCATGCTAAAAGCGCGAGCTATTCGCTTTGGATGAAGCCTCGGCGGCTGCACGAGCGCTCGTGCAGCGAGTGCTCCAGTCAAGGTAGACAAGGCAACCCGCTCGCGCTTGCACAGCCTTCGCAGTTAGTCCATCCTAAGGTGAGACGAAGTATATAACCTGTTCAGCCTTGAGCAAAGACTGCAGCCAAAGATACAAGCGCGAGCTCCTGGCTTTGAGACGTGCATTTCTAGCGCGTGTGCTATTGGCGGCGAGACGTGTTGGTGGCGCCCTCCTATGGTTACCTCTCGTGACGTCATTACCTTGCGAACTACAAGTTCGATGGTGTTTGTAATGAGCATTCTGGAAGCTTGAAATCATTGCGCTCTCAAAGCAACACTTCCAACACCATCAAAATTGAAGTTCTCGCATCACTCTTATTTCCGTCGATGAGAAATCCTTTGCTGACGTCATAGTCAGCATTCGGCCAACCGTGGAAGGCCGATTACAGCGACGCTTTTGATCGTTCACGTCGCCAATAGTCGATGACAGATCAAGAACAAAGTGAAAGCTTCTCCCACCCCTTTCCACTTCAGCGGAACGAATGGTGGAGAAGAGGTCGCCTCCTCTCCAGCCTTCGCTCTGCTAATGTGGAAAGAGGTGGGAGGAGCTTCCACTTCGTTCTTGACCTGTCACCGACTATAGTTCTGTTCAAGAACACTTCTAAAAAGCGACCTCGAGGTCTCGTGCTTGTGCCATTGATTGCAGTTTCAGCTTAGGAGTGAACGGAGTACAGCAATGCGTAGGTGTCTATACCTGTTGCAGGAGCCGTGTATAGAAAGAGTTTGGTCAAAGGGGGGAGCCGGCAGGAGCCGGGGTGGAGCGGCGAAAGCAGTTGCGCTGCCAGAGTCGCATATTCCTCCCGTGATGAACCTGCCAGGTAGAAATACCTGAGATGACCTTGAAGGAGGCGCATACCGCAGCTCAGGCTTTTTTTTTTTTTTATGCGTGAGGTTGTAACAGCATGAATGGATAATTGCTTAAGAGATTGATGGAAATAGGGAGTTTCAAGGTGCTGAGTGCGTTTACTGGCCAGAAAAGGTAACATTCCCGAGAAACGTTTTCTGAAACATGATGCGATACTGCGAACTGTTAGGGCCAAAATTCCCACGGAGACGTGTCCACGGTGTTCACCGTCCACTTGGTCGCGGCTGCGACTGCAATCAAAACAAATATTGAATGAATTCTGAACGTCGCCCATGACGACGACGTCAATTGCGTTGCCCTTTCAGTAACAAAAAGTTGCAAGTTTCAACTCTAGCGTGCTGAAATGTAATACTTTAATTCATCCTTACCCAGAAATTGTGGTTGGAGGATATACGTTAAGTAAGTTCACTGCCTCCACTGAGGGACTATTTGTGGCTGATGGTTTATTGCAAGTACTGTCAATCAACGAGCTCCCGCTTATTGAAACAATTTCGGCCGATTACGTGTCCTTAGTTTCGCCCTATTCTTACCAATGAATGACCAAACTTTCTACATATGTGGCTCTGCCCGTCGCGATCTACACCAAGCGGCCTCACGTGAACCGCTTCGATCCCAACACTACCCTGTATTCGAGGAAACTGTAATAAGACGGCACGGAAGGTTTCATGCATGTTTTTAATGCATTTCTCGGCAGGCTTGTTGGAAACAGCGTTTGAGTCAAGCCTAGGGCGCGCGAGCTCTTGAAGCTCGTCGTTACGGCCACACCACTCGTGCTTTATCATCGGCGGTGCTTTTTTCGTTTGTTTACATTTTATCGCAAATTTGTTCGGAATATTTCGCCCTAATGATTTCTGGGAGTCATCTGCAGGCCATGCAAGGTATGGCTTTTTAGCGGACGGTGGCAGTAGAGCCTTTGATATGATGCGCCTGTGATTTATGCGGGATGATCCTCGAGATTAATCGTCAGGAAATTCTTTAGATTACTTTCGGTGAACGAAGACGCTAAGACCACTTGAGGATTTCATCGCGATGTTGTATGCTTTATGTACATAAATAATAACGATGATGCTTGTTTGACTATTGCGTCAACGCGTGCATTGCGAACATTCTTGATGACGGCCGGTGAACGGAAACATACATAAATGCCTACTGAAGATTGTGGCCAAACTGCCAGTGACGAGAACTGTTGTAGAATGGAGCTTCTCGAAGCACAAGAGAATGCAGACTGCCAACCAAATTCTACGAAGGAGGAGGATTCCCCTGCGCCTGGCCGTAATGACCATTTACTGGGTGCCTCTAAGCGTCCGCGACATAATCTCAGCGTTTAGAAAGGAAGTATCAAAAATCAAAATCTATGTGCGATATACATACTGAATCTGTGGGAAAATACATTATCGTATTATGATACAAAAACATCAAATACAGTCGCCAGTTAGACTATGTGTAGAGCTGGCCGTGTTTTATTTTCTTCCCGTTATTTTCTGAAATATGCAATCTTGATGGAAGGAACAATGTCTGAGAGATCAGTTCAAATAAATTAAAGGTATATAGTAGACAAAGGAGACCGCAGGCATTGCTTAAATTTCAATAGCTTAAATCGTAGGTAAGTAAGGTGTTTCCACGCCAGATCGTGCAATGATAGTCGGGGTCATGTTTTTATATGTATGAGAAGCACATATGTTAAAGTCGTGTTCTTGGGAGGAGCATTCAGCTGTATGCGAACGCCGTAGCTAATTTTGTTCCGGAGATACAAAATTTGGAAGCCCGGGGCGTAGAGATTGCCCAGGTTTCGCTATGGTTTCGTTGGCTATTTGCCCAGCCGCCAATCTCACACCAAAGCAGTCACGTGGTTAAAATTTATTTTAATTATTTTATTAAAGGTTTACGATGTGAAAAAAAATACTAAAAATTAAAACAAAAGATTTCTACTCAACGAAATTTACGAAACACATCAAATGAACGCGGTTTAAAAACACATTACCAATTATTTACAAACGAACTGATTCATATACGACGACTACAAATATATCAACATGATCATCTTTCAATTCATTTTACGAATACTGTAGAACCCTTTATTTTCGCGGCCCCTATTTTTCGCGAATCGGTCACAGAGGACATAATCGCGGCCACTAAATTTCGCGAAATCCAGGTGCCTGCATTGAAACTCTTAAGGTTCGAATTTTTCGCGTGCCCTTAAATTTCACGAATTCTTCAATTCGCGAAATTCGCGAAAATTAAGGGCTCGCGAAAATTAAGGGTTTTACAGTATATTAAATGATATGCTTAGCCATTATTGTAGTTATGTTAATAATGCATAAACGTAGCTCATTTCTCTAAATGCGGCGAAAATGCACGTGAATATTAAAATAAAAACTCCACTTTTTATTTTTTTAACTCTCTTCAACCGTTTACAGTGAATTGACCTAACTTGCAATGGCAAAATATTGAACAATATAAGAAGGCTTTTAAATAAAAACGACGACAAACCTTTACTCAATTTGAGCTAGCTTGTCTCCGTTATAGGGGCTTCGCCCCACGGCGTAGGCTACAGTTAGACAATTTTTAGAACCGACAAAGGTTGCACAGAGGTGCTGTTCTATTGTAGGGCGTAAAACGTTATGGTGTCCCTAGTTTAGCTTCATAATTGTTTCCTTGCTTTGCCTCCTAAGACCCCCCCCCCCCCCCGTTTTCACAACACGTCCAGAGTAAGTGTATTTTACAGCGTGCCCTAAAAGGCTGCGCATGCCTCGTATCTCTATATTGTGAGTGGATTTAATAATTTTCAGTTCTGCCCACCATGTTTGTAATTGAAATGCTTACTTTAAATGTATTATTTATGAAGTGAATTACTAAAAAGTAGTTATTAGCCTAACTACATCAGACACTTAATTTCTTGTAAACGTGTCCTTCTTCAGAAACCAATATTACATCAATATTATAACGATAACAATACCTGGAGAGGGGGAACAAGAGGGACAAAGGACAAACACAAATCTTCCCTTGTGGCTAGGTATGCGCGGTTCAAAAAATCCGCCTGGTCCTGGTGTCGAAGCGAGCGAAGCAGGAGTTGGACGTCGGTAGAGCAAACGGGTGTTTAAAAGCTGCCACCAGTATAGCACCAACAAGGGTGAACGGCCTACATTTTAAAGCTATGATGATAATGAAATTAATGCAAATGTGCAAACCAGTTAGAAAATAATAACGATAATAATCCTTGGAGAGCAGGAATAAGAGGGACAAGGGACTAACAGAAATCGTAAAATGCGGGCTGTCGGTGTTAAATAATAAATAAATAAATAAATAAATCTTTATTTTACGTGCCCACAAACAACTTTACAGTCTATGATGTGGTGCACACAAAGAAAATTAAAACACAGCACTATATCAAACATTAAAATACATGTCACAATGAAAATATAAACAGATAACAGAAACTGAAAGACTATACGGAACCCGCCTTACAATAGGTAATTCAAGGACATCCACTTTCGCACATAAAACATAAACTGGTGTGAACAAAGAAAAATGTCAAGATGGGTCTTATTAAATGCTAATTGTATTCTCGATAAAGGAGACACAGATGACATACAAGATGGGTAAAAGGTTAGCACATTGCTACTGACCCTTGACGGAACATGAAAGTCTATGAAACGCAACAGATCAATTGAATTCACTTCTCCGTGTACAACTTTGTGAAGAAATATAAAATTTCTGTATTGCCTCCGCACAGCAAGCTTGTGCAACGCAAATTGAACAAGTAACGTCGCATAATGGTAAAAATATTTCCTTCCAATATAACGGTCATACACAATTCTAATCATTCGTTTTTGTATGTGTCTATTGAAAGAGCCTGAGATATCGGTAATGAATTCCAAATGATTGAGCCAAACTCTAATCTTGACCTCACTAATGTCTTAAACAAGTGCAGTAAACAATGGGGCGTAGAAAACTGGCGACACAACCGTGAAATCATTCCCAACACTCTCAGTGCTGCATTAACGGTTATAGACACGTGATTATTAAAGGATAGTGAACTATCGATGAATACACCAAGATCCTTGATAAAAGGAACCCGAGGAATCGGGGCCCCTCACAAATTATATAAAGAATAAAGTATGTTAGTTTTCTTGGGGTTAAGTGACAAGCGGTTTTTGGCACACCCTTCAGAAACACGTCCTATGTCAGCCTGGAGACGGGAGCAATCAGATAATGACCTCACACCAATAAAACGCTTAACATCATCGGCAAACAAAAGAATGTTTGCATCTGTAATACAGGAAGCAAGATCATTTATGAACAAAAGGAATAAAAGTGGTCCCAGGATGGATCCCTGGGGTACACCAGAACTTGAAATAAACTCGTCAGAGTAGCTATCAGAAATGGGAACAGAGTTTCGACGACCAATGAGACACGTGGAAAACCACGCGCAAAGATGCGGGCTGAAACCATGCAAGGCAAGCTTCTGTAGCAGTAAATTATGACATACACATCGAACGCTTTCGACATGTCAAAATAAATTGCATCTACCTGTCCCCTACTTGACACCACTGATGCAGAGTAACTTAAAAACGAGCATAAATTTGACTCAACTGACCTACCCTTCAAAAAACCGTGTTGAGATGCAGATATCATTGGGCTAAGGTAAAAGTAAACACGTTTATATATTACTTTTTCAAAAACTTTTGCAAAACTACATAACAATGACACAGGACGGTAATTATTAACCAATGCCGAATCATCGTTTTTAAAAATAGGAACAACTACAGACACTTTCCAAAGCTCGGGAAAGTGTCCTTGTGCAAGAGACAAATTAAAAATGTGCATCAAAACAGGGGCAAGTAAAGAGCAGCAGCCTTTTATAATAATCATAAGTATGTCATCAACACCGCTCGATAATTTGGGTTTCAGTTCCTTCACGGCTTCTACGATCTCTTCTGCGCCAACAGTAAACGAAGACAAAAAAGCATTGCAACCAGCATTAGGGACACTAAAAGAACTACTCATAGGAGGGGAATAACACGAACTAAAGAAGTCAGCAAAACTATTCGCGATTTCAGCCGGCAAACAGTGGTACCCATTATTATCTCGAAGACAAATACTTTCTTTACGGTACAGATTCGTCTGGCGTCGCACTAGACTCGAGGAGGAGGAGGAAAGAAGGAGGGAGAGGAGGAAAGAAAGAAGGAGAGGAGGAATAGAGAGAGAGAGAGAGAGAGAAGAGGAAGGGGTGAGGAGAAAACGGGGAAAAAAGCCCAAAAGTTTGTTGTGAAAAAAAAAGGGGGGCATGCAGTTGGCGACGTCCCCCGCCGATTTGTTGTGGGTACTTTGTTGTAGGGAAGCCCTCACCCCCTCCTCTTCTCTCTCTCTCTTCCTCCTCTCCTTCCTTCTTTCCTCCTCTCCAACCCTCCTTTCCCTCCTTCTTTCCTCCTCCTCCTCAAGCCTGGTGCGACGCCAGACGAGTGTTGCTTAGCAATGCGCCAGAATTCTTTCGGATTTTTTCTAAGGCTTTGCTCGACGCCATCGAATTGCAAACGATTATCTTGTTCATAAAGTTTCTTAACGAGACAACGATGAATACTGAACTTTTGATACCATAAACTTAGCCTTGTTTTCTCGTATAAGCGATGATAGTGCAGTTTCTTTCGTAATGCATTTTTTAAATCTTTTGAGAACCAACTGGGATAACGGGAGATGCGCGTCAACCGTTTATGAACGAAAGCATCCACAGCTTTCTTAACTATCGCGGTCAACTTCTGACCAGTCATAGTTCTCTAGAAACCTATATAAACCGAGATAATTTCCGTGAGAATAAGAATACCCAGCAAAAGTACGTTTTACACGTGGCCTACATGATAAGCAGAATTTTGTTTTGAACGGAGGATGATAAACATCAACGGGTACGAGTGGGTTTACAGCTGATACCGCCGGCTCGAGCGGTGCGTTAGATAAGCACATATCTAGAACATTTCCACCAGAATTTTGAATTTCATTGTACTGATAAAAATTAAAAAAAAGTTTATAAACGAAAGTAGCCAGGCGGCTTTTCTAGAAGTCACGCCAGTTGTGCACTGGCGTAAACTGACGGAAGATGTTAAAAACCTATTTGTCTACTGACGTCTAACTTCTGGTTAGCTCAGTTGATAGAGCGCTCCACTGGAAATGGAGTGGTCCCTGTTTTGATCCCAGGACCAGGCGGATTGTTTTAACCGCGCACCAGTCACCTAGCTTTGTTCGGAGTTTCGTGTTTGCCTTTGTCCCTCTTGATCCCCTTCTCCGGGAAATATTCTCGTTATTCTCGTCCAGCTCGCGTGCATCTTTGCATTAATTGAATTATCATAATATTGGATCAATCTTTTTTTTTTTTTTTTGTGGAATGCCTATTTTTCACAGGAACAATTTGGCCCGCGTTTTGTGAAACACCCTGTGTGTATAACTGAGCGCTTCTCCCAAGGACATGGCTTTCATATAGTATATTTTTAGAGAAATAAAGAAAATATGGCTCGGACCATCACTGCATTAACTAGCATGCAAACACCCAACGACAAAACCTTTCTGCTTATCAAGTTATAGCTCCATTCCATGGGGTATAAGCAGGGATACCTAGAAAGAGTAGTCTTTTTTTATTGTCGTCACATAGTGCTGAAAGTGAAGATACTGACTCTCCAGAAACAACTTCCCTCGCCATGTTTTCGTTGTGATAGACCTTCGTCGTGTGAGGGCTTCGGGCTTAACCGTAATATGCTGTGCATACAGTTTTCGACTGCCGGCAGCAGTGGCGTCTGCCTACAGTCTTTGTGGGCTAATGGTCCAGGGAAGGAACTAGAAAACACAAATATAAAACTGACTAAGCCATGGACAGCATGACTTTCTATACCCTACGTAAGAGCAGCACCACTGTGCAGCCTTTGTGGATTGTAAAATATGTCTCATTGAATCCGACGTCTTGCTGGAAAGCCTTATAATGAAGACAATTCAGCTCAATTTCGGGTGAAGGTTTCTTGTCATTTTTCTCTTAAGAAGGTCATATCTTACTCAATGTTTTCCCATTACAAGTTAGTCCATGTCACTGTAAACGATAAACGAGATCTAAAAAAAATCAGTTTGTTTTTAATATTCACGTTCACTTTTGCCACATTTCGAGAAATAAGCTGCGTTTCTGTCTTAATAACATAAGTACAATAATCGCAAAAAATTTGTTTCTTATTAATTCGTAAAATATATTTAAATATAATTATTTTGATATATTTGGCGTCGTTGTATATGAAATAGTTGGTTGATGAATAATTTGTGAATCTGTCTCTGAAAGGGGCTTATTTGATCTGTTTCGTACACTTTTTTGCATAAAATGTTTTATTGCATATCCTAATATTTTGTGTACATGTTGTAAACCTTCGATAAAATAAATAAAAGAAAGTATTACACGCATGATTCGGTCTGATATTGACGGTTGTAAAAGAACCATAGTGAAACATTGGCAATCCGAACGCTTCGAGATTCAAAATTTTATATCTGTGATAGAAAATTTTCTATGTTTTACATATACAATCATGTTTTGTTAATATAGACCCCGTTAATACAGCTACCCCGCTATATGGACACCATTTTCGGAGACAAGGTGGGAAAATACATACATTTTTGTCACGTTAATCTGGACAACTCACATTATGGACGATTTTTTAAGGGGGGAACGTAGGCGTCCATATTAGCGAGACATCATTGTGCATAAAAAAACGACCCATGCCGTAATTGCACGATCTGACGTGGAAACACCCAGTAATGCATGAATACTTCGTTTCCATTTGCCTCAAGGTTATACGAATAAAACGAAGTGTCCCAAGCAGCTGATATGTTATCATATATGTTTGAAGCATATGTAAGCGCAAAGATGCATGGTGACCCCAACACCCAACTTACATTTGGGCTGGCAGGGTGTCGCTTCACAGGGATCCCCCCCCTCCCCCTTCCCAAGTATAAAACAAAACCAGTTTGAGAGAAAACATGCGCGCGCTTGTACATTCAAATTCTTTCATATTTACGTAAAAAAATAATTAAAATATAGCTGCTGTTCTTGCATAAAATTTGCTCCCTGTTTGTACACTCACTATCTGTAGTGCTCTGTAGGCAGAGAAACCCAAAGCACTACAGGTATCGAGTTTTTTTTTTAATTTATTCGTTTTGCAGGTTTTAGCCATGCGGAGGCAGAGATAAAGGCGTGGTGCCTGACAGCATCTTTGCCCCCTTCAGTTCAAACAGCAGAATAAACATTACAAACAAGTCACAGTGAGAAAAAATAACAAGACAGCCATTGGCATAACAACAAATAGAAAGAATTATTATGAAAATATCTGAAAAATCATGAAATACAATGACGCAACTCAAACAACTATACTAGCGCCACAGTCTTAACAATGTGAGGTGACATGCTTTTTATAAACCAGATGACAAAATAGAATAAACATAGAGATAAAAATATACACCAATTGATGTTTACGTATGTACAAAACAAATTATATTCAAGGATTTATAATACAAGGAAACAAGCTAAACCAAAACCACAAATGAGGCTACAAACGTTTTATATAAGTTACGTCTCATTGAAAACAAATATAAATAAATATACATTCGTTATGCCTTAAATATAAGAAAATGCGATATTACTACAAACCAGGGCTCGTCTGCAGTCTTTTTTGAACCTTGGAAAAGGGTCACTCAGATTAATATCAATACCGGGGGAATTAATAATTTAGTACTCCTGTACGATAAACTTTGTCTGCCATAGTTTTTTCGTATGCTTGGGATTCTACGTTTCGGGTCTCGTAATGTGTATCCACTACAATGAAGTGTCCGTGTAAAACAGAGATTGTTTTTGTAGGTCCATTGAAATAATTTAAAGTGATATATATAATCTGCTTCAATATATTATATTTAACAATGAGTGGTTGAGTGCTCGGATTCCTTACATTACCACTGTAATATTCGCAAATACGAAACATTTCTTTCTGAAGGATGATTAGTTTGTATTAGATGCAGTGGTCGCACCCCACACTAACATGCCATAACTGATCTTAAACTAAAAAGGAGAATAATATAACGTCATCTTAAGCCAAGTGGGTATCATCAAATTTGTATTTTGTATATCATGCCAGTACTGAATGCAGAAAACCTGGAAGACACTTGCGCCATCCTACTGCACTTGGTGGCCTTAAAAATATTTACCCTTTATCTTCTTCAATTTGATCATCCGTTTTAATAAAAAAAAACACGGTGAGTCTGTTGCACTAGTACTGATCGTGATATGCTCTTACTTATATACAGAAGAACAAATTAGATTTTCGCATCAGGCACACCAGCCCAATTGCCAGATAGTCCGGCAGCCGGGCTGGTTGCTACATGCTATAAGGAACGGCAAACTCTTATCGACTAAAATCAGCAAACATGCTAAGAGATGTGTTCATTGCATTAATGTGCTTAGGGTCTCGTTAAAAAACAATTAACGTATGCTCATGTCCTTATTGATCGCCTCATAAATAAAAGTTTATATTGCCGCGCGCATAAAGAAGAAACGCTTCTCCACAATTCGAAAAAAAAAAAGTTTATTCTTACACCGAGTGTAAAAGATAGGGAGACCAGAATGACCTTGCACAATCATTCTCGCCCTAGTTCACTCCCCAACACTCTAGGCAGAATCTTCGAGAAGCCTAATGTAGAAGACAAGGAGGCGGGCGCGGCTTTCCCCACGACGAGGCGCATTCACTCTCGCGCTAGCCAGCTGCTACGCCGACACGACATCGCTGGCTACTGCCGCCGTTCATGCTCGCGGCTGCTTTCTCGACGTTTGTTCTTCCTTTTGTTTATAACACAAGTTCGCCAATTAATCGTTTATTTTCAGTTAATTATTCGTCGTCCCGTCGACTTCATCCGTGAAATAATTTTTTTTTTCGCATTAGAAACTTTAAGCTTTCAGTAGCCTTAATGGAGAGGCTGATCTATTAATCGTCAATCTAGCGCAGACATAGGATCCTGCGGTTTCAAATAAATGCGAGCGATAAATATCTGAAAAACCATTATTCAGGCAGATTCTGTTTTCTAAAAGAGTATTGCAAAACAATTTAATATTTCAAGTTCGTAATAATAATAACTAGGTCACCTTTTGTCCCTAGTTGTACCAGTCGTGGCAGAAGTTTCAAGCAACGATGGCTTCAAGAGCTTATATAGTCGCCAATTCCAGTTTTTGAAACTGAGCAAATTGTTTTGGAGGCAAAGTAAATCAAAGTATTGCAAACTGGGAGGGTGCGTAAACCAGAGCTGTTGAACATTCTGGGTTGAGGATTAAGGTCAATAAAACCCCGATATACGTTTGAATAATGGATTACTATTAAACGTTTGAACTGCGATTTCTACGTATATTGTAATAATTGTTGCAGTACGGCGTAACCTAGGAGCAAAGAAACAAACTAAATTTGATTGTACTAAATATATAACACAGATGTCTGCGAATACCCGGATATTGACTACCCTGGCCTCCACCTTCGCTTTCTAATTCGCTAAAATGATTACGTAACACTTAAGACTTGTATGCTGCAGAGTGGTGGCTGATCCTTGTAACGTTTCTTGGGTTACGGCGCCTTTGTAATGCGTTTTCGTTATTGAAATTTCAGGCCACCGTATAATTAACAAAGAATCCTGCGTCCGGCCCAGAATCTTTCCCAGAAACACAAAGCGTCTGTCAAATCATTTGGGCCACGCAAGCTTTTTTTTCTTTTCTGCGGTTCCGTTTGGTTCAAATGCTCTTCCAGGAATCCGGCAGCTGTATGTACCCATGCAACAGATGCTGTCTCTAAATGCTCCCTCATTGTGCTGAGTTTCATACAACATCGGTCGCGTGATTACGAGCATTATGTGTGCGGTGAATGTGTACCTGCATTCCATTGTAACTTCCCCCCCCCCCCCCCCCACCCCCCCACCCCCAAAAAAACAAGATCGTGTTTGCTTCTGATTGCGCAGCTAGACCATTAGAGGAGGGATTTTTTTTAATTCATTTTAATGAGACACCATTTCTCCAATTATATAGCATTAAGCTCGCGTAACAGCCATTCGTAAACTTTAGATAAGTGTTTTATATTTTTATAGGGTAGCATTATATTTCGGCTAGTGCAAGTATTCACTCAATGGAATACATTCGTTCAATGAAAGGTCTACTCTAACACAGCTGTAGTTTTCTCCCGATATATTTTTGTAATACTTCCAGCATGTTTTATAGTCTTTGGCGGAGAATAGAGTAAAACACAAAGGAACTTTGACTGTTCTTTTCAACAGAAAAGTCTGCATTATATCTTTGTACTGGGTTGTTAGCGCATCCCATGAATCAAACCGTTGTTCAAAGTTCTTTGCTTCTAAATTGACATGAAAGACAGGAAGCTCGCGATAAAACGAAATAGTTTAGTGGGGCTCTATAAATAGGAATGTACAGTTCAGCAATCCGATACAGCGTATGGGGGACTCGCGGTGGTTTGTACACCTTCCGAGTGTAAAAACGGCCAGCATCAATGCTCAAAGCGGCGCTTTTGTTGTTGGTTACTCTCCTTAACCTTGCGTTCTGCGTGAAGAAGTCGACGAAAGAAGGAGAACCATGCCTCCCGGACACTGACGAAGATTCCAAAAGCCTGCCAAATGAGTCAACTCAAAGTGACGAACATCCCACCCAACCGGAAGATCACGACTCAAGTGAAGCAGACCCGGATGACTGATACTTGGAACCGATGGTCACCCCATAAAATGTCCTCGTTAAACATCACTTGTACATAAACGTGAATCTTAAAAAAAAGCAGTGTTTCAATTTATAAAGCGCCTAGTCTAGACGTTAAAAATAAAGGCCGTATTGCTAAGTTGTATCTTCGTGCAAAGAAGGTCAAAGCGGGGTAAGGATTTGGCCCAAGTGTATGTAGTGCCAGATTTCGGCTGGAACTCGTATTTTAAATGAAGCAACACGAGTTTTATCCGAGCACAGACTCACCATTCGTGCCAAATTTGTGTCCCGCGGTGGCCTCATCTACGTGGCGCCTAAACTGTAGCCCTACCGCTCTTGTATCTGTATTTCATTTCAGCTTCCGTCCGAGTGCAGCCAAAGCCTGACGGACGGTTCGTAACTTCGAGAAGAGTATTCCTACGCACTACAAAGTAGTCCCAAAAAAGTACTTTTTAAAAAAAAAATACTGTTTTTTTGCGTAAACATTACACAACATTCCAGGTGTGTACTGCTGAGAATGATTTGCAACTAAAGAAAAGGAATTGAATCTCTGAAATATATTTTTTGTTAATATATGTAAATGCATGTGGTTTGTTGAAAACACGTACAATTGCTGGCAGCACGGCTGCAGCGCTCGGTTTTTCTGTGTGATTTTGTTCCCATAATGGCCGAATCGTGTGGTTCGCTGCTTTCCTTATTGAGTCAATCCAAAACATCCTTTCGCAAAGGCACGTTTGGGCGTCAAGCGCGAGAGGTCGTGATGAATGTCTACTTTCAAATTCGGCAGGAGACTCCGGCCGCGTCGTACCGCGATTGCGTTGTAAGCAAGAACGGCGTCCGGGCCACTACGATTCACTGATACGCGGCGAAATCAGGGCACCCCTTTACCTGCCGATCACATTGAACGCCGAGAAGCTGGTGGAAAGGACTGCGCCTCGAGTCCAGGTATATTCAGACATTGCAAGGAGACATAAACGGCCGGGTGGTCGGGCATCTTGCAACGTGTACTTACATCTCGAAACTATGCCGAACAGGTGGAAAGCTCGGACACAGACGCCAGCGGCCAGCCTACGTACTGACATCCTCTGTGACTAAATTTCTGAACGTGAAAAGGGACTTTTTAGACATGTAGCAGATGATACCGTTGATACACCCGTAGCAGACGAAATACTCGGCGAGCGAGGGCGGCGCGAACGACCAGCGGAGCAGCGGAGTGACACAAAAGTGCAGGCCAGATCGCGTGACCTATTGCCGACGTGTGATTGGCTCCGGCCACGCGTAGCTTTGGCCGCGCTCGGACGGAAGCTGAAACGAAGTATAGGAGGCTCTCAGACAGCACGCATAAAGTACACTGGGGTGAAAATATTACGAGGTAAAGAATTCGGCTAAGATAACGTTTTCTGCTAACCATTTCATGTAATTACTGAGAGTAGTACCAGGTTAAAGGTTGATCAGGGAAGACAACCATATTAAAAAAATTCTCTTACTATGTTTTTTTATATATATGATTGTAATGTAATCTTGCCCTAAATCATAACAGGGCTGCATTAGGTGAGTCTCAGTTGACGATGCATGAAATTCCCCATAACAAACACGCATTCACGAAAATAATGTTTATAGTTTCAAAGCTTCGTACAATGTCTTTATTGTAATAATAATTACCCAGGTGAACTGCTTGAACAAGCTTATAAAAACTGAGGAGACGCCATAAACAATGTCTAAGGAGTTCCCAACTTCCGGCGATGTTAATGCGGCCGCAGCAGCAAAGATCAGAAGAACGTCAAGGTACGTTCCCCCTTATCGTCTCTCTCAGTTGTCTGCGGCGCCTTCGACGTCCAGCCTGGACATCGATTCCGCCCAGAAGGCGAATCGAAGGGGGAACGAACCCGATGCCGAAACGTCCCAAGAAGAAGATGGGAGCTATAGTGGTGCTCTGTGGTGCGGCCATCTGTCCACAGCAGGGTGGTTGGATCACGATCACTTCGGACCTCTTCTTCATTGTAGGCGTTTTAGCGGGAGGGGTCGAATTCGGATTTGGTTTCTCCTCTTCTGAAGCAACAACACATAGGAAAAGAAGCACTGCCCACAGTCGGAGCTGCATCATCGCTTGTGCCTGATTAAGCGTTTTACAACCGACACCTCAAATTACTGGCTGTGATAGTGTCCCTATATATCCAGCAAATGAGAGCATTATCGGGAACACGTTCTTTTTTGTAAGCTCGCTAGAGCTGTACGTAACGCTCCGCTATCAACAATCGAGGCTTTTCTTTTGTTTCCTATACAATATACGGAGCTAAAAACAAATATGCACATATTATGAATGGGAATTAATATAAATAATTACTATGCCCTCACAAATAAAACAAGATAGGAACAAATGACAAGCTATGTATGTCATTCTTTGAAAGGAATTGCTTGTTCAGAGAAGTTAAAGTAGGGCAGGGTAATGTATCCTCCACAAAAAAATTCAGCTTTTTTTTGGGGGGGTGATGGTTGATCGTATTACCATAACAGAGAGCGTGTTAGAACACGAGTCATTCAATGGACATGACAATGGCTGGCATCCTTGCCTATTCGACACATATTTTAAAGGATGGAAAAATGAAGCAGGGTAAAGTCTGCAGAAAGATTTAATTTAAAAAAAACGGTAGGTCGGATATTTCGGTCGAGGTCAGCATAATAAATTTCTGAAAGCAAGAGTCGTTTCCTTTCGAATTGTCCGTTCTTTTTTTCTGAATTGTCAAATAGAAAGCACGGACCGGCGAGCTCATGTCCTCAATACCTGTGTCAACGGAGGATACCGTAGACAGTTTGATGTGGGCGAAGGTTAATGAAAGTCACGCTTTATACCTACGTCTGTGTGTACCGAACCTTTTCAAATTAATCGTCAAACTACGTTGTCAAATTGCTACCTGCGTAGAAGGGTAAACTAAACACCGGTTTGCATAGGCAATATATTCCGCGCAAGGTGACTGTTATAAAATGAATACCTGACTAATGCACATAATATATAGGGAAAAGAACAACAGACAAGGCTTATAAGTTGCCGTCAACAGATCATTGATGGTGTTGCGCAGATTATGCCCATAATCACCTGAACACCATCAATGATATGTTGACGGTAACTTATAGACGTTTTGTGTTGTTCTTTTTCTCATATATTATGTGTGTTAGTCAGGCATTCGTTCTATAACAGTTGCCTTGCGCGGAATATATTGTTTATGCAAACCGGTGCTCAGCTACTCTTTAGGCAGGTCGCAATAATAAACGACCTTTTTGAAACAGGGGTTTGGCAATCTACACACCAGAAGTATGCAGAAATTGTTCTTGAGGGGCACTATAGAATGGCGTCAATAATTTACGTTGTATGTTATGTTTTATGGTGAATGTGGTGAATGACCATGATCTAGGTTTGGTATAAGTACAGGGTGTCACAAAAGAAAATTTACACGGTCTTTTTTACCGCAAAAATGAACTAGGCTTCGCCGAACGCTCATTCTCCACCCAAAGGTAGAGCTAGAGGTCACAACCAGATTCCAAAGTTTCAGCCCGATCCGATAACTTAATCAAAAGTTATAACTGATCTTCTGAAAATTTCAATGGGAAAATGGCGGCCGACGGAGTTTTTGAATACATGGGGCTCTATGGCACCAGAAACCGAAAACGGGCAAAAATGGGCTCCATTTTCCCATTGAAATTTTCAAAAAATCACTTATAACTTTTTATTAAAGTATCGGATCGGGCTGAAACTTTGGCATCTGGTTGTGACCTCTAGCTCTACCTTTGGGTGGAGAATGAGCGTTCGGCGATGCCTAGTTTAGTTTTGCGGTAAAAAAGACCGTTTAAATTTTCTTTTGTGACACCCTGTACAGACCCTGCAATTTTAAAGATAAAATGCAGTTGTGTTTTACAGGCAATTGAATTAATAAGATGCTAATATTGATCAGAAACGCAGAGGTTTTACGTCCCGAAAATTGCGGCGAAACAATTCCTTGCTATGACATTGATAAATCAAGCACACATATGTATACAGCAAATAGGGAGTAACAAATGATTGTTTTCATTTGTTTTGTGACTGAGTAATTCATAAACTACTACCAAACGTTATTTTATTGTATAAGAATTTCAGCCACCCTGTTTTATTTGTCCCCATTGTTGGGGTGGAATCAGGGAAACAGTTCAATTTTTATTTCTTAAAGATCAGGATATTTTAAAATTGGTAAATTTTATGAGATATATAAAAATAAGAATATTATCACCAGGTGGTATCCTCAGTAGAGTGAATAACGCAGAAAATATACAAATATGCACCTAACATTTCTCAGTGTTTAAATATATCTGCACCCTATATCTAAAGTAACTTCAATTGCAGTTGAATTTTTACACCACAGTTATCCTCTAGGTATTCCTCCATCACTTTATTCGTTCACAATCTAAGCTAAAGACTAACTGGTTAATCGAGCAACAAAATCAAATTGTGAAATCCTGTGCGACATTTATATTTTTATTAACACTTCTTAAAGCAATACGCGACTAGTTTCAAATAAAATAATCTTGTTGAAAAAGAAAATTGACATGATTTATGTTGTTGGGTCAGTTCGTAAAAATAATATAATCCTTGCATTTATGAAATAAATTGTACATCTTAGAAAACATTTGCATGGCGAGAAAGCGAAGCTAACTTCATGATAATATGTAAGAGCTTGTAAAAGGTTACATTTAAAAAAAAAAAGTTATATGTCATCACCATCATTATTAATATTATTATTATCAAAGTATGAAGATTAACTCGCGGTAGACATTTGACTGTGTCATTTAAGGATTACGTAGTTTGTACGGCAGTCGCCGGCGTTGGCTGCTATAATACAATATTAGGAGCCAACGAAATAAATGTTCGAAGACCAGCATTTTTTTTCCCTCTTATATTCATTCACGAACGAAAGTGGGCCACGGGAGACTCACAGACGCGCTGGTCAAATAGTACCGCCCTAGAACCGACTTTGCTCGACACGCCTACGCGTCTCCTTTCACGCCTGAGCTTATAAAAACAGCGCGATTCTGCCTTTCAATTTACTACTCCTATCGAAATTCGCCATGAAATACATTTTAGGCATGACCTTGATGTGCGTCTTGCTGAATTCTCAGCATGGCTCTGCATCTGGCATGAACATGGAAATGTACGATACCATGAAAGAAAAGACTACGAAGGAGGATTCCGAACAAACAATGCCACAGGAAAGAGATACTAAAGATGGTAAAGGTATGTCGGCTCCTCAAGATTTTTCACTGGAAGATGCTCACACGTCAAACAAAGACAAACCTCAAGAATCCGGTGGCATAGACCGTAAATGCACCGAAAGTCGACTTCACTGGCTCCATAAATATGACAGATCGCATGAAAAATACTGAAATGTCGAACGGGGGCATCATGAAAGGTGCGACTAAGGATGGTACAGGAATGACTGGTCCGCAAGCGGATGGAATGAACAGGCCGATCAAATATAGCTCAAGAGATAGGAGCAACATTGGACAACGAGAGCATTCGGGAACACCTAACAGCCGTCGGCTTGACGTAAAGAGTGGCAACAGTGATACGAGATCACGGCCATCAGTGTGATGAATGGTAAGAACACATTTTTATCGTTTTCTTTTGAAAAAGAACTAACGATTGTGACTTTCTCACGTACAATTTCAACTCATACGTAGAATGATACAAATTCCAGAAGGCATTTTCTGGAGAATCTTTAAGGTGGATTGACTCATTGCGAATTGTGAATGTTTCCTTTTTACAGGCCCTGCCACTCCTGCGAATGAAATATAACAGTTTCGTTCGCATTTCAACAAAGCTTGTTTTCGCTTGAAAACACCCGTTTTATGTTAAAATAATGAGCTCCATGCACTATATGTTTGATAATAAACAATGCGATAACTTATTTCTGATGCCTAGTGCTTGGTTTTCTGCTTAAGTATTGTAGTAACAATTCAATCAAGTTCCATGTGTCATTCCCGAAAAGCAAATAATTGAAAATAATAAAACATATTGTGCTTTGGAAGATTCCAGGTTATGAAAAGCGTTAATTTTGATAGCAGAAAAATTACATAATTTACAATTTTTCATAACAAACGTGCAGTTTGAGAAAACACCACAGCATTCGTTTTTATGAAGCTTTGTTTTTAAGTCAAGAGTTACGTATCCAGCTCTCCAGATGTTCGTTATGTTACACCCCTTAATGTGATGTTCTTTTTCCCCCAAAGAGTTTTGTGTCGGACAAAGTGTAAATAATATCTGGAGAGAAGGTATAGTTATCAAAGAGGTAGCTGGTAAATCCTAAAATAAGCTTTCTAGACAGGTACGTTTTCTTATTGATGAGTACACCAAAATTATCAAAATCAGTTCAAAGAAACAACAATTTTAAACAATGACTAACTGGGGGCCTAAAAAGATGGTTGAACTAGACTTTTCAGGGGGTATGTCAGAATTATAGAGCAAGCGACTAGAATTAGATTAAGGAGAGTAATGTCGTAGAGTCGACTCTTAGCTTTGGTACAGAAAGCCGACCCTACTTTTACACTGCAGGACGGTTAGAAAACCTATTTCACAAAGCACGACCTGTGCGTTTCTTGCTAAGCCAAGGGGTTTCCAAAGGTATGTATTATCTTGTATAGCGAGCAATCTGTGGTCACTGACAGTTTAGAAGGCAAGGGGTGTGGCGAGCCCTGATCATCTTATAGTCGCTCCACAGCCAATAGACGATTTGCAATTTTCCCAAGCGCCCCGGCCCGCGCGCGAGGAATTGTGGGAGAGATTGTCTCTCGCCTGGCCGCTCTGCCTTGAGATGGCATTGCCTCGTTGCTTGTCTCCTCTTAATCTTGTTTATCAATTCCATTACCTATTTTTATCAATTCCAGTGTATTTTTTAGTGCTTCTAAGTGTTTCTGTTCTCTTCTACGTGCGATATTTCTTGCATATATATAGTGTTTGTGTCTTTATTTTGCCTTTTTCGACGGGAGTGCCGACGGACAACACACCGCTTCGCGCGTCGTTCCCCGGGTGAGTACTACCGTTGCTACCGATTCCTATCGCGCTGTTAGCTGTTCATTTTGGTTCATTCGACCCGCGTGCAGTCGAGAGGAGCCGTTTATGAACACGCGTGCACATGTCATAGGGGTAGACAGAGCTCTGAAACAACAATCGCGACGCGAGAGCAGGGTGGCTGAGTGCGGTGCGATTTAGCCGCCCGCGCTCGCTTCGTTGACTCGCACTGTAGCGTGTACCTTCGAGTGCCGCTCACTTTACTAAGATACAGCCCGCCGATTTGCCGTCGCGAATCATTCGTCCGAATGCCCGTGAAACCGTAACACCGTTCGGCATATTCAACGTTGCGGCGCCTGTCAACTGCACGCAGTTGTCTTCACCCAAACGCTTCGCAGGATGCTGTCTTTTGGAAAGCGGTGCCAGGAAACATGCTGTGCGCTGGCAGTATTGTTTGCACAACCTGGTACACAGCAAACTGTACCATGTGCCTGCTGAAGGTGACCTAAAGAAATAAAATACCTTGAGCTGACATCTTGACTATATTAATAAAATTATCGAAGGAACTATCTTGTTTCAAGATGACTGCCTGGGTGACAGCACATCTCTGCACTTGAAAAAGGGCGTTGGCAACTGACAACCGCTTAGCAGATAGATTACGAAGGCATGCCATAGGCGCATTCAAGCCGCGACATTAAGCCGTCGGCGTTTGCGAAGGGATCGCGCCGCAGCGCGCAGTTGTCAGGCGCCACAGCGTTGCATATGCCTCAGCTCGCAAACATTCACACAAATGGTTCGCGGCGACAGAGCGGCGAGCTGTATCTTGGTCAAGTAAGCGGCACTCGAAGCCATACGCTACAGTGCGAGGCAACCGAGCGAGCGCGGGCGGACAAATCACAGCGCACTCGGCTCTTGCGTCCCTATTGTTGATTCAGTGCTCTGCCTACCCCTATGACATGTGCGCCCCTATTGAAAAAGACGATTTGAAACCAGTTTGGATATGAACTGGCCAAACGCGAAATCAACTGTTTGTAGTGGAATTATACCGGGCAAATTGGAAATCAAACTGTCGAAACTGGCCGAACTTGGAAAGTGAACTGGCCAAGCTCGCAGCTGAATTGGCCAAGCTGTCATTTGTACAGTTCAAACTGGTCGTTAATCAGGCAAAAGTGGTAGCTTGAACTGGCGACACTGGTGTCTTAATGTTCAAGCTGGCAGCCAAACAGTTTGAACTGGCAGTCGAACTGTTCTAACTGGCAGTCAAACAGTTACAACTGGCAATGAAACTGGTCTCACTGTATCGAAACAAGACATACCAGCCGAACTAAAGAAACTGCTCGTTGAACAGGGCAAGCTAGCAGTATGCCCAGTTTAAAATAATTAACCATTAGAATCGATCCTTTTGGCCTTTTTCATTTGGATCAAGTTGGTTTCAATGTTTCTAATTTTAACTCCCAAGCGGGAGAACCTCATTAATGACTATTTTTTTCTACATGAGCGAATTGGGCTTTTACACTCCACGCAACTCACAATAAAAAAAAAAAAAATTGGCAGAACAAGATTTATTAATTAAATATGTGTTTCTAGAATGAACCTTGCCACAGCAGAGAAAATGTCTGGCCTTTACAGAACATTTTCTCTATGCAGATGTCGCATAACAGACTAGTAGACCAAATAAAAGCTTTATTTTGACGCATGTACAGTTGTACTTAGCTTGCAACAATAGTTCGTTACAGGTCAAGAATTCAGTGATGCAATCGCCTCATAGAAGTTCATTTCCCTCTGCCGGCCAATCGTTCCCACTTGGACTTTATAATTTTCCCGCTTTTTACCGCGGCCTTTTTCCACCCTGGCCGGCACCTAAAAGCCGCTTCCAGGCTCCAGCGCAAGTGCCCGAAGGCGAGGCAGGGAGCCTCCCACGTGATGTCGGAGAAGAGCGGGAAAATGTGGCAGTTGCGCCTATGAGTCAAGCGCCTGGAATGCGCCGGTGCCCTGGGACCGGAGATCATGCAGTGTCTCCACGCGCAGCGCAGACGGCGCAGGTACCTTGAAAAGGGAGAGGTGCTCACGTGCCACGACAGGGAGAAAGCGGGCCAATCAGCGCGGCCCTCGTGCCCGCTCGAAGCGCCAGTCGGCGTCGGCGGCAGCTCCGGGAGCCAAAAAAAAGAAAAAAAAAACCGGTTCTGGCGCGACGGTTGGAAGTTTGAACGGTTTGAACTTGAGCGGTGGGGCCGGTTGGGCATGCAGGTTGGGTCTTTGTTTGGGGTCTCTGTTCGGCTTAAGGAGGTTACAATTTGTCTTCAACCTGTGTTTGTATAAGATAGTTTGCCGGAGCCTTGAGTGCTGCCTCTGCCGATGGTTCCTGTGGCTGACGACGTCCTCCACCTGAGTTCCACTCGCTCGCGGGCGAAATGGCTGCGTCCCAGAACGGCGTCGTTCGGAAGTCGCTCCGTCCTCATTGCGGCGCGGGCAATGGCTGCCTCTGTCTCCGCGCCAGCGAGCCAGGTAAGAAGGCTCGACCATTTGGATTCATTTTCATAATCATGTGCATGTGAAACTGAGCGTTTCAGCAACCCGATTTGGAACAGCTATCCTAGTAATACAACCGCCAGTGTGCATGCAGCATCAGAGATATTCTACCACAGTGGTTGCGAGTTGCATAGCGGACGACAGACTGGGGAGGCAGGAAGGGGGTAACAACAGCAGGATCTTTTCACTCCTAGGCGTTGCTTTGCGTAAAGGCTGAACCGCATGTAAGCGATTAAGCGAACGACGGTGACAGTGACGGGAGTCGGCGACGAGCGACGGAGATTTCTCACGGTCGGTCGTCGCGTCGCTCGGTTTTTTGGATTTTTAGAAGTCGTCGCCCAACGCCTTGGTCACTTGCTGCCGTCGCTTTCATGCGGTTTGTCTCGTCGCGCGAGTGACCGAGCGACAGCGAAGCGGGTCGTCGACGCTTGTTTCGTCGCTCGCCAAATCGCTTACATTCGGTTTATACTGAATTGCCGCTAGACTGGCACCACATGTACGGTTGGCGCACGCTTCCATATTCCCTCTCATACTGTTTATAATAGTGCATATTTTTTATTCGTGGCATTAGTTACATACCGTTTTAGAACAGACGTGTGCAAATCAATCTGCCATGGCTCTAATTACTGATGTTTATTCTTATTTCAGATGCCTTGAGGTACTATGTTATCCACCACCGGAACCCCGGCACACCAGAAGATGTGGAAAATCTCGCCGACCGGCTGGGACTAATGAATAATATCATGACAAATTTTTTTTTTAAATTGTAACTGTTTTTATGTTTATTTTTGCGGTCTGAAGTATGTGTATTTTTTGTGGAAATAAAGTGAATTTTATCTGTTTACGACCTGTGTTGTCAATATTACCAGGTAAACTGGTTTAACTGCATGGAGTGGATCAGTATACGCAGTCGTACAGTATTATCAGTATACACATTTTCAAAGTAAGACCTGTATGCAAGTTTGACAGTAAGACCAGTATGCACAGTTTCAGTTTGTCCAGTTCAACCAATTTAACCAGTGGCAATAAGCCTGTTTGAACTGGCCCAGTTTGCAAAATTTTTCAATAGGGGCGGGTGTTCATAAACGGCTCCTCTCGACTGCACGCGGGTCAAATGAACCAAAATGAACAGCTAACAGCGCGATAGGAATCGGTAGCAACGGTAGTACTCACCCGGGGAACGACGCGCGAAGCGACGTGTTGTCGGTCGGCACTCCCGCCAAAAAAGGCTAAATAAAGACACAAAAACTCTATATATATGGAAGAAATATGACGCGCAGAAGAGAATAGAAACACTTAGAAGCAATAAAAAAATACACTGGAATAGATAAAAATAGGTAATGAAATCGAAAAACAGAGGATTAAGAGGAGACAAGCGACAAGGCAATGCGACCTCAAGGCAGAGCAGCCAGGCGAGGGACAGTCTCTCCCAAAATTCCTCGCGCGCGGGCCGGGGCGCTTGGGGGATTTCGCAAAAGGACTTTAAGATTTGGGGCCCTAACGAATGAGGACGCCGAAGAACAAATAAAAAAAACAAAAGGCCTAAAGTGATAAGCCACGTCCTGCGTTTCTTAAGCTGTTAATGACGTTAGGCTTGTTCTCAAAAGAACGTGGGCGTAGCCCGTATAGGTTATGACTGCGGCGGCCAGGGCTGGGTGGTATCGCGATACAAATCTGTCACAATATTATCTTGGAGATACTTCTGAATATCTATTCAGTCAGTCAATCAATCGATTCATTTTTCTCCGTTTGAGAGGGGAAGGCGGGGCGGGGAAAAACAGCATTTAACAGCTTGACGATGTCCTTGTGTCCCCTTTACATTCACAGAAGGGTGCAACGCAGTTACACATTTTCGAAGCTATACATAGAGAAATACTGAGATTATTTAAACTAGTAACACGCTGTAATGACAGTAAAAAATTTTTAGACCAAAAAAACAAGTATGCTTACGTATATATGTATTCGCCGTAGAAAGGTGGCAATTTTGTTTTCTGAAGACAGGGAGTTTTACTCATGGCATTCGTAGTTCGCTAAATTCTATTGAACTTTGGTATCATTGGTTACAAGCGCTTCTTTCTATTGGGGGGATGTTGGCGATGTTCTCACTCTGCAGGCAAAATGCAGGTATTATGATTCATGTTATTTTTAAACACTTTAAAGAACTGCGTGATAAAACTCAATTTGCTTTGTTTTATTTTTGTACGCGAAGTTTAAGAAATATATACGGTATAGACATGTTACTTGGTCAGTTAAACCGTGATTATGGTCCTTTAGCTTTTACTGGAACTTGGTTTTCAAACGACTACGATGTCGTTCACTTCGCGGGATATGAATGCACATCAGTATCCCGAGACAATATGAAAGGAGGAGGTGGGGACCTGCATGTAAAAGAACGCGTTGATGTACATGTCACTTCAGATTTTTTTTATAATTAATCCGCATTATGAGTTTCTCACAGTAAAGTGTGCAGGAGCCATACTTTTTGCGTATAGACCTTCCTCCCGGGTACAGTAGCCACGTTTTGAAAATTCCTTGTAAATATGCTGGAATGGTGCGCGCAAATCGCTACTAATAAATGTGCTATTGTTTGTGGTGACTTTATTACAGATGTATTACCCATAGATTAGGTCAAGCAAAAGCTTATTCATGTTTTTTTTTTTAATTCTTTTGGTGATAAAAATGTAATTCACGTCCCGACCATGGTAACTGATATGTCTCAAACCTTGCTCGACTTGTGCTTTACAAACTATCAAGTGAATGAGCTACAGGCACGTGTTCAGATATCGGGTCTTAGTGACCATTTACCCGTTTTTATTTTTTTAACACCTTATGCAAAACAGCGTAAAGAACCTACAACATATTCACTCATTATGTCTAGAGTCAAACTTTAGGATAAATTATGCTGTTTCAAAGTTTAGTGGCGAATGAAAAGTGGAGCTTTGTTGTTCAGTTGGGTGATGCCATTGCAGCATACGACCTCTTTCAACAAGAATTAAAAAACTCTATGATCAAGCGTTCCCAATTGCACCATAAAACAATAACAAAAAATCAAAAAAAGCCTTGGATTGATGCCGCACTGCTTAAGAGAATAAAACAACGAGATAAGCTCTTCGACCTTTTTATGAAAACAAAACATCTAGATTATCTAACTGAATTTAAAAAAAAAGAACGGAAATAAACTGGGCGCTGATATTGAACGAGCACGGAGTGTGAATCATGAAAATAAGTTCGCAGATATTTATAACCCGAGAAAAGTGTGGAAATCTGTACAACGTTCTAATATCTAAAGCGAAAGAAAAGGTATCTAAGAGCTTATTCTTGAAGGCATCCTGTACTGGGGCTAAGCTTGCTGATAAATTTAATTCCCCCCTTTTGATGCCCGGTGCTTCCGGGTATTGAGAGTTCAATATTTTTGTTTCCTACCACTGAAACCAAAATTTGCAGCCTAATACAGAAACTTAAAAATAACATTGATCGTAATGAAGATGGTATAAATACCGAACCTATAAAATTTGTTTCTCACTTAATTAATGGGCCTATCTCACATATATGTAATCTAGTTCTGAGAATCGGCATATTTCCTCATAAATTAAAGATAGCAGGAGTGTCGGTGATTCTGAAAGGAGGTGATAAAAATTACCTAAACAACTACAGACCAATTTCGGTTCTTCCCCTTTTTTTTCGAAACTCATAAAACAAGCAATTAATGCGCGACTAATAAATATCATTAAACAAAATAATATTATTGCGGATAAACAGTACGACTTTCAGAATCAAGACTCGCCTGAATTGTCGCTACTATACTAAGTTTCACCTTAAGTACAGACTCAGTTGAGGCTGCAAGCTAATGGGACCACACCTTAAGTACAGACTCAGTTGAGGCTGCAAGCTAAGGGACCAATCAGACTGCGTCAAAAACGCGCCATCGTGGTGTTCGTCATTTTTTTGTACCTGTTATTTCGTCGCTGAACTAATCATAAATAGAAAAGGCATAGTGACTTGCGCTTGCGACGCTTCTTGATTGACCCCATTACCTCGTAGCGTCGGCTCCGTAAAAATTATCTGTATATGAAATAAGAGGAATTTCACTTCGGTTTATAAAAGACTATTTATCAAATTGTTTACAGTATAGATACATCAATCACGGAGAGTCAAATATAAATAAAATAAAATACGGTTCCGCAAGGGTTCATTATCGGACCACTTTTTATTTTTAATTTGCGTAAATAGCATTATAAGGATACCCGAACACCAGGTAAAGTTTTATGTGCTGATGGCAAAAATATATTTATTTTCTGGAACAAGCCTAGACGTACTTCAACGCGAAACCAACGCATTGCTTAAAAATTTGTCATGATAGCTCAGCGTAAACCAACTTCAATTAAACACGAAAGAAAAAATTGGAGGATGTTTAGGCATCAACTTTAAGAGTGGAGTGCGATAGCGTTATCGGGCCCCGTTCGCAAAGATTTTTCATATCAACCCGCGCGCTCGTTCTTAAACCGTGCAAGCGTGTGTGCGGGGTCTAGTCGCTAGCGTCACGTCCCACGTGACGTCACACGTGAGCGTTGTGAGTTGTTTGAAATTCGCGCGCGGGAACATGGGGCGTGACATCACACGCGTGACGTCATGTGGGACGTCGCACGCGTCGTCAGACGTGGCTGCGACGTCGTAACCCTGTCGACCCACTAAACTTTGCGGAAACATTTTCCTCTAGATTTAACGAAAAAGTTTCCTGACAATTTTAGCGGAAATTTTTCCCGCCAAGTTTAGCAGAAACTTTTTCTGCCCAATTTAACAGAAACCTTTTTCGCCAAGCCTCGCCGGTCGATAGGGTCATGACGTCACAGCCACGTGTGACGTCACACGCGTGATGTCAGGTGTGAACACACACGTGACGTCACACCTTGATGTGACGTCATTACCCTATCGGCCAATCAGAATTTTCCGGTCCCACCGACGCCGATGCCGACGCAGGATTTTCTATGACACGAGCTCCTTAACGCTATAGCGTTAAAACAAAGTGTATTATATTTCGACCACGGAATGAATGTATTCAGAAAGGAATTCAAATTCAATTTCAGACGGAAATCATTGAACATGTTATATCACGTAAGTTCCTAGGTGTTTTGTTTCATGAAACTCTAATTTGTTCTTTCCATGTGCAGAGAGTAAGAATGGAAATCTCACGATCTATCGGGATTATCTATAGACTTAAACCTTTACTGCCTCACTGGGTAAAAAAACTGCTTTATTATACCTTAGTTAATTTACGTCTTCACTACTGTCTTCTTTGTATGAGAACCTTTACAAAACCAAATATACAAACCATGCACATGTCCCAGAAAAAGGCCTTACGCTTAGTCGGCCGGAATCACTCTGGTCCACTCTTTGGAAAGCACCGAATATTTACTATTCAAAATGTTATAAAGAAGTTAACTTTATTAACTTATATTCAGATCAATTTAGAACCAACTGCCTTTTTAAAAAACTATTTCTGCAAAGAGCATCCATACGATATTCAGCACACGAGCTACACAAGGCAAAAAATACACACAAACTATGGCATACAAGAATTAGATTATCGAATACCCTGACTTCTAAATGACCACCCTGATTTCATGCTCATTATTCAGGGAGGTACGTCTGTGCAAGCTTTAAAGAAAAACATAAATGTGTATCTATTGTCACTCCAAAAGTAACGAGTGTTTTCTTCTTTTTTTCGTGCTCAAATGCTGTTTGTTTTTTTTGTTTTTTTTTTTTTTTTTTCAGCGTGTATCTGCAGGTTTGGGGAATTTTTTTCCCTTTTTTTTTTGCTGTAGAGATGGCTGGTTGACTTGCATCTTGCTGGTGTCGTTTTTCTGCTATTTTGTTGCTTGTGGCCTCATTGTTTGCCATGTTTGTGCAGGCTTAAAAATCAATATTCTTCATTGTTTTTTTTTTTTGTTACGGCGTGGGGACAATCAGGATTGATTTCCTTGGTTTTGTCTTTGTATGTAGTGTTTTATTTTACTGCTTATAGATATTCATGTTTTATTTGTCCTGATTAAGTAGTTTTTCGTCCTCTGTCAGACATTTGTTTTGTCCAGGGCATGCTGGACGGTCTGGCCATGAAAGGGGGGAGGGTGGGGGGGGGGGGGGGGGCCTTTGGTCACGGACCCCCAGAGAACTGCATTCCTTGACGGTTGTCTCAATAAACTTTGAACGTGTATTGTACTCGAAATGTTGACCAGTTCGCACCTACGAAAAAGTGGTACAAGGAACCCCATTATACCACAACGCAGAAATACGAGCCAAAAGAAATTAAAATAATTCTCAAAGAACTTATGAATTTCTTTCTTAGTTGAACTTTCATCGCTACTACTTTTTTCCTGAAGATCATTTGAAACTTGTGTGATCGTCAATGCCATTCTTGGACACCGTATTTGGTCGTGGAGCGCGGCACTGACCAAGTCCGGGAAGGGCGGTTGCCATATGGTGGGAGACTGCAAACAGAAAACCAAACCAAATACGCTTCCGGAGTGTTGTAAGGACCTTTGTTTATAAAATAAATATATTTTAAGTGTGATATATATTATATCAAGTTTTTGAAACCACGATTTCGTGGGATGACCACACCCGACATTACACATGATTCGTATTACCCTTTCTTGCATTATATAAAGCATGCGAGTATTCGTTTTCGTGGTGCTCCCAAAAAACAAAATTCAGAAATAGAGCACAACTGTTTATTGTATATAAGTATAAATAACCGATGCTGCAAGTATGTGACTGTATATGTACAGAGAGCCTACAGCTTTAGACAAACTTAACGTCATGTTTTACAGTTTCGCTCCTTTAGCATATGTTCATTAAAAATTAGGCCTAGTACCGTTACATTTTTTCACGATTTCATCATTGCGCGAACCAATAGATATTACTTGGCTCTTCACAGCACCTATTTTTTTCTCACAAAATGACCGCCTTGTTTTTTGCGACATTCCTAAGTAGTTTGTAATGGTCAAATATCTAGGCTCTTAAAACAAAAATTAGTTTGCACTTTTTATAATGGTGTTAGTTTTTGTTCATAAACAATAAGCTAGTTTCGTCTGCATATATTATGTAGTTGACATTATTATCTAGGTTTACGATATCATTTATATGAAAGGTTAAAAAGAAGACGGCCCAGAATAATTCCTTGCGGCACACGTGCCTTAATTTGGCGCACGCTTGAGTGTTCTCCATCAATATCAACGTATTCATGATGATCTCGTTGGTTGCTTTCGATTAGGTATCAAGCTACACGCCGGACGCCCCAGTGGTTGTTTTTTTTTTTTTTTTAGTAAGGTGCAGTGTTGCGTAATGCCCCCCCCCCCCCCCCTTTCATTCCAATTCCATTCCGGGGAATTCGAGTTTGCGAATTCCCCGAAATTCCATTACAGGGAAATTCTATTCCTTTAAACTCCTCGCAATGGAGACACTTGGTCCATTCCCAATCCTGGAATGACTGAACTCCACCATTCTATTCCTCTCATTTCTAAACTTGAAAAAATGAAAATCTACAGGCACATTGTGTTATTGAAAAACGCCGCATGAAGCTGCTGACGTTATTAAAGACGGATACGACTGAAAAAGTATGCAAAAGCTTCCTCAAATCACTCTTGATCCCGCAATCTAGCGTAAAAGGCCCGCGAGTCGCAACAAACGCCAAAAATTAAAACCACCCATTTGCTTCGCAGACGGATTGTATGCACTCCACATGTGCATGGTTAACATTTTGTTTGTTTGATAAGGTTTAGAAATGTTTAGTTTGTGCGCGGCGCAAGAAGACGATATCTCTGCTTCGAATACTTGCAAAACAGCACCCCTAGTGCTCTGTTAGAAGCGACACCGCGCATACCTGCCCCAAATCTCCATGCACTGCGGCAAGAACAAGAAACCGCTGACAAAGCCTAATCGGTATACGGCGCCAGTTCAAGGGAGTGCAATACCATAATATGAAACTTGCCTTAAAATGCGAACTTTCACGTTTCCTGTGTTATTCTTGCTATTTCTTCTCATATGCAATCGAATTCTTTATTTGTTTTCTACAAAAGCACTAAATCATCGGCTGGGTTAAACGCAGGATATCGAACCGGTCATTATTCCGGTTCAGTTCGGGTTTGGGTTTAGTAGCTTAGCGTTTTGTTCCGGTTCGGTTCTCGTTCAGTGATGCTTGTGAAATAACGGCTCGGTTTCCGGTTCCACCAAGCTCAAACCAGTTCATACTATGGCTGGGCAATTGATCGATTAACCTACCGATTAATCGATTAATGCTTTAATCGCGATTAGTTTGTTTAGCCGGTTAATCGGTAAAATTTTGACGAACCAAAATTCAATAAAAATGAAATGCTTTCATCAAGCAGACATGGACGAGCACACCTATATGAAGTGAAAAAGTTAGGTAAAGTATTAACTTAAGGTTAACTGTAAGGAGGAGATCTGTAACTTCAGACATGTGCAGAATGTTACACATGTCCCAGCGACTTCAATGCCGTGCGAGTGTCCGTTTAGCGCAGCAGAGACTACTGTAAGCAATCAAAGGAGGTCGAAAGTCCCGGTGAATATAAATTGGATTGGATTTGAAAACCTTTATTGTTGGCTAGAGTTTCAGGTGGGTATGCTGATCTTGCTAGGTGGCCGTCAATGGAGACTGGCGGCGACCTCTTGGGCTCTAGTCACGGCCTGGATTTGGGTTTCCAGGTCGGAGCTGAGCAGCAAGTTCTCCCACGGGCCCGGGTGCTCGAGCCTCTGGAGCGATAATGGTGGGGGATCTGCCGGACAGTCCCAGAAGATGCGGTCTACGGTAGCTTTGCCACCGCATTTGCTGCAATCGGGTTTAAATCTATCTGGGTATGCATGGCTTAAGACCGCGGGGTTAGGGAGAGTTTTAGTTTGGAGTTGTCTCCATAGTAGCTCCTGTTCTTTGGTTAAGTTCTTATGCGGAGGTGGGAAAGTTAGCCTTTCGAGCCTGTAGTGTTGAGTGATCTCGTGGTAGGTGTTAAGGCCGTCTCCTGTCAATCCGACGTCCGAGTTATCATCCACTGCTCGGCCGATAGATCCTCGAGCTTTATCGTGGGCAGCCTCGTTCCCCGGGTTTGTGGTGTGAGCCGGCACCCAGACCAATTCCACGTATTGCCTGTTTTTCGGGTAATTCTCGAGAATTCCGAAGGAGATGGGAGATATGCGGCCCTTGGCGAAATTGCCAATGGCCGCTTTTGAATCACTGACAATCACCCTCGCTTGCGAGTTTGTTAGCGCCAAGGCGATTGCCGCTTCTTCGGCTATTTCGGAAGAGTTTGTAGGTACAGTCGCGTTTGCTACGAGTTGGCCCTCCTCGGTCACCGCGGCGATCGCGTACGCCTTTTTGGGGGTTAGGTAAGCGGCCGCGTCCACGTAGACGACGTCCGTTCGGCCTTCGAATTTCTTGGCTAGGGCTTGCGCCCGGGCCCTGCGTCTGCCTTCGTGGTGGGCGGGGTGCATGTTTTTCGGTAATGGTTTTACCGTGATTGTCTTTCTGACGTTGGACGGGATTTTGCGGGTGCCCGCGTTGAGTGGTGCCGCGTTTATTCCCAGTCTTCTCAGGACCGCTCTACCTGCATTGGTGCGAGCGAGCCTGAGCTCTTGCATTCTCCGATGGGCCTCAGTCAGCTCGTCTAGCGTGTTATGTAGGCCAAGCTGCAGCAGCTTGTCGGTGGAGGTATTGATAGGTAGACCTAGGGCTGCCTTGTAGGCCTGCCTGATGAGTCCTTCGATTTTGAGTTTCTCGGCGATGTATAATTGTAGATAGGGGAGGGCGTAGGTCATTCTACTGATGACAAACGCCTGCACCAATCGGCATAGATCGTTTTCCTTAACGCCTCTTCTCCTGTTCGCTATGCGTCGGATCAGTCTAATGGTCTGGTGGACCGAGACGTTTAGCTTTTCGATGACTTGGGTGTTATTTCGGTTCTCTTGAATGATCATTCCAAGGATCCGGATGGAGGTGACTTGTTTAATGACTTTGCCTTGCACGTGTGCGTTTATGTTGGCTGGTGAAGGGCTGGATTTTTGTCCCCTTGGAATGTCTCTTTTAATTAGGAACTCCGATTTGGGATGAGAACATTCCAACCCTACCGCTTTGACGTAGGCTTCTATGGTATCGACTGCCCTTTGTAGGGTCTCTTTTATCTCCCCATTATTTCCTGTAGTGATCCAGAGGGTGATATCGTCTGCATATAAAGTGTGTCTGAAATTTGGGATGGCCTCGAGTTGCTTCGGTAATTCTACGAGTGCAAGATTAAATAGAAACGGCGAGAGTACCGATCCCTGTGGGGTTTCCCGACACCCCATGCGAAAGGGTTCCGAGATTGTCCCACCGATCAATATTTCTGCCGTCCTCTCATCCAGAAACGATCTTACGTAGTTGAAGGTTCGGGATCCTGGATTTAACCTCGATAGGTTAGTGAGGATGGCCTAATGTGACACGTTGTCAAAGGCCTTGTTTAAGTCCAATCCGAGGATGGCTCTCGTGGTCGAGCTTTTGGGGATCACTTCTTCGCTAAGTTGGAGCATGACATCCTGCGTGGACAGGTGGGCTCTAAATCCCAGCATGGAGGGGGGTAGGAGGTTGTTATCCTCCTCATATCCCTGGAGTCTGTTTAGAACCACGTGCTCCATGAGCTTCCCTAGGCAAGAGGTAAGGGAGATAGGTCTTAGGTTTTCGGTTATTAGCTTCTTGCCTGGTTTAGGTATAAAGATGATTCTGGCGTGTTTCCATTCTTGGGGGATTTCACCATCCTGCCAGTACTTGTTGATTAGGTCAGTTAGGGCCATCACTGACGTAAGGTCTAGATTTCTCAGCATCTTGTTTGTGACGCCGTCGGGCCCCGCGGCTGATGTTGTTTTGAGTTGGCTCATGGCTTGCCATACTTCCGCTGTGCTCACTTCCTGGTCTAATTCTGGGTTTGGCTCACCCTCGTACCAGGTAAGTGGGTCCGTGGACTCCGTGGTGTTTAGGTATCTATCCTTGAGTTCTTTGATTAAGTCTTCTGTGTTGCCTTCATGTTGGTGCACTAATTGAGCGAGTCTATTGCGTTGAGCCGTTTTGGTCTGTGTGGGATCGAGTAAGTGTCGTAGCAGAAGCCACGTATTTTTCTTACCCAGATGCCCGTTCACGCTGTCGCATACCTGTCCCCACTGCTGTCTTTCAAGCTCGAACGCGTACGCTTCAATTTTCCTTTCTAGCTGTGTTAACCTCTTTCTGAGGGTGCGATTGTGTTTTTGATTTTTCCACCTTAGTTGTAAGCTAAGGTGGGCTTCCCACATGTGTTTCAATTTAGGGTCGGTCGTGTGTTGCGAGGTTATGGCTTCTGTTTCTTCTGTGGTGGCTTTTACGTCTTCTTTCAGGGCGCGGGTCCACTCGTTCAGGTTGCCGATTTCCTTTGGAGCGGTTTTGTCCCTAATTTTACGGAAGTTGTCCCAATTCGTTAATCTCGTTTTTAACGGAGGATGTTTAAACGGGGCCGTCTGGAAGGTCGTTTCCACTATATAGTGGTCACTTCCCAACGTGAGGCCCGTATTTGTCCATATGGCTGAGTTAATGTTTTTACTCAGGGCAAGATCGGGGGCCGTGTCCGTGCTGACGCTATTGCCGATCCTAGTAGGCTCTTTGACGTCGTTAAGGATCGTCATACCCACGTCTTGTATAGACTGCCATAGCGCCGTTCCTTTGATATGCGCTTTCCGGTAACCCCAGGCAGGGTGGTGCGCGTTGAAATCGCCTACCACTACGAGTTGAGATTTCCCTGCAAGTTTTACGGCCTTACGGATAATGTCAGAGGTTGCTTTTGTTCTGTCCTTGGGTGAACTGTAGACGTTAAGAATGTAGACGTTTCCATCTCCCTTCTTACGCGGCGGGATTTCCACTAGCGTGTGTTGGACCTTTGTGTCCTCGATTTCGTGTTGTATGGCCGCGATGTTGCGTTGAACGAAAGTCGCAGTGACCGAGACTGGTTTTTTCGGGTCTGTGTTCAGGGGAATGAAAGGCGTGTAACCCGTTAATTTGATCGGGTGACTGGCTTCTTGTAGTGCTATGACATCTGGTTTTCCGGATAGTTGCTGAATATGGAGCTGCAGGTTGCCACGTTTGTTTTTGTATCCCCTGCAGTTCCACTGCCAGACCTTAATCTCCTGAGGTCGAGGGGCCATATTGAATTGTTTGAGGAAGGTTACATGGTTGTTGCTGCACGAGCATTTGCACGGTCACTTCTAGGGCCGCGAGGCGGTCGAGTGCCGTGAGGCGTTGTAATATTTGTTGGAGGGTCTCTCCGACTAGTCTGAGACTGTCTTTGGTTTCTTGGTTGTCTTTTTCAAGTTGATCGAACCTTTCGTCTTTGCGCATAGGTGCCTGAGAGGTGACGGTGGTTTTTGGTTTGGGCTGCGGCTCACCGTCTGGGGATGCCTGGCCTACTCTCTTAGCGTGAGCGTCTAGGCCTGTCGAGGCCTGTCTCTTTAGCGTTCCGCGGTTAGCGTCCGCATCCATCGCATTGTTGGTTGCGATTTGGGTAGGAGTAGGTGGAGCCGATCTCGCTGCTGCCGGTGTGTTGAGGGTGGTAGAATTGGGACCTGTTTTGACGAGCTTTTCAAGCTCATCTAGTTGCCTACGGAGTGCAGCATTTTCCTCTTTCAGTTTTCTAGTTTGCTCCAGAAACTCGCGCTTCCCAGCGTTCGCCTGGGAGACCCTGGATGCCCAGCTCACCTGTTTGTCGGCGTTCTGGGTGGTGCTGTTGCCTCTTGAGGAGGGAGGTTACTTGCGCTCGTTGCTCTTGCTTCTCGAGCTGTTTCTTCCGCGGTCGTCCAGGGGTGGGTAGGAGATAGACCAGTCCCTCGACCGACTTTCGCTGCGGCGTCGGCGCGACGACGGTGTTCTGGATCTTGAGCGCCGCCCGGGGTTGTCGTCGTCTTCCGACGAGAGCAGGGAGTACCGATCTCCTGTCGGAGGCCCCTTGGCCTGGAGTTTCTTGCGTTTCTCGACGAAACGGTGATTGCAGTTACGGCTTCCCGTAACGTGCGGACGTTCGCAGATGATGCACTTGGCCTCGCAGTTGGGTTGCTCACCCTCCTCCGGTGGCGGGTGCTCCTCTCCGCAGCGATGGCAGCGTTGGCTTTTCGGTCGGTAGCACACGTCGGCTCGGTGTCCGACCCTGCGACAGTTGTGACATGTTTCGACCCGTTCTTTAAACGGATGGCAGGTGAAGAGGTCTCCTTGGAAAATCATTTCCTTCGGTGGTTTGGTGCCCTCGAAAGTGATGACGGCCGCTCTGGAGCGTCCCATGCGGCGTGCGTTGACGATAGGAAGTTCTGGATTTTCCGTGATGCAGTAATGGAGAATTTCGTCGGGCGTCTCGTTGCCGAGGGCTCCGGAAATCACCACTCTTACGGATTGTTCGGGCGTGGGGAAGTACGCCGTGACTGGGTACTCTTGATTGTTCATTGCGAACCCTGGCAGGCTCCGATAGGCATCTGCTCGTTCTTTCACGGGAGTGCTGATCGTGAAAGTGTTGTTGTAGGGGTTGATCCGCAACCTGTCCTTCGCGAAGATTTCTTGAGGCGGGAGGTTGAGCTGCTCGCAGATCGCCTTGAGTAACTGTCCCGGGGTAGTCATGCGGAGGTTTAGGTTACTCGGCCTGACTACGACCTTGCGGTCGTCTTCCGGTAGGCGTGGGAGGGGTTTTCTTCTACGTCTGGTTGACGGTTTGTTGTGGTTGGTGACAAGTGAGGACTTGCCTGTCTGTTGGGTGGGCACGGGGGTTGTCGATCCGGCCTCCGGCTGCGTTAGGCATAGCCGTTCTTCTTTTTTCCGAATCCGGGTTTGGCGTGCTCTTTCATATTTTCCGCTGATGGTACTCCATCCCTCTTCGGAGAGGACTGCGGGGGTGATCGTCTCGCCTTCCACGGCGTATGGCATCCTGGCAGCAGCTCTGGTAGCCCGCGGGCACGGCGGCGGTCCTCAGGCAAAATTACGACCTCCGACGCCGGGATGGGGTGGCTGCTTCGGAGTTTTCAGGCTCCATGGCGAGGCAGTATCGGGGGCCAGGGCGTGCCTCGCGCCAGGCTAGGTGGTGGGCCTGCCGCGCCGAGCGCCGGCAGGCCCACCACCTAGCCACCTAGCCTGCAGGCCCACCAGGTTGAAACGAGACTCCGTGAATATAAACGAACATTTTTTTTTTGCCTCACGGAGCTGAAGTAATAATGTGTGAGTGTGAGTGTTTTTGAACTGTTCTCAACTGTATATTGAAGCTGATTCATAAATAAAATTATTGCGTCGTTTAACACATATCCAGCAAAACAAAAAAATATAGATGCAATTTTTATTTTTAATCAATATTATTATGCATGGCAATGAACGAGACCGATTAATCGATTCATTAATCGATTAAAGGGTGGCGATTAATCGGGTTAAAAATTTTAATCGACGCCCAGCCCTAGTTCATACCCGTTCTTAAAAAGGAGTTCACAGTTCCCAGTCGTTATGAAGAAAAGGTGAGTCTGAGACGGCGTCACCTACATTAAAAAGAATTATGTCATCAGATGCCGTGCTACGGAAACGACGAAAACAAAACAAATGTATGCTTAATTTCGTTTTGTGATCTTCAGTTTTTAACGCAAAGACCGTTTTATAAAAATTACGTATTAGATACTTTACTACGTGTTAATACTTACTACATACTTTACTACATACTTTACTTAAATTACATACACTGTACTCCCATGTGAAGTCAATCAGCCAGCTCGCACAGTGACACCATGACGTGGTAGCACGCCGCGTACTTGCAAACTAACCACAAAAATAGATTAGTAATTAGTTGTTTAGGCAGCAGGAGTTTAATCTGACAGAGTACGGCGACATTGCTACCGACCGTATATGAAATGATAAATTCATTCAGTGCAGTAGGACTAAATAGACTGGTGTCTTTAGCGGACATCACGCAGTTTTGATACACGAACCACGCCGGTACAATGTCTTTTTGTTTTTAATGAAAATAATAATTTTGTACTGTTGTTGATTAGTCAGTAGACGTTTTTCATTGCTTAATGCCTGCTAAGTATTTGCATTGTATAAGTTCTTGTGCATATTGTTCTCAATTGTTATGTACCTGTGGGGTGCTGAGGACCAGTGAAGCTGCTTCTGCAGCTTTTTTTCCTTAGCTCCCACCATATTTGTATGGTAAAATAAAACTATTATTATATTGTTTATCCAGGTAGAAACGGCAAACTACTCACACCGCACGTCCGAACGACTTGCTCGAATGACAGAGTTGAAGACGAGAAAGGCAGCGAAGGCCGATCTAAAAACAATTAAAACAAAAAAGGACAAAAAAAGCAAAAGAGAACGGGGGATTTTCTGTTTCTAGAAAACGCACGCACAAAAGAATGAAAGACGTTTACATTTCCCTGTAATGCCGAATTAGAGCGCAGGTCTTGAGGAGGAGAAGGGGAGGGTAGGGAAGGGAGGGTATGCCCCACCTCCTCCTCCACTCCTGCTACCCTCCCAGTTAGCGGGAAATTTTCCCTACATTTACCTCTAAGTGCTGTGGAAAAAAAAACACCCCGCTAAATATATCGGGAAAAGTTTTCCGCTAAATATAGCAAAGCAAAAAAAAAAAAAAATTTCCCGCTTAGTTTCGCGGGAAAATTTTCAGCTTAATTTAGCGGCGAACTGTTTCTGCTATATTTAGTCGGGAGATTTTTGCGTAAATTTAGCGGGGAATGTTTTTCGCTAAATTTAGCGGGGAAATGTTTCGGTTCGTGTTCTGTTCGACACACTGGTTAAAAGCGACATGCTAATCGTGCATGATAACAACAGCCGCTTTGTCGCGTTTCGCGGCGTCAGGGACGACACCTTCCGTCTACAATTATTAATTTTTGGTTACTTTATTTAAGGTGCGCAATTTTTATCCTCGAAGGAGCATAAGCCAGGGAGACAATCAAGCCGTCAGTCACCTCTAGTGCGATGGTGCTGCTTTAAGAGCCACTTACCGTACGCCAACGAATGGCGCCCTCGGCCCGTTGGTCCTAGATGAAAATCGACACAGCCAGCATAAGAAATGAGACCATTCCATTCACACTCCATTCCGGGCAAAAAGCACCTAATTCCATTCCCGTTTCAATCACCCGCCATTTCATTCCCATTTCACTCCAGGGTCGCGAAATTGCGGAATAATCCCAGAATCCCCACGTAGCACCCAATGTCGTGCGAACATTCTCTGGGTGTTCTGAATGTTGAAGGAACGTTAAAGCACCATTCGGAACGTTCTAGAAACGTTCGTATGCGAACATTCCCTACAAGGTAAGCTGCTCAACATTCTAGGAACGTTCGTTGGCGAACATTCGTATGCACAATGTTCTCAGAACATTTCGCTTGCGAACATTCCTAGAATTTTCGCAGGTGAAGCCAACTTTACGGAGCTCTCACGCAGCCTGTGGTTCGAAACACCATCCACTATATGCCACTTTGTGCCAAAAATATGTAAATTAAGAGGAGTTTCTGGAAACTTAGCATAAGGGATCAGTTTTATTTTATATGAGCCTACCGAGGAATGTGATATAAGGTGTAGGAGAAAAGCAATGGTTTTCAAAACTTGATAATGAACTTGGCACTCATTGCGTATGTAGAGGTGCAGTTTTGAATAGACCCGATTTTTATCATGTGGAGTTCAAAACTTTGAAAACGGCTATATCCTGCAGTTGAATGTGGGGTGCCATGTGTATCTGTTCTTAAGCTCGGAGTGAGTAATCGGTTATGTACGCATCACATTTTGAATGAAAGAAGTTGACAAGTGTCAGATAGGAGTAAATTGTCGTTAGTACATGCTCAGGCTAGTGCGCTAGGAAAGCGGGAATCTTGTTCCTGCGCCTTGTAAAATATCTTTCGATTAAAAAATATTGATCGCCCTGTGAGGAGCTTTACCACATCCATATATGTAGTATGGCTCATTGGTGCTGCGGTGAGATGTTTCGGTGGCGCCCTCGTTTGGTTACCTTTCGTGACGTCATTACCTTGTGAACGACAAGTTCGATGGTGTTTCGTGGAAGCCTGAAATCATAGCGCTCTCCGTCTAAATTGAAGTTCTGACATTCCTCTTACTTCCGTCGATGATACATCCTTTGCTGACGTCATAGTCTGCATTCGGCCAATTGTGGTTTTTCTTCTTGTCTTCAGAATAGATACCTGAAACTACCATAAGCATTATTTCATGAATGTTGATTTACTGTTCTGAGAATGTTCTGCAAACATTAGTCTGCTTTTCGAAACGTTCTTAGAATGTTGTGAATGTTTATTCAATGTTCTTTCAACGTTCTGCAAACGTTTCGTGGAGAATGTTCCCCAGATGTGATGGATAAGTCTCTCTGCTACGTTCTAAGAGCATTTAGAGAACGTTCCCAGATACATTCGCAAACGTACCGAGAACGTTGCAAATGTTCTTGCTAATGTTCTTGGAATGTTCTTCAGATGTTTCTGTGCTACTTGGGTCATTTCAACTTCGCAGTGGCAACTCCGCAACATTGGTAAGGTGTTATGGTGGAGGTGATTGAATGCCTTCGAAAAATCAATAATTATCCCTAAGTTAGCCGTTTGCTTTCGATGTTGCTCAATATTTTACTTTATTTATCTGAGTATACTACCGGACAACTTTTGAGGGCCAAGGTATGATAAGACAACATCAAAAACAATCAATTAGGCGAATAAACACAAAAACAACAATTAACATGTAGCTTAGTCTTTGGTGCCAGAAAAACGTTCATCAACTGCAGTTGCAAATGAAGTGGTAGAAACAATCGCAGCCACAATTGGGGGCGACTCATTCCACTGATAAACAGAACGAGGAAAAAATCAGCAACGGAACTCAAGGAGCGAATTCTCGTGCTTCTGCCTCTTATCACGACTCGCGTTATACTGCAAATAATCATCAAAATTTAAACAAGCTTCATTTTGCCTTATATACTATTCAAACATTTCAAGCGCTTTACTTTCTTTCGACATGATAAAATAGACACTCCAGAGGCGTTGTACAAGGCTGTCACGTCCGACACTTTGCCGTATGAGTTATAAATACATCTAAGAGATTTTTTTAAGGTTTCCCAATTGATCAACGAGCGATTGTGAGTGCGGGTCCAATATGATGTCAGCATATTCCAGCTAAGTTCGATTCAGCGATCTGTAGGCCGTGAGCATTGTCGCAGGAGTACAGTGACGCATTTTCCTAGGTAACGACCACAGTTTACTCAACGCTTTTATGATAATCTGCTCAATATGAATAGCCAGTTTAAGTTGGACGTGATAGTAACACCCACAAATATAATTTATCTTTGCTTAAATATCTTTTTCAAATGTATCGAGCTACGTTTGAAAAATCTATTTGTATTTCAGTAGTGAAACACGTTTACCATATATCGATTTATTGCGGTGCTCTTTCATGATTGGTATCCTGTTACATTTGCTTCCGAAAGTTAATTGTCGGCTTTTTATGATAACCTGAAAACCATTTGTTTGGTGAGCTCACCGCATAGCCCCCACTGCAGGGGAAAGTATACGTGCGAAAATCAACGCAACCCAAAACCAAATTCCGGGAAGGTAAGTTGCTTGCAACGCCCATCTGGCTCTGTTCAGATAAGATCAGACACTCACGTTTGGACGTATTTTTTGTTTGTATTAGTTTTGTATTAATTACTTTTTAACGTATGCAGAGAACGAGGTCAAAAAGATTTTGCTAAAAAGCATGATATTTGAAGAGAAAAAATGTTGAGTGTGAAAGAACGCCATACTTAATGTTTTAAGTTGTCGTTTATGTCGTGTTTGGCGACACCAACTACGCAAACTACTAATATCAGAATCTAAATTATTTTGCAGCAATAACAGATCATAGAAACTATTCATTAATATATCTACAGCATTGTGTAGGTCATATCTTCCGCGTCAAAAATGCGCAAACATGACTCCTTCGATGTTTTGTCATTTTATTTCTCTGCCGTTATCTAAAAAAAAATGGAATAGCTACAACATTAAACCTTACGCCATAAAATCTTATTAAAACGTTCTTTCGAATGTTATATAAATATTTGCTTTCTATCACAAATTTACATTTTTATGTAGCTCCGAACGTGGCCAAAAGTACAAAGTTAAAACATTTCAAGGGGAAATTAAACAAAACAAAAATCTTTTTTTTTTGTTTTATAGTTACAGATTTCCACCAAACTCTTGTGCTTATTCAGAAAAAAAAAAAAAACATGTCACATCGTTTTGTTTCCTTCAAAGTTACAGCGCTGCAAAGTGCACCTTCCACGCCGGCATTTTCGCCCAATGCCACAGACGAGATTATCCTTTGATTCCGCGTATTTTATGACTAGATAAGTCTTTTTTTTTTTGCTGTATTCTGGTATTGGGCTAAAGTTCAAATATTCTACTAATTAAAAAAAAATGCCTGCGTTGCTTTCCCTTTAAAATAATATAACCAAAAGCCTGTTTCTCCCATTAAAATTACAAGTTTAGGAGCTTTCGCTGAAATTTTTTTCACAAAAGCGGGGCAAAAACAAATATAATCACTGCTGCAATATTTCTTTTTTAGAGTACGTAGTTGAAAAGTAAGTACGGTTGTGGAAATTATGTAAGAATATTTATATTTATATTCACAATGACGAGGGAATGTTTGCGCCAAATCTTATTACACTGCAATTCATGACGGTTGTATGTCCATTAAGGTAAACCTGCGACTTCACTGACAGACTTTCAGTGAGACGTCCGTTAAGATTAACAACATTTATAATTATAAATAATTATAAATATAAAAAAAACACATTTATAATAAAGAAAAGTAAAGAGTAAAGCTATCGAGCGCACTAGATGCCCGCGTTGGCAAGAGAAGTCTTGAGAAGTCCGTCTTTTGTCCCTCTTCATTCCAGACCGACGAATCTCACGAAGCACTCACATGTGCTGCAATAATTCTAACGAGTGCGAGGAAACCAGTCAACTCTGAATGGGACTACAAAAAGGAAATGTACGAAAAAGGAGAATTTTGCCCGATCCTCTTCGGAGAATTGAAATCGAGATCTTTATACGCTGCGAAAATTTCTCTGCTTTGCTATCTTCTTTTTGTGTTTACTAAAATAGTCAGCGCAGAATACAAACGGACGCTGTAAGTCTCTTTCGTGGCTGAAGGCGTTCTGTCAACTGTACTGGACTGGCAACCACTTCGTTTGTTTATGACCGCAGCGCACGTGTTGTCTCGTCTCGCGATCACAAGACTCCGCGACTTCCCGAAAGCATGGCAAGTGAGAGAAAAAAGGAAAAATAATGCGTAATTAGCTTTTTTATGAAGCAACGTAGAGTGTATGCAGCCTAAGCATGTGGCAATCAGCTCCTCCGAGAAGAGTGGCGTACCAGGAAAAAAACAGGCGATAATTGCCTGTGCTCTGCGTCCCATGCCGTCTCTGGTTCCCGTAAAGCCCCTTTCTAGGTTGACGAAGGGGGCCACCGCCGGCTTGTGAGATTTGCTTTCTGTCTGAGCCGCCGCATTTCTGATATAGCGCTGATTAGGTCGGTGCCACTAGCATTGCGCGCGTTGCTTTTTGGGCTTGCGGCATTTCGCTTTTGACTCCGGCGTTGGCTCCTGCCAACGATAGTATATTGATAAAAGTGTTGCTTAGCACCGATGCCGCCAGCGAGTCAAAGGGATAGCACGTCCCTCTTCAAACTGCGTGCACGTTGAGACAGAGTTACAATGGATGCCCTTCAATCCTCGTGACTCTCAAATTGGTTTCATGGGCGGCCGAAGGGGTGTTTAGGCTTAGCGGCTTTGCTTTGCTTTTAGATCTGTCACGTTGAACGATGCAAGGCGAGAAAACAGCTTCCGCGTAGGTAGAACGCCCTCGTTTAAATACACCGACAACGTGATTATCGACTGTTTTGGCGGTATATATTCAGGCTTAGTTTTATCCGCTGTTTCAGGAAGAGCTCGGAGCAACGTAACTGAACGAGTGATGAATTCCACAGGTGGATACGGAGCGCGTTCCGAAATCCGCGAGGGACGCAACATTCTGCTCCGTGGGACCCGCTCCGAATCGACAAGCGGAAGGTGGACTCGCATTTTTGGAGCCACCCACCGACCCGCGCGAGACGTGCATGATCTTTTCTGAACAAAGTCATCTAATCTTTCCACTTTGGTGTAGCAAACGCTGGAAAAGATGCGGGTGGAGGATGCATTCATCAATCATTAACAGTGGCAAACTTGTAAGCGCTACTTTATCTTTTACGTTACAACAGGTTCCGTGCAGTTCATTGTGCCTTACTGCAGAAAGGTTCGGCTCCGTTGTTCAACCTCCGCGCCTCGGGTACTCAAAAGCACTTTAGACGACAGCTTTAGGCGCACCTTTGCAGCCAAGCAATGCTCATTTCGGGCAGACGACCTTTGTCAAGCATGGCAGGCAGTCGGTGGCCTTAATCACATATATGTGTCACTGGGGGTAATAATATATTAGCGGCATTCGGGTTGGTAGTTTTTGAATAAAGGAAGAGTCTATGGTAACGGGTGGTGCATAAACTGCCAGAAAGTAAGAAACACAGGCTCTTTCAAATGCATTCGCCACGAACTTCCACCATTGGTTAAAAAAATATTTTTATGTGTATTTTTATATTTATTCGGGAATACTTTTTTACCATTTTTGGAGGAGTATCTCCTCGATATGCCTTTCAATAAAAGACAATTATATCTCAGTATTTGTATTCCAAAATATTTCTTGGAGTATATCTGCCTAACCCTAAACAGCGCCAAGCAGCAAGACATAGAAAGGTAAATAAACTTGCAAACTGCAAGATGGGAAGCATATTCATTTTGTTGTTTACAATCGTATGTCGTGTCAAGCCTGCAAGATAACGATCAGGCTTATAGCCAATTCGGGTCACCAAACTTGCAGAACCTTACGAAGAGGGGGTTGTTTATTAAAGTGTGCGAGAATGTCTTACGTCTTTAGAGACATGACCATGTAAAGAAATTTAATTTTTGAGGTTCGTTTCAGCATGGTCATAGATGCTTCTAGCCCACCGCCAACAAGCTTTCTTTTTTTGCTAAGTCATAGAGTAGGACGGAACATATCTCCTACTCCTGGTTCATTGTCCTTTGTAGCGCCAAATACGGCAGAGATCTGGTCTTAATTTCAGCAAAACTCCAGTTGAAGGGAAGGGCCAGAACTTATTAAAATCTTATCTTTGGCAACGCTAATCTAATCAAAAGATCGCATGCGCTATTTTTGATTTATAAAATGATGCATAAAAACCAACATAAGGATTTCAAAGCATTTTCGTCTATCAACAAATTGCCTAGTGAATCCCTTTAGCAAAGGGAGTCGCACTTACGTATTCTGAAGTGCGGTCGAACACCGGCATTCAGAAAAATCAACCAGCGAAAGCACGCGAGAAAAATGTTGTGAATAAGAGGAACCAAAACTCTGGGCCTTGTACTTTTTGGGTTGACCATAGAGTTCATATAGCTAATCTAGAAAATAAAAGGGCTATCACCTTTACGAGCATTTAGGCCACCTCGCAACGGCGGGACATCGGGACAGACACTTATGGTCACGATGGTCTCAGACTGCTGGCCAAGCTGTACTAAACATAAAAAAGTTATAAAATGATTTTTCATTGGTCATTTCGTTCTCTTTATTATGCTTACTTTCAAGGAACACACCGGACGCGTGTATTCTATATAGCGACACTAAAACCAACTTACCCGCAGCATGGCAAAACGAGCGGGCTTATTAAGATGGTGGACAGGGCAAGTTGGTTATTCATATTTATAATTTACAGTGCACAAGTACAATTCACACTTAAACGTGCACACTAGTAAAAGTGTGCATGTTTCAGTGTGAAACATGCAAACTTTAAAACAAAGTAAAACAAAAACACGATAACAGCCGATAGGCTTAATGCATCGTCTGTTTTCGTAAATCGCTTATTTTTCGCCCTCTTTTTTTCTAGTTCTTTCTTGGGTAATCAACGATGTCAGCGATGGTAATTTAACACGTTCCACACCAGCGTCTAACTTTCCGGTATTGAAAGACCTCGGTAGTTTACTTATGCCTCATCAACGCTGTTTTTACAAAAAAAAAAAAAATTATTCTTCTAGACCCATATGCTGCTACGTCCTCTGTAAACAATCGAAGAAATCGGGTGTGTATACTCTCCCGCTAGACGCTTGGGAAAACCAATCATTACAATTTCTAAAGCAAGCTTGGTGATCCATGGGGCTCAAAACACCTTTAGACCTAGAAAATACACTCCGGTATTACGCTAAGCACGAAGTTTCACACGATTTCGTCATGATCAGTGCCACGGAGCACACTGCTTATTTTTCAGATTTATACATATTCTTACCCTCTTCATTCGTCCAGCTCCCTCTATAGACCTTTTCACAAGGTCGCCGCCAACGTGATTATCGTCACTTCCAGTATGGGCGAAAACATTGTTTTGCCGTCGCCAGGCCAATAGAATAAATTTAGGATACAAGCCTAACTGTCACATATTCTCGTTTTGTCTACCCACGATTTTGAATATTAATTACAGGTTGAAACCTTTAGTTATTTTTTTCGTCGCCCATACCGGGTACGCCTAGTAGGTTACTGGGGGCTAGAGTACACAAAAAAAATCTATACGGCAAGCAAGTGTTCCAAAATACGTCTATGGCGTATCGGCACGGAAGGAGGAGCACGCCAATCAAAGGAAAACAGAAATGACTGACAGGAAACATGCCATGACGAGCCGGCGCAGCGCGCGACTTTATTGCTTGAGGTTGGTCGGAGGGGGGGGGGGGGGGGGGCGGGGGGGGGGGGGAGGGGGGAGGGATTACACAAATGAACGAGATGCGCAAGGAGCAGACTACCTTGCACGTCCTATGGACCTTTTTTCGTTTACTCTCGTCCCCAGCCACCTGGTAGACATATCCGGTGGGGGCGACGAATAAGGAATACGACATTTCTACCTGCAAGTATACTAACGAAATAGAGGTGATTCAAACCTAGAATATCCCACGGTTATGATATATCCTGAATGTCGTCTACTGGCGTGGCGGCGGCAAAACAGTGTTTTCACCCATACTGGAACTGACGACATTTATGATGGCGGCGCCTTTGTAGAAACGGTGTATAGATTGCAGCGTTTGGCTGTCCCAAATTATTAGAGAGAAAGCAGAAGCAGCGGTTTTTTCCAGAGCGAAACGCTGTTCGCGTGGTGGGCTTTACATCAGCGTGACCCTGCTCCTGAGCGCAAAACAAACGAAGAACCAGTGCAGGTTGACGACGTAACAAATGCACTCTTTTGGTGACCCCAGCAATGTTCCGCAGTGGCGCTTGCTAAGGAACATTGTATTTTCCTGGTCAGTTTTGGATTTTCAAGAGGAAACAAAGATTCTTATCAAAGCTTACCTCACGTGCCTCCGAGCAGTTTTCGCTACTTGTTTGTCTAGTGGAAAAAGACCCTTCTCACATTTCAGATCCTGTTTTTGTCTTTTTCATATTTAGCTACATTTTACCCATCATGTTATTGAGCTGCTTGAAAAGATTGCCTCAAAAACCTCTGAGGGGTCTACCCCGTCTCAAACCATTGAGTATTATCGATGAGATAAAAAAAAAACGACTCCGGGATATTGCGACAGAATACAACCTAACTTATAGTCAACTGTGAGTTAGGTTGTGTTCAAAAATATGATGAGTGCAATATATATATCCAGAAACGTCAAGAAATGATCAGCATATTTTGCCTTAAAGGGATACTGAACCGAAATTTGGATTTCGCAAACTAAGGCCGCAGAAGCGTGGAACGGGAGGCTACGAACTCCAAAACATCAGTCATACATCGATATCTCAAATGGATGGCCGTACTTTCGGAAAAGAAGGGCGCGAGGAAGCGAGGTCTCTGACGTCACTGTCCTCCGTGAGAATTTGAGAATGAGGGGAAGCGGCCTCGCTTCTCTCCTCCTCGCTTCGGTTCACCAGCTCGACGGGATGAAGCGAGGAGGAGAGGGAATGGGAATCGTGACGTGCTTTGTCTCGTCGGCCTCGTCGGCCGTGTTCAATCGCAAACTTCTTTTCCAAAAATACGGCGATCCGTTGGAGATATCGCTGTAGGAGTGATGTTTTGGGGTTTTGCAGCGTCCCGCCTATCTATCCAGCCCTGATTTGTGAGCTCGAAATTTCAGTTCAGTATCCCTTTAATGCTGGGTTGAGGAAAAACCATTTATGATTTTATTCGATATACCACGTGAGAGAAAAAGTGATTTTCAGAATCATGAAGATATTAGGTACTTTGGTGTTAAAAACTGCTCTCTGGATATCTCCAATTTATAATTGATGCAGTTAGTAAAAATATTAACCTAAATATAGAATAGCGAAAGTGTTTTCGCTTGGCTTTCTCACTTCTCATATAGTTTGCTGTGTGGATTACCGAACAGAACGGCTGAGAATACCATTTTAGGAATTAAGCTGAAAGCTCTTGCGTTTGTGTGATTTGCATAAATCCAGGATTGTACTTTTATATCAAATATTTCTCAGATCTATTTTTGTAAAACAATAATCACAAGATAAATGCAACGAAGAGCCACGCTAATAATGTCAAAATGCTAAAATAAGAACTAACAATTCGGTGACACTGGTATGACTTTTGATGGTTAAATGTCATTGATGTGAACACAGACAAAATCAGGCACAATTCACTTAATACAAGCGCGAAGCTGTCAAACATGAGATGCTCAAATGGAAGCCAAATATAGTATATACAGGGTGTTTTTAAGGCTTTACATATTTGTTTAGAAATTCCCTGACAGCTACACTAAGGCGGTTTGAGTAGGCAAATTAGAGGGCCTGGGGGTCATAATATAGGTGAGTAATCATCACGATAAGTATGTTAATCGGCAAAAACCTGTTATTTTACTTTTTAATTATTAAAGACATGGACATATTGCTTCAATCAGGAACGTGCTGAGCGTCACCAAAAATCACTAAATTAGTAACATTTAAAAAACTATCGGTCGCGTATGAGCATGGGTCACGTTAAATGGTCCACTCGAGTAACAGGAGCAAGGCTAGTGGTGCAAATGTGCACCCGCGCAGTTTTTTATTATTTTATTATTCTCCTTTTCGCACCACCAGCATGCGCCCGTTGCACGAGTTTTAATTTCTGGCGCATCACCCCTCTCCCCACGCGTAGTCAGACTTTTCAATATTTACATAATTGGTGCTCTTTATAAGGCTCACCAAGGTTCTAATTAAAACAATTTGCCTCGTTTTAATAAACAAATGTAATTAACAAATTGTTGTTAATTATTTCACATGTTGTGACAATTAAGCTGTTATTCCTTGTCTATTGACTCAACTCAATTGAGCCGACGGGATTAGTCTAGATTTTCTCTTTTTTTTAACAAATGTCTAAAGCATAAAATAAGACACCCTGCATATTACCCTCCATGTTTAGTGTGTTCCAAGGTCTACACGAAATCCATGTCAGGCCAAAGTGTGGCGAGTTCTGTGCCAGCAGTCTCTCTTTTGAATTTCTCGTTCAGCCTTCTCAGTTGCTCGCGGGAAAAGTGGTTCTTCCAGTCCCCGATGATTCCCTTGCGGACGTAAATGACCTTCCTGGGTGCATCAGGTCCGGCCTGGCGAATGGAATCGTGGAAGCGCCTGAGTCCTCTCGAAGCGTTTGTCTCCAGTTCACACTGGAAAAACGAGTGGATCATGTCGTTGGTGTACTTCTTCATCTCGTCCACGTGACTGTACTTTAGGACCCTTTTCAATATCTCCTTGTTGTTCGCTAGCAGCGTCTCTTCGTACCCGTTGCCCATGAACCTAGCCACCTCCAGAACCGCCGTCTCAGGGTTGCGCTTTAGATCTTCGAAGACGACGAAGAGCACGTTCTTCTGGTCCTTGTGATTGTACCAGTCCCGGTAATACTGGAAGTAGTCGCCGTAGTCCGCCTCGCCACTCATGAAGTTCTCAAAAGAATCGTCGAAAGTTCCGTTGTACTCGTATCCCGGGAACATGAGCCAATGGTAATGAAGTGACACGATGACATCTCTGGGATTCCGAATCACAAGTATATACTTGGCATCTGGACTGAACGGAACCAGCTGATAAGGAAAGTGTGTCTTTATGGCGCCCGGCCTTTTCATGATTGACACGAATTCGGTGCCCATGAGTTCAATGTATGGGCTGGATAGGTAAAACTGTCCCGCGTTGGTTGGTGGTATTCCCTGATTCTGAATGAGGTACACTATGTGCTGCATCCAGGTAGTGCCGCACTTGACGTACGTCACAATGAACAAGTCATCTTTGGTGGGCTTGTATTTGGATGCCGCATCGACACACTCCGGCAGCAGAAATCCAGGAACGGGGACACCCTTGTAATCGATCACGGAAGGTGTCTTGCCCTTCTCTCGCACGGTTCCTGAAAAGATTCAGACGGAAAAACACTGCTTTCAACTGAGATGTTGTTTTCTTTTCGGCCGACAAAGAGAGGCCACGGCATACTATACGCTAGACGTATAGTCCACGTACAAGTGAAAACTGCCAATGTGCTTTCCGTCTTTTTCTTTCTACAGCAAGAACTTTACCACGAAGGATACTTAGAGGACGTGTGAACCGAGTGTATCCCTCCAAATCACATATGTACAGCTGAGCTTTGCTGAACGCCTGCGCTTGATGCTGATGTTTCCTTTGCAAGGGAGCCCCTTGTTCTTAATTCACCATGACATCAGCTATATTAATCGACTACACCGTATTCAGCCACCTTGAGGAAGGTGTACCGTGGAAAATAAAGGGTATCCGGTCGACACGTTGTCCCTGCTTGTCTAGGCGAGAACGTGCAATTACGGGTCACCCATCGGCCGTTAGCAAGGGGGCGATGATTGCAACTTTCTATATGATATCTCAAGACTTTCTGCATATTCGGCATCCTATAATAAGGGTATGTGATCTAAAGCATATTTCAGCTGGTCACTTAATCGAATTTCACCCTTGAGTTCAGTCGATTTCTATTTGTTACTTGAGATTATGCTTGAAGCAGTTATGTAGTTATTTCTTTAAAGCTTGAGTTCTTGAATCAGAAACAAATAAAATGTCATTTTTGCTAACACTGCTCCGTCACATTAGATATTATGTTTGTTTGTTTTTATTCGTAAAATGAGTCTGGTAAAACGGAGCCTTCTGCTCACCTTCGGCAAGCGGCATTAATTGATAAGTATTATACTTATCAGCCCTGAATAATTTTACAAGTATTTAATTATTTTAGTTTATCTTAAGAACAATAAGACATTAGAGTATTTCGTCAGCTTCTATGATGATAAATTAGAATTAGAATTTTGAATTTTGAGAGGCCATGGTAATATAGTAAAAAGACCTCGTCGAACATCTGTCATTGTGCTTTTAAACTGAATGTTCCCCTCATCTAAAAATTTACATTTTTTCTCCTTCGTGAAATAATGAAAACTTTCATTCGATTTCTACTCAAACAACAAGTGTCCTTTCATGAAGACGCGTTGAAGGATTTACTCATTCTTTTAGGGCGTTTCCAAGCAGCTGGCTACAAACGTCCGTCCAGACCAGCTTCTCTGGCTTTCATTTATCATAAATACAAATAGCCATAAATAAATTTCCCTCTCAATACACTGCAACGTAAGGGGGCCATAGGGGCTCCAGCGAACCAAGCTGTTCATGGGTATATAAAAACTTCAATTCTGTAGCGTCTCACCATTCCGATCTGTCTTAAATGCCAGTTCTCAGTTCGCTGCCAATTTTAACAATATCTTTATCCGCTCAGATAGATTGTTTTCCGTATCAAATATTTACTACTTTAGCAACAGTTGGTTTTCCCGTCATTTAATTCTCCATGAAAATATTCTCTGCCACCCAATTTCCACTGAACTTTCACACTCTTTTGTGATCGATGCGACACAATGTGGCCTGACTTTGTCATTTTTTGGCTCTAGTCATATTTTGCTAAACTTCTCCCAATTTTAATTTCTTCTACATTTCATAATAAAATTAACATATATACAAATTACAGATTCATTGATTTGGCTTGGCGCTCACCTTAATTACTCAGCTTTCGAGCTCCAATTTTTTTTTAGGCATTTAAACAAGTTGACATTAAGTTTCTATAGAGAAGGAAGCTTCTCAACCTTGACTTTTTTCAGTGAATTCACCTCAAGCGGAGTGCATAAAGTATAATCAGAAGCATAAGCATTTCTCCGGTTATGTTTAAGCTTCCGTTCGTTCTTTTTCCGATTAATTTTGGATGAATTTCCTTTTTTTTCGGCTGGAATTTTAAGCTTAGTATTATCCTAGTTATACTAAAAACTACTCACTGAAACTGTCATTTCACAGGAGAAAGAAAATACTCATTTGCATACCTGACAGAAAGTGATGGGTTTCCATGGCCATCCTCACAGTGGGCTCACACACGCTCGCGTTGAGAAAAACAGCACTACAGAATATTCCGCTCTCTTTGACGGGCAAACCTCCCCGGGGTATCTTATCCCCTCAAGCATCTCGTCAGGCCATCGCCTGACCATCTGTCAGACGGTTTATCTCAAATTTCAGGGTTCACAAACCTATTATCATCGATATTATTGACACGACGCGATAAAGTCCACAGCCAGGAGACACTGTTGCGTGTGCAGGACGGAGCTGACGACGACACTTGAGGCTGGTTTCTGTCAGAACTTCCGGGGAAACAATACTGACCCTTCATTGTTTTTTGTTTTTTTTAAGTTTTCTGGAACGTTAACGCATTTTAATAGAAATAAATGTACAAGAAAGGCGCAGTTCGACTCCATTTTTAAACGGGAATCAGATACAACACCATGTTTCTCTATCAGCGGCTAGATTCTTTGGTGATGCCTCCTTATGGCTTCCTCCTTGATGTAACGACAAGGATTATCAGTGGCGAACGACAAGGTCAATGGCGTGTGTAAAAAGCATTTTGCAAGTTTGGAGTCATCGTGTTCATGAACCAACATCGTCACAATTTACAGTCTGACAGAACCTTTTAATTTCGTCTATAAAAGTAGAATACATTCTACGAAAGACGCAATCGTGAGCGTTACACCAGTTGCGTTAATCCTGCAAGGCCGATCAGGGTGACGGGTTATGTGGCGTGCGCTTCCAATCAATCACTTTGCATTGGCAAACAAAGTGGTTCGTGCCTCAGTTCCTTTCTCTTCTTGTTTGCCTGTTGTATACTGAGCAGATAAATATAAAGATACCAATGTATCTATGCCGGTCCAAAATGTAATAGTCGCAGCTATGCCTTATCAATTTTGGTTAAATATGTGTACAAGGCAGGGAATAAATATCGGATGTCCCAAGTAACCAGGTTTGATCTCAAATAGACCGTAAAAATGGACGCGTGCACGTAGCAATCTAAACTTTTCTTCAAAGGTGTATTTCACAAGTCGGTCTTTCTAGTAAAATTACAAAGCGTAGCTCCCTTTCTGTAAAACATAGGGCCAACAAACTGGCCAGGGTCAACGGCGGACGGCGACGCAGAAGACTCAATCGAGTTGCGGGGTGAGTTTGGCGTTCGTATTGATAGATGGCGTCGGGAGCAGCGTCCGAAGGCGTAGCCGACCAGCGAAAGAAAGCAGACGACACGCAGACGAAACCCGTTGGCAGCAAAAGCGTCGTCGTTATGCAAACGCGTTTTTTCTCTTTATTTGCTTTTATTGTCGACGTTTATTTTTTAATCACAGGTACATTACAAAACTATTATGTTCATTTTAATAAACCACTGGGGTCGCGACCATTCTCGATAAGGAGGTAGCGCCATCTATCAATACGAGCGCCGAACCCGCCCCGCTACTCGACTTGGTCGTCTGCGTCGCCGCTCACCGTTGACCCAGGCAAGTTTCTAGGCCCTAATTTTCATATAAAAAAAGCCACGCTTTGTAATATTACGAGGGAAACCCGACATGTGACATGCACCTTTGACGAAAAGTTTCGATTGCTACATGCAGGCGTCGATTTTTGCGGTTCATGTTAGATCGAGCCGGGTGACTTGGGACACCCTACATATAAAAAGTACAATAAGCTTTACAAATATATTTATTCCCACAATAAAATGCGAATGCTACATTGCATTTTGCTTAACAGACGATATATACTAAGTAAGGGATACAAGGAATCCTAATCAACCACGCCGTGTCGGTCGTTCAGTGCCAATGCAGGGCGCCAGTTCGTCTACTACTTTTGCAAGAGTTGCAGCGACGTCAGAACGCCGAGCTCTGATTGGCCCTGATTAAATGGTAGTGGGTAGACCTTAAAGCCATTTGCCTCGAGGTCCACCCACTATTTTTCAATCAGAGGCAATCAGAGCTGGGCGCCCTGACTTCACCACAACCCCTGCAAAAGAAGCAGAAAAACTTGCGCTCCGCCAACCTCCGCTAACTGGGTGCTAGGAAATCTATGTGGTCCTGAAACGTTCAGCAGGTTAAATCAATCAAGCTTCTTGACCTAACCCAGAACAGTATAAGTCACGGGCAGCTCAAGAAACGTGGGCGATGATTATTATGTTCACGCGTCTTTCGCCCTTCTTCGTCCTTCTTATCGGTTAATGCCACAAATGTATTGAAGCGAAGCGATAATGAGATGCCAGGACTAGTCACCCCCTGGGTTTCTTAGGCTGCCTGCGACTATGCGGAGAGCAAGTCGTCTGCTTCTTGCGCAGGAGTTGCGGCGACGTCAAACCCGCGCCGTGCTCTTATTGGCATGGTAAAAACGTGGAACACCTAATTCCAGTTCGGTCAGAATTTGCATTAAAACTTCTAACCACCGCAAATTATATTTCACATGCCGATATGTAGAAATGTTTCATGTGCAGTATCCCAAAATATACGTCGGCACGCGATACACAGTTTTAGGCAATTGCCCGTGACTATCGTTCAAAGATAGAGATCCCGAGAAACGTCATAATTTAATTCTTAGCCACTAACCGGGTAGACAACTTAAACTAGGTTCCCTATCGATCGATTGCTAGAAGATATGGAGTTATTTTTGTACGAAATCGAGCTTTTGTGGTTTCCTTGGCTATGTCCGTAGATGACTGTTATCGGTAAAATAATTAATTACTAAAATGAACGTAGTCCTTGAGATAATTTTTGACTGTCTGAAAACAACTTATTCATGTTTAAAGCACGTAATAACAATCCTGACAAGTTCCGCTTCCTGAAAAACATGAGGCGTTGCAAGGCCATGGCAGACCTGATTCCTCAAGGCCCGTTTGGCCACCTGCTGGCAGGAGGGGCCGAATTATCCAGCGCCGCATCCGTATGAGCACGGCAGTAACACCAGCCCTGCAAGCTAAACTGAACAGAAGAATGTGGTGAATGTGGAACCCAGCTCCCAGGTGAATAGGGCACCGAGACGACCCAGAAAGGATTATCACCGGTGGATGCACTCGGTGCGGGAGTGCGGATCCAGCCACCGTGAAGCAGTTCATCATGAAATGCAGCGCCACGACATGAATACGACGTGCCAACATATGACCTCTCCTTTCAACATCCTCACAAGAGCTTCCCAAAATGGACAGGGTCAGCGATCACTAATCAACACGGGAAGATGATACTTGACACCCCTCAAAATTATCTGAAAGGACAGCATACGTCCCTCGTCCCTCATTTCAAGATTTCCTCCTTTACAGTACCCCCATTCCTGCAAATGACCTGAAATTAAGGTGGTGAGGGTATTTACTATAATACGTCTCACGCACAATGCACAATATAGCAGATATGTATTTTTGGAGTCTCCTCCACTTGGTTTAATATAGCATACCCCAAGTCGCAAATATCCGAAAACACCAAACAATTTTCACTCTGTGCTCTGAGCAGGACGAGATCAACGTCGAACACACGTTAGCTAACTTCTCTTTTTACGAACGGGTCTCGGGTATTGCCACTGGAGGTTTTTTTTGTGGTCCATAAAACTGTAGACCGATTCTGCTTCATCCTAAGATTCCGAACCCACGCATAACGCATCATGGCTACCTTCGAGAGTGTGTGTATGCCTGTATGGGTACTGGCACGTGTGTGTGCGTGCCTGCGAGCCTCTGTGTATGTATGTACGCATTATTAATCGCCACCTTTCCTCCACCTTCTCTCCTTCCTTGCTTTTTCATTTCTATTTCCTTTATCTGCTCTTTTCACGTTTCATACTTTTCGCTTTTTTTCGGACGGTATATGTAGGCTTTCTTCCGCATCACGAACGCGAGCACCGCTCTCACCATTCTGGTGCTTTCGAACGAAGACCCACGATACCTTCCTTACTTCGTTAGACCTTCAATTCAGACGCAGCCAAAGCCACGAGTCCATGGGACGAATCAAACGGCCTTAAAAACGCAACGTCATGGTATTTGAATTGTTCCTTTACCAGTTCTCTTATTGCTAATACAATTGTTATCTGGAAGGCCCAGTGATTTGCAGTTTTAGTATTTTAGAATGTGTGTTCTTGGTTTTGCGTATTCGTGCCTTCGACTGCGGTTGAACGTGACGAAACAGTCTATAGACCTTTGCAAAAATGGGCTTCTGCACGCTGCCATCTTTGTCTGCTGGGCTGTGGAACGCCTTTTGAGCATGCACTTTTGCTCTGCTGTGCGGTATATCGAACGCTGCTCATGCGTCCACAGCTCAGTGACTCAACATTTTTCACCCGGGTGATATGCGATGCAAAGGTCCTATAGTATCTCAAATAGAAGTATAGCGTGCATAGAGTAATCTGTTAAATCATACCCACGCACATGGATGGAGGCCGCTCGTCTGCAATAAATCCCTAGATAAGAGCTTCCTACAAGTAGCGACATTCTTTGAAGCCCCGACTGCGTGACGGTAGCAGGTTTTAGGAAGCGTATGGCGGCGCACAGCAGAGGTTTGAACTGAATGCCACCATTTCAGTTCCAGCGAAATGGGCTTTGTCATTTGCATTCGGTTGTCGTTACTTGTAAAAGAAGTATTAAGGGACTTTAGTCTGCAAACACAGCGGCGACTGTGGTAGTGAAATGACCCGAGTTGGCAGCATTGTGATGAGCGGCAACAGCGCCGTCCCGGTCCCCCATGGCAACTTCACAGGGAAAAGCTAAGCCACACGCTCAAAACATGGCTGAAGAGCGTGTCATCAGCTACTGCCAACGTTCCTACAGGGTGATTCAAGGAGAGGCTAGGCTCTTTAAATCGACCGCAAAATTCAGGTTTCTTAACCTATCGCGCTACGACTTTGTGCAGCGCCAAAGATGGTGCATTTTTTTCTTGTAAAATTTGCAAAGAGCGAACTTACCTGAGAAAGAAGTAAAGAAACAAAAAGGCTTAGCTCCTATGGAACCGCAGCGACGCCACCGGTCTTCAAACAACACGGAGCCGTTTCGCACGGGAGACAAGAGATGGCGCAACGAATGTCGCCAACGAACGAGCATACGGCGCCGAGAGCCGGCGTCTTTAGCAGACGATCTTTTCGACTCAAAAGCGGCGCGCGTTCCGCAGGCGGCGACAGTCGCAGAAACTAAAACAGGCGCGGTAAGAACAAGGAACTGCAGTTCCTTGTCTGCTAAAGACGCCGGCTCTCGGCATCGTATGCTCGTTCGTTGGCGGCAGTTGGCGTCGTGACCGCTTGCGCCATCTCTTGTCTCCCGTTTGAAACGGCGCCGTGTTGTTTGAAGACCGGTGGCTTCGCCGCGTTTCCATAGGAGCTCAGCCTTTTTCTTTCTTTACTTTTTCCTCAGGTAAGTTCGCTCTTTGCAAATTTTACAAAAACAAATGCACTATCTGTGGGCAACGCTGCACAAAGTCGTAACGCGATAGGTTGAGAAACCGAATTTTGCGGTCGATTTAAAGAGCCTGGCCTCTCCTTGAATCACCCAGTAGAACCCCTCAGTTGGGAAACTGCCATAGAGCCTGCTTTAAAAAAGTGGCTCCGATCCGTACTCGATAACCGAGCTAATGGCGATCGCAACGCCGCCATTTCTCCCTCAGCGTCCACTTCGGAAACTGCACGGCTGCATGTCGAGTGGGGCAAGGGCCGGTGGCGCCATCTTGCAGGGCTATCTTGCAGTGCAACCCGTAACGACGGCAGAAGTAAAAGATGCTCTGCCCGGACATGCCACGGCCCCAGGCCTTGATGGCCTTACATTAAAAGAACTTAAGGCCCTACCACTGACATTCCTGGCCAAACTGTACAACCTCTTCTTGTGGTGGAAACGAGTCCCAATTAATCTAACTGTGGCCCGAACGGTATTTATACCAAAGAAAGATAATGCCACAGATCCGGAGGACTTCCGTCCTATCACGATAGGCTCCCTTCTTATGAGGGTTTTCCACAAGATATTGAACCAACGACTGCGGCGGGTGATGGTGCTCCAGACAGAACAAAGAGCATTTAAGGCAACGGATGGATGTTTTGAAAATATCTTGTTCCTGAACACACTCCTCAAGACGTCACGCAAAAAGGGACGTAGTCTGTTCCTAGCGAACATAGACCTGCGGATGGCGTTTGATAGTCTAACGCACAGCAGTATCATCAGCGCACTCTCCAGACACGAACTAGTAGGCACCACAGTGGTGAACTACCTTACGTGGTTCTACAACAACTCGACAACAACACTCACACACGGTGGAGTCTCTAGGACTGTACGACCTGGGGAGGGGGGTGTGGCAAGGCGACTCCTTGTCACCTCTTCTCTTTAATTCAGTCCTGGACGAGTTCCTCGCGGGAATTCCTGAGGAGTTTGGGGTCAGGCTGGGGAAGAGAAAGTGTGCGCCCCTGGCCCTTGCCGATGACCTTGTGGTTTTTGCGGAGACACAACAGGGCCTTCAGTACTTGTTTGAGGCTTTTGCGGTTTTTCTGGAGGAAAGAGAGTTCAGCAGTAATATTGACAATCGGCAACACTCAGTGTGCTGGGGGATGGAAAATACAGAAGAGTGAAGGTGGTTCCCATTCACTTTACAGTTCAGGGACACGAGCTTCCCATCATCGGAATCAGTGACTCCTGGGCTCGGAGTAAAAATGATGCTCTTGGCACCGTGAGCTGTGACGATGCAGACTTGGCGGAAATGTTAGGCAGTTTGGGTAAGGCCCTGATGATACCGCAACAGAAACTTAACGTCCTGTTATTCTACGTAATTCCTCGCCTCGTATATCAACTTGTAATCTGTTCACTGGTCAAGGGTTCTCCTCCTCAAGATGGATAGGAAAATTCGTGCAGCAGTTAGGGACTTCCTCCACCTCCCCAATGATACCCCCCTGGCATTCGTTTACTCGGCGGTCGATGATGGTAGGCTCGGGGTTCACAGTAGGACAACGATGATCCCCCGTATCCGCTATCGTCGACTGCTGAAATGTGGTGGAGAAAAGTGACTCCATGCTGGAGCGCATGGTCGACTTGGAGACTTGAAGGGAAATGGTGGAGAAGGCTGAGAGAAACACCAAGTTTGGGGAAATGCTTATCAGAACAAGAGTTCAGGAGAAAGACTTCTGGAGGAGTGCTACTCGTGGGCATGGTGGATGGTCGTGGTTTGCGTAAAGCAAGGACTGCGGCAAAAGCACTGTGGGTCAGAGACCCCCCCCCCCCCCCCCCCAAATTCTTTTCTCGAAGGGAGTATGTGGACCTGACCAAACTCAGGATCCATGCACTCCCGACTAAGGCTAGATATGCCCGGGGTCAAAACAAAGACCGTAGATGTCGAGCTGGGTGTGCGGCTCCGGAAACCCACACTCACACTGTCCAGATATGTCCCCGCACCTACTCAGCACGCCTCAAAAGAGACAACTGTATGGTCTTCCTGGCTTATGTCGAAGTTACATTCAGAGTCCTTTCAGATGACCGAAGAATCAAGGGTCAGGTTTGGCAATGAGACCCTAAAGCCAGACCTGGTGTTAGTTCAGGGGGAGCAAGCAATGATTGTAGACGCTCAAGTGATTGGCGAATACAAGTCCCTGAACTCACTATATGCCGAAAAGGTTCGGAAGTACTCGAGGCCCGAATTCATTGAGGCGATCAAAAGAGATTTCTCGGTACGGAGAGTTGGCGTCTATGCCCTAACAGCTACCGAAAGGGGTATCGAGTGCCCAAAATCAGCTGATTTTTTGGTCTCGTTGGGCCTTTCACGTCGAGACGCGTCATACCTAGGCCTGCTTGTGGCAAGAGGTACACTACGCTGCCACTATCATTTTATGCGGGGGACGCAGCGAGCATGGCGGCGCACCCCTCAGTTTCATGTGTTGCGTACTGCTAACTTCGTGGCATCCGACGTACCGCTGTGAGCAGTTGAGCTGCTGTTGTGTTTATTCCTTTTGCTGTTCTCTTAAAAAGTTTAGCGTTACCTTTCTTTTTTTTAAACTTGTATAATGTTGTATGGTGATGAACCATTGTGACCTTTGTGAGTTACACTGGGGCAATTGGAGGTAGCACTGGGGTAGTTGCACTCCGTCAGTGTTTCGTTTCTAGCTGTCATTTTCGAGTGTTAAGTGTTATACTTTTCTTAAAAAAATTGTATAAGGCTGTATTGTGATGGCTTGCCATTTTACCTCGGTGTGTTTCTCTTTCTTATTCGCTCTATTTTCGTCTTTGAACGTGCTTGCTGCATACTTTTGGGTCTCTGCCGTGCTGGCAAGTGTTCTCGGTTTAAGCTTTCCGTAGGAAAAACGCGAATGTATTGAGGAATGGTCTTCAATAAACAAAGTAGCTTTGTAACTGAATGGAAAGCGCCGAATAAACAAGGACGAAGAAGGGGACAGAGACGAAGCGCACTGTCCCTGCCCCCTTTTTCGTCCTTGTTTATTCGGCGCTTTCCATTCAGTGATATACCAACTAGCCCATTTATCTATTTTACTAGCTATGTAAAGCAGCTTTCATGTATCAACTCGTCGGTAAAGGTTGGCGCTGTTATCGTATTTAGTCGGTCTCGGTGGACGTTAGCGGCCCAGGTTTCAAGAGGGAGTTTCCCAACTGAGGTTTTAGTAACGTTGGCTACTGCTGAATTTTTGGAGCTCGTTGCGCAGAAATTCCGGATGCGGTGGCGTAGCAGAAAAGCCGGCGTCCTTGGCGTAATGCGAAAATCCTGATTGGTCGATAGGGTCATGGCGTCACAACCACGTAACTTCGCGAAGGAATTTCAAACAGCCCACGACGCTCACGTGAAACGTGACGTCACGCGTGGAATAAAAGGGACTAAAAAATGAAAGCCGTTTACAACTCAATGTAACGCCGAATTACAGCGCAGCTTTTGAGGAGGAGGATGGAGGGGTACTGAGGGGAGGGTATACCCCTTTTCACGGGGTGACTGCCCGTGACCCCCGTAACGTAGCGGGACTCACGTGACCTCATGGAGGGGGGGGGGGAGGTCACGTGTCCTCACGGCTTACGCCGACGGCGATGCCGCTCAAGCCGGAATCGGGCGCCTAAGAGCTGCGCTCTAAAACATGATATGTAATGCGAAAGAAAGGTACCGGCATGTCTCAAATGATTTCACTTTACGAAGTCATTTATTTGCCTGAAGGGAAACCTTTTGACGAATATTCGGGGGATCCGAACCCATGACCTTTCGGTTGCGAGCCAGACACGCTACTGACTACGCCATGTCGAACTTTTTTTTTTCTTTATTGACTACGCCATGTCGAACCTGCTGCTCTTGCAGGAAGAGCATGGGATGCGAATGAGAAGGCGATGCGAACGGCGCCCGATAACGCTATCGCGTTCCACTCTTAAAGCCGAAGCTTAAGCGTCCTCTTTTATACTTAGAACAATTCATTCGCTTTCGAAAAACCCTGATTACAAAAAGTCATTGCGGTAAATTTCGAAAAGCTCCTATAACGAAGTCGCTCTCAAGAAACTATAATTTCCTTAGAAAACGCGTTATTCAACATTAAATGTAAGCTTTAAAAAATCGTCGTATTTGAAAATATTTTAAATAAAACTCAAATAGGAATGCAGAAAAACGTACTCATAAAAATATATAAAGTAAACAAAAACATAGCTTATCTGGCTTCCTGTCATACAATTACAAGATATGGGGCAAGGTACAACAATACTGTCTTAAAGAACTTCGGTCGCAAAAACGAGAATTTTGAACTGATATTGCTACGTTAAAAGCGCAACACAAAACAAGTTTGTGTTGCGCGTTTAATATTTATTATGTCGAGTTAATGCTAGATCAAGCAGAAATTTGCCGTGATTATTTGGTTCATATATTATGTTAAATAAGTTAGAACACTTTGAAGTGGTATAAAGAAGGCCCTTTTCAGATAAGAAAGATTCGTCAGATAGTGGGAAAGTGACGTCTATACAGACCAGCAGGTGTAGGGTACCTTAATTACTAATAAAATGAGATCTCGATTTGTTTTCATTAAAAAAGTCTAGATTTGTAAAAGCGTTTAAAAATATCAAATCTTCAAAATTTTTGTTTTGTTATTACGAGCTACGGTTTGACAGGTGAACATCACATCCCTTGCTAAAAACTGAAGATGGCGTGGTCCTGCAATTGCATTAAGACCAGAATGCCTGAATCGCACGATATATGTGTTGTGCTCCGTACCCTTAATCAGCCACTGCTTGTATTATCATCGCGGCCGTGGAACCGCCACCTTAAAAGGACACTGGAATGTTGTTGTTTTTTTTTGTCTAAAGGGCACAAATGGGACAAGTATACTTCTTTTTTTATTTTACCGGAAAACACAATTTAACAATATTTACGTTGTTACACTAAAATTAGGTGGAGAAGGTGGAGGCTGCAGCCCGCTTACTCACGCCCCGTGCTTACAGGGTGCTTACATTTCTCACTGGCAGGAGAGATAAGTAAGGTTTGAAATAGTCGGGTTAAACTTTTATCTCCACGATATAATAGGATTTTATTCGACAATTCTTTTTGAGAAACAAGTAATTCAGTTCGAGTCATTCTTGTTTTCAAAAGTGTCTTATGATTGCCTTTTCCGCATTTGATGTGAAGCGAAGATAAACATGGCTGCCGGCGTCTGCGGAGTACGTGCTCAACGAACGTGGCACATCGAGCTCGTCTATTTTCCCGAGTGCGAGTCGTTTTGCGTTCACCGAAGTGTTCAGCGGAAGATCTCGTCGTCCGACATAGTTTGCAACACATAGCGGTCGCAAGACGCGCCTCCGGAAGAGCTGTACGTGTGCTTGTTTCTGCAGCGGGACTGGCCTAAGCCTAGCGTCCTACGTCAACTATGTTGCTCAATCTGACTTGATTTGTTCATTTTCGCGTTTCGATGCAAAATACAGATGTTGGTTGATGTAAAAGCGGCGCCGCGGCTCAGCTATCTGTGCAACCGTCATGATTGCATACATGTTTTGTTGTTTTTTTTGGCTGAAGGCAGTCGGGTGTTCGACTCGCATCAAGTTAGTTCAAGTATGCTCCCGTAATTTCGCTTCGAAAGGCAAGTGGCTTTCAAGTTTTGCAGTGCACCTGGCCTCCAAAGCGAATATTTTTAGGTCACGTGATAATTGTGCGTCATGACGCTCACTAACCTTGAACGCGAATGCCATGGGAAAAAAATACCGACAACATAAATGCTGAAATGGTTGTATATTTATTTTGTTGCATTTTCAGTCCTCTCGGTCACTTTCTACAGGACATCGACAGACGCTGATAGGCGCTTGTATTGGACCGTCGCTAGCCCATAATGAAACACTACAACTCCGCTTTCATGGTCGAGTGTTGCGAGCACTGTCGAAGTTTTTAGACGGGGGCGGAATAGCAGACGAAAAAAAGCGAAAACGGACGCCGACACGCAGCTTTCATGTCCGCGTCTTACAGGCATTGCAGACGACGATAGACGGTAGTGAAATAGCAGACTTGCCAGAGGCTCCCTCGGGTCTGTTCGCACGACTAGCAGGCGGTGTCAGACGCCAGACTAGACACATCAGTGACTCTAGACGCACCGGATGTCACGAAAGGGAGACACTTCCAATCTTGTTCGGTCGAGCAGCCAAGCCAATCCAGTAGTAATGGGTGGGGACATTTATCTTTTGGGCGGGTCATAGAGCGGGCCGTGACCTCCACCTAAATTGGGTCTATTTGTTCTAGAGCGCAGCTCTTAGATGCCCGTTTTCGGGTTTCCCGGCGTCACCGTCGGCGTTGTCAGAACCGCCATGCTAAATTTAGCGGGAAATTGAATTGGTGTTGAGATCACAAGACGTCAATTTTCCCGCTAAATTTAGTGGCGAAAACGACGTAACATGACTTCGTGTCACGTCACTTATGAAAATACTCAGTTTCTCCGCTAGATTTAGCTGGAAAACTGACGTCACGTGACCTCAACACCAATCGGAAGGGGCATACCTTCTGTTGTAACCTGGTTCAGGTTGCAAATATATTTATTTAGAGGAGCCGAAACTAAGAATGTCCGGCCGCCAGGACATACGGTGCCGAACACCCGAGCTGCCAACCACGCGAGCCCGTGCACCTGGCTTGATCGTGCATTCCAACGATGATAGCAAGCTATCTGCTACACCCTCCCCTCCGTACCCTCTCCTCCTCCTCCTCAAGAGCTGCGCTCTAATTTTGAGTTACAGAGAATTCGTGGCAATATTAAGAAAAACAATACGTGTCCCCCAAAAAACTTCAAGAAATGTTTATTTTTCATTTCAGTGTCCCTTTAAAGGCACTGAATATAACACGAAAATTGGGCCTTAGTCGTACCTAAGGCATTGCAACTTCTACACTGTTCCCTGTAGAGGCGGCCTCGTCCACACAAAATAGGACACGTCCGTACTGGATGTTCAATTAAATATACCCTCAACGGGGATACCTCTGTGTGTTCCATCGCTAACACATATTATCGTGAGAAAATATAGCTTCTTTAAAAAAAAGGTTTGTATCTTTACATGTTACAGGATGCGCCAAATTGTTAGTAAGGTTACTGCGTGATTACTCTAATAAAACACAATCTACGAATAGTTCCAATGCATTACTTTGTGCCAAAAGATCGCGACTCAATTGAAGGGCTCATTCGAAAGGTGCATGTATGAATCGTTCCTTGGAGAACCTCGAAAGACCGATTGATTTGGAATGGCGTGTTCTAAAACAACGCTTATCGGCTATGCCATTGACCGATGGATGAAGAATTCTTGTTTCTTAAAATACCATCTATGTCCTATAGTCGCTTTTAGTTCTATATAAATAGCAATGCATTATAAGATTCTCTGTCGATATGTTTGTGTTAAGCGCCGTATTGTATATGCCTGCCATAACAATCGAGAGCGCATCTTTCTTTTTTGAGCTGAGATGGGAACACAATTACTACTACTGTAAAGCAGTTAGAGTAAACAACAAAAACAAAGACGCCTTTCTGTAGGAATATATTATCATAATATAAGCATACCATTTTATTGAAGTCACATTTGAGAGTGTTTCTCCCGATTGAACTGTGTTTCTTAAACGTAACAATTAAAAACGCACGAAATACAATTTGCATACTTATAAAAGACCTCTTAAGATGAACTGAATTACCACAGCGTTCGAATAAGCAGCATAAATATACCAATATTTCTTAAATATTCACATGTAAGCAATGCATAGTGAAACAAATTTGGTTGTCCTAAAATAACTGCTATAGAAACGCATAAAGGCTTAGAAATCTATATGTTGCCTTAATGCAAAAAAACTAAATCTCCGTAACAATAAAACGTGCACACTGCTTTTATACTGGATGCAAGGTAGTTTTCCTAATTGATATTTTTTTTATGATTAGAAGTACATCATGTTAAAATCACTTGCACAATCAAAGCGGTAACTGAGTTTCATCTTTGAGTACTGAATGAATAATATTAGAGCATTTACTAATCATGCTTAGGACCATTTTCAATGGAAGCACCCACCCCAATTCCGCCTCCATCTTTTACAATATTTGACCCGGTTTTCAGCCCAGCACTTACAAGGGATGCGCCTGCGCTGCCACCAACACCACCTCCCTCGTGCCCGGCTTTTACGCCAACCCCAAGCGATCCGTCAGCACCGGCCCCACCGCTTAAGCCGCCCCCAAGCGATCCGCCCTTTTCACCTTTCACCCCGAGGCCTAGCGCCCCGCCGGATCCAGCCCCAGCTACACTACTTTTTACACCTTCCTTCAGAGCCCCCATTCCTCCAGCAACCAACCCTTCATTCCCAATTGATAATTTTCCAGATCCCTTGTGCTCACTGTTCAACCCAATCCCTAAAGACCCACCAGATGCCGCCCCCTTGTTGATGCTTCCGGCAAGAGATCCGGTGCCAAGCCCGATGCCTCCAGATTTGCCATGTCCACCTTTCAATCCGAGCCCGAGTGATCCTGCTCCAGCCGAGCCCTCGCCTCCTCCATGCGAACCTCCTTCCAAACTACCTCCAAGCGCTCCACCGGCCGCTCCGGCACCACCTTTCAGCCCATCTCCAAGGGACAGACCAATACCCTTGCCCTCTCCACCGGCTTCCCCCTTCAAGCTCCCACCTAACCCTGCCCCGTGGGATCCAGCTGCCAGTCCTGTTTTACCTCCCTTACCGCCATCCTTCAGTTCACCAGTGAAAGATCCTCCACCTTCTCCCAGGCCTATTCCGAGGGATCCCTTCGCTCCGTCCCCATGAGCTCCGCCTTTTAATTCTCCCGTAGACCCGCCACCCAAGCTTCCTCCAAGAGATCCACCTCCTGATGCCCCGCTAAGGGATCCACCCGTCCCCAATCCCAAACCCCCACTCCCTAATCCGCCACCGGAAGCTCCGCCTCCCCCTCCTCCTATAGATGCGCCTGCTAACCCTCCGCCGATAGATCCGCCTTTACCACCTCCCAAATTTCCGCCCCCTATGCCCCCTCCCATAGATCCTGCACCTAGAGATCCGCCCTTTCCTCCTCCCATACTTCCACCACCTAAGCCTCCTCCCAAAGATCCACCTCTGGCTCCTCCCATAGATCCACCTCCTAGTCCTCCGCCGACCGATCCGCTTCTGCCTCCTCTTATATTTCCAACCCCTAAGCCTCCTCCCGTAGATCTCCCTCTACTTCCTGCCATAGATCCTACGCCTAATCCTCCGCCAAGAGATCCGCCTCTACCTCCTCCCGAATTTCCGCCCCCTAGACCTACTCCTAAAGATCCACCTCTGCCTCCTCCCGTAGATCCGCCACCTATTCCTCCACCAACGGATCCGCCTCGACCTCCTCTCGTACTTCCACCTCCTAAGCCTCCTCCCAAAGATCCACCTCGGCCTCCCCCCGAAGATCCACCCCTTAAGCCTCCACCAAGGGATCCTCCTTTGCCTCCTCCCATTGATCCACTTCCTAGCCCTCGTCCCAAAGACCCACCTCTGCCTCCACTCAAAGTGCCTCCACCTAATCCACCACCAAGAGATCCACCCCTACCGGCACCCATTGATACGCCCCTTCCTATGCCGCCTCCAGCCCCACCTGATCGAATACCTCCCCCTAACCCACCTCCTGAAATCCCAATCATAGATCGCCCATTGCCACCCCGGAGCCCTCCCGATCCAAGTGAGAACCCGCCCGTACCACCTGATCCCATGCCTAAACCTCCACCTGAACCACCAAGACTACCCAAGGAAAATTTCCCGCCATTCCCAACTCCCAGACCACCGCCAAGCCTTGAAAGGGAACCTCCACCATTCATGAGGCCAAGTGAGCCTCCCCCTAAATTTCCTAATCCTCTCAATCCTCCGAGGCCCCCCATGTTTCGAAGCCCCATTCCACCAATGTTACCCAAACTGCCGATACTCGGGAGGCCTAAACTAGAACCTCCCATACCGCCTCCAGTACCAGACGAAAGGAATCGACCAGAGCTCATCGATCCAAGAGACGACAAAAGTCCACTCGCCATGGGCATCATGGCCCCTCTGAGCCCTCCGGTGGCTCCCCCCAAAGACCCAAGGGAACCGAATTGACCACCACCAATGGGCATCATCGCTCCCCCAATTCTTCCGCCTCTCAGCCCGCCACTGAACATGCCAGATTGCCCCATCATGCCAGACCCGAGTGATGGCAACATTCCCATCTGTAGTCCGCCTCCACCAAAACCTGGCCGCGCTCCAAAGCCGATGCCTCTCCCGCCGCCCAGTCCACCCAATCCAATCCCAGATCCTCCTAGTCCAAGTTGAGAGTTTCCAATTCCAAATCCTCCCTGTCCCATTCGACCAGTTCCAAGGACAGTTCCGGGAAAGCCTGCATTGATGCCACCCCCGCGTAGTCCTAAACCAGTGCCTCCAAACGCCGGCTGCGAACCGAAGCCCAGCATGCCGCCACCGGGAATCATTCCAATGTTCGATCTCATGCCTCCGAAGACCGGCTGTCCCTGGAACGCCATTCCGCCAAGCTGACCTCCGTTGCCGAGACCATAGCCCAGTCTCTGCACGCCAAGGCCCGGTGTCATACCGCCGACAAGTCCTCCCGTATTGGCGAATCCTCCTTGCGCAGGAAGGCCTTGGTAGGCAGCTTGCGAGTACCCTGGACCTTGAGCGGAGTAGCTGTAGCTGTAGGGCTGACCCACAGATCTTCCTCCTTCACTTGTTCCGTAGCTGAATCGTTGTCCTCCGCCAGTCCCCGTCCCGCCGTAGCTGAAGCTGATTCCTCCGTTGGTACCGCCATCTTCAGGGGCTCGCTTCACTCGATTTCGCGATGACGATGCTGGCTTCCCGTTTTCAGTGTTGAGCACGTTGAGTGACGAATTTTCTTCATGCGCGTACAAAGTGCGTTTAGACTGTAAGAAAGTAACGTTCAGCTTTCCATCTATAAACGTTATATTGTAGGCTACAAGAATCAGAACCGAAAGCAGCGCGTTCATGTCGACACAATGCGAATGTGATGTCCGTCCTTGCTCGAAGAGCAGGGCCGAAAGTGAGTTTTTTTAGCTTTTTCTTAAGCCCCAATCGTATTTTCGCGTGTTAATCGGGACGGGTCGTGCGTCTATTCAGTAAAGCTGTTCTGACAATAAAGGCACAACTTCTTGGGAACTGCACCTAAACATAAAAAAAGGGCATCGTTCTTTGTGTTTTTACATTTTACAGTTTCTTGTTGAAACAGCTACCTTTATTAACATATTTCATTATAATAACATTACTTCCGAAAATAAAAATTAAGCTTGATCTTGTTAGCCTCTGTATCCCTCAAAAAAGCTTGAAATGTGGACTTTAAGGAACACTATCTTGGCAACAAAAAAACTTTTAAGTGCCTAAATGGGACGCGTATGTAATAAAATAATCTTTCCCCGCTTAAAACAAACAAGCAAATTTAGCTTAAAGTTGGCCACGGGACAGAATTTAACCGTCTCATGCATAAAATATAATGACTATATAAAAATTAAAGTATATTATGTTGGAAAATTCATCTGAACCATATGTGAAGTAAATAAAATATTTTAACTTAAAAATATATTTTGCTAAACCAGAACGGACATGTCCTCATTTAAAAACAACGCGAATTCCAGTAGTCAGATAATCTCATTGTTGGTATAACGCAGTAATCTTTTGGCAATAGAAATGATTAGTTTAGTCGGGCTAGAACACGTTGGCACTCTTATATTGGTTTATTTTGGTACTCCAATACTAAACAAACTCATGTGTCACTGGAAATTGCACGCCAAGTCTCACGATGCATGAAACCTTTCAAAGCACTCGATGCAAAGTGGGACATCGCAATGCCCACAGGTCCGTCGTGCGTCCCACCAACATTGCAGACATCTACAGACTGCTGTTCTTTATCACTGCTCAGATCAAGGCCGTTTTCAGTCCCCTAAGCTTGTCTAATGTCTAATGTCTAATATTGCGTTGATTTCTTCCCTTGTGAGGGAAAACTTTTGTCTAGACTCTTTCATTCCACCGAAGAGAATACAGAGCGGTATAAAAACCCAAGCGTAAGAAGTGAAGGAGTTTTGCGGGCAAAAGTCGAAAGCGAGTGAAGCCAAATGAGGGAGTTTTTCTCCATGGTCTCCCCATTTGAGGACAGATATAGTGAGCGTCAACACAACTAGTGGAGAGAAATAATTGCTAAATTTTGATTGCTGGCACCCTATGTATGGCTAGAACAATCTGATTTTTTTCTTTTTAATGTTCTGCTGAAACGTTGACGGTAAAAAGTATTTAGTTATACGAAATGCTGCTTAATGTTGCCTATAGCAACACAAAGCATCTTGGTGACAGCCGACAAGTGCTACCATATATCGACCGACTGGAAAAGCTTTTTCTGTGTTCACTTGGGGGCACCATGCTGCAAAGTATGGTGCGAGACTTTACCGCGTTGCAAAAAACTGAAAACAAAAAACTGTCCTCACATGTGCACGTAATGCATGAGAGGGTTAAGGGAGAGCCTGATGTCGGCCGCATGTTCGCTTCTCGCACTTGATGTCGCTGAAATAGCGCACGAATTGTGTGGTTACAGTGCAATTTTTCAGGGCATCCAGCGCATTTCAGTGCTTGGAAATGGACAAATCGAGTAAAAAGAACTTTATTAAAAAGTGAAAGCCGTTTACAACTCCCTGTAACGCCGAATTGGAGCGCAGCTCTTGAGGAGGAGGAGGGAAGGGTAATTAGGGGAGGGTATACCCCTCCTCCTCCTCCTCCCCTCATTCTTCAATCTCCTCCGGGGGGGGGGGTCACGTGACCTCGGGGGGAGGGGGGTCGTGATCTGTGACCTCGGGGGGGGGGGGGGAGGGGGAGGGGGGTCACGTGACCCCCCTCCCCGGGGTCACGTGAACCCCCCCCCCCCCCCGAGGTCACGTGACCCCGGTGGGGGGGGGGCTCGCGCGGTGCATTATGGGATATTTCCCATAATGCACCGCGCGGTTACGCCGACGCCGACGCCGACGGCGACGCCGCTCAAGCCGGAAACGGGCGCCTAAGAGCTGCGCTCTAAAAACTTATCTTCAACAATCCTAGAGGAAGCTCCTTGTTGTTGGAGGCAAGGACGGAAGTGTTGCGCACTAAGACGTATAGAGATAGATATCAGGAACTATGTACGGTGTGTGGAGCTTGTGCAGAGGAGAAAGAGACGGCTGAGCAATTGCGACTTTACCGTAGGGGCTTCACCCTGCAGTAGCTGAAGAGACGAATAGTTTAACAAACACGCTGGGATTTAGGGGTATTGAGGGAAAATAAACATGGGGAAAGTGGAAATAACCAAGAAGAGTTTGGCAGACTGGTGGCATAGGTGAAGGGAAGGATGAATATTTTCTTATTCCCTTCGTGGCGACCCGTAGTGCGGAAGGTCTGTGCACCTGGTTGCATACAGGCGCCTCCGTCGACGGGTCATAGCTTTTAAGAATAAATATCTAGATATATAACTCTATGTTAAATAAATGTTAGAGAAAAACGAAAAAAAAACACGGGCTAGGTGGCGTAAGCCGTCACCCGATACAAAGGGCTCAGGCTCATCCATCTATCCATCCATCCACCTATTAATCAAAGCCTTCGGCATATGCGACCATTCCGAAAGAGCCAATCATCAGTGACGCTGGGTAGAGGCGTGGCCAATGTTTAGTTTCTTTGTTTGTTTTTTTGTCAGTCATGAAAGAAAAACGCTTTAATCTTTTTTTGTGTGGGTTCTTGTTGTTGGGAAGTGTGGGGAGGGGGAGAAGGGGTGGACAAGTTGCTTGGCTATGTGTTTATGCAGTTAGAGCAATAGTTGTTATGGGATCTTCCCACCACCGGAAATGACGTCCGTTGTTGAAGTTGCACTTGTTGATGTTGAAGTTGTAGTTCGTGTTGTTGCAGATGATGTACTTGGCGTTGTAGGGCGTAGGGTGTGCGCAGTCGATGTTGCCAAATCCTCAAACAAGGTCGCACACCACACGTGGGAATCGCACCTGGGTCCGCTGCGTCTAAACCAGAGGCGTTACCATAGAGCTAGGCCACGGCATTAACAACCCGCTTGATACTTAGGGTTTTTTGTACTACCCGATGCCATCTGCACGCTCTCCTTAAAAAAAAACACAAAGAAATCGGCTGATAACAAAATGCCGTGGTAGCACTGTCAATGTCAAGAGCTCGTGTCGGGAAACGCGCTCTCACTTACTCCGGAAGAAAAACAACAACAACAAAAGCGTTCGTAACAAGATGGTCAGATGTCTATTTTGTTCTGAACGAGTTGTTCACGCATCCTACGGTGCCTGAACGAGAAGTCGATGTCCAACGGCTTCACCGTGACGTGTTTGAGCTATCACTGCAACCGTACTGTGGAATAATACAGGACTGCTCAATTTCTTTCTTCGACGCTAGGCGAGTGCTGTGGCTTTGTTGTACTTTTTTGAAAGAAAACGCTGCAAAAGGAGGTGATCGACGGCAGGCGTAGGGTATGGGGATGTTCCGGGACCAGACGATTTCACGCGGTCGTATCCCTATACGTTCTTTCTGGTGCGCGCTTGTTTTGGGGAAGCATTATTTGGGTGCGTCTGTATCTTTCCGTAACTTTCTATAAGGTTGACGTTTGATGTTTGATGTTTATTTCTTTGAATCAAGTACAACCTACAGGATACTGAAGACTTGTGGAAGAAAGCTGTCAGGAGAACGGCTTGAAAAAGCCGCAGGTACACACATTGGCGTTTCTGCAGAACTAAACAATTCAACATAAAATACAATTTTCAGAGTTAACAAAAAAAAAGCATAAAAATAGATTAAAGGGAAGCGACAATGGACTAAGTTAAGCGCACCAACGAACAATATCTATTAAGGTATAGTAATGCAAAAAAAGAGGAGACTACACATGCACACCAATGCTCAAAATGTACTAATATTACGCAGTTAATTTATTTTTTTTTTATACAAAAAGTAGACTTGGGGTTGAAATAACTACGCAATGTTTTGAACCTGTGATAACTATCACATCGATATTTTTGCCATAATTCATTTAGTAATATTGGCAGTTTGTTTTTCTGCATATCTTGCCCGTAAATTGTTCTATGGGTGCTAACTTTTCAAGGCTCACTATTGCACGTTGTGTAGGCAGTAGTATTCCTTTGCAAGTTAGCTAGTGTTTTTAAAAACAATGATTTCACCTTAACCTATAGTTTAAATTCCGTACAAAGCCAATAGTCGTACATTTTTGGAATTGGTAATACATTATATTATCCGAACAATTCATGTGCGTGAACGTAATAAGGAACATTCTCTGCAACTCTTAGGAACGACTCAATCAAAGCCACTCATAATTTTGAGCTAAAACGGCTCCCGGTGCGTTCTATGTCTTTCTCCCGTTCACGAATCTACTGATCTCAGATCGAGCTGACCTTGCCTAAATAGTGCACTCATGATGTGCATGAGGAGTGACCTATTTGTTTTAACAAGTCTTGTTGATTACGCTACGCGAGAAAGGTACCGCGAACAGGACATCGGCGATTTGAAGGTTTTTGCTTAGGCGATGTATTGACGAGCATAAATGTTTACCTCTAGGTTTGTGGTGTAAATAAACAGATCCCACCGCGCTAGTAACTTTCATTGCAATGTTCTTAGCGTCAGAGAACAATAACAGCAGGCGACAGCTTGTTTCACGCTGACTTTCACTCATTTTACATAAACTATCTGATAAGTTTATTAATTTGCGGTCGTTCATTCACTTAAAATTAATTCAATCTATTTTTTTTTTACCTCCACGACTACTATAAGTACTAATGTTTCACCAGGGACGCACGGTAAAGCGCGGCTTTGTTCCAAGTCCCTTCGTTTGTTTAGTCCTCCCTTCTTTTCCCAAGCGGAGCTCCAGAAAAACTCTCCTCATCCGAGCTCGATCCCTGTTAGCCCAGCATCATGCCTGTGAACTGCATTTTACGTCATCTTCCTCTGTCGAGCCTAGGACAGATTAAACAGGAGCGCTGCGGCTCTCGGCTGGGACTCCTCTCAATATACGTGCTTCACTGAATAAACGGGATCCTTAGTCGAACACTGACACGTCCTATTTACACCTTCAAATCCAAACCCTGTGTTCCTATCTGACTCTATCATAATTATATCCAGTCTTATTTGGTAGTTTTGGGAAGTAATGTGTTACAAAAAAAAAAGAAATCACGTGTAACACATTCTTTTTTGTAATTTAGTAATTAATCAATTATTTTTTTAAACTGTAATTTGTAAGCTAACTTAACCCCTTTTTACTAACGAATTTGTAAACTTACTCGCTAACTTTCTCCCGATGCAACTGCACTGTCAATTTTAGCACGGTGACACAACACGGGGGTTTTCTAGCAAAGAGATTGCTGGCGAGGGAAAGGAAAGGAATTCACGAAAAAAACGACAGCCCACGAGCCCGTTTCTTGCCTGCTTTGTACGGTCAGCCTGGCTGGGAGGATTCGACTTTATGGATGCAACAGACACGGCCGCTCGATTTCGCGAGGTGTTGTGCAACAGACCTTGCCTTTTTAGAAGCGAAAGGACTGCTTCGAGCGCACAATTTGAGCAGCAAACTAATGGTCCTTTAAACCGTCACGGGGGTTTCGTGAGGAATAGAACCGTGATAGTACAAATGTCCACCAACCCGCCACCCAGCCACACTTCCTTCAACCACTTCCCTCTCACCCCCCCCCCCTCTTTCTTCCATCCCCAATCATTCCCCAGATATCCAGGTCCGCATCATCATGCTGGTTAAAAAAGAATGCTTGAAACATGTCTTTTGTACGCTACATTATTTTGTGAACTTGGGTAATGAATGCGTGTGACGACTAAAGGGGGCGCGTCGCTCCGCTTTGGCTGCTGGATGGCAGCACCACCACGGGGACCATCTACGTTACAATGGTGCCCGGAACGCATCTTCGACGTTCGTTTACTCAACTTCCCCTAAATAAGAAAGCCTAAGTGGGGAATTTTCCAGGGTCACTAAGAAAGGCCACTAAAGGCCACAGATTGGTGCACGACTACGGCATCAGCGTTCGGCTAAAAGTCGTGTTCTAAATTATTTGACACGAGTTCCAACCGAACGTTGACGCCGTAATCGTGTCCAAACTGTAACCCATGGCGGCCTTCTTTAGTGACGCAGGGAAATTCAACACGCTTAGGCTTTCTTATCTAGAAGGTGTTGCTTTACCGCGCTCTAAAGAGTGGCCCCTCGATTTCCGCATTGCGACGTCAGAGAAGTGTCATGCTGTCGCCGACCGCGAAGGCCACTTGCCAGCTTGACGCTGCACGGATATTTCAGCAACTAGCAGTTGGGACTCCGCAATGACAGTGATTCTCCTCGTGCTTTTTACCGAGACTTCTAGCCCTCAACTGCCGGGATCGCGACATCCGACAATGTGACAGACCGGCTCCTGTGACGTCATTTGTTGCCCCTTCGGGACTACGTCTTACGTATGGCAGGGACAGGACGCTAACGACGCCCGTCGAAGATGAGTTCTAGGTACCGCAGCTTTAATGACGTTCCGCCGCCGTGTTTCGCCATCCCGCTAAGGAGTAAAGGTCTGGCACCTGGACAATTGAAAATCTACCAGCGTCGAGCGTTGCTCTGGACGTTTTCTGACATCATTCGACCGAGAGAAGTTGCTTGGAGTTTGAATTCAATCGTGTCTTTTGCAGTTATAAGCGGCAGCGACGGCTACACACCGCCCTGGTTGTTGTTTATCTGCGCTGAAATATGCACCTACAAAGCGCTTGTGTGTTTTATAGTCCTGAAATCTGTACGGGGCGACATTCGCCAGTACAAGTAATTAATAACGCCTACATAAGAAGAACGTTTACTCCTCTTATATTCAAATTGTTCTTCGCTTGATGGCGCATTGGGTAGACACGATGGAATTCAGATTATTACGGCTGTTTACTCTAGCGCATGTCGGGGATCTGTGTTCTCAATATTCAGGTATTGAGTAAAAAACGCTTACGCCAACTGCGGCCCTGAACATATGATATAACGCTGTGCTCAGGTAAGATGACATTGATCAGAAACATAGATCGGCTCCTAGACACGATGTTTATGCGAATTGCTTCGGCTCGGCGTCGCATCGTCGCGCTACTGTCTTGTCGCACGTTCTCAATGCGTCGTAACCCCCGGCCAAATAGTTGTACACTGGTTTTGTTCTCTTTTTCACTATCGTCAAAGGTATAACAATTTAGCCTTCCTGCTTACACCAATATTTAAAAAGCAGGGGTTCGTATTAGAGAAGGCTAGAAAACAAATCCCATCCGAAACTATAGCTTGAGTCAAGTGTCCTGTTTTTGTAGCTTCTTTGCAGTAAACCTCCTGAGACCTCGATGACTGCCAGCTCCCTTTTACTTACAACTGGCCTTAAGAGTAGCACTTGAAACATTTAGGCCCGCACAAATATTTTGCATGTTTTCTGGGGTTATGGGGCACGCTGTGCTATCGCATATTTTAAATATCACAGCTTGCCTAAATATCTACTTCAACCTGCACTTGTGTTTTTCAGAAGCATATTTTTGCCGGCGGTAACCGATTCACTTAGCGGCCTAATAAGATAACTGCTGTTGATCGCTTATTTTTTGCGGCGATATTTGTTATTGGCGAGGTTTCGTAGCGGATTCTGTGCACGGTTCGTATACGTACGTCGTGGCCAGCTACATATAGCTGGAAATCTTTTTCCCGCTAAATGTAGCGCTGAATAAAAGTTTCACGACGTGACCTCACAGTGTTACCTGACATCAAGTCACGTGACGTCATAATTTTGTCACTAAATTTTAGGAATGAATTGACGAGCTAAATTTAGCGAAAACGTTCTGAGTTAAACTTCGGGGGAATTGAGCCTCCCCCGACTAATACTTTCTGTCCCGCAGGTGACCTGGGAGACCAAAAGGGTTCGGGCCACTCATTCTAAAGCGTTCCAATACTGCAGTCTAAGAAATCTCGAGCATCTGCTTTTCCCGCAAAGCACATTGGAGAGCCAATCACTGCAGTCTACGGGGGGCACACGTCGAATGACGAAACTCATAATATGTCTAAAACTAAAAAAAAGAAGAAATGTCTGTGCTGTGGCTTAGGGCATGATGTTTTACAGTGCTCAGTGCCACAACGCAGACAGTTTTTTTTTTATATTTTCTTTGATGAGGGGTCAAAACGTATTATCAGCCCCGTAGATTGCGTCATACGTAGATAGTAGCGATTGGCTCTCTCAAGTTATCTTCAGGCGAGCAGACGCTCCAGATATCTTAGAGTCTGGTCTCCGGAACCGCGCTCCCGCTTCCTATCTTCGGACTCTTTACATAGCTATTTCACTTAGCCTCGTTTCCAGCCGCGTAGTCAACAAGGCAGATTGATACTTTAGACCCATGTTGCGGAAAAAGAAAACAGGACGCGGGATGGCCAAAAAAACATGCTTTTCGTGTAAGGCTCGTCAAATTATGAGGCGCTGGAGAAATTCAGCCTTCTGCGTTAAGTCCTTATTTCGAACTCTTTTTGTTCGCCTTCCGCCCATTGAAAAGCATGCGGGAAGGGCCTTAGAACGCACCTGGTATCGCTGCGCCGCAGCGTTCTTCCGCACGTCTGCTTTCCTCGCCGTCACCATGGCAACGAACGCCGAATGAATGGAAGCACGCACGGTACCGCCGCGTGAAGCCAGCAACAGCTAACGCCATTTTACAAACGCCGTCTCCTAGCCAAAGCCGAACGCGGTATGTCAGATCAACCGCCTCCGCCGGTGCTCGATCGGTCGCGATCGAGCACCGGCGGAGGCGGTTGATTTGACATACCGCGTTCGGCTTTGGCTAGGAGACGGCGTTTGTAAAATGGCGTTAGCTGTTGCTGGCTTCACGCGGCGGTACCGTGCGTGCTTCCATTCATTCGGCGTTCGTTGCCATGGTGGCGGCGAGGAAAGCAGACGTGCGGAAGAACGCTGCGGCGCAGCGATACCAGGTGCGTTCTAAGGCCCTTCCCGCATGCTTTTCAATGGGCGGAAGGCGAACAAAAAGAGTTCGAAATAAGGACTTAACGCAGAAGGCTGAATTTCTCCAGCGCCTCATAATTTGACGAGCCTTACACGAAAAGCATGTTTTTTTGGCCATCTCGCGTCCTGTTTTTTTTTTTTTATCCGCAACATGGGTCTAAAGTATCAATCTGCCGTCAACAAATCCCGCGTGCGGGATAAAAAAAAAAAAAAAAAAAAAGAAGCGAAACATTGCGATTATGAACAAGTAAAATAATAACGCAAAGACAATAACAAGAATGATAGACAGTCGCGATAAAAGCGTGAGCTTCTCCTCCTGGAGGTGCGGCGAGAGAAAAACGATGCGTTCCCGCACACCGGAAGTTCCAGTATTCAAGATGGCGGCGCCCGCGTAGAAAAGGTATATAATAGGTACTTGCGGTTCGGGCTCGTTGGTGATGAATGTTTTGAACCGTGTTTAGAAGCGCTAAAGTGACGAGCACAAGCGAGAGAAGAGAGCGCCCGCATTTTGTCTTATGTCTTGCGTTTGTCTTTTTAGCACTTTTAATCGGGGTTCAAATATCTATCGAAGGGTCTCTGAGTCGACCTTTGTGCAGAGCTCGAGAAAAACAAATCACGGCGAACAAAAGAAGAATCTTGGCGAATGCACGAAACTAAGAATACAATTAGACCAAAAAATGCGATGTTGAACACACACAACTTGCATGACCTTTTACTCCTTCAATAATCCTTGGGCGCAACGTTTTTTTTCTTTGTTTTTAGATCTAGGTATGTTTTTATGAGTGACGCCATTCACTGCGACCCTAGTATTGTTCGCCATGATTCGTTGTCTTACTTTCTGCAGAAAAGAAAACTCGTCTGACCTCTATATATATATATATATATATATGAAGAGAGAGAGAGCGCCGGTGTATTGAGAGCGTAAAATAACTTACACGGACGTCGTGGAAAACTCTGCCACAGATTCTTAGAACAATATTGTTTTACCTGAACGATTCAACCACAGCGGGAGTATGGGATGCACACGTCGAGGTCCAGCGATTCCTGTGGAGTTAATAGATAACGTACAAGAAAATTCGTGTTGGCATAACGCAAGTAGTATTTGTTTTCGGTCACGTTGCTTGTCGGAAACATGGCTTCGAATCATAGATAAAGTTTGCTTTGTGTCTCGACAACACGCACCCATCCATTATTAGCCTTATTTGTGAAGAACCGCACCTTAAAGGAGAACAATACTCAGGAATACAAACTAATTAACAGATAGTCTCCTTTGTATGAAATTCGCAGGACATATTCGCTGCTTAGAAAGATTATTACATATAAAGTTTTAAGTTTGTAAGTTTATCCTGCCGGGAGTTATGTAAAAGTGCATCAAATAAATACCTTGCCGCCTGAGGAAAACTCTTTTAGAACAGGTAAAAATAATGGCCAGGTTTTTCTTTTTTTTTTTAATGAAACATTGTGTATAACATTTGTGTCCCGCGGCTATGTAAAGAAATTACAGAACTTCTAATATTTCTAATCAAAATATTACTGTGAAAAACGTTTTATTTTCGGCGTACATTAGGTTGAAGATACTGCAACTTTTCATAACAAAAAACCATGAGAATGCAGAAAGTAAGCTCACAGCCGGGTTTTTTACAAGCATTCAGTAGGAAAACTTTAAAAAAGCTGGCTCCACATACAAATAATACATTTCCTGGAGCGAGATCTGACGCTAAAATATTTAACCGACATAAACGTGTTTGAATGTTTAGAAAGCTGAACTTTTTATTTGAATACAAATACTTTAGTTACGAAAAAGAAACTTTCTAACAACATCCATAAGGATATTTGAAAATTGATAAAACAACTTGTTATAAATGTAACCTAAAAAATAAATTTTAAGGTACCTTTTCTCTTTAGATCATCCCTCTCTACAGCAAAATATTCCTACCGAATGACCATCTGGTATTCAAACTGTTCAAGAGACCGACCGGCAGGCCGCGAAACCTCGCTTTTACGAGGCAAATTATCCGACATCGAATTGTCTATTTCTAATTCCACCCGTAATCATTATTTCAAAATAAAACATTATATCAACAAAGTTGGCTTTTATTAATTCTGCTGTCACGGTGATTTCTTTTCTATCCCCCCGAACTCATTATCTTTATAACACGTGCATCGGGTCGAATCAGAAAGAAAACCATCGTCTACACCCTCTGCACAAAATAGAAATTATCCTATCTTTGTTCAATCCAGTATTTTCTTTCATTTCCTACATTTTTAGATAATAGTCCACCCACATACTCAATAATATTTTATAGATAACTTAAAAATAATTAGCTTGGATACTAAAATTACTCTATCCACTTTTTGTAAATTTAGCGCTTTTCATATAAACCGTTTGCCGGCTGTGTTTATCTTTATAACTGTATAAATTTTATTTTTATTTATACTTCTGCATTTCCGTTGCTATCTGCCAAGCACCTGGGGCCCGGACATTGTCAAGTCAAGAAAGGTTGGCTTTTGTTTACGTGGCTCCGACATCTGTATATGCAGCTGCGCAATAAACAATTTTATATAAAATAATTGATTTCCACAAATTTGCAAATATGACTCACTGCAGACACACCTCAGATCTGCTGATAAAAATTAAGTGCCTTCCAACAAAATGCTGCGATGCAATTTGGATAGCCATACCCTAGCTTCAGGGAAAGAACGCAGTTTAGCATAGTCACAGGAGCTTGAACAAACATGAGGGTAATTTTCTCTTACACGAGCAACCTTCAGAGGTGAAAGAAAATCTAATCGCATGATCAACACCATCTGCAAAATTGTTCAAGTTGTGTTGTGCACAAATCTCGCGAGCGGGTGCGGTGCGTGCACGCATGGAACGACGCCTCCAGAGGCATTAATAGCGGAGCTTGTGGCTTGCGCAGCTGCCCGTTCGACACGCTCATCTTTTCTCGCGCTGCAAACACGCATCCGAGGTCAGGTCGCCTGGTCAAACAAAACTCGACGTGATGGACACGAACGCTGAGAGATAAATGCGCACAGTCGGAGCGAGATATTGCCCAGCAGAGCAGATCTGGTGTATAGTTGAAGTGCCACCTACCTCTACTAGTGAAGATGCTTCGTCTAAGTGTTTTCCTTCTCTTTGTTACCTCCGCTTGTTGTAACGAGTTAGGTAAGCTTGGCAAGGCCTGTGACATCACTCGTCGTTAATCGACTCATTCATATTTGATTGTTTTAAGGTCGATCTCTCTACGAGCTACCGCAAAGTTTACCGAATGCTTGCAAACTCATTCGCTTCGCGTTTGTTTCTTAAAGCTTGCCATCTGTCAATGCCCAGGCATTCTATGATTCTATGCCCACTGTGTAGGGTATAAGGAAAGCAGAGTCCATTATATTCAAGCTCATTGTATGCTGATTCCTTCTTCGGCCTTCTTGTCGACGAATGCTGTGATTATATTGGCAGCCGAGCCATCGTAAGATGAGGGTGACCTGCCACGCCATCCGTTTCTTGAGCTGTGAGTGATGTAAACTTTTAGTACCTAAATGAGTCTGTTACCTTGCCTTTTAAACTTTGAGCTGCTCCATTTTTGTTTTCTTGACATCAATGCCATCAGGCAAAAATTGTATAATGCTCCCGTAGTCATCACGATGTTAAATACGGGAAAGGCACATCGGGAAATATCAAACCACTCAAACTGAACTTTCAACCGCCATATAACAGAAATCTATTGTGGGGGCAATTTGTAGAAACAACGGGGGTGATTATGTATGAACGCAATAGCATTTATCGTTTCACACACGGAGAGGTGTTCGGTTTACCGCTAAATTTAGCTGGGAGCTTGAATTGGTGCATAGCTCACGTGAAGTCAATTTTCTGCTGAATTTAGCGGGGAACCTGATTCTGATAAATTTAACGGGGAACCTGAATCGGTGCATAGGTCACGTGAAATCAAGTTTCCGATAAATTTAGCGGTAAACCCGATTCCGCTAAATTTAGCGGGGAACCTGAATTGGTGCATACGTCACGTGATTTAGATTTTCCGCTAAATTTAGCGGAACATTGATTAAAATACATGAGGCATACATTGATATAAATCTGTGATGAGTAGCTTAATAGTGCAGTCGCATTAAAAACTTTAATCTAATATGAACCAACATATTACATAATGTTTGGCTTGCAATCACAAAAGGTACATTGAGTGGCGATTTCCTTGGCTGCGACTATAAAAAGCTGGTTTGATGAGACCAGCAACTTGTGCTAATCTTAGACATTTTGAGACAAAGACGATTGCATAAAAAAAAGAATAAGGGGAGTGTTTTGTGCTTGTTCTCCTATTTTTCACATTTTTGGACCTGGTACGTTAGCCTATTAGCGACTCTACTTGGTTCTCGTGATCCTTTATTCTTGTTTTTATACCTTGACTGCAATGTTGTTATGTGTAACTATATAATTACCAAATTATATGAAATCATTTTTAAAGCATGAAATGCCTTTTGACTCTATCCCGAATCCCACAAATACTTTCTGTCCGTCTATCCGTGCGTTCCTCTTTCCGTGCATTTCCCGCTAAATCTAGCGGGGAAATTGATGTCACGTGACCTTTACACAAATTCAGTTTTCGCGCTAAATTTAGTGTGATGATTGATGTCACGTGACCTGGCGTCACATGGCCTCCACACCAATTCAGTTTCCCCTCTAAATATGGCGGGAAAATGGATCTCACCTGACCCCCCATCACGTGACCTATACACCAATTCAGCTTTCTCCGCTAAACTTGGCGGTAATATTGATGTCACGTCACCTAACGTCAAGTTACCAATACATCAATAGAGTTTCCCCACTAAGTATGGCGGCAGAATTAATGTCACGTTTACAAGGGTCCATATCACATAAGCAAATGACGTTTTAGCGAACATCGACATTTGAGTGAATCGACGTTTTAGCGAATAACGGGAACGCGCATTAAGCCATCCGCCGCGCTGCGCTTACGCCGCTTTGCGGCGACAGTCTGCGGCGGCTCATTACAAAATTGTGAACCCATTTGGCCCACCCGAAAACGCCGCTTCGCGGCGTCCGACTATTCGCTAAAGTGTCAATCGGTGAAACGTGGGCGTTCGCTAAAATGTTATTCGATCAAGTGGGTGCCTCCCTGATTACAAATACGACCACGGGCAAGGGCTGCATCACGTGGCGTATGCTCCACAACCTCGATGAGTTCGAGAAGCGACAGCACCTGACCAAACTTAACACAGTCTGGGCTACAGAAAATTCACCTGACGACTGGAAGTTTTCGGTGGTTCACGGTGGTTCACCGTGTCCAGAACCTCCGCCCCATCTCAGTCACCCCCACCCTATGCCAACTCCTAGAACGGCTGATCCTGACCAGGCTCACCTACATACTGGTAGAAGCGGGGACCGGCCCCTGCTACGACTACGCGCAGACTGGATTTCGGCCCGGCTTATGTATCCACGACAGCCTGCACCTCCCCCACAGCATAGTGGGGAAGAGGCGCCGCGGTACGAACAAAGTACCAGGGCTCCTGGTTGCTGTCGACCTCGTGAAAGCTTTTTGACACAGTGAAACATTCGGCAGTAATCGAAACACTCGAGGAACGCGGGGCAGGCACCCGCATCGTCAAAGCCGCCAAGGGCTTCCTCAAGAACCGTTCTTTTAAAATTAGCTCCGGTGCCAAACAGCCTTGCACGTTTCCCAATGTCTACGGTGTTCCCCAAGACGCCATCCTATCGCCGACGTTGTTTAACCTCATTATGCGCATGATTGCGAAAGAGCTGCGCACCATTAAACATCTACAGCTCACAATGTGCGCGGATAATACCACCCTCTGGGTAGACCCCCGCCACACCACGGTCGACAGCAAAACTACCGCCGCCACCACACAACTGGCCCTGAACGTCCTGGATCGATGCCTACCGGCCACCGGTATGCAGTCCACCCCAGAAAAAACACAGCTGCTCGTCATTGATGGTCTTGAACATAACCGAAACCAAATACACCTCACTATGGACAATCAGCCCATTCACTGCTCTCCTGAGCGCTGGATCCACATCATCGGACTCCCACTACACGTGGAAGGCGGCGTGGATGAATTGCTTAAACATCTCAAGTCCGCATGGAAGCAACAGCTCCATCTCATCTAGAGGATAGGCAATCACTTTGGTGGTGCCGGTACACCCAACATTCGTATGCTTACTCAGGCAACCCTCACCGCCAAAGCCTGTTTATGGCGCCACATGTTTCGAACTCACCAAGATAAAATGGATACAAATGGAGGTTCTGCATCGCGAATGCCTTTGCGCCATCAAAAGCCTTCCGAAAAACACACACGTACGGAAAAGCTCTACCGGTACGCATCCCTTTCCACTCACCAAGCCATCATCCGGACCGGTAACGACGGGCACCATCGGCAACCCACCTCATCCAACGCCGGCCTACGCCTACTCCAGCTGTGCCATCTAGCCCTGCTTAGCATCGGTCTCCTTCCACCACCAAGCATATTGCCACGGAAAGACGCCCTGGTTCGAGAGCCCAAACCGCGAGGGCCGTCCAAAAGAGAGAGCGAACCATGCCGCACGCACTGACACAGTGGAGAATGCTGTCTTCACGTACATTGCCAAAACTAATTATTAATCATAATAATGTTTCTAGAGTTCTGTCGGGACACCTTGAAATGTATTGCCGAGACTGTGTGTGCACCCCTGCCTGTGGAGAGTGCACTGTCATTATTAAACATAAGGATAAGCTAACCCGCGAGATTATCGAAGAACACGAGATCGGCCAAATAGGGCCGGAATGAGTCAGCGCCCTTCACTATCACTTTCAGATAGAGAGGGTTGCTTTTTATATCAGATAAGGCCACCACGCTCAAGTTACATTTGCCGTGACCTCTGTCTTTAATGTTTTTTTGTTTTCTTTCCGTGACTTGTTTGGTTTTGACACGTAATATTCGTGCTTCATCTCAGCAGCGTTGTAAGGAACAACGACGTTCCTAGAACGCGTTCCTTTCAGGAGGAATGGAGGAACGTCCCTGTTCCATTTTGCCTTAGTGGAACTGGATCGGGAACTCGTTACATTTTTAAGGGAACGGAGAAACCAACGGCGTTCTTTTCTTTTTTCGTCCACTGGAGTAATTTTTATCATATTTCTAAGGGGGAAACTATGAAAAGTATGAAAACAATATCTTTACGAGAAGTAGGGCATAGATAACCTCTTCATTACTTATTCTATAGGTTTAATTTGTGGGGTCTACGCTTGGTATGAGTCGGGTGCGGGCGAGCTGGTGGATATTAATCCAGTTTTCAGTGCCCAAGACTGCGGTACAAAAACTAAACTTTTATTCGAAGGCAAAGACACAGAAAGAGGGACGTCTCAAACTAAGCTACTTCTTTTACTTCCACGAATCCTCATACACCCGGAAATCTAAGGCCGACTACAGCCATCACTGAGCTTTCACAAATAGACCTACAGTTATAACGAAAGAACAGGTTACAAACATCGAACGCACCCTTGTGTCTCGAACATTGGTCACTTAAAAAACCAAAAAAGTAAGCTTTATTCCCTTTCCTCCTCTCCCACACCTTTAAGCTGAACAACAAGTTCAACCTTCCTGAAGACTGGCTGGTAGTTTTCAAGACTGACCCTCCAGACGCTCTGCCCTCTTCTCAAATTCCCTTCCACTCTAAAAAAATGACCGCATCTCCACGTGGTGAATGATGTTGATTGGGGCGAAGCTCTGGTGGTGCTGATGATACTGATTTTATTGTTCATAGGTAGTGCCGATGGTGCGGATTGTTTTTTATTGCTCATAGGTAGTGCTGGGTTCCAGGTTGCGTTTCGACTTCATTATTACTGCTTTATGGTCGGTGAAATGCAGAGCCAGTGGTTCTTCTAGTTGATCAGCTTGGATCCGCTAGGAGCCGTGGGAACGCCTCTCCACCGCTTAAGTCAACGCTCCATGTCAGAAAGAGAATGTGTGGTATGGAACCTGGTTATATACGCATTCGAGCATTTGACCGCAGCACCCTCTCGTCTATAAACGTTTAGCCAATGCATGCAAAGTTTAACGCGATTATATACGCATTTGACCGCAGCGCCCTCTCCTGTATAGACGTTGAGCGGCTACATGCTACGTTTCATTCATGACATCCTCAGCTCTTGAGTTACTACCACATCTCAGAGCCCCCTACTCGTCCCGCAGTCGTGGCTGAGTGGTTAAGGCGATGGACTAGAAACCCACTGGGGTCTTCCCGCACAGGTTCGACTCCTGTCGACTGCGCAAATATTTTTCTATTTTTTGTGAGCACGGACGGAGGGACGGACGGACGGACAAGGCTAGACCCTAAGGAGCTTCGCCCCTAAAAAAGGGGGAATTAAACATGTAGAAAGTGGGCGCATTCGTATGTACTAAACAGATAAGCGTATCCTTTAGTCATCGGTGCAAGATACGGGACTAACTCGTGTCCGGTAGACGTGGTGAGGACGCGCATTCTTGGAAGGGCATCACCGGACCTCCAGGTGTCCTTCCATCGCGGCATTCAAATTCGTATGTTGCCATTTGATGGGATAGATAAAAAAACTTTGTTTCATCTACCTAAATATGGTAATTAGCAAAATACAAAATAACGTCTGTGTACCAATACGTTTCCTCTTTTAAACTCGAACGGGAACGAGTTCTTTCATCACAGATGGAACTTGTAACGGGAACGCGTTCCAAAAATCAGAAGGAACAAGAAACGAGCTAGCATTGCTCTTTTTGAGGAACGTGTACAACACCGCACCTAAGCATCAATAAAATTTTGTTCTAAGTGTGCTCTGGAATGTTTCTTATTTTAGTCTTTCCGTGTCCTTGCGCTGTTTGTACTTTTAATAATGAACCAACTTGCCCAATCGTCTACGTAATACAAAATCATTTTAGTACCATATTCAACGCGCGTAAAAATGGAGTGAAAAAAATACGCTCCTTCTGGATTAATCTTGATCATATTGCTTCGAATCTACCGATAAGGGGCGAAATAAATTTTTGACGATCAGTATAAAATGTAAAAATTTGAAGCGCTTGAAGTATGCCATCAAAATTAAGTAAAGTGCTTCTTTCTTCTTGCAGATTTTAAGGTGCCACTGGCTTTTGAAGCATATGACAGCGGTATGGGCAAGGAGCAAATGAACCGACTCGTACTGGCCCTTGTCAGGCGTGCCGCCATGAGCCCGAAGGTATCACGAAAACTCTTTTCCAGCTATCTGAGCATTCTTTCTTTCTTTCTGTAATACCTGCACAAAAGCAGCATTTTTCTCGGTATTTTTTGTTTCGTGAAACACTACGTGTCGCGAAATAGTCTGTTCACTATTATTTTGAAGATGAGCGTCTTCAAAGCATCGTGATTGCAGTCTGCGTTTCGCTAACATACTCATATTTCCAAGAGCTAATGTGCTTAGTCCTCAAGAAACAAAATGTTTTTTTTTTAGCGAGACGTCAGCTCCTATTCATGACATTTCCAAGCAGGTTTCTTTTATCGTTAATAGAGCCATTATCTGCAACCCTCGTGCTTTGTTAGAAATCGCATATTATAAATAGTCATTTAGAAAAAAAAAAGATTGCTGTGCATAAGTATTGAGCAACTAGGCCATTTGTAGAGTGCCGCAGTAAAAACAAACTGAGAAGTCAAAACTATTTTTTCTGTAATGGGTCGTCCATTCGCCACGTGTATTTTGAGGAGGAGGGTTTAGCGAAATGAATGAGGTGATAACAAGAAAGCACCGTATTGTTCAGTGCCACATTGTCTGAATCTTGATGTACCAAAAATTATGGATGAAGTCAACAGAAAACACTGAGAAATCTATTTGGCTGTCACTCGGATCACATCGAGATATTCGCTCATCTATGGCACTACAACTTGCAGTCTGTAAATGGTTGGTAAAGTAAACTGCAGAACCCCGTAACCAAATCGAGTAACTTTACCGGAGCAGTAGGTAGCGTAGGTGTTGTCTAGTGGATTCTTTCGTGACCTTGCAAGTGACGAATGTTTTCAGTGGATGTACAATATTCGTATGGGCGAAGAGTGAACACTTGGGCGTGGAGAGCTCGCATTTTACAACAAAGTACCGACTCTTCGAAACCCAAAGCAGGCGCACCATCTAGTAGAAAAGACGTAAAGAAGAGAAGTGAACAGCTAACGCCTAGTGAATTGTGCAGCGATAGCTAGACTATCCTGTCGGATAAAGTGTGAAACAAAGGAACGTGGAATACAAATCACTAAGTTAGAGTCGCGAATACTATGTCTCATTTTTGAATTGAGCCGCAGCGGACTCTATGTGGCATTTAACCGAATCTAAGCCTGAGAATCTCACGTGACCCTCCGGTGAGATGCAGCGACGCGTAAGACGTGAAGTCACGTGCCCCATTCACAGCGTTTTGTAGGGTTATAGCTCGTTGCATTGGCTGCTGTTCATCTTGGTGTAAGACGGATAATACCGGAAAATGTTTTGTGACCTAGATTCACAACGTCATGTTCTGTCAGCAATTTGCATTGAACTTTTCACTGGTCACAGACAAACGGCTGTATCTCTATGACGTTTTTCTGGTTTGGCTCGTAACCGTTCCGGCAATTAATGACCGGAGTACAAAACTGCCAAGACTGCGGTGATTGTTGCTTTCATCATCATCCAGAATTCATAGCACCTAACGACCAATATATCGAGCTACAAAGGGATGTCTGAAAATACTTCCCTACAGTTGTCAAACAGGCGATCTTGTGCTGGATTTATTTATTTTTTAATCACCTGGGTTTGGGCACCGACTTGTGCCGTGGTTCTTTCTAAACTGTTTGAGAGCTTATTAACCTCCTTACGGGCAAGCTGCGAGTATCAGGGCCAGTTGCTCGCATTATTTCCCAGAAACTCCGCGCTTTCAGCAGTCAGCTAAACGTAATAAATATTGGTATCCAGTCTCAAAACCGGGATAACTAAATACTGTGTTTGTGTCTACGGCACATCCTGCATATTTACATTTTTATGAGAGGCGGCTATGCTGTAGGAACTCTAGGTGATTTTAGTGTTACCCGAAACTGAGACTTTGCATTGGCAAAGGAATACAAAATGCTTCCATCAACGCTGCCATGTAAAAGTGCATGTAATGGATTACTCTTCAACTAATGCTAGAGAAGCCACAATGGCGAAAATAATCCCTGGATAAGGGTAACAAGATCCCAATAATCCTTTCTCCAGGGATTATTTCGCCATTCTTGTCCAGCTCGTTTGCACCTTTGCATTTAATTGCATTCTAGCCATAATGATCTCTCACTGTAGGTGCGCGCATGTGAATATTCTCATTGATGGCTTTATGTATATCAATCAGTGCGTATATATTAGCAAAATCTTTATACTGGCATTATTTTATGTTCCTAAAAAGGATGTGCAGGCTATCGACGAATGTTACGATGCAGGAAACAAGGACATTATCCAGGTAAAAACTTCACCTATTGTAAAATTTGCCTGTATAATCGATTCCCCACTTTTTCCCGCCCTTGTTGTTCTTATGGAATCTTCAACAATTTGAAACAGCATAGCCTTCATTCCGAACTTAATCGTGAAACACACCTGAAACCGATGATTATTTAGAATGGCATGTGATACCACATGGTCTCGCCGCTATTCACCGTCAATTAGCAGTCCTTACCAGGGTGGAATGATTATGGGCATCAAGAGAAAAGCGCTGGTGTAGCCGAAATTTAAGATAAAAATTAATATCCAACTTTTACTGCTTATAATACACATATATAAGCTATTAGAGAAACATAGTGGCTAAATTCCTTGTAAATTAAAAATATAAAAATTAATGCCACATTAAGGGTTTAAATATACCCTTTTCAAAGGTACTTAAAAGTTTTGTTTTATTTCTCATTGAAATGCCTCAATACTTTTAGGTGAGGCAATCTTATAGATCAGTAAATACTGAAAAGAACAGCCCGTATTGGCTTTACCAAGGGTCATCTAATAGAAACACAAAAAACAAGTGTTATATATGTTATATACCCTCAAATTCAAGAGCTTCGTTTCGAAGCCTGGGCTGTATTTGCCTTGAACACTGCCCTTCCTCTCAAAGCGAACAGCCGAGATGCAACGACAGTATTTGAGTATAACTTTTGTAGATTTTGAAAACAAATTAAGTTTTATTTTTTGTGAAAGAGAAATGCGAAACTTTCTGGCATTGCACCTGCACTGTAAGACAAAATTTCCTCGCTTAACAAGCAGCTAAAAATAGGTAACAATCTACTGTTCCGTCATTTAGAATACGAACAATGCGCGAAAAAAATAATAATTTGGTGATCGAAAAAAGAGCATGGGAAATTTGCTATCAATATGATGTAGTGTAGAATAGTTCCTGCCAAGCTGATAAGGGTAGGGAGGAGCTTCATTTGACCCTCCTCCAGCGCGAGCTTCATACCTTTGACCACGCTTTTGCTTCCCGTGCATTTCGAGCGAGCGCGCGCGTAGCCAAATCCAGGCTGAAGACACGGAGCGCGTGCTGGAGTAGCGTTCCGAAGACGCGTCCTACCCTTCTTACTTTGTCTGTGACTACGGTAGATATCTATTCATATCATCATATCTCCTTAAATTGTAAGTTTTTTTTTTTTAATCCCTGAATGACAGGTCGACCCTTGTTTTTATTTCGAGGCTAAAATTATTTGTTCACACGTATAGATGCAACTCTTGCGTACTAGGGTCAACAGTTTATATGGTACATTAGTGTATTGGTTGATTCAAAACTGGTTTTCAGTCTCAAGGTTTAAAAAACTGTCAACGTTTGACTACATACTATATGGTTGGTGTGGTTTGGTCGCAGTCCATGCATCTACGCGTGTTTTTGTTTTTGTTTTTTGTGTAATTTATTCATTGCACTCGTTTGTGTTACCACCGCTGAAATTTTCTTCGAGTGAATATACGTGTGTTATTTATTCAAAAATATATGGCAACGAGACTTTGTAAAAGTCGTTTATGATCAACATATCGACCGAAAAAATTATTGAATATATTATTTTGAACTTGTACAGGAGTAATAATGCAACCTCACCTGAAAGACGACTAGTTTGCAATATAGTCTTTCTATACAGCGCTCAGAGCTCTTGATGACTCGCCCTTGCTGTTAAGTATAAATTTGTTTCATCTCATCCTTCAACAAGGTAAGTCTAATGAGATTTTGTTTACCTTGTAACTTGCACACTAGATCAAATTTGACTTCGGCGCAGCTTCTGCTTAGCAAACATCAAATCCTCGAAGCGAATTTGGAAAGATTTAAGTCACATTTACTACTGATGAATCCTCAGTACATTGCGTTTCTTTAGTTTTCTTTCCTTTTTCGTTTTATGTATGTGTGCCACTGATTGGGTAGCCAACTACTTGGGGTCATAAAAGGAAAATACATTAATCTGTGACATTTGAATAAAAACCCCGAGAGTGGGGCAAGAAGGGACGGCCAAACACAAAGTCTCAAACACAGATGAAATTTATTTGACAACGAAGAAGCTTATATAGGAATCAAATCGTACACAAAACACTAAAGACGAGAGAGGGAGAGAGAGGGAGAAATTTTGGTGTACTGTTTGTGGCACGGGATTCCTTATTTCTCCCTCTCTCTCTCTCTTTCTCGTCTCTAGTGTTTTGTGTAGAATTTGATGCTTATATAAGCCCTTTTGTTGTCGAATAAATTTAAGCTGTGTTTTAGACTTTGTGTTTGTCCGTCCCTTCTCGTCCCAGTCTCGGGGTTTGTAGTCAAATGTTTAAACACCACCAGTTCGTTTGCGCCCTAAGCTTTTGTTCACTAATATTAATTTGTAGATTTATCAAAACTTAATGCGATACTCTCTGTTATGATCTGCGAAATAAATCTGAACGTATCTGCATCTCTAAGAATGCTATCGACTGTCTACAAATCTGTATAGGAAAATAAATATTTTGTACGATTGCAGAACAAATACTCGTTTAATCGGAATTTTTTTTTTAATAGTGGATACAGATAAATCTTATTGAAGAAGGAATGGCATAATTAATCTAAACAGAAATTTAATGCCCGGCTGCTTAAAAAACAATCTTTTTCTTGTGTTCTTTTTTATTCTACCGCTGCTTTATATGCTATTCTCGGAAGGTGTAACATGGTGTTCCTCTTTACCCTCCGTGTAGATGAAAAAGTGCTACAATGAGAAGGTTGGAATCGTAAGTCCCCGTAACTCTGAACGTTTCAATAATAATCTATGTTAGTAGTAGGCGTATTTATTCCGAGAACGTGTACTAGGGCAGTTTTTTATCTGTGTAATATTTTGTTATTTTATTTTGTAGCTGTTCTTTTTTTACCTGTCCGAAAGAACTATTGTTGTCAAGCTGTTGTATTTTCATTATTGCAATTGTACATTCTGCGGGGAAAAATGAAAGACGTTTACAATCCCTTGTAACGCCGAATTAGAGCGCAGCTCTTGAGGAGGAGGAGGGAATGGTACTGAAGGGAGAAGGTGGAAAGTCCCCCACTACTAACATGAATGTGGATCGACGTGTGCTTAACGCAAGTCGCAGAAAATGCACATCTTTCGTGAGAGCATCGTGTGTAAATTAAGCGGGAATTTAGTGGCTCAATTTTTTCCCCTAACTTTAGCGGGGAATGTTTTCCACTAGATTTAGTAGGGAAAATAGGGAGTTTTCGTAGATCGTTTCCGCTGTCCCGCAACGCTCTCCGCAACCAGCTACGCCAGACGGAACTCTACATTCAAGGCCATCGGCGCGCCGGCGCAGTAGCGGCTGCTTCGTTGCGGATGGCTTAGCGGAGGGGGAAACGCGGTCTACGAAAACTCCCTATTATTCCCGCTAGATTTAGCGGGGAAACTTTTCCCGCTAAATTTAGCGGGGAACTTTTTTCCGCTAAATTTAGCGGGGAAGTTTTTTCCGTTAGATTTAGCGGGGGAAGTTTTTCCGCTAAATTTAGCAGGGGATTTAGAGTCATCGTCATCGTCACCGATGACGTCATCCGTGACGTCACTGTGACGTCACCAGTGATGTTACGTGTGACGTTATCAGTGACGATGAGGATGACGATGACGTCATTGTGATGACGTCATCCTCATCGCCATCGTCATCGCGCGGTTACGCCGACGGCGACGCCGCGAAAACCGGAAACGGGCGCCTAAAAGCTGCGCTCTAAAAAAAAATAATCCTAATTATTTTGATTTCGTGTAAAATCAACTGCGATTTCTCTCGAGAAGCACATGAGTGTGCACTTTCGAAGTTGGACCTTTCTGATGCGGTTTTAGTTTAGTGTTATTTCAGGAAAACCTCCTGGTAGCTCAGAGTCACAGCCGGCGTATTGCTAATAGCTTCTTCCCGCAGAAGCGAGATGACTTTGCAAAACACCAACTGTCACTCTGAGGTTACCAGAGTTGTTTTCAAGTAAGGTTTTCCCCACTTTCAGCACCTCTATGTTTTGTTTGGACTTGCCGTATCAAAATGCCATATAGTATTTTTTCCCGTACAAAAAGAAGCAATCACTTCATTGACTGTTCTGTATATAACATGACTTACAGTTGGTCAATGGCGTGTGCGATAAAGCCGGCATCACCAAGTTTGTCCATGAACGCTTGGGCCATGGACACGCGTTCGCTATCCAAGTGGGAGAGGAAGTCGTCGGATGCTTCTGTCTTGAAAAGGTAACCGTGGAAATCAAAATCTAAATTAAAGTAGATCATAATTTAGCTACGATACACTACAACGTTTTGATATTATGTGGTGGCATTCATTGTCCAGTTTTTCTAAGCCGATCGAGGTGTGAGGACCCCTTGCATGTTTCTAGTTTGTGTCTTTATTAGTACAGAGGTACAACGATTTTTTTTTAAGTTTACAAAGTGTGTGTGCGTTATCCAATATTTTCGCTTGTCTTGTGTTACACGCTATAGATTGTCAGCTGGACCAGTTAATACCAGCTTTATATTTAAGATTATTAACGTCCATCTGCAGTCATTACTTCAGGAGATGTGCAGCATTTCTTCATTAAGTGGAAAATGTTTTCAAAGAGCGAAACTATTTTTAATTTTATAAACATTTCTGTTGCCACGTCTGGGCTAAAATAGGACATATTCTTGCATTTTCTACATAGGCTACAGTTATTCGGGTTCAAACTTGCATGACCTGCCTCAAAATATGTTTTTTGTTAAATTTAGATTGACTGATTATATGACACAAATAATGCAGACTGATCAAGGTATCACTGTTTGGAACAGATGTATTTATTTAGCTTTCATAATACACACAATTTTATCAAACAAATACTTCGTATCTCGATGTGATTATGGAACGAAGTAAGGTGATAACTTAAAGGCTATATACAGTCTTATGTTTGAAAGTGTCTCTGAAGCGATATATATTACCTAAACAATACGCCCTGTTTTGACTATTTTGTATCGTGAAACTGATTGGAATCAATTGTATATTTGATGGCACGTTAAACATTCATTGACGTATGCACTGCAAAGAAATTTATACCACTCCGCCATCTAATCTCATTTACATGTTTTCAATCGAATTAAACTGGAAGAATAACGCCTGTGGGAAAAGTCATTCAGTTTCCACAACTCACTGTTTAACCTCTTACTGACTCTAATGGGCGTCGTGTGTCCTCTCTCAATAAGTAATCCCTGCAGTCATGGGTGTTAAGTATATGCAATAATCGTATAAGATACTAATCGCGTACCGTTAACAGGGATGCATTTCTACAATCTTTCTGCACTTTTCAATAGAACAGTTAAGAAATTTGCTATAAACAGGAAGATATTTACTATAATGCCAACTATAGTTAAACCTCGCGTTAGGTTTCACACCCAGAACTAAGAATATTATTAAATTCACAATAATGTTTGTTAGAACTTTAGATCTACTAAAATGGTACACTAGGCATAGGATATTTTACACCTGTGTTATTTAGTATCTAACTTTGCTACATCACCTTATTATGTACTAATATGCACTATTCCTGATTATCTTTGGATTAAACGTTCACCAACTATAAAAAGGGGTTATTGTCCGAAGGTCGGAATTATAAGAAGGCGACGCTATTATCGTGTATTTTTCTTTAGATTTGTTATCTTATCTGGGGCTTTGACAATTATATACCCCATTCCGCAGTAGGTTTTGTCGTGCTGCCGAGCCCATACGTCAAACACAAATTAAAAAAAACTCTGCCCTCTAGAATGAAAGAATCATATATTGAAATATGAAGTTAAACGAATATTTTACAATACTTGTGAGGTATCCATAAATTAATTTCTATTAAAACTATTGCCAGCCGGGAAGTCATCCTTTCGTTTGCAGTACAACTAATTTCGCACAATGATATATAATTTTATATAGCAGGACCAATAATAATACCAATTTCAAGACATTTATTCTCGTTAGTTTTAGTAATTTCGCCAGAATTATTTCGCTAGCACTTGTGACATCTGCAACCCCAAGCAAAACATCAATGGGTGTCCTCCTTCTGGGCTAATTGTTAAACTACATTTCCAAACTTCTGCATTAAAAAAAGCAGGTTTGAAATACGTGTCTGCAGAAATCTAACATTTGCCCCGCGTCACCTTGCCTGCAAAACAATTTCAATACCTCACTGTAGCGGGTGCGTTCAGTAGTGAACACATTAGTGAAAGCAATATTGTAGAAGTTTTAGCTTTTCAAGAGTATGTTTACAATGTATAACGGTATTTTTTAGGCTGAGGAGATGTTCCAGTGTACAAGCAGCGCTGCCTTCAGGGTAAGGGTTCACCGAAATTCTAGTGTATTCTACTGGCATGAATCATGATATCTATTATTATTGTATTATGAATATACTTTTTATATACAAAGTTTTAAATTATTGCACTTTATGCTATTTAGCGCCACATTGATCGCCTGGAATAACTCATTTTTATATGCTGCGCTTTTGTTTATGCCTTCTGGCATTCTTGATTTCTATCAAACGGTCTTTTTAGCTACGATGCTTTGCGGTGTTACGCTGCTCAGAAGTTTTCGGAGTATTTGAAGTTATTTTTCAGTGTACATGCAGCCGAGTGTATGCAATCCACAAATATGTAAAACTGATCCCGCTGATTTTGCAACTCCAGAAGTATTACAGGTCGCATCGAATGTTGCTTAACCCTCCGACCTCGCCAAAGCTGATGGTGGGGAAACAGTTTGACCACTAAACGATCACACACAAACAGGACGCACACAAAGCAGATTATGAACTATTCTTTAGTGTTACATCTTCCTTTTCCCCTCAGTCTAGTATTCTTCCTTATCCACTCGATCACGGCATGTTTATGGGATTTGATAAATTTGATACGTACACTTTACATACAGTAACAAAACAAGGAATACATTACAGAAAAACCAGCAAGACACAAACAATTAACTTAAATGAAGTAGTGAAGTCACCCAAGAGAAGAACACATCACCATTCACTTCCACTACGGATCAATGGCACTCCGCATAATGTACAGCGTGTACACGGACGCTTCGATCCCACTTTGGACAGTCCGCAAAAATCGGGTCTTAAGTGTCGCGCTAAAAGTTACTACAGGGGTGCCCGAAGGTGGTGGAAGCTTTCACTAAAAATGTTGAAGGATTGGCTCACCTGAGGAAATCACAAAACATCACAACCTATGTTTCCCCTAAACTTTGCATGAACGGCTTAGATAACATTCTTTGTCCCTGTAAATCTTATTTGGGCCAATTAAAGTAAAAAAAGAGTTAAGCAAATTGTAATTTCTTTCCATTTCGCTGATTGTTTATTCGTAATAAACGCCAGAATAGCACAGAACAAATTTTCGCTCATTTTGAGGAAAAGAGCTTAGCGATAATTTTTCCATAGACGAAAACCAGCTTTTATGTTATTATTATTTTTTTTTATTCCGGAGCTTTTGTGTATTCATGCTCTCAATTAATGAATGCACCTCCTTGGTACACCCCTGTAGTAAATCCCTACGTGATACGTTGCGAAATCGATTTTTGCAAACTGTCCAAAGTGGGATCAAAACGTTAATTAACACGCAATCGAATTTTGCCTAGGTTCTTTTTTGTGAAGCATGATTGAAGGATTGCTGACACAGACGTGTGCATTTTCTTCGATAGCTAGTGCCTCAAGGATCTCACGTTCGCGCGGATTCTTTGCAAGAATCCTGGCGCTGGTAAAAGCTGGACTACACTCACGTGTCTTGCACAGGCATGACAGGTGTTCAGCTGATATGCCCTTCGCCGCCGCTTCGGGTTCTCTTGTTCTATCATTAATACATCGGCCCGTTTGGCCGATGGTCACGCTGTTTCCCTACCATCATGTGGCCACGTACCAACTAGATCAACTTAAATCGTCGAAACGTCTATAATGGGTGCAAATACATTAGTGGATAAATTGCTTCAAGTCTAATTGGACAGTCAATGGTGGTGCAACTGGGGTCATAAAACACGTTACATTCGTGTTAATAATGAGGCTTGGCTTATGATGTGATCTTCCGCCTCCCACTAACCGTCCCACACACTCTGAGAATACAAGTCCGCGACCCGAAGAATCCGTCGTCCCCCGACCTGTTGCCTACACAATTGGCCCGGCGCTTAACCCACTATTGCGGCTCTACTGGACGTCTACCCACAGCTGACTACTCAGGAGCTCAAACTCTTTTAAAGTCAAGCTTGAATTCATTTGAATGAACATAAATCGCCCTAACTGATGGCCTCCTGGCTCTGGTCCATCCAATGTTTCTACAGAGATATGGAACTTATTCCAACCTTAAAGAGGATTGATGCATCTATGACCATTTCTCCAACTACACAGCATATTAAGCTGCGGCCATCGCTACGTGATGGTACAGGCATATTGTCTACTTACAAAAGCTCTCACTAGCGTTAATTTCTGTACTGAAGAACATGAGATGCAGGCCCTTGCAGTCGTTCTCAGGAACCAAGCATTGCACGTTCGTAATTAGCATGACGCCAGAGTCCCGTGCGTCGAGCACTATTGGTGGTTCAGGCGTTCGACCTAAGCTTCGGTGATGGACCTCAACGTTACCTTAACCTCCCTCAGTTATGCCATCGACCTTAAGTTTATGAAAAGAGGCTATCGAACCTCGCGCACATCGAGAGATGACAACAACGATAAATGACAAAAGGCATGATTGTCGTTTGTCCGGGTCGCCTGAAAACACCGTCGAGGCCTCTGGCAGTGCAACCTTCATTGGAGACAAACGAAGTGCGCAACCTCAGCTATTTGCGCGGAAGTCTTCAAACAGGTGGATTTTTTAACCATTGCAGTGAGACCTGATTTGAAGTCTTTAAACTGAAACTGGAGCCACCCTTACAGTTTTAGGAGACGTTAATGGTACATTTCAAGCTCGTGGCCTACAGACGACCCTACCCAGGGTCATGGCGGAAGTCACCGTCGATTGAATATCAGAAACTGATGAAACAAGAGCCAAAGGTGCCTACCCAACTTTGCAAGAACATTCCTCCGGTATTCAGTGCTGCTGACACTGAGTTAGCAAATGCCAGTCTGGCTACACATTGCATTATAACTGGAGAGGCTGCGCCCATTCAGCTGCCGCCTCTCATTGTGCGGCTGTGCTCGTACGCGAAATAATCTCTTTAAAAGAAGCTCAGTAAACTTGTTATTCAGTCAACCTATGAACCATGGCGCTTACCGATCACCCTGATTAAAAAAGAAAGAACGAATCACCTGAACTCTGCGTGGACTATAAGAGGCTTAATGGTATCAGAAAGAAACATGTTTAACAGAGAAAAGGCTTATGGCTGGCAATTTACCGTTTCTGGTTTGCTGTCCTAAGACAAAAAAACAAGCTCTAACTGCCAGCCGTATGCTGACACAGAGCTCGTCTTCTCATTGATTGGAGACAAGTGCCATCTGAACGTCTTCGAGTACATCCGAGTTATTCTCTCCGCGCGGCTCACATCAGGTGGTCAAGCATAGAGCGAGGTTCTATTTCTATCAGAGGCTACCAATAGCGAGGTCCAAGCTTCCTGAGAGAAAGAAAGGGAAAAAGAGCCTCAGAAAGCAGATAAAGAAAGACAACGGGCTAGCCGTATTCCTTCCGTCGCGGTGAACTGAGGTAGTTCGAGTGCTTATGAACTCAAATTTTTCTTTACAACGCGCGACGCCGGTAATTTTTTGCTAAAAAAGACAACAAAAAAACAAATATGTACAGATTTTGCATGTGATATTCTGCCTTTTTGTCCATTAAAGCGAATAAGAATGCGATGAAGCTCCGAGCATCTATCTCGACGCTGCATCCAATTTTGTGTTACCACTGCCTTCGCCCCCATAGGCGGGGAAAGGGGAGATTTTTTTAATACCGGCCCCAGACGACATCCTAGACGCGCTCGTCAATTCTACGAATTCGACTCGGTTCTCTACACGTAATAATGAAAAAGCAACTGCTTATGCTCCGAGACTTTGAGGGAGAGGAGAAGACGAGAACGCGAGAACGTCAGAACCCCGAGCTCTGGTTGGAATGATTAGAGGGTAGACCTGAATGTAGCCGCCTTTATCTCCACTGCCTTCGTCGAACGCGTTAGAGCAGAGAACGCTGGCGTCCGGCGTGTGGCTTTCGCATTCGAACGCGTTCGGCGAGTGCAGTGGAGATAAAGGCAGCTGGATTTAAGACTATCAGCTAATAATTCAATCCAGAACTCGACGTTCTGACTACCCCACGCACTACCGTCTCTTCTTCTCCCTCATTTTCTCAGTGCATAGGTTCCGGTACATTCCGCCCACAACACTTCACTTACACCGTTCGAGTTATGCAAGAGTCGCGCAAGGTTTGAACATCCATACAAACGCTATTTCGTGAGTGTTTTATCCGCTTGCATTGTTTCTTTATGGGACATTTTTAGTATCTAAACTCAATATATCGGACACGTTGCATCATTCGGTGGTGCTTCTCCCAGCTCACGGAATTTATCTGCAACCGCTCACTAGCGGACACCGACGTTAGATGGAAACTCTCGTAGTTTTCTGCACCTCGTGAATTACAATCAGCACTAGGTTACTTGCTTTTTCTCGAACCGCCAAGCCCTTATGTGCCCTGAGTAAAACACATTCAGCTTGTCTAATTAATTACTCTTTCGAGGCAATCAGGCGGGCGTTAACATTGACCTGAGCGCTCTCTTGCTCAAACAGCAACGCGCAATTCGTTCTTCACACAAATTATAACCTTACTATAGCCGGTGGGGTACTATATCAAGGACAATATTTCCACGAGCGAATAATCTGTTACTATAGAGCAAAGCCATTATTACTACGTCAAAGCAAAGCTATTATACTACAAAAGGCGAACTTCTTGGTATCCTCAAGGCTCTTTCCTACTTCAATCATAATTTGTATCTCAAGTACTTCATGGTTTTTACTCGCCATTCCCTTTGACGTGGTTCCTTCGTGTTTCGGCACCAGAAGGTAAAGCTGCCTACTGTTTAGATTATCTCCAGTTGTACGACTTTCGGATTAAGGACCTTGCCGGATTACACCACAGTAACGCTGGTAACCACTCGAGACAATCATGTAGTGTGGGCAATATCTGAGCATGGTTCGCCGTGATTCAAATCCGAGAGACGCCCTCTGCCCGGTATCATTCAACAACAGTATATGGTCACCGAAAAAGACCCGAAAGCCTTTTTTCGTGATCCTACTGCCAACCTGTGCGTCCAGGAGACAAAGCTGTCGCCGACTAATGCGTACCGAGATCTCCGACTTGCTTCCTGCAGCACTGAGCTTTTAGGTTCAATGGGATACAATTGAATTACGTGATAAACTTTTATATGAATCATGAGAATAATTTACTTGTGATGGGGTCATGTGGCAATTAGTAGCTTCTCCAGAGTTCAGCAACCAGCGTCTCCCGCAGCTTTCTGTCAGTCCTAAAGGAGGACATTTTGGCGTCGATCTGACCCTACGAAGAATGCGCCACCGTTTCAACTCACTACTGTGCTACGACGAGATCAAGTTGTGGCACTGCAATACCCCGCTGTCATTGGTGGCTCTGCCAACTAGCTGACACGGCGGAGCGGCGCCACCCTTTAGGTGTCGCGCAGTCCTAATGAAACTATTATCTAAATATGTAAATGCAGCGATTTGTTTATGTGCGTATCCCTAAAGAAAACTAATTTTTACAATCTATAGTATTCGCATGTTTTCAGATATTTTAACAAAACAAATAAAGCTATGCATGCCTGATCGTCGCGAGGTGTTTCAGTGTCAGGTGTAACATGCGGCTTTTTAGAACTCTAAATTTCTGGTGTAAGTAACGAGGTTTGGAATTTAAAAAAGATGTCGCAATGCAAGATCACTTTTTTTTTTTCAAGCATTTATACCGCTGGAATTTCACTACCGCTGCCAGTAATTAAACCTTCGTTAGTTCAATGTGTTTTCAATGTGAACAGACGCGTTCTAATGATGACTTAAATTATGCCTGCCACCCGTTGGTTTTTTTATTATATTACCTGGTTTAATAAAGATCGTGGGCGAGTTTACTTAAAAAGCTACAAAAACACTCGTCGACCTTCCCAATCTACGCTGCAAATGCAACCTCAAGTGTCTCGAGAGATTCATAAGAGCTCAGGGCGCGAAAAAATGCAAGCCTAAAAAAAACATACTTGGAGTGATGATAATGCAATTAATGCAAAGGTGAAAGCGAGCTGGACAAGAATAATGATAATAGTACCTGGACACGGGGAACAAGAGGGACAAAGGACAAACACAAATCTTTAAACACAGCTAAGTGACTGGTGCGCAACTAAACAAATTAGCCTGCTCCTGGTATCAAACCAGGGACCCCACCATTTCTAGTGGAGAAGACTACCAACTGAGCTGAGTTACACGTGAGTAGAGCAAATTGGATTCAACAGCTGCTATCACTCTAAAACCAGCAATGGTGATCGGCCTGCCTTTTAAGGCTTTGATGATAATGCAATTTGTGCAAATGTGCAAGCGAGATGGACGAGAATAACGATAACAAAGCCTGGAAAAGGAGAACAAGGGGGACAAATAACAAACATAAATATACGAACACATTTAGGTGACTGGTGCGCGACTGACCGTTTTCCCTGTTGACGTCTAACTACTGGTTAGCGCAGTTGGTAGAGCACTGCACTGGAAATGGAGAGGTCTCTGGTTCTATGCTTTGACCACCGGATTTTTAGCATTCGCACCACTGTCGCCTGGCTGTCTTTTAAGACTTGTGTTTTGTACTTTATCCCTTATGTTCCCCTTCTCCAGGAATTATTATCGTTATTCTTGTCTGGATCGCATGTACCTTTGCATTAATTGTATTATCATCATAACCTCAAAATGCAGGCCGTTAACTCTTGTTAGTGATATACTGGGGGCAGCTGTAATAACCAGTTTGGTTTACTAACGTCTAACTCCTGCTTAGCTCAGATGGTAGAGCGCTCCACTGAAAATGTAGAGGTCCTTAGTTCAATACCAGGACCAGTCGGATTTTTTTTTTTTTTTCATTCGCGTACCAGTAAGCTAGCTGTGTTTAGAGATTTGTCTTTGTCCCTTTGTCCCCCTTGTTCCCCTTCTCCAGGTATTATTTTCGTCATACTTGTCCAGCTCGCTAGCACCATTACTTTAAGTGTATTATCACCATAACCTTAAAATGCAGTTCGTTCACCTTTGTTGGTGTTAGACATGTGGCAGCTGTTAAACCCCGTTTGCTCTACTGACGTTTACTACTTTTTAGCTCATTTTGTGGAGCGCTCCACTGGAAATGGAGAGATCCCTGGTTCAATACCAAGACCAGGCGACTTTTGTTAAGTTGCGCACCAGTCACCTAAATGTCTTTGGACGCTTGTGTTTGTCCTTTGTTACTTTTCTCCGGGAATTATAATTGTTTTTGTCGTCATACTTGGAGGCAGGCTAAAGAATAAAAATCTATACGATTATAATCGTGTTTAAGTCAATTTGATTAGCGATCTAAATCTAAACGGTTTTATTATGATGGTTTAAATCAAATCCTTCTTTTAAAATGATCTCAATATTTTCTTTTATCCGCCGTTTGTTTATTATTTGTCGCTTTCTTTGTGAGACAGTTTTGTATTTAATTTAAAGAATCATTAAACAAGAAAGAATTTTATCAGGCTATATACGAAGCAAAAAGCAGTGATCTGAGAAAAAGAAAACTTCAAGTTTCTTTATATTTTCCACTCTGTTTGACAGTTACGTCACGTCCTAATAAAAGAATAGCAATGCGAACAAATTTAAAATTTTAAAAGTAGTGTCTTATTGTAAACAAATTAGAACGCAAAATAACCGGCAAATACAAGATTTTTTTTTTATTAAAAACAGTCTTTTTTATTACTGTACTGACTTTTCACAATAAAATGATGTTAATGAAATAGTAGTTTATATTTACAGGAATTATTTCTTCCGCATTGTTTTCAGTGATCGAATAGATTGATCAGTCAATCTGCCATGTTTAAAAATTCATCTATGGATGAGGAATCACTGGGTTGTAGCTACAGTAATTTTAAACAAATTAGTTTTATTAAAAAATATTTTTAGTGTAATTTCTTTTACCCTTTTTGGAGGTAATCAGGCAGTCACGCTTTATTTTAAAATCAATAGCAGGTTTCTCGCAATCAGTAATCGACCCAAACTATAGCAGATTAATGTCAAGGAAAACGGTCACAAGTATCAACGATCACTTCAATGAACACTGTATTTTATGTTAAAAGTAGTATAGGAGTTCGGTGAAACAAGCCTCACCCTCTGAACTCCAAAAGTAAGAAATAAGTTCACATGCACAGTTATCTGCATTTGAACGTTTGTCCCTGTCCCCGTTCCCAAGGCTCACATTTTTGCTGTATTTTTGTGTTTTTTTTTATTTATTTTCTGGTAATGTCAATGACATGTTTCTATTCTGCGAAGACACATTAACGGAACCAGTCCTTAAAAAATCCGACGGCTCTTTTAGATCAATCAATACGTCGTTCTTGTTTGTTCCTTTTCGTCCTGGTTGTATAAGCCACAGGAAGGACTTGAGTTTATGCTTCCGGCGCTCAAGTTGCAATGACAGTTGGCAGGCTCTTTCCGGAAATTACATCGAAAGGCTTCGTTCTCAGAATGTCTTCGTGCCTGTTCCCCCGGACGCGAAGCGGCACTACTCTTTTGAAAGTGCTACTTTGATGTCGTTAATACAGAACTAAAGGCGTTGTTTCTTACTTGGGCATAACCAAGCAACACCCCTGAGCAATCTGTGTCATGCTTTTCACGGTCGCATCTGCAGCCTATACATGCTAAAAGAAATAACTATAATCATTTGTCATTCCCATTCTTTTTATTATACTTCGTTGCTTAAGAATGCGTTGCCACAATGTCTGTAAAATATATTAGAAAGAGTTTTGCAACGCAATACGTGTGTGCGCGCTCATTTCACAGCCCCAAGCAATTTTGGCAATGCTCAAGCTGCTTCCAATATTAGGTTCAGGGAGAAAAGAGTGAGATTTTAGGGAGATTAGCCTCCCGTCTTACTTAAACTCAACCAGGACTTTCCCGTTTTTTCTTCTTTTTTACATTCAGGGTGTTCTGTGTTGTTGTTCTTTCTTTTGCTGATGTTTTTTTTCTCACGATATTGCGGTTTTGTTTTAAAGAAGTCGTGAAAGCTGACCTAATGTGGCCAGTGCAATCGTTACCATAGGTTGGATTATTTAATATTCACGAATTAACTTTCTTAACTCTTAAATATAAACATATTTTTTCTATAAGAAACTTCCTGGGTGTCATCGAATACCATAAAGTATATCAATTTTAAAACTATTTTGTGCATCTGGAAAGCAAGCTGGTGCACTAAATTTAGCACTCGCGCAACAGGCGCAAGGCTAGTGAAGCGAAAAGGCACCTGCGCGTTTTTCTTCTTTTTTTATTATTGCGCCCGTTGCAAGTGTGGTAACTCTAGCGCACTGTGCTTCCCACGCAAAACAAATATTTCTAAAGTTAACTTATTTAGTAGTTTTCCACGACGGTCAGCAGGTTTTAAATTACGGCATATGTTTATTTTTACTTATTGGATAGTTTGTGAAAATTTTACTTCTTTGTTGAACTTATCGTGGCTATTAGCCCCTATAGTATGTCCTCCTTGCCGTGTAACTCACCTGTACAGAACGTATTTTAGTAGCTTTAACGCCCTTTTTTAAACAAATTTGCGAAGGCCTCTATAGTGCCCTACTAAAGTTTATATTGTATTGCCCAAATATATTTTCTACTAAAGCCCTCGAAGGCACGCCTCGAAAATTATTATTTTTTAATAAATTAAGACTGGCTGAATTTTGACAGTCATATATAGTACTGCATTCCTCAGGTTCTTACTCCAAACCTCTCTTGTCATACCAACATTTTGTGCAATACCGGTTATTTACTTTGTTTGTACTGTTATTGATTTGTTTCAGGTTCTGCACAAGGCATGCGGGATGATTCCCAAACCAACCGACGAACTCTAGAGCCAGACGCATTGAGTGTTGTCGAGAGGGCGCAAATAAAGCACGACCCCAGAAAGTCACGTGTCTTTTAGTTGAATTACAGGATTGGTTGGTACACTACAACAGGTTGTAAAGCGTGAGCTCCTCTCTACTCGTTTGGTGAATAAATAAATAAAGGCGTCCGGTCAGACACGACGTTACTGAATATATCATGCGTTTGTCCGTCTTTTTGTTTTCTGGTGTCTCATTGGTTTTGTTTTGTTTTTTTTGTTTGACTTTACACCAGCTTGTTTGCGCATTAACTATCATTACAGGCCCCTCCAACATACCTATCAAAACAAAAACTTTATTATATGTTTCATCATTAAATAATGCTGCACATATAATAAGTTTAAATCGTTAAAAATGTGTGTTATTTCTTACCACCTTGGTCTCAAAGGAGATGTAAATGAGGTAAATTATATAATTAGGCATCATATATTTCGCATTATGCATATTGTGTTTTCGAGCATTTTCTTATTTGGTATGCTTCCAGTCACGGCCAAAACTAACGGAGGACAAGAAGTGAACTGTCCATAGCACTTAATCTAATTTAACTTTGCTTTTGCTTTTTTTGCGTGTTTTGCGAAAAAAAAAAGATTGGCGTCCACAGTACCCATTCTTCAAAAAACCTTTGTAGCTACATATCGGTTGAATTTAGAGAATAATCTAAGAAATGTAGTCTCTTTTCTGCAAATTTAATTGCATTTGTTTAGTTTCATTTAATAAAATAAGAGCTCTATTTAGACACAATTCTAATACTGCTGTGATATCATGTGTTAATTGGACTCTAACAAAGGAAAAGTACGTTTGTCAAAACCCAATGCCAAAATTATTAACTTTGCGGAATGTACTCTTTGTTGAAATTGAAGTTATGAAATTGACTAAAAAGAGGTCCGAGGAAAAGTTATTTAATAATTAAAGTACTTGTTTGCTTTACTTTTAGCCCTGATATTTGACTTGTTTCCTTCGTTCAATAATACTTAGGTAGGAGAAATGACTGAACATCAATTGACATGATTGTGTGCTCGAGCGGAAAAGCTAACGTAAAATCGAATAAAAAGTCGAGACTAAGCCTCTTTGACGAACCGCCCTTCGAAGAGTTCGCCCGAGACGAGTTGAATTTTGACGTGTTGGGCCAGACCGCTTACCGCAACGGGTTCCCCAGTCGCGTAATCTCTCAAATCGTTTTAATGTCGTTAGCGAACTTTGACGGATGGCAAGGGAAATACGACAGCGCGATCCATTAAAAGCATCTACACAATTATTCCACTTTTTTATCGATGTCTTTCCACGGGGTTGCAAGAGAAGTGTGACTTTCACCGTTTAAACATTACGCATTTAACATAAAAACAACTCGCTTTTTAATCCTGTTATTTATGTGGTTTGTTTATTTAGGTATTGACAGACATCATATTTCTGCAGTGTCTTCAAACATTGTCAATGTTTTGAGAATGTTACTTCGGTGTTTAGATCAGGAATGCAAATACAAGTATTCTATTCAAGTATTATAATGTCATGGTATTGTACTTACACCATAGGCAATCATGCGCTTATATTAATCAATAAGTTTTCTAACACAAATACATTTTAAAAACTAAAGGCTGTTACACCTTTAAACAAACTGGTAAATTAAGAGGAACATTTAGCTACGTGCTTCAAAGTGACCAGACAGAAACAGTTTTAGCAGCATGTCCATGTTCTGCCACTCAAGGGGGATCCCAAGATAGGTCGTAGGGTGACATAGTTCGAAGAATATTTTTCATGCAACATCCGCTTATTTTAAGCATGATCTCTAGTCACCAGGTGTCTCGATAGTAACTGTAGTTTAAGTTGTAAAAGTTTCAAAAAACTTAAACCAATCGATCCAGTTAATTTATAGACCTCATTGTTAAGAACACTAGGAGCATACATAGAAAGCGGAAGACTTGACACTTATCAGCTAGGAGCGTTGTTTCCCTTTCTCGTAACGGAAATATCCGTTCCTGTCGACGTCGATTTCCTTTGGGACCTAGCGTCGCTTCCATTCCGGATGACGGTCAAGGTGTGGCTACCGCCCGCCCCTCCCCTCTCCAAGCAACGCTCGAGGAAGAACTTTCCGTCACTGCACACGCTCCACTTCCACCTCGAACTTATACTTGTAACGCACGACATAGTTGTCAGTGGAACTTCGATGTTCTAAAGCCAAGTAACCCTTTAAAAAAAACTTTTCAATTTTATACCTTCGAAGTTTCTGTGGGCAAGCAGCTATGAAGGCCCAAGTTCTTTTTGCCTTTCTGATGACGCTAGGATTGTCGTCAGCGCAATACGAAGAAGTAAGTATAAGCATTGCTTTATCACTGCTCCTGAATCCTTGATTGCAATTGCCATATTTATGTTTCTGTATACCATTTTATGCACCTCATTGAAGCTTTGTAAGGCTGGTCACTTTAAAAGGTAACGGCGTTTCTAGGATAGCGTAATACCCGAAACACATAACATCTATTATGTGCTAGAAACGACTACAATATGCGCTTTTTTCCGTTTTATTTCCACCTTAAGGTCTCCGCGACATGAAATCTGCAACGAAGCAAAAGCGATCTTATTTCAGACTTTCTTCTTGATATAATTTATATAAAAACATCTTCGCCACACCTCTTACCCGATGCCAGTTCCCTTGGCAAAATACCCTGATGAGAAGACGAAGTCGCAAACGTGCACAGGGCACAAACTAATATAAGTACGTCTGTAATACTAGAGAGAGAGAGAGAGTGAGAAATAAATTGGGGTTTTGGAGACTTAGTGCAATACTAAATAGATATTCCCTAAGACTTACTCGATGAGAGCTATCACCCGGCTGGCTAATTTCGCTAAATGGGTATTATCAACTCTGTTTCGACCGAATCTGCGGATCAATACGTCTCGCCGCGAAAATGTTACATTAAAAATACCAATGCCTGATTTATTTACTACAACAAGATCCGGCAGCTATTCGTTAAATACCGGCAAAAATGTAATATTTATGACGTTGGCGACTTAAGATGTTGTGGCATAACACAATAATCGAAGTATGCTGTACCACAAGAAAGGTACCTATATGGTGTATTTTTATATTCCTCCGTGGATGTATATACTTCGCCTATTGTGTGATATATTAAAAATATAATTCATGTGTGCTAATGGTTTCGTCAAGAACTGCGTAGTTCGAGGCATCTTTGAATTCATTTTTTGAATCTGTGACAGAAAATTATGAAGTGTACAAATTGTACATATCGCTGTAAAAGTATACGTCTTTTCTTTCAGTCGATCGACCATCTTGTCTCTGAAACTTACGAAGTTCTTAAAGATGAAAGATCTAACACACAAATGGTAAGATCTCCACGTTACAAAATGGTGAGTTAGCGTTGTATTTTAGTAAATAAAGATCAATTCCCTTATTGCACTACCCTATTGATCGAACCGCCTGTATTTATGAATTTCTGCTTCAAACCTTTCTAGTCTTTCCGCCATGTGTAAAGTATGCCGCATTTGAATGTCGGGAATTATACGTTCTTTGAAATATTAGAAACATTCTGCTTCGTGATAGCCCTTTAATTACCATTATTTATTATTTCTTTTCTACATACGAACGTTTCGTAATTTGATTACAAATTGAAAACGTCCATTAAAAACTAATTGGGCAATTAGATACAGCAAATGAAACTGCCACATAAGAATTATTCCTTCGGTGACATATCCGCCTGCCCACAGACAGTGATCTCACATTTCAGTCGAGCTAGATGAAAAATTCTTATTATGAATAAGCTGAAATGCCTACTTTACCATTTATACGAGCCCGTTCGCTAACTAGATTTACAACTATTCCTCACATACACAGTCCTCAAGAGTGTAAAAATAAACCCGGGACCGTAATGTGGAAGAACGACAAACCTCGCATCCTCAAGATTACCAATGAGGGATGTCGCTCTCGACGACCAATGAACATTCGAGGACGCGATGTTGAGTGTCTTCCCGCTTGGGAGTTGCTTTCTCTCGTTTATTTTTTGACAATTCCACAGTACATGGTGATAGAATAATCAGCGAACACTCTGAAGGGAGCGGTTTTAATACCCAGCTAAGCTTTGTAAGCCTTTAAATCCGTCAATATATGTGGTGATCGGACATGCATGAGTTACGTTCCTCTCTCCATACTCTTTGTTGATGAGTTCAAGGACAGAGTTCCCTAAATCCATCGAACGTTTCATTCCGACACGAAATGATTGAATTAAGACTGTCAGAGAAAGGAGTGAAGTATTTTTTACTTCCCTTAGCCCATAAATAATGGTTTTCTCCTAAACTGTCATGTTATTACGTAACATTAATGTCTTCATGGTATTCTTTGCGTTTTATCACAGTACGAGCAGATGCTGCAAGAGGTGCCGAAGGTAGACGGGGGTCAAGCGATGTTCCAGGGAGACATGCTCATGACAGAGCGCGACCTGCAAGAGATGTACGCGCTAGCGCCAGCCAGGAGCATCACCTGGCCTGGGGGAATTGTGCCCTACAAGATCAGTGATAGCTGTGAGTGAGCTTATTTACTCTACACATTCCAACTAGCTGGAATGATTTCAGGATTTACTGCAATTATTATTGAAATACTATAAGTATGAAAAATTATAATGTGCTGGAAATTGTACAGAGGAAGTATGAAACACAAGTTACTGGCATATCATGTTTTCACCCACCCCGCAGATTGCACCTTGTTCGTAAAAAAGTTATTTCATTGAAACTGAAATGGTTCACTGGCGTTTTGACTCGTTTAGTTGGGCCTTAGTTTTACGGCTTTGCCCTAAAGAGGATAGACATAACACATGCAGGCTGAATTACAACGCGAAATCCTTCCTCTATTTGAATATTCCAGAGGCGTGGTGAATTTTCAGGACATCAAGCTGTTAAAAACCTTATGCACCTCATGAAAAAATGCTACGCGAAACACGATCGGCCAAGCTATAGGTTCCGACATGAGCGAAACAGAGTATACGATTTCATCGAATGCCTGCCCACAAAACATTTATATTTATCTTGACCAATAATGGACCTATATGACCTTAAAGTCATAATAACGCCCTTACTAAACATAAAACAAAAATTTGAAAACTATTGAGATATTTTTAATTTTGAGGAGTAAGACAATTACACTTTCTATATGAACGCTATTGACGTCTTGGTATTTCTGCAGTCATAAACGGGCTAGGAAAGCCTAAGAAATTATAATACAAGACTTATTTTGTAATTTCATCCAGCTCAAGGTGACGCTGCACTTATTCGGCAAGCGGTTGCTCACTGGATGAACAACTCCTGTCTGATGTTTAAAGAACTGCAACAGGACGATACAACAACCGACTTCATTCTCTTCGTCAAGGGGCGAGGGTAAGGACAAATATGTGTTCCTTCAGGTCTAGTTTAGACTTTAGCATAGGTTTGAAAACTAATCATAACACGTTAATCACCTCCTGCCTAATTACCTAAATGTGCTTCTATATACGTTCTTGCTTTCACATGCCCTGTTAAAATGCGCTCTTGTTTTATTACTTTGGCTTTAGTCATAGAGAGAACTAAGAAAGGGGGGGGGGGGGCTAAACCTTGACAAGTAAAGACGAATCCAGTTACCGTTACCAGTATACAGTTGCAAATTCAACTTGGTTTAATTGAAAGCGAAAATTCTGAAACACTTGGTACTGCTCATATGGTACCTACTGTATTCGAAAAATTGTTCAAAAAGATGAATAAAAAGACGCCAAAAAGGCTACTTCGCAATGTTATCACCCCCGCGAAACGGGGACTTGCAGACAAAAAACATCCCCGTACTCGTGGCTGCACCGCTATGTATCATCCTGTCATTTGTAAATATTATAAATAGTTTCTACATTTGCAACGGTTACCATTATCTAACACTATTTAGCGGTTACCATTTTCTAGCAGGAAAGTGATGTAATTACCCTCAAAGTGTAGTACATACCGCACATGTCCGCTTTCCCCGCAGATGTTGGTCGAGGTTGGGCCATGTCGGTTCTCTGCAACCAATTTCAATCGGAGATGGCTGCGAAACGGTAAGGGGACTTCGATAAACGGACTTATAAGAATTACAAAACTATCAATGAGCGCGTGTCTGAAAACATAATTTATGACATTACCTGTAACAATCCGAGTTAGGATATTCGGGATCTTTTTTTATGTATAACTTTACGCTACCGTCCAGCCTTTCTCTATATATTTCCGCCTCTTGCGTACGGGTGGACGGCAACGTAGTGGCTCACCTAACTTGTGCGTATTTTCAAACGACGGCCAAATTCTCAACTCAATCCTGGCTACTCGTTGCTTTCTAATCGCTTTTTGAAGTTATTAGCAAATCCCGAATCCTGTGAAGAAAATATAACAAAACGCTTCGTCTCCTCTCTTCTGTATACTTTGGCCTTCGCCTTATTCGCGCTGCTTTTATCATAAAACCTTTGCCAACTATACTCACTGAGAGCTGAATAGTCACAGGGTGTAGCCTGATATGATTGTGCTCCTTGCTTTGTGATTCGTTCTTCGACGTCCTTATTGGCTGATGCCGCAATGTTATTGGCTGCGGAGTGTTAATGACGTCCTCTAGACTCGTCGCGCAAACGCTTTTCTTAAGCTTTTCAGTGACAGTAGACCTACTTCGTATTTTCTAGAAACATAACAAACAGGTCATGCGGTCAGCCAGTCAGAGTTAACGAAAAGACTGGGACGGCAGCAGGGGTTCTGTTGAGTAAGGTACATCTTAATTATTAGAGAACATTTGGCCCCGTCGATGGCTTGTAGGATGTGCTGGCCTACGAGCCTACGGATGCGGTTAGGAAGTTAACTAACTCTTGGGGATCCCGCAATCTCATGTAGGCTATTTTGCGGTGCTGGCTCAGTTTATCTGAAACATTTATTTGCACTCTAAGAGTTTCAGTTGGCTAAACTTGAGACACGTCATTCGTAGGTGTAATATATGTAACACTTCATTTAATCTTCCAGAAAAAAAAAAGAAAAGATTATGATTGAAATGTAGCTTTGCGTAATGGCGTTATTGTAAATTTGCTTGTTTCAACCACGCTATAACTGCTCCCACCTAAAGGATTGTCGACACACCGTGATTACAAAATATAAATACGCCAATTACTCAAAAATAAATACATTTGTATATCCTCTAGTAATAAAATTTACGCGTCTAATTTTTCTGAGCCAGTTTGTGCACAAACTACTTGTCCAGCGATACTGAGTGTTATGTCTGTGTGCTCATAATCCCAGGGGTATAGGGAATATTGCATTGAAATAGTGGGCCCGATTTGTCATTCGTCACCATCTTTTAGTGACGCAACAATTTGCTCGCTGCTTCCGCTGCGAGACTCTAAATCTGCAAACTACAAATAGAAAGCAGATCATATACGTTTGAGTAAATACTATATTGTCAAACTTTCGTCTTTGTAGCTTTTGCGTATGTCGTGCCTGTTCTACAATAATGTTTCTTATCTAAGGTCAGTTTATACTCTTAATCGTTTTAATTTAAACCCCAAAGTTTAATGCCATGTTCGTTGATCAGATCACGCTTCATTATCGTGCTTTGCGTTTCCCAGCGGTTGAATCAATGCGGACCGCAAGTTCGTCTGCTTCTGGCACAGGGGTTGCGATGATCTCAGATCGCCGAGCTCTTATTGGCTGATTGAACAAAATAGTGGGTAGACCTCAAGGCACCTAGAATTTAGGTCTACCCACTACCCTTCCAATCAAAACCAATCAGAACTCAGTGTTGTTCTGACGTCCTCTCAACCATTGCGCAAGAAGCAGACAACTTTCTCTCCGCATGGAGAAAATAACACTCTAAGGTCGACCATACTAAAAGCAATTAAGCTTTGGGAATCACACATAATACCAAACCTTAATGTTTTTGCTTGTGATGTATTTTTTTTTGGCTTTTTTTTTATGCGCTCGGTATAATACCAGAAATATTTGCTTCCTTTTTAAAGTCTAACTAATTTCATGGGGTTGCGAAACGTTTACCCGAACCCTCACTGTGTGGAAGATACAGCAACTTTAAACAAAAAAAAAACGAATGTAACTTTAAAGAGCTTAAGAAGCGACCTACTGCACCCATGTCGTGAGTAACTCAGCTACCTTTGCTGCTTCAAGTTTTCAAGGCACTCCCCTTGTTCCTGTCTGAAACCTTCCCACGTAACGGTGTTCCTGCTCTTCGTAGCTGGCGACGGTGGTCCACGAGATCGGCCACGCGGTGGGCTTCCTGCACGAGCAGTCCCGTGCGGACCGAAACCGCTTCGTGGTCGTCAACTACGGCAACATCCTAGAAGGCCTGCGCAGCCAGTTCGACCCCGATCAGGCCAAGAGGGACTACGGGGCCCGATACGACTACCAGTCGGTTATGCACTACTCGCCGACGGTTAGTAGCGCAGCTTTATTGTATGCCTAAAGTATGTGCTCTGCTCGATATCAGCTTATGAGCATGGACATCGCGAATTGTTCGTTTCACGCGAACTTGTACGTCGTATCACTTACGTTTCGTTTGAGCCACTGTGAATGTCAGCTTTAGCTTCCAGAATAGCGAAACAACGCGAAAATACCTAGACTCACAACGTCAGAAGCCAGGCATGTAGCCAGGGGGGGGGGGGGGGCATGGGGCCCGGGCCCGCCCCCGAAATCTTCCATTTTGCTGGGGCCTCCTCTCCCCCCTCCCCCTCATACAGCATTTTGTCATGGGCGCCCCCCCCCCCCCCCCCCCCCGAAACAAAATTCTGGCTACGTGCCTGTCAGAAGCGCCATATAGAGATCTCTTTTTTGGGGCCTGGAGGTTACCAAGGTAACCGAACTGCTAGCTGTGCCTTGCGGCCTCTTTATAGGCATGGCTCATTTTATATCTCCAATCGTTCATTGAAACCCAGTAAAAGTCGGTAAAAGTGAGTAAAATCCACATAAAAGCGTGGTTGGCGTACTGTTACTGGGCATATCTGAAGTTTTAAGCGCCCGAATCACCGTATGTTCAGCGCAAGCAGAGGTGCGCACTGACAATTTAACTTCGCACTACACGGGAAGCGAAAGAAGCATACGTTAAGAACACGGGTGGAGCTTCGAAATATCCGAACGCTACTTCGGCAATGGTTGGCCTTGTTCGGCTCCATCGGTTGCTGTAGAGGAACCGAGCCAGCTCATCCGGTTGCCATCATACCGCGCTATACCAATCGCGGCAAGAGGCGGCGCTGGGAAATGATTCGAGTTGCTCTGGCAGCTAACGCTGCCATATTCATTAACTCTAGGTTCGATTGGTTCCGTGAAGTTCCCAACCTTTCGGAAAATTCCCCGCAGTTGCATTTTTGAGCAGTGTTGCCCAATCTCTACGTAAACAAAAATCAAAATATGGGACAAACAATAATTTATAAAGTAGTTTATTTTGAATTTTACAGGATACGAAAGCCAACAAAATAAGATTTAATTGTTTCGTAAGGTTGGTCATTCAAAGCAATACATCCGATAGAGCCCCTTCCCCTGCTGGGTTTTGTGGGCTAGTTTTCAATTTCAGCGCATGCGCACAACAATCAAAGTTGAGTTGAACTTTTGTCTAAACTTCCGTTAGAAGTTCAAAAAAATTTAACTTAATTAAGCAAGTGCAGTAACTTTACTTTTTTTTTTTTGGGGGGGGGGGGAGGGGGGTAAAAAAAATCAGGCTCTGCGCATGCACCCAAAGTTAAGTGCCTCGGGGTTCCTTGCCTGCGTAGTAAGCGCTGGAACTGTGTTGAGGCTTTGGCGGCGCTTGGGCTTCGGAAGAAACGAAGTAAATAAAAGCGATTTCAAGGGAAACGCGCCAAGGGCATTATATGCGTGTGTGCAGGCCTTCGCCGCTTCTCCCGAGATGAAGACGCTGAGTCCCGTGAATCCGCTCTTGGCGCCGCTGATCCGCAGGAAAGACGGCCTCACGTTCCGAGACAGGCGGAAGGCAAACTTCCTGTACCAGTGCGACGGTGAGACAGCTTCGCTATTCGAGGCTACCGACACATGCGCTTTTAATTACTTTTCTTTTTCAATCCAAACGCTTCAAAGTGTTCGCTCTGCTCGAGTTATTCTCGCTTTCCAACATTCCGGATTTCAAACACTTTGTTACCGAGTGCACGCGGCGCCCATTTCAACTTAAGAAACTTGTTTGCTTTCATTTAGATGTCCCGTCTGATTACTCCGGAGGGGCAGCGCCAACGTTAGCCGAAGATACTCAGTGTCTCAGTGTTCAGAGAGGTCCATTACTGGCGCATGAAGCATGTACTAATATATTAATAAAAAACGCTATTCCTGGGCCCTTACGAAAGATTCAAAAGCTGGCAGATATTCAAATATACTAAAGACGATATATGCTCTAGCGCAGCAAAATGTGGGGTGTGCCAGAAACACCTGCATCGTGCTGGAAATGCTGAAGCAGCAAGAACAACTTGAGCGGATGGGATCCCAGATGGCACATAAGAGACGAGCTTCTAGATAAAAACACACTAATTTTGTGCCTCTTCCAATTATGTCATTTCTCAAACCACCGTCTGCATGACGGTGAAGGGTTCATCATATGAAGCACAGCAGCAGGATGAATTGAAAGACGTCATTACTCATGCGTGTTGACTGTCGTTACTTGTGAAAGAACTATAAAGGGACTTTGGTTCAGATTCAGCATAATCGCCCCTTACTTTCTTGCCCAATCGCAATAATTTATTAACTTCTGCAAGAAAAACCGAGCTCCAAAGAACAAAAAAAAAACTTTATTTAAACACACCTGAGATATGGAAAATATATTTGAAATATATCATACATATATGAAATATCTTCCTTGCGTTATAACTTATAATTTAGACTCTCTGACTTTCTTAGAGCAAGCTTTATGAGACATTTCCCGCGATTTGGCAACACAGGGCCCTTATAGTCGCAACAATCCAAAGAGCCGTAGAAGATTTTTTTTGTTAAAGCTTCAGAAGAGTAAAGTAATCGTTGAATCATTTGTCACCGAAAACAATGCCGACATTTAGAAGTAAAACAAAAAAGGCAACCTACATCTAGTTCTCTGAGGCGCATCCTGAGACCCTCAATGGGCTAATTTGGCTTTTGTTTTAACTTTTGATGCGTTTACATTGCCAGCATAAGAACGCGAAATCGTACTGTTTACTTCACAACGGTACAGCGGCCTGTACCAACAAGCCCGTCTGCCAGAACGAGGGATTCGTAGACCACACCTGCAAGTGCGTCTGTCCTCCCAACACCAGCGGTGAAAAGTGTGAAACCATCCGAAAGACATACTACCGTGAGTGCACTTCATATGTTTATGTTCTCGCCATTCCGCCATAATTTTTTTTACTTGATATTCAAAGCGTGTTGATTGCTTGCTGACCCTGTTTACTTTCTTTTGACTTTGATTTCCTGTTTGCATGGCCAACAGAAAGTATGTTGACTTTGTGTTGAATTTTTTCTCTTGATTTTATGCAATCTGAATTCAAAGAAAAGCTGACAGGGTCATCAGATAGACAGTAGACGTTTAGTTAACTTCGTATAGAAAATGTTCAGTTGACTTTCGGTAGCCACTGTCAATAGAAAAGGTGCAGGCTTTCTGTTGACTTTCCTTAACATATCTTGGACTATATATCAAAAGTTTAAAAAACGTTCCTCCATAGTCACTGACAAGGTGAGAACGACGGGGAGAAGTTTCAGTTGTTCGCCCTCCAGAGCGAACCTCATACCCTTGACAATGCTTCGGCTTCTCGCGCACCTGGAGAGCCCGCACGCAGTCAAGGCCCGGCAGGAGGCATGGAGCGCTTGGAGGCCTGACGTTCGAAACACACGCTCTGCCGTTCTCACTCTGTCAGGGACTATAGTGACTAAATTATCCCTATTAAACTAGCCAATTAACAAAGAAAAGAAATTGTAAAGGAAGTGTTTGAAAGTGGAGAAAATACTTTGACGGCGTCATCCTGAGTGGTGCTCTGCAGAGGACCTATAACATACCTTCTGGGCGCCACTCTTTGTGGAGGTTGTTTTAGCGACTGTGCCGAATAATTGTTGCTTTAACCGATGTTGTTGTTTGTTTGTTTGTTTGTTTGTTTGTTTTTGCTAAGAGATAGAGTCCACGAACGTCGAAACACTGTTTTCCCTTGGACTGACTTCCGAGAAGGAGATAGGATACTCGAAATCTTTAAAAATCCTGCAGTGGTCGCCAGCCAAATGATTTCCTTTGAAGTGTAAGGTATATAAGCCTCTGGAGCAGTCAGCCGGACTGTGATTCAGGGGTTGTGAGTGCTTTATGGTGTTTGTTTTCGCTGTGTTTGTTTCTTTTCTATATTTGTGAGAGCGGTGTAGTGCTTTCAGGTACTTTAAAGAAACACAACTTCCAAGCAAAATACAAAAAGAAATTATTTTAAAAATCGCAATTTCCTTCTTTTTTACGTTATTTTGGGCCAGTTAAACAGGAGCAGAGTAAAAAGCCGTAGTGAGGCTATCAAAACTTTGTCAAATAAAAGGCGAGTTTGTAAAGCATTATTTTGGACCGCTGTAGATTTTCAATAAAAACATCAGAAAAAACATCTTGAAGGCGACAAAAAGTCTGTTGACTTTCTAATGAAAGGTGGGCCAATACTCAAAAGAAAGTCAATGGAAAAGCTAGAGAAAGTCAGATGAAAAGCTGTTAACATTTTATATCCTCTGATGTCTTTTTTCAATAGCTTTTCAACAGAAAAGCACTACATATTTTTTACCAGTTATCGAAGAACCATCGAGAGCGGTGTTTACTTATTTTCTTTTAACATAAACAATGTTTATGAGCTAATTTTGTTTTTCCGAAATGCGTTAAGTTTGAAAGTGACGAAAACGCATTACACGTAGGCCGAGGCGACATAATTTAATCATGCGTAGCCAATTGCAGGCATCGCATAAGCATCCGAAGCGTGTAGAGGGCATGTTTAGTCATTATAATTCTTATATAAGCATAACTAGTGACAATTAATTGCAACCAGCGAGATTCACCAAGGGGCTCAGCGGGAATCAAACCCCGGACCAAGGGATTTGCTGTTTCGTCCATTGCTCGGCGCAGCAAGGAGGTGAACAACATCAAGATCAATTAGGGGCCTAGTTGGTTGAACATCTAGACGGAGGTTTAAAAAGCGCAAATGACTAAGCGCTTTGTCCTGTCCCCTGCTTCTCTTCTTAGTCATTTGCGCTTTTGAAAGCTCCGTCTAGAGGTCAAAATGATCGCGAGTAGCTGGACTAAGCATTACTTGCCTCCTGCACTCGCATGCGGAGGTTTAAAAAGCGGAAATGACTAAGCGCTCTGTCTTGTCCCCTTCTTCTCTTCTTAGTCATTTGCGCTTTTTAAACCTCCGCCTAGAGGTGAACAAGATTGCGAGTAGCAGGACTAAGCATTACTTGCCGCCTACACTCGCATGCGGTAGCATGCGACTGTCCATGGTGAGTGATGCTTAGTCATGCATACCTAGTCCAGCATACTTAGTATTTAGGCGGCCATCGGCAGCGAGTAGTACATACTCCAGCATACCTAGTGCGCAGGTGACCGTTGACTGGCGAGTCATATTTAGTCCAGCATACATAGCCCGCAGGTGACCGTCGGCTCGGGCAGTTGGCTTCCGAATGGCGAAGCATAGCTGTAATCTCGAACGTGCATTCACGACATCACGGAATGGATCATAACGTGCCAAGGGATAACGCAGCTGGTGTATGATATCACAACTTCAGATGGCAGTCAATAGATAGCGTATAAAGGCCGTGAATACTCCTCTCGCGATTACGTTTGTTAACTAAAAGAGTTTCGTCGTGTTGCAAGCGCACTAAGAATGCAAGGCCGTACACGCAAACACGGAACAAGCAGAATTCCCTAGAAAAACTTATCAACAAAGCAGATTCGTGACACGCTTCATTTCAGAATAAATTTAAACTGGTCTCGGTCATTCGGACAAACCCGTAAAACACATTATTATGTCCTGTATGCCGCGCATTCGGCACCACCCAAAGCTCTAACCAAGCATAACAAATCATAACGCACACATAATGCACGCGAGGTACATTATGTGCTCCCCGAGTTTGCCAAAATGATCATGAGAAGTTTTTTTTTTTTTTCGTGTGTTTTTTAATAATTTGTTTTGCTTGTAAATATTGTATGTTTTTGTTCTTGAGGATCAAGAACGTTCATCTTGAAACTTTTACTAGTTAATCTCCAAGAGTGACGTCTGAAGTCACCCATTTCTCCAAATTTGGCAATCCAATAACGACCGTCCTATCTCGTGACATTCATTTCCCTAATAAACTTATTCAAGTTTTTTTTTAGTTTAAGATAGTAGAAGCTGAATCTTTTCAGACTCTAAAAAAATCAAAAATAAATACGTCAGAATCTTTTTTGCGACAGTAAAAACAGACGATTCTTGCATTGGTCATAAAAGTGCTGATGCTATGATGATTCTCGCCTTGACGATGTGCTTTCAGATTTGGTTTTGTTGCTTCTTTTTGTCTAAAGCTCGTCCACCTTGCGGAGGGCGTGTTATTCGCGAGAGGACTATCAGTTCCCCAGGCTACCCCGATGCCCAGAAACCAAACCAAGGAGTCTGCGTCTGGTGGATCCAGGCAAGTAACCTTCATAAACCCTAAGACACATATCTAAAAAAAAGTATGTGTTCATATTAGTTCGCTGTTCAAGATATTTATAACATTATATATAGGTATTTTTCATTACCCAGGCCCGCTTTTAAATTGGCCGAAAAAATCGGCACCCGAAAGTAGCCTTCTTTAATTTTCTTCGAAGATGTATTTTAGTGGTGCATTTTGCCCCTTCTAATGTTTAAGCGGAGCTCCCTTTCTCTATAAAATTAGACCACTACACTTCCCATGGTCAACATCGATGACAACGTAGACGACCGAGGTAGTAAGTAATGATATTATAGCGCCATCTTCCGATAGGGGCAGCAACCAGACGGCGAGGTTGTCTGCTTTCGACAGAGAACGTCGTCTGCTTGCAGCGTCTATCGAGAGATGGCGCTACAAGCATAACCCTGCTAACTCAGTCGAATGCGTCGTCGGTAACCTTTGATCACGGCAAGTTTGTTTGTTCCTTCTTTAATAGCCTCGATACTTCTAAAGATAAAATAGACAATTTTCAAAACCCCCTCAAGTAGCTTTGGCGGTCGCCGTTTCTTGGGCATGAAGCATGTGATTGGATGCGAGCAGTGATTTCCCTACCCACCACCCAGGGAGGGGGGGGGGGGGGGGAGGGTGTACCTTCCCCCCCTCTACTTTGTTTGAGGCAGACTTGTTCCTATCTCAAATACTCTACTCAAGATACTGTATTTCAGATACTTTTGAAGTGTCTTGGTATCTTGGAAATACTTTTAACCGAGAGTATTTCATACTGTATTTTAATTACGTTTCTGAGTATCTTGTACTCATTATCTCATATACATTGTTAACATTCCGTCTTTTTCCGAGTTTTTTCGGTATGAAGTGGCGTGGGCGTGGCACGAGCAAACCTGAACATTCTTTTGGAGCAACCAAATCCTGTTACGAGCTGCGATAAGCTAAGGTGACAGACTGAGCTCGTCAAAACGTCGCTTTTGTGCCCATTGTGACTCATATTTCACACCAAAGTTTGTACAATAGAGGTTTTCGCCTCGCCTTCCCAAAGACGCCTTTTGTTTCGTAGAGTTTCCCTTAAAAAATCCTCAAACAAAAGAGGTGGTTTCCCTGAAGTAGAGACTGACACATTGTGGCGCAGCGCAGAGCGGAAAACGACCCACGACAACAATGCAGAGTTTGGTGTCAAGAAAATAACAAATAAAAGAAAATAAGAAGTGGACACAATAAGAGACACTTTTTTGGCTTGTATGTTGACCCTGCTACGGCAAAACGTCGAGGTTTTTTGTTTTTTTTTTTTACTTTGGTAAACCAGATTTGCGCAACTGTATAATTGTGTTTGTCACTGACATCGATACAAATTACGCAATGCCGAAGTATCTTCAAACGTAATTCAATTACAATTCTAAGTAATTGTACTCTACTCAAGATGCTTTACATTGAAAGTAACTTAAGTAGTATTTTGAATACTTTATGAAGCAGGTATTTTGTAACTTAACTTAAATACTGTTTTCGGGTATTTTGTCAAACACTGGTTTGAGGGAACCCCTCTTAAAAAATGTTTAGCTGAATACAAAAACAAAAAAACGTAATATTTATTTTTGGGCGAAATCTGTGTTTTGTGGAGCGCGCTGGCTCACAGCGACCTAAGAGCACGAGCCGTTTTGTCATATGTCCTCGACGCTGCTTAACTTCTTGTCTCCTTCTGTGAAGGAAAACAGAGGAGAGGTTTGCCGATTTTGGCTTACCGCGTTGGTTCAACTATAAAAAAAAAAAATTTAGTGCGCGCACAAGGAAAAGGCGCGAAAGAGAAAAATGGAATGAAGAACTGACTTTTTAATCAATTCGTTTTTTTTTTTAAGTGTCGTATGTTTAGATAGCGGGAAGTTAACCAGCCTCAATGGTCCAGCCTCGATGTATAACTCTGTGCAAGTGCGGTAGGACTATTGGCTTTGTCACGGCGCTAGTTGTCTTTGTGCTATCACCGGCTGAATCCATCGCGCACACTGAATGCGCCGTGATTCTTCTCTGTACTCAATGGGTTTAAACGCCGATGGCAGGAAGAAGGCGAGCTCCGTGGAGATACAATTTTGACACAGCTTGACTGGCCCAAAAGGATTGTAACCATAAATAGGGACATTCACCGACCAAAAGTGTCTGTGTGGTCGCCATTCACGATTGACCAAAATTAGCTTCCCGTCTACCGATAATTCCCGCCCAATCGACGGTTCACGGCGAGGCAAATCCTGGTCATGACTTCCCAAACTGGAACCATAAGGAACCACCGAAACATTTTGTAGTGAGCGTCTCGGTTCGCTTACATCGTCTGGGCTTAATCGGAAAACGCGGAGGGGTTCGGTGTGCATCTCCCGCGCGTCTGAACAGTGCCGAGCGTCCATGGCTTGGAATTTCGCCGGTACTTGTTTCATTATTGCGTTGGTGTGCTGCGGTCAACTGCACGGGAGCGTGTTTCACGTTTGTCCGCGTGTGCGTATATGTGTACCCGTGCGGTGGTGTATGGTTGTTCCTTTTGTCTAGGTTCGCTTTATTCCCAATATTTTGCTGCATACCTGCTCGTTACTGCTTTACATTTTCCCCAGTCTCACTTTCTTCGCTCGTAAATTTAAACGTTTTCTGATGTCGCATTAAAACGAGTTCGCTCTAAAGATATAATCATAATTTCTCAAATAAAGAAAGGTAAATGATAAGCGTGTGCTACTTTCGCATTTAGTTGGAAATACCTATAAATGTTGCGTAGACGTTTTGGTAAATATGGTGCCAGAGATTGCATTTCATATCGTCATCATCCTTGTTACGTCGGAGGACAGGGTGTGACAAGAATTTATTAATATTGATCGCCCCTTTCTATACCGTGAGATAACCTGTTCTGATATGTGTCCGCATCGCAAAGAGAAAGTTTTTACTTTCGCTGACGATTCCTGGAAATAGTAGAGTCGTTTCTGTGCTGCCTGATTCTTCAGTCGAACACATATTCGTTATTTTACATTCATTGCGGTATCACAGTATTGACACCATGACTGATATTCTCTAACGTTAATTTTTGCTTTAATTTATGCTGTTTTTAAAGAAATTATGCATTATTTATTAAATGATAATTCTGTTATGTTGAATGTATAGCCCCAAAAAGTCTGTCGGACACCACACAGGCCTATCTTTGTATATAAGTACAAAGAGAGGCATATATGTACAAATAAGTAAATACTGTAAAGAAAGTCTCTCTTTGTGTCCCCCCCCCCCCCCTTTCCTCCCAGACGCCTGGACGTTTAGACACACACCCTAATTTTAATTACTGGGGAATCCCCCGGATTCGAGTCCTCGCAGAATGCTGACGCAAGCCTCGTGTCTAGTAAATGCTCAGAGTACGTGCCCATTCAATGGCGGACTCGAATAATTGTCGCAGCAGCTACTTGATGCGGGAAATTTTGAAACTGTTCTATTCACACCCAACATACAGCTTCAATGAAAATGCGAGGACGTTAGTAAAGGCGTCGAGTTTTTTTTTTTTTTTTGGACTGCATAGCGCTGCATCGACAGGAAACATTGTAGGCTTGACCAACAAGGCCATTCGCGCATGAATCAATTTCAGCGGGCAGAAGAGAACATTTAATGTTTCTGCTACAGATGACTGTGTTGGAAAATGAAACACATTTTAGCAACTGCAAACGTTTTACTCCATGACACGTATTTACGGTTTGCAAGGTTGAGTGACAACCGGGTGAAGATTCATTACAGGGCCACCAAAGTGGAGTTCGAGATCTTTTTTACGGCGCAAGCTCGACCGAGCCGTCTTAGAAAACCACCAATGATCAAAACAAGGGGGCAGGTCGCCTTGTTTGGTAGCCTTTCTGATGGGAAAAAGTCCACGCCTGATTGTAGTTTGTGGTTTTCTCAGATGCTTAGGGCAAGGGATCATACCGCAATGCACGGTCGTCCTTTAATAGGTGACTAGGGTAAATGGTATAGTATCGCACTGATTACTTGCGTTTTTAATATGAAAGAGGCCCTGCATGAATGTTCTTTTTGGTCCTCTAATATTTTGTAGCGCGCAGGTTGAGTTTCCGCCATAAAAATACGATCTCGAAATTCACTTTTTTGTCTCTTCAGCGTTTCGCGAATTGTTGCTCATACCAAAAATAAAACCCTGGGCGAAAACGTGACCCTTGTCATTGGTAGCTTAAATTGAAGCATGCCCCGGGTGGAGAAATTATTGTCATTTCTACACACGAGCACACGCCAAACATGGGGAAATTACTTCCAAAATGTAATTTACTCACAATTACAATTACTTTGCTCCAAGAGTAGTTTAACTACAATTACAATTTCGTCAAAAGTAATTATTTACAATTACAAATTACTTTTAAAAAGTACTGAAATTAGTTCACACTTAGTTATTTTTGAGAGCGACCGAACTTGATCCATATAATTTAAACGAGTTGTATAGAATGCAACACAGTTGATCGTTCCTTGACCCAATGTTTGAGGAAGCTTAAGCATCGCTGCATGAATGTCACGTATTGCACTTTCCTGTTATGAATTTGTTAAATTCATGATAGAGCTTGACAGTTTGGGGCAATAAAGCAGAACGTTCTTATATTTTTAATAAATAATAATAAATTAGTTAATAGGCTGGAAGATGCCAGATCGCTAAAGACAAAATTGGGTTGACATGCTTTTGTTATCCAGAGAAATAAAAATGCAACTATTCGTCATATATGAATATTTTAGAAGTGTTAATATAAAACTAAGATCCACACGTGCTAATACGACCACATTCACATACAAACATCATGTTATTGTAAATTATTTTCATTGAGTTGAAACTATAATGGCTCAGAAATATATGATAACCAATTCGGGGCACCCAAATCATTGGTGACAATATTCACAGGTGCGACGTCAGTCTTCAAAATGCATATACAAATATGCGACAGTACTGAAAGAAGAACTTAAAAGACTGGCAAAAAGAAAAAAAAAAACTTCGTAGACAGTTAAAATTCTCAACCTCGACTAAAAGCTGAAGCTCAAGTTGTTGGTTTTTTTTTTCAATGTTTTGGCATGTTTACGCTATTGTTTTCTGCTGGCGCCGCAGAAGGCGCTACAGGGCGCCGTTCAGGTAGGCTCTGAAGATTTCCTCTCAACCCACAGTGTAAACAAACAAACAAACAAAAAACGCGACGCTATTTTTGTTGTGCATGCGTGTTTATTTGTGCGAGTGTGTCACCGAGCGCTAGGCCGCTTGTGCGAGCGCTGAGGCTTTCGAGAGTTTCTGTCCGTGCCGCAAAGTCTCACAAAAGTAATTGTAATTATGTCTGAAATGTTGCAATTACTGATGCTAGAAAGTAATTAAATTACAATTTCAATTTCTTCTAGCCGAAAGTGATTAATTAGAATTACGAATTATCAAAAAAGTAATTCAATTACAGAAATTTAATTACTGTAATTTAATTACTACCAAATATGGTACAACGGCAAAACAGGCTTTTATGGAACGTTATACAGCGAGAACCGAACCATAGACCGCACCACTTGTAATTTTAAATTGATTTCTTCCATGAAGTTCTCAAAATAGATAGAACCATAAATAAAGAGCGCGTGTCAGAGAGCCCAGTTGCCGCTTTCAACACAGTTACATTGCGATTTTTTTACAGGCTCCGCGAGGAATGAAGGTGCAGCTGACGTTCCAGGGCTTTGACTTATACGGCCGGATTCGAAAGTTCTGTCTGTATGACCGCCTTGAACTGCGACTTCAATCCCTTTACTCCGGACAAACGTAAGTTTCGGATTATACGCTAAGAAACCACGGCTGGTCTGCGCAGCCGTAGCCTCGGTTATTCTAATGCACTCTTAAAGGGGAACTCCGTCGATGTTGTATAGCCTTCGATTTTGACCACATCAATGAGCCTTTTTGAACTGATAGAAAAAATATTTTATAAAAATAAAAATGTTCGTGAAGGTATTATTTTTTTTTAAGTTACGCTGGCCGCGAGGCTTCCAGCCGGCAACTCTCTGCTGGCAACAATGAACAATCTCTACTTTTCCCTATCCGTGAACGTCACCGGCGGGCAGGCGGACGAGCGACCCGGGCAGCCAGCAAAGTGGCTTTCTGGACTCCAGCGATCCGGAATATTTTTTCACAGGGTTCTTCGTTGAAGGTTCTTTAGCAGGGGGCAGCAATCTGTGCTCCGCGATAGAATCTATGAACAGTGCCGGGAAAAGCTTAATTTTTACCCTTGTTTTCGTGGGAGAAAACAAAATGCGCTCCCCGGCAGCAATGGAGGCCAGCCACGTCAGGATGCTTCTGCGTGGGCTGTGTGCCGAGAAAACTAATGTCACGTGAAACGCTCTCACTTATGATCGGGACACTTTATAGTCTCGCGCTGTGAGTTGAGTATTGTTCTGCAGCTGGAACAGCTTCAAAGAGCGGCAAGCGCAAACTCAAGCCGGCTGTGACCACGACGTCATCAATCTATATAGGAGCGCTAATAATATCGAGAAAAATAGTGCACAATATAGTACTACAGTCTACATTAGTCACATTTGTTGTTAAAAATTGCTTCAGTGATTTTTTGCATGTTTCATAAACATTATATTTGTTTGAGACATCGAATCTAGATCGGATTTCTGAGAAAGCTCAGAGCTACTCTCAGAGTTTCACTCACGGGGTCCCTCTGTTGAAGACGGGAAGTGAAATGTCCAAACAAAGTTCAAGTATTGGTTCAGGCATGACTTTCGAGACACTGCTACTCGTGTCCGGTATTAGAGAGGTTCATGAAACAGGTGTCGAGCTCCATTAATATACGATAGAGCCGTTGCCTGGTTTGTCAATGGGACGGCGTGCCATTATTTCTCGCAGAAGAGATAGTGAGAACTTCTCTTATTTTATTCTATAGTGGAGAAATGTTATATAGGGTATAACAGTTTTTTTAATAATATTGCTGTCGAGGGGAGGCATGTAAATTTTCAGCGGATGAATGCTGTGTAAAACGGAAAATTAAATTTTAAAGAAACGTATATAATTACCCCTTTACCATGCGGACTCGTAAATTAATGTTTTGAAACAATAAATCCGACTCCGACAGTAAAAAAAAAAAAAACAAATTTGGGGGTAACTTCTGTTAACCTATTTTAATAAAACATTTTATGGTGCATTTCTGTACTTTACGCACTATCGTATCTTCAAACAAATATTCATTTTAAGATGAATAACGTATTTGTGTATTTTGCACGTCTTTCGTTGCAGCTTGATGTTTGGCTTTGTGGTTGCGGAGTTATTTTAATTTTAATTTTATTTGAAGCGCTATCTTCATAAACAGCAACCTGTCATCCGGCCTACACGAATGCAGTTTATTTCATTCTATACAATTCAATGCTTTCAAAAATCGCAACCTTTATGTGTTAGGTCACAGCCCAACAATTGCATGTTAGTCGCTTGCGAAGGCGAAGGAAGTACGCGCCACCCGCACGAACGCTGAAAATATCACCAACCAGAAGCGCTCTTCTGAAATGGTCTATGGATATTTTGCTAAATTACCTAAGCACCAAGGAGCATGTGTATGCTACATGCTACATGCTACACGTGTGGCGTCTGCAACAGTAACTTTTGTAAAGAAAATCTAAAACAAATGGCACGTCCATTCATGTATAAGACGAGATTGTGGGGCGCCTGTACCAACATTTCGAGCATTCTTTGTGGTGCTTGGGTAATTTCTCAAAACATGTATCCTGTGTCTTTGTCCTTTCTTTGCCAGCGTAACTGCTAGCTTCTGATAGGAGAACTGATTTACTAGCGATATCATGAAACTAGCGAGCCGCGGCTCAAGCGTACCGAGTTGCAAAAACGGTTTTCTTAAAATCCCAATTGCTTCTTCCTTTTTTTTCTTTTTTTTACTTTTTCATAGTTCAGCACGTAGGGTAAGATCATACTTCGCGCAAAAATAGATTATTATCAACTTCAAATAGCACGAACGCCCCTGTTTTCTCGCCCTTAGACCCGAGAAAAGCGGGCGCGGGCGTACCCGATATAGAGCATTGCACGGGCCCAGGCCAGCCCTAAAACCCAAGCCCGGCCCTGCCCGCGGGCCGGGCTTGGGACGGGTAGCACGCATTTTCTCGGGCCCTGGCCGGGCTCGGGCTCGAACAAAAGCATTTCAGGGCCGTGCCGGCCGGGCCGTGCCTGTGCAGTCGTGTGCCGGAAATTCAAAATTGTTGATAACAAAAAGTGTGCTCATTGATCTTTGAGGTTCAATGAAAAGAAACAAGCGAAGCGCAAAGTCGCTACAGTGCCGTTCAAAAACATAAAAACAAAAAAGACGTCTTGCACTTGGAAAACCTTCAATTGGATAAAAGAAAACGTATGAACTCCACCAGCAGAGCGGCAAAGTGTGCAAGTGTGCGATTTATGCGTAAGCAGTTTTTAGTTTAAAGCCTGCAAACTTTTTCGGGCTCACGTTTATTATCTGTAGGGCTTGGAACGGGCTAAAGCTTATATTAAAAAAAATGTTGTCTGGCTCGGGCCGAGCTTGGGCTTATGTCTAAGTATTCTGTGGGGCTCGGGCCTGGCACGGACAGTGTCTCTACAGGGCCGGGTCGCGCCGTGCCCAGGAATGAAATATTCTGTCGGTTTCGGGCAGGGCAAGGGCCGTGGCTCTATACGGGGCCGGGTCGGGCCGGGCCTAGAAATTCCTGCTCGTGGAATGCTCTAACCCGATAGCCGGCCGCGCGCCTCGCTGCCCGCCGGAGACGTCACGTTTGAATGGCGGGGAAAACCGGGGGGAGAAGTAGGACGAACGATGTTTCGGTTTCGGCAGCGAAAGAAATATCACTTTTTTAATGAACTAGAGTAAATCTGGGGAAACGGGATAGCATTTCATAATCAGGAAGCCATTCTCATTCAGATGATGCCCTTGGATTAGGTAGCTAAAAAAATCGACGTTGTACATTTTAAGGGTAGAGTGAGAGAAGGACTGAAGAAAACGAGCAGACGAAAAGTGGAAAAGCGCGAGGAGGGAGAGGGTGTATGGATTACGAACGCTGTTTTTCGGACCTCACATCTGCCGGTGGGAAAGCAGCTAGCCAAAATGGCGCCAGTTCACCAGCCGGTGGTAACTCTCGCCCCTCCCCCCCTTTTTCGTCTTACCGTTACTAATGTTTGTTTGCTAGGCGGTTATTCTGGTGGTTGTATTCTCCCGCGGAAGAGAAGTGTGTTTCACGCGCAGCAGCGATAGTCAGCCACGCAGAACGGCTTTTTCTTTGTGCCCGCAAAAATTGAAAGATATAATTATTCTCTTAACAAACGAATTTGTTTTCTCATAGTTGCTCCACACAAATATCAGTGACAAGCGAAGTGTGGGTGAGCACATATAAACACAACAAAAACACACGTACAAAACTAATTTTACCAAATTTAGATCACCGCATATCAATGCACTTCTGCTCGACCATGAGCAAGAAAAAAAAAAGGATCAGTGCTCCATTCTGCGATCATATACATCTTACAACAAATTATTGTAGAACATGCAACATTTGTTTAATACTTCCGGTGTTTGACAGCATTATTTTATGCACAAAATTTTATCTCGCGTTATTACTATCGCCCGCAGAACATGTCTGTTCTCGACTGCCCGATTCACATAAGTCGATTCTGCTTGCGAGTTTCAGTTAAGACGGCACGCATTGCATCTTTCGTTCGCTTCTTTCGCAGCCCGAGCGACCAAGCAACGTGGCCACGTCGCAAATGAAAATTGCAATGAGAATCGCACTAAGCGAATCAGGCTTTACAAAGCAGATTTGGAGACAATCCGTTCCTGAATCTATGCAAAGTCCGGAAGGTGCTTTTCTAGGGATTAGCTTACAAACAACAAACAATTCGCGTTTGTTTTTTTTTTTTTTTTTTTTTTTTTTTGGGGGGGGGGGGGGCAGTCGTATGAAACATCTTTCTTTTATAAAAAAAAAAACAAAAAAAAAAAACAGAGCACTTTGTGACTATCGAAATCCACACTCTTATCGAATGAACTGCCGAGATTGCCAGTCAGCTCAGCGAAGCCCCGACGCTAGCCGGGGCTGGTCAAAGGGGCCATGGTTGCTCACTGGCGCCACTGGCCAGGATCCGCCGCCCAGTTTCCGTATACTAGCCGACTTAGATCGAGTGCCGGCCGACTTGCTGTGCTAGCTGGCATATGTACTGCTTAAAATACGAAATCATCATTATTTTATTGTGGCTTTTCAAAATTTGGGCTAAAAGTAGAATGAAAAATTATATTTGATTTCTTTTTTCTATGTGAGATCACAATGTTAAGAGAAAAACGTTTATAGCTAATCTGTCAATTTTATTTTGCAAAACATGTCTACAAAAAAGTTTATAGATCTTCTATTGGAATACATTTAAAACATGTATACAAAACAATGTGTTAGATGTTTTTAAATTCCATAGAAACATGTTTAAAAAACAATTAGGCAGATGTTCTTTTAAAATTCTTTAGTAACATGGCAACAAACACAAGAGAGCAGATCTTCCTTTGAAATGCCTTAGAAACATGTCTACAAAAACGTGAGCTGATATTTCTTTTTAATTTTAAGGAACTTGTCTAATTAAAATAGCTGAAGAGAGATTATTTTGAAATTCTTTCGAAATATTTCTACAAAAAGTGAGCAGATATTCTTATAACATTTTTGTTATAAATAATCTGAAAAAGCAACCTAAATATTTTTCGCTTGCATTTTTACGTTAAATGAAACTGCATTGACAAAGAAACTCTATAGATTATAAGAAATTCAATAATAATTTTCAATAAACTCTAAAGAATGTCGAGACCTATTTTTGAAAAGGTCAAGCAACAAAATAAAACGAAACGGCCGAGCTGTCGACCATCAAGAACAAAAACAAAACTGCCCAGCGTTTACTATACCGATCATCTCAATGAACTCCGTACATAACTCGCACTGCAGGCGCAGTGTCAATTCACTTCAATTCAATCTTTATTTCAAATCAAGCCATACACAATAAAGAGCTGGCCCACAAAAGCAACATTCTGCTTGTGTGTGGGCCTGCGCATGCGACCAAATGAAATACATGTTGTTAACAAAAACACTCCGTCGCACAAGTTCCGCGACGTAAAGGTGCCGATTCAATTGTACCAATCGGGCACGATGCTGCCGATGTTGCCATACGATCCGGCGGAGGAGGTGCGTCCGGCGATGACCGTTATGGCGGAACTGACGGAGCACCATGCAGTACCCGTTCACCCTAATCCAGACTGTACCAAGTTTAGGGTCACGTAAAAATACAGAGAGCGGGGCTAGTTGGTGCAAGTTAAAAATGGTGTAGATGTAAGAGCGCGTAACAACGAAGACAAAGGTAAGGAACGCAGACAACAGGACGGAGCGCTGACTCACAAGTGAATGCTTAATAGCGAAAACAGAACAAAAATTAAACAGAAAAAAGACATTTAACCACGCATGCGCCATTCAAGCTGTCTCATCACATTGGGCATCCGCTATCAACGTTCCACTTACTCGCCCCTCATTGTCGAAGCCAAAAAAAGCATTCTTTCTCCGATTACGCTACCGATGATTCGCTGACACATTGTGCTTCTTAACAACCAGAAAGACCTCTATCATTTCTCGCGTCACCTCATCTCGGTGCCTTCCTAACGTAGTTGTATCATCAAAGGATGGTCTGCTTAAGCCAGTCTTATTGTGCACAGGTAGGTGCCCGCCGACCGAGGCTCTCAGGGAGTAGCTGTGCTCCCTGGACCTTTTGTTTAAGCACCTACCGGTTTGTCTAACATAGACCCTACCACAAGACAGGGCTGTCCTGTACACGACATCGGAAGTACAAGTCACAAACGGCGTCATGCGTTTTGCTCCACCTGCTTTTAATGCGTGAGCATTAGAACGCATGTTTCGAGGGGAACCCGCCGGTGTCAGTCAGCGAGTTTGTTCGTCAGCGCCATGCATGACGTCGCGAGGAGAGAGGGGGTATCGTGTTTAGAGTTCGGATGACTCAGCACGTCGCGCCTATGCGCGGAGCGCGTAGGTGCACTTTAGGTGCACCCAGGCGGGGGCTGAGGGAGAGGGTGACGCCTGTTGGCGTCAGCGCTTCGGATCAATAGGAGCGTTGCACAGCTGGCGCAGAGCCAGAGAGCAGGAGGCACCGCTGCGAGGTGGAATGCCCTTGGGCGTGCGAACTAGCTGAGTTCCCACTGTGCCGTCACCGTCGCCGGAAGGAATAATACTTACAGGTTTCCATCGGATCAATCCCATTGATCAGCATATAACGTTTTTGGGAGACCCTCCTCCTTCGAGTTAACGGTCGATCAAACTTGATAATGATGTAGATTACCCGAGACTGTGGTAAAAGAGGGGAACCTGGTGGAAGAAAAATGACAAAGGAAGAAGAATGTCTCAAAGACGTTCTTCCTCCGTCATTTTTCTTCCACTGAATTCCCCGTTTTTACCACAGTATCGGGTAATCTACATCATGATTAACATCCACCAGCTAGCCTGCACACTCTCTGCTTTTTCATCGCACAAACTCATTTTCTGGTGGTGGAAGACACTACCGGGTTTCCATTCCGGCCTCCTATGGCTACTAATTCATGTTTTTTTTTTTCTTTTTTTTTACATCGGAGCTGTTTAGGGCTAGGTTCCCCAGGATCGTGTCCGGTAGCAGAGAAATGTCAACACAACACTCTGGTTGCCGCCGTCGCTCATAGATGGCGCTAGCTGTCCAGATTGTTGCATTTGCCAGTTGTCTGCTTGCCACCGTCACTCATAGATCGCGGCAGTCTTTCCAGCCTTTCCACTCTGGCTCGCCGACTTTCGGCCGGCCATTACTTCATTCCCACTCATAGTACAGCTTCGCTGGTCTTCCTTCTTCACCAGAGTGGAAAGGCTGAAAGTTTTTTTTTTTTTTTTTTCTGTTAAACATGTAGTGGCGAAACAGCGCTCGTCCAGTAATGCGTGTTCCTTTCCTTAGTCTTCGTTGTTGCGCGCTGCTTTACCTACACCATGTTTACGTCTATGTTTTGAGGCGGTGGAAACAAGAACACTACGCTCGAACGCAGAAAGAGCGCTCGGTTGAAACAAATTTTACCGGCTGTACCCTTCCTTGCATGCGGAGAGGAATATTAACATACTAATAGGCTCCTTACGTGGTCGTGACGTCGCCATGACCCCTAGCGCCCTCTACGGAGGATTTCTTGAACGACGCTAGATTCGTTATCCCGACCACGGCGCGTATACATCTCGGCAAGGCAGACCGCCCAGTGCCCACTATGGCCGACTCAGGGGAGTTGCTTAACAGACACCGACAGCTTAAGATTTGCCGGGTGTGGCCCATACTGATCACGCGTCTTGCTTCGTGGTTCGTTCTTCGGCTTCGTTTTCGGTTAATGTTCCAGCCTCATTATCTGCGGAGTGATCGCAAGATGCTTGGAAGTCACCACCCGCTGCGTGGCTTCAGCTGTCATCACTATTGGTGCCCTACGCGACCGAAAGGGGCGTTGCGGTCGGTCTTCCACAATGGACCCTTTTCACATATAGGGGCGACATCAAGTGGCCATAACTCAAACTACGGTTGGTGGATGAAATGGGAGCTGCGATACCTTATTCTGCCATCTCTGCGGCTGATCCGAGTCGCGGGAGAGGCAGGAGAGGTAGTGCAGCAGTTCTTCCGGACGCCAACCGAAGTTAGAGCTTTTGCCGAAGCGAGAGGAAGGCCTGCGCATGATAACCCTTCTTGAAAAACGTCCTTTAGCCAAGACCTCACTGTGACGCCTTTTGTAGGACCTATTCTGCTTTCATCGACGGAAATAAATTCAAGTTCGCGGGGGCTCCAGTTGAGTACGCGATGACTACAGGCTTCCGTCGTGTTTCTTACACATACCATCGCACTTGTTGTTCGCAACCGATTATAAGTAGCCGGGATCAGAACTCCTATCGTCACGACAATACATATGCTGATCTTGACTGTCGAGAAATAAACACACACACACACAAAAGGGCGCCACCGAAACGTCTCGGCGCTGATTGTAATCAAGCACCGTTAATGAACTGAAATAAAAATCGAAGGATACAACAAGGCGCAAGAGCTTGACGTTTCCCGGTATTTGTCTTTCGACAAAATATAATCGCCGTCTCGTGAGTAGCGGCGATCGCTCTCGTCTGAACGTATGCTCAAAGGCACTTTTCGTTGTGTCACCCAGATATACCTTTATTTACCACCTCACTTCGGAGAATGTAGAGATTCTTCGCATGTGGAAACTACGGCAGCTTCAGGAAATACCTAACCTAAAGTCTGCTTGAGCTTATGTTTTCTAGCGAAGTACGTGGAACCGCTGTTGCAGCAAATGTGAAAATGCAATTATTGTATGGGGCGAAACAAAAATTCACTTGCAGTGAGTCCACCGTGCGTATGGAAATATGTGTTCTGTATTCCAGCAAGAATTGCAGTTGTGTCTTGCGACTGTACTTTTTTTTTACCTTCGACTATTAGTGAGTTGATTGTGTGCTCGGTGAAAGGCAAACGCGTGGGCATTTCCTTAGAATAAATTGAGGATTATCGTCGGAGAGCAAAATTGATCAAACGTAAGAAAACTGCAGGTCGTGAATTTTCACCACATCGTGCGACAAGACAATAAGTATATTGACAGGGCCCAAAATAACCTAACGCGACCTTCCTAAATTACCCCAATCATTTCTTGAATTCTGCTTCTAAACGAGCCTTTTCTCCCTAAGCTTTTTCCTACGTCACTGGTATCTTCTCGTCTCGCTAGCACCCATTTCGAAAGTCAGCGCTGTCGAGTCACCAAACAACTCACTCTATTAAAAAACAACGATCTTACTTTCTTGTGGAGCAATGCCGCAGGCCACATCTACACTACTGCATTTTGTGAAACACTATAAATTTTCTTTCTCAATCATAACAATCTGCTTACAGCAAGGTGCTTCCTGGAAGCTGTGAGCAAAATGTAGTTTCTTCAAAATTTTTGTCACACATCCGAACTCCGCTTATTCGTCAAGAATGTTTTGAAATCATAAAATACGACCCCGGCAAGATAAGTATCTAGGGTGCACTCGTGTAGCATGAAGATAATCAAAGGATGAACCCCACAGCCGGATAAATGATTAATATAGTCGCTTTAATATTTATGTGCTATATTTTTGACAGAAACCCCTGTGTGATTTTTGCAGTCTTTAACATACAAAGTGAGAGGCTCAAACTCTCGGAAACTCGTGTGGGCTTAAAGATGAAACTTCAAATAGTCCCTAATTGTTAATTGCCTCCTGAAGACTTCTGAAAACAATAAATATTTGCCGAAACTTGCTCGGTAAAGCTCACTCACAGTTTGGTCAAACACGAAATCGTTCATCGAAGATCATAATCTAAACCCTGAGAGAAGGGGGGAAAATAACGGAAAAACGCAATTTTAGTTTTGTTATTTTTTCCCCTTATTTTATTTACCTAATTTTATTTCCCGTTGTCTCAGGGTTTAGATTATGATGTTCCCTGAACATCTCGGGGGCGTCCCTAATTTCACCTCTTGCAATTCATCAAATATATATATATATATATATCCCACGGGTTTTGCGCTTTAGCTGTCTTCTTTCTGCTGGGAGGTGCTATAGTATGTTACACCATAAGAAGGGGGAAAATGTCCCTCCCACAAGGCTTTCCGCTCGCCATGACTGGCGGTTTCTTTCTATTTACACGCCCCCCTTCCAGAGTACGCTCAGTCAAAGCGGAAAGACAGGAGGGCTTTGTTGGAGGAGCGCGTCCCTCTAGATTGTTTCCGTAACAGACGATAGGGTTGCGAAATATTTTATTTTACTCTGCTATGGCAACGAATAGCAGCATATGCGCTTCCTTTGCACGTCAGTTTTCGCGGTGTATGTTCCACTTACTCTTCGTTTATTTTTCGCAGGTACTGCGGATCAGAGATCAAACCTGGCAACACCGCGACCTCCGTCAGCCGCGACCTGGTCGTAGAGTACAGGCCGTACGCTTCATTCAAGCAGGGCTTCACCGCAGACGTCACCTTCGTCCCTGCCTAAGACCCACTACAGTCATTCGCAAAACATTCAATAAACGACACGAGTTTTGTTTCTGGCACTCCTTTTCTACCCCGGCTTCCAGTTTATCTACCATATCAGTAGGCTATTTTTCAACTGCCAGATTGCTGGCAAACGTTCGAAATTATGGTTTTATTGCTGAAATTCCACAAGCATTGCGCTGTTGAATATACCTCGGCTTCGATAGAAGTCTATCTAAGCTCACTCAGATGTGCTTTTTTTTTTATAATAGACAGACACGAGAAATTGTACAAGAAACAGGGATGTAAAAAAACGCGATTGGAGCGAGAACGTCTATCGCGAGCTTTTTACTTTTGAACTCGGCCCTGCTGGACGACCTCGTGGGCAGTGAAAGCGCCCAGCAAAGCTATCCTGTCGCTTTTGAGAAGGGGTGCAAATGAATTATTCTCACACTTTGTTTGGGGTACGACAACTAAAAATAACCTTGAAAAACTACTAGTGCTCTAGGAAAAAGCGATTCGATCCATCGGGTGTTTAAGTTATAACGATCACACATCTGCTTATTTTAAAAATCATCGCATGCTTACTATACAACAGTTAATAATGATCACCCTTACAGAAGTCATCTTTCATTATCTCCAAACTGACACAGGGTCGTTTCACACCCTTTTTTTCTTAAGAGAAACTCACTACAACTTAAGACGTGCGGATTATGCTAGAGGTCAAACACGTACGAGCTATGGTGAACAAACATTAACACAGCAAATTCCCAAACTTCTAAACATCCATCCTCAAATTCTGGAAATAGCTGAAGGAATAAATTATATAGATACGTTCAGAAAAAAAATAAAGGATTATATTTTGAAGCATGAATAATATATTGGAAAAAAATGTCTAAACAACCTTGTTTGTTTGTTTGTTTTTTTTTTTATTGTTTTTATCTGTGTTGCCGCTCTGAAACCTGTATAGGGCTCGGGACCGTGGTCAGGCGCCATGAAGTACCTTTTGTCCCCACCACCCCACTTCAAAATGGCTAATAATTAAAAAATAACTAAATTATAAATAAACTCTGCCGTACTTTATAGGCAATATTTTTCAGCCACATTCTCCAAACAAGCCTCTTAGTAATATGTACCCAGTCAGCACGCCAGAAACGCGGCTTAATATGGCCAAGTTTAACAATCCTAAGGGCTTAACTTGGTTAACTTTTGCCTAATAAGGTTTCGCTTAGAGGTGCTGTTTTGTGCCAGGGAACCTTTTTTTTTCTTTTACTTTTTGACAGATTTTTTTGGTTCGTCAGAGAATAGCCAAAGTGCCAGGCATAAGACAGAAATGCCACGTATCAAACAGACAACCCGAACTGAAGCATAATTCGGGAACTTATTTGTCATTTGGGTCGAAAGTTGTCAGGTAAAAACCAAAATAACAAGAAATAAAGACTGATGGTTGCATTTCATCGGGAACTTATGAAAAAAAGGCCAGGTGTCCAGCGAACAACCAGGCAGTGAAGGCTAACTCTGTCAGTTGTTTTGGCAATTTACGCGCAAATTCCTAGACTGAGTAGACACTCACCAAAGAATATAAAGTTAGATTATACCTTAGCTTTTTTTTGCGCTTTTAGGACCCTCAATTTTCAGACGATAAAGACGTGTCCTCAATAAACTATGCCGCTTGTGTGATGCTAGCACAGAATGTGTTTATGGGCTGAATTTAATCTGAAAGCGTTACGCTTGAATGAGACGACAAAAACGTTACACTCGAGTTAAGGCAACGTGAAGCAGACACGGCGCACGTCAGGCAATGAATAAACATTCATGAAAGAAGCATTTTTTATCGTGAATAAACCTTCATTGTAGCAATCGAGATTCAACAACCGCGGGATCAGTGGGAATTGAACCTCGGCTGTAGATCAAGGTTTCTTATTAGCATTTCCCCGCCTTTGTCGATAACATTAATTTTTGTGTAATGAGCGATAAGCTCCGACAGCGTAAGCCTCTCAACGAAAAGAAAATATTTTGTAACTGCAAGATATGGACACAATAAAACGAAGTTACATCCAAACCTAAAGTAATTGTTTTAGGGTTTGAGATTTTTGGTTGAAATACGACGAGAACGCCTGTTTACGTGTATAAGGTACAGTACCTGTGCATAAGAAATGGATGTCGCTACCATATTTTCTCTACAAAAATATTATTTTGAACGACTCTCTAGATTGACATGTACTAGGCGCAGCCAAATTTTGTGGTTGTCGAGTTTCGCACGCGAAAAACTGTGACAATCTAAATATTACATATTTGTAAGTCAGTGTTTTGCCTAGATGTACGCGCTCATTGCTTTCACACTATTCACTTGTCGAGCAACAGCGGCATCTAAAAACAATTCCACAAAATTTATTTTTAGTGCACTTATTTTATTTTAAAACACGATCTCTTTGGATACCCTAGAAATTGTGTGCAGTGGAGCATTTAACCAAAACCCAGCACACAAGTGAGCCGTTTCGTCCTCACATCCAGCAGTCCTTCAATTTAAAGGCATGCAGTGGGAGGGTCATGTTCTTTTTGAGTAATGGGGATGATGCACCGTGTATATGACCCGTCTTTTTTTCTGCGTAATGTGTGAAGAACTGTCAATCATCCAAAAGCTTCTGCGAAGGAAGGAACGGCAGTAGAGTTAATTAACACAAACTCAAAAGATTCATGCAGACACGATTGTTGCGGCACAACTCCCCTTACCATTTGTTTCTATTGGAAGCAGAAACCTTTTCTTGCGTAATGTAATTTAATATATTTTAAGAGAGTTGCTGAGTAAGCATAATAAATGATACATTAATAAAAAGGTTAAAACATCTTAGCTCATCACATTGCTGTACTTCGCTCTGCAATTCAAATATTAAAATGGACACTACGGCCCTTGACTGGATTTTTGTGTGGATTGTGACAAACCTAGCTACACTTTCTAACTCTCCTAGCTACCCTCTCAGCTAAGAAATTTTTATATAATCTCGCTGAAAACTTTAGAATAAATTCTTGCTGCTAATCAATATGACCACTGTGATTATGCGCCATGGGCCATCATCAATATTGTCCCCCAATATTGAACCATAACTCTTATAAACGGACCTGCTTAGTACTCACAAAAGCAAAAGATGTATAAGCCGAGTAAAAGAAATTTTTCTTGGTAACTTAGAGGTATTCTGCTTCTAAACGAAACACATTAACTCTCATAAGGAGCAACGTCCGAATGTTAATTACTGTAATTGTTCGGTAGAGACCTTCAAAACATGCTTTTCTGATAAATATTTTACTTTCGTTTTAACTGTTGATAATATTCTTATAGAACGTTAATTCTCCACTTCTAGTAAAATAAGAATCTTACCATGATGCGCTCCATAACGCCAGCGTAGACTTGGCACATGGGAAAAACAACATGAATGTAACCACATACCGTTGCGTTATTGCTCACTTTACAAACCTCGTCCCTAATCACATCCGAGACCGTATTGTACGCATCGGAGCACTATAAAGTTGACGAAGCTATGTGCTATCCCGTTACAATCTGCTACTATGAGCAGTGTGATTCATTTCTGCCACGTTATGAGTATATTTAAAGTATCATGTTCGGAAAACGTCATCTTAAAATGGTACATGCCATTCTATAAAACTGCATTTCAACGAATAGAAGTACCAACAGTTTAGCAAATTAGACTGCGAGATACGCTTTTTATACTTGATAGGTCGAAACTGGTTTGCGCTGTTAATTATCAATTTGGACAGTATGGTGAAGCTGCTAATCTCGAGTACTCAACCTGCATCACACAGTAGTAACACACGAACGAATGCCAGTACGATGCTCATCTGCAGTGTATTGAAATGGGTAGGGCGGAGACCGACCCCATGAATCATCTCATGACTTTACAGCATGACTTTTCCCTCGGTATTCTTCAGGCTGCAGGACGATAAAGCACTTGGGCACCAGTACCTCTGTATAGGGGCACGATATTTAAAAGAAACAACTCGTTTCGTGCAAATATAAGTAGGTCACAGAATTGTTTCGCGCATAAAATACTGGCATGTCACACCTCTATTTTCGACGTATCTCCTCACGGAGTGCTTCTATTAAGTCTGTTGTCATTGACTTTGTTTTAACGTTTTCAAGCGTTAAACACGTGACCAATGTAATTTATTTATGCCCGATTTTCTACGTACCATCCTCAAAAGTGTTCACAACAGTAAGCGGAGTCACCCGTTGAGCCTGCAAAGAATCATATATCGTTGCTATAAATATGTTGATTTCTAGTAACTAAAATCACCCGTATAAGGAGTCAAGGGCCATATAGAAAAAAAAAAATATTATTTTAGCATCTCAGAAGATGTTTAATGTCAAATCCACTTCTTATCACTCTACAAAAATTGGCTGCGTCGACTTTCTCTCAAAGCACTTGGGGGAGCACTTCTCTGCAATTTTACTAAGGGAGCTCGGCGAGCGACGAAGCTTAAGACATGTTTGGGCTTTAAAAATAAAGTTTTGTGCTGTGGCCCTGAGTATTGCGTTTGACGTTCTTACGTAATGCTCACTGTAACAGCGCGGATTGTTTTCTAAATTGATAACTTTTCATCATCGTCGTCTGACTGCTGCAATTGCGGCTCCCAAATGCCTCACATGAAAGTAAAGGAACTGGATTTTTAGAGCATATGACCTTCTGTGATGCCCTTGATTTACCTCAAGACACTATCACCGAGCTTACTGCGCTCAAGCTGTTTGGCTTTCTAGAGACTGCTGCTATGCAAACTGCGAAACATGAGAACATTCCTAGGGTGACTGTGAAGTCAGAGTGCACCGTATATGTTCGCAATTAATGCAGACATCTCCCAGGGTTGGAGGCCAAGACATTACGTACTCAAATGGGCCTGGTGTAGAGTTTAGGTTTAGTCACAAGCAGTTAACGTCTGTCAAATAGCGGCTAAGCGATCACGGGTAGCAAAAATTTGATGTCGCTGAAATAAATATTATTTTCATAACTAATTTGCTTTTGCGCACTAAGCCTTCCTGGCGTATGTTCACTGAAAGGCCATTGACACATTTGTCATATATGAGAGTATACATTAAAAATAATGAGTTTAGAACTCAAGAGAGCTTATGAAATAATGTTGCTGACCTTCCCATGGCGCCCAGACTTGAGGATTTACTGATTTTTTATTAAAGCGTTTATGAAAATGCCCGGGCAAATCGTCACCACAATAATAAAGACACTTATAAAAGAGACCAAAATAAATTCAGTAATAGCAAACAGCTGACGACCTTAAACGTGGGCGAACAAACATTTACATATTTGTTTTTATTTAAAATGTGTAGGCCCATTGAAATAATGCACTTTTTCAACACAATGTCAAAAAAAAATATTATTCGTTTTGTTTCCATGAGACCGCATCCGAAAGGCGTCTCCTGCTTTCAATATTTCAGCCGCTCCTACTCAACCGGCTTGCTTTAAGACATGTAGCCGATCAGTTAGGTTGTCTAGCAAGGACCGTTTTGTCTAAGGACGACGCCATCTTCGACACCACGGGCCATATCGACTCCTCGCACTTAGGCAGCAATGCAACAACCAAATCGACGACGCTCCCAAGGTAAATCAAAATGGTGGACTGTAGATGCATTTGTTGTTAAATTGTAAACGCCGTCCTATAGCCGCATTTCCCTAAAGATGACAGGGAGTACTCTACTCCTGGATGACAGAGTGACTTTAAGCTGCAATATGGGATTTGAGTTCTCATCCCCTTTTTGTTTAAAAGGATCGTTAACATCACAAGATATCCCTCTCTAGAGAAAGAGAGCAGATCTACAGAGCCTGACCGAGAAGATAAAACCTAGCTTGTTGTTTCGGCCAGATAAATTAGCGGCCCATCGCAGAAAGCTGGAACTCTGTGTGAAAGAGACACTAGCGGTACAGACATAATTCGAATGTTCTAGACCACGATTTTCTAAATAAGAACAAAGTAAGAGACAATCATATTTTTTTAAGTACCGACGTTTACCTAGGGCCAATATCTATCAAACAAAAAAATGGCATCGTGAGTGCATGCTGCATATAGTTCAGCGAAAAATACTTGTCAGCAAGGAACAAAACGAGATGGTCTTTCTGCGACGCGTATAGCTGATTTTTTTGGTTCACAAAACTTGGTCACCTTTCTCGACCGAACTCTGTATATTTAATATTTTTAATATGAAGACGCATTGAAATGAGCCTAAAATAGTGTAAGAGATGCATGCTTTTCACGCTTTTATAAATATATTTTGTGCAAGTTGATGTTCCTATGACCTCAGGCTCACGCCGCACAAAAAACTTCAACCACTTACCCGAAGCTTTGCCAAAGTGTTCAGGTAATCTGCGCAAAAGATAGAAGACAAATGGACTAGACCAGCGCATTTTTATTTATTTTAGTTCAGACAAACGTCTGCACTCAATATAGCTCCGACTTTCTTATATCAATTTGAGTTTGTTCCAACGACTTTATGTTCTCAATATATAAAGGCAAAACAGGAGAGAGCTGCCTACCTTAGCACGTGCAGCGGTTTATTTCATTCTTTTTTTTTTTGCTTAAGACGTTTTTTAGGATGCACACAATACAAAACTACGAATCTACGTGCGAAGCCAAAAGCATAAAGTGAGTTATTGACAGTACCTGTTCAAAACAAAACAAAACATAACAATGCACGGCAAGCAAGAGCTGGGCAATGAATTGGCCTTGGCTTCATCATTGGTGGGAATAATTCAAGTGACATGTGGCAGCAAGGCAATTATGCACGTTCTGAAAATCTTGTCTGCAAAGAATCTTTTAACACGTATATATCCGAAAGCAATTACCTAGAAGTTTCCTCGTGACCTGAAAATATAGACCACATGCCAAATGTAGTTAGTCTTTCTCTAACGGTCGGACGCACCAAATGACGACGAGCAAGTTCAACATTATGCGCGTCGTGCATAACGTTTGGCACCCGTGTGGAGTAGTAAACATCAATATATTGCCGTGATTGTGTCTAATCATGTCAGTGCGCGATATCACTTATACCGAATATAAATTATACGCATGATTTTGTTGTAAATTACTATAAATATATCGAATAAACCTGAAAAGGAAGTGTGTTACAAGCGGTGTTTTAACAGTCGCGGAGTTTGAAAACGTCATTCTTGCATTCAGTGCTAGCTTTAGAACTCAATATTGTAATAACGAAGCCTGTATAGCATGAGTTATTTTTATATGTTGTTGCACTAGTGGTCATCGGATGCTTATTTATACAAAACCTTTATTTTCATGGTACTATTATTTACGAATTCTCCACCATGTTATTAAGACGACTGTTACTCAAGCTTCATTGTTTAGGTTAAACAAATATGTAAATGCCGATTACCAGGGTGCTGAAGGCCTCTTTTATTGGTGACACACACCAAAGTTTAATAACGTCAATAATGTGGTTGTATCGGCCTCTTTATTTTAGACATGTAATGTTTAAATAGAAGCAATAAGTGCACCAACGGACTAACAAGCGTCCGTGGTATACCCGCCAACCTCCAATGTAGACCACGTGCGAACGGGAAACTGAACACCCCTGCGAGACATCTAGGATGAGCTGATATAATCTGAAACTTTCTCGACAGCAGAGCCTGGCCTGACGCAATATTTTGTTAATCGTCACATTTCCAGAATTGCACGGCAGTCAAGTTAAAATGCTAGTTCAATTAAATTTTAGGGAACCATATGCAGAAGCCGCGTCAGACAGCGCCTGCACAAAACAAGATGAAGCACAATTCATTTTCGGCATTTTATATGTCCTTCATGATTTGTAATTTACTAGCATTATTGTCGCTGACAAATAAAGACAGGCAGAACATTAATCTATTCGCATTTACTACTTCGTGAATCGTTATTTTGCGTTTCTAAAAACCAACGCCTCAACCTGCTCTGTAGCGATAAAAATACGCTGGGGACAAGGCACACTCCGCGTTTAATAAATTTCTAACGATATATATTGTCTTCTACGGATGACTTGGGCGATTAAGCTAATTTATATATCACACTTCACAATATCATGTATATACTGTATGTCAACTTACGTCATCCAATGTACATGTGCCTGGATGAAAATAAAGTTAGCATTAAGAATGGGCAAAACAACAAAAAGAAAAATTCTCAAATATTATGCGCGCTACACCACATATGGCAAAAAGGTGACGGCGATTCAGCAATGATTCTTGTTCAATCTGCCAGGATTGAAGGGCACACTAGGTTGCAGAATAGGCCTATAAGGGGGGGGGCGGGGGGGGGGGTGCGGTAAACCTCAAAAACATCTGGTTATACTATTACCTCAAGGTGGCTATAGTTTCTCTACTTCTGCGGAAAGCATAAGGAAGAGCCAATCCCTAGGAGGGAGCTAGGCGAATTACCAGGCTGAAATTCTGTTTTGACCTAAAGAAACAGTGGGAGTTGTTCCACGCAGCATGGCGAAACGGCAAAACGGCTCAAGGTGGCGAAGTGCAGACTAACTTACACACCGTACTGTGGTGGAGAAGCATCCTTTGAGTTATGAATACGTTCAGTATACTGCTACCAGAAGTTAGACACTGTATAAGACTAACGCGGTTATCACGCGTAATAATCAAAAGCCTCTGGAGCCACACTAGACGAAGTCAAAGATCTAGTCAAAGACACTTTCTTCATGCTCAAGGTTTCTTCTCCAACTTCGTCAAACAACGAAGCTTATTGTGGAATCGGGCTTGGGCTTCTGACGTTTTAGTCTCATTTAGTTTCAGTATCGTGCAGCGCAACTTACATGTCACGGGCTTGTGGTATACTGGAAACAGCGGTGTTATTGCCATGATGCCCTGGAACATAGTTGACGAACACCGATTTCTGAGGTGACGTCGCAGCTGTGGTACTGCTTGCCGCCCTGCGCAGGCGCAAATTCTTCACATTGTGCCAACCTTATCCGTGCACGTGACTAATCGCGAGCATTTGCAAATGCCGCACTTGGTCTGTAATGCTCGTTGTAACGACTGTAGCCGCAGATAGCTTAACCCTTTGATGCCCAGGATTTCCCAGGAGCAACAGCTCAACAATGATATAATTTCTCCTACGTCATGTGCACCTCAATAAATTTAGCGCCCTGTGTCGCAAGGGAGAGGATACATGCGCTTAGCAGAGAAAAATCGAAGTGCATCTTCAAAACAGATCATGTGTCCTTTAACACCAAAGCTAACAGTGAATGTGAGGTATGACGGCGTGCACCACTGACCTTGAAACTGCGATCGATCGTATGGGGCAATAAGTCGCGAAGTGAAAAGAAAAACATGCGCAAATATTTCGAATCGTTACAAGTGTCCCTACTGTGCGAAATTCGAAGTACCTGTGCGTTCTCTTAGGTCGAAACTGCTTCCAGGAATTGGACGTAAAATAATTCTGTCTAATGCCCCATGTTGCTCCCGAGTAACATTTTGAAAACATAATTACTAAAAAAGTTAGTTTTTTTTCTCAGACCAAACTTCTGTTATTTTGTGTGTCCGAAAATCATGTCAGGGTTTCTACGTCACCAGTATTTCAAGTAAAGTTTTGGGCATCAAAGGGTTAAGTAACGCAAACGTGGCTCAGAAATGTTTTTTTTTCGTTTCCCCAGCCATTGAGGTGGTCGCTTTAGCTGATAAGAATTCGAAAGAGCGTAACTAAAGAGGAAGAAGCATGAACACAATAAGCCACACCCTTTGTTACCTTAGCTTTTAGAGAATATAATCAGGGAAGAGACCGCTTTTTTGCTTGAAACGTTTGGCAAATGAAGGATATACATCGATATTCCGATTATAATGCCGGTGATATCCACGCTTATGCCAACGTCGGACAGGATCTGACATGCACCATTCAGACATTGGCAAGGCCAGCTTGCTCTCCCCCTCATTACGCCTGCTTATGGAGTAACACCGGTCAACGCGGCTGCTGATTCGCTCTCTCTGTCCCATTTGGTATTAAGTTGGCGTGGTAATGTCGTCAAGGCCAATAGCCAGTGGGTTCTGAACAACCATACTCCGTTTCACCTTACGTCCGGCTGCAGCGGATGCAACGAGCAGAAAGCGTGACCACGCTTTCTGCGCGTCACGGCGCTTCTTCTCAAAAGGTCACGGGAAACTCGCACGGCCTTGGATTGGCTCCTATGGCTCGCAGTGTCCGCTGCGGCCGGACATGAGGTGAAACGGAGAAGGAAGAGTGCAAAGGCTGCGTATCTGGATGGTGCCTAAAGGCCCGTTCACACATTTGCGTTCAGAGCGACCACTGTGCTTACGAACGAATGCAACCGCTGCGACTTCAACGACAACTGTACGCGACGTGTACACACACATGGAACCGCATGCAACCAAACGAATCAACAGCCAATGAGAAACGAGCTTCAGCTCTTGCTCCTAGCCAATAGTAAGCAACCCAGCTACGCTTACAAACATGGCGGACGGTTTCCTGCCCGACGCGAGGTCCACCGTCCTCACCGGAGCAGCCGGAGGTTTCGGCTACGGCGTACAGTCACGAAGATCTGTTGTGCGCCTACAATAGCTGTGTAAAGGCTGGTTCAAAAAACCGAAACGAACCCGTTACCCACGACTGGGTCCGTTGTGACCGGAACGACTGTTCTGCGCTTCGCGTACACTCCTGCGACCACTGCAACAAGCGCAGTGCGTCGGCAGCACGGCGACCGCCTCTCCGCCGCCGTCAGCTGTTGGGGACGCGCTACCACTCACTTGCGTAACAGAAAATAAATAGACCACCTCCTATGACCACAAACTTTATCTTTTCATTTTTCAGGAAACGCTTGCAGGGTAGTGCATTAAAAAAAGAAAAAAAGATGCAGTACGCCGTCTTGCACGATCACGACTTTAATACACGACTTTGCCAACAGTACAAATCTCGCCACACGCATTTTCTACGATTATAAAAGACGATGTAATCTTAGCAGCGATGTAGCAACGTAGAAATATTATTTCGTGATCCGATAGACGTTGCGAGCGAGACATTGCGAGCGTTCAGGATTGCTAACACTAATCACCTTTCTCGGGTGATGAAAACGCGTGAAAATTCGCATCCTTTATACGGTACGCACCAGTAATACCTTGAACTTGAGCACACGCATGGAATGCGCTAAAAAAGAAATCCGGGCGATGTTCGAGGACACAAATGCTAAGAAAGCACCACTGCAGTCGAAGTAAACAAACACGACGGCACGGGCGTTTCTGCTGTCTTGAGAGTGCCGCCACGAGATCGCCGCACGAGTAGGTGGATCTTCCCTTTTAGTACGTGCTGGGTTATCATAACGACACACGACGAAAATTCACAGTCAAGGATAGCGCTTTTACGCGGAACGATGAGCTTCCACCACGCCGTCCACGTCGACGATCACCACCGTGGCACCGACGCCATGTTTGCATATAGCAGGAACCCGGCACGACCGGCATGCAACGCGCGCGACCGAGCTCTCCTCGACCTGTGATTGGTCTGTCGCTCCCGTCGTTCCCGAACGTAACGAAAAAGTTCAGCCCGGCTCAACTCCTTACGTTGCGAACGAACACGAACGAAACGACCGTTTGGCGCTTCGTTGCTATGGTAACTCGTCGTTCCAACCGGTTGCATTCGTTCGTAAGCGTAGTGGTCGCTCCGAACGCAACTGTGTGAACGGGCCTTAACTCCTCCGTTGCGAGGTCATAGCCTTGCCGGGACTTCCGTACAAATGATCACTCTAGTAACCGTACTAATTGGTCAACTTGTGTTGTTGACTATTTCTAATTGGCGCGTCTGTGCACCTCGACGCGTAAACTGAGGGAACTGATGTCATGGCGTCGCGCATGCCACGCAGAAAGGCGGCACTCAGGACCCGGATCCAAGCACTCAAATAGAAGGTACACATTGTGTTTATTATGGGTAGCATGATTAGAACGCCTCCATATTCGGTTTGAAACCTACCCCGGTACGTTTTTTCCTTTAGGCAGAACATGAAGGCAAACAGCAGCACAAATAACTAGGAAGTGCCATTTTGTTAATGCAACAAGATGTGAACGTCATGCGTTTCATAAGTCGCTATTTCTAAACTACGGTAAAAAAAGTACAAAGAAGGTCTCGCCCCTCGTAGAAATGGGGAATCCTTACGAGATTAGCAAGTAAATGTCACTTACCTCTATTTTATATTTTGATCGAAGAAATCCCTGAATAAAGACACATAATTAGATATAATAATTGTATTTTAATGCCAGATCAATCAATCAGGAAGCAGATATTGGAAACTGGATGGAGAGAGAAAGAGACAGTAAAGTTTCTCACGGTCACCACAGGTGTGCATTTGTTTAAGTAATTAAGGTAACCGACTGAACTCAAATCAGGGAAATACAGGCTGGGTTAGGAACAATAGCCCCCATAGTATTCAGAACTTTCTACCACTTTCATCATCTAACACCTGCGCAAAACAACATTGCCGTCGTTAACTTAAAGTTTAAATGGCTCTAACCAGCCAAGGATCAAAAAAATTAAAAAAAAAAAACAATTAGTAAGCATTTTTTTTTTTGACAGCATACTATTATCAGCGTGTATGTTATGTTTGGCAGCCGCAGCACTCGCATCCTTGCTAAAGAAAATACGTTTTGGGAAGTAAAAAACAATAGATTTTATAAAAAGGCACTCAAACCGGATTTTCACTATACTAGCTATGCAGTATGAACTGTGTGCCACAACTGCTGATTGTAGACTCTTAAATATGCCTGGAGTCTGATATATACAATGTGGTAATAGAGCCAAAGTTCCATGACAGTAATCTATAAACTTGTTTACAAAACCAGAATAAACAACACTTTTGTAGTTTTATTACCATTAATGTATTATAATATATGCGTGGACGTCACGACATCAGATTGTCTTCAAAATATTATTGAACAGTACAAAACAATTTCAAACAACCACTGCCTTGAACCCTTCTTATGTTCATCGTAAATTAGATGTTCTCATTTTTGTTTAAAGAATAACTGGCATTATGGCATAGTGCTGTATGAATCTGATTTTTTCATTTGTGTTAAAAAAAGTGAACAGCAAAGCTTTTGACAATACTTCTTTCTTTGCGAATTCCCGAATATTTTATTGCTTCATAGTATTGATTCCGGGATTTATCGTGACTTTAGTTATTGTTTATAAATTATTCCCGACCATTATCTTATTAAAGAAAAAAATCTTGCGATTTTGCTCAAGGATTTTTTAAAACGTCCTCTTAAATGCTGACAAGGAGGCACTGGAGAAAAAAAAAAAAACTTTCTCGCATCCTCAGAATGCCAGCTCATTTTTAGGCGTGCGATTTTATTCCTTGAGAGTTAGAGGTAAAGATACACAAGCACCTAAGCGTGCCCAATGATTGTTAACGAATCATTATAAAATAATGCACGTAAGTGGAGACGAACACGGCGGAACTATATCCTACAGGTTTCGTATTAATACGTCAAAGCTAGCATCAGAATCCCTCGGATAGATGCCTCCTTATTAGGGTCGTTCTTGGAGAGGTGAGCACTGATTTACATCATCATCCTGATTTTAACATCGTCATGTAGCATATCTCCTTCCTTAATTAAAACACTTAACGCCTAATGTATTTCTTTCAAATTTTATTAAACTTTATTCCTAGATTGTTTTAGAGTGATACTTACCTCCAATGCTCTTGACATGTCAATGAATCCTGTTGGTTGAAATGATTCTTAATGATAGCACCACCATATCAAAACGCCGTCCATCTAAGATTAAGTTCGTCTGTGCTCTCATACTCGTGTTCACCTCAAGAACCGCAATAATAAGGGTCCGGCTCCTTGCCGAGCACTCATAATCCCTCATTTTATATTGTGAATTAAAGTATATAAAGGAGCATCTTAGGAAAGCTATACGTTATTTATCCTGGCCTTTACTTTTCAAACTCCAAAAAACGATTCTTCACCCGACAACCAAATATTGTAATACTTTCTTGGCGCACCATATGAATGAGAAAACCGTTCTTTTAACAGAGAATGTGTTTAAGGACTGGGATCCCGGAGGAGAGTGTGACAGAACGCCACATAAATCGTTACATAATGTGTAGCACACAGAGTGCTCAACGAAACAAACCGGACCAGCGGAGCGCGTGGCCTCCTGTACCATTGTCTAGAGCCACAGGTAGGCGAGGCACGCAGATCTGGTGACTAGCGTTACCAAATCTGTCAGAAGAGACCGTCCTTTCTGGTATCGTGAGTCGCACATCGGCACAGATGGGCCAAGCACTCGGCGGCTGCCTCTGCTCGCTTTGCAACTGCTTATTGCTGATGAGATCTGACAATAAACTAACATCATGACCGCGTTTTTTTTTTTCTTGTTTCCAGTTGCGCGCACATATTTATCTTCATCCCAAAAATTAAAGCTGCGAAACAAGTGAAGGCCACTCGGCGTGAGCCCACAGTTTTTTCTAAATATTTGTGTAGTGCCATGGCACGTGCATTATTTTCTTAGACTGACTAAAATAAAAGGTCTTCTTTATTCGATGTTTTATTTTTTATATATTTGGGGCAAGATAACTTCCCATACAATGTAAGGTTCGGCGCGACCGCTTTTTGTTCATTTTTATTTGTTTTCGTTCGGAGGTAAGGAATGCCTCCACCAAGCCGCCACCACCGACGATAATCGTGTACCTTGTTTGCTTTCAGAGCATACACGCCATACAAGCGGCGAGTCTTGTGATGTTTGCGCATGGTATCATTGCCTGCTATTGCACATTCGTGTCGCAAGGACGCCGAACTTGAGACCTGACGTCAGAATCAACGAATAAGAAGAGCAAAGACAAGGTGATGTCAGATTTAACGAATAGCGTTAGAGAAAAATTATGTCAGCTTCAATCGTCGTGCTCTAGGCATTTAATTTTCTAAAGAGTGAGCTTCGCGAACGCTGGCCTATTTAGGAATTGTGTTGCCCTAGGGGACGCGTTCTTGTCTGGAGCTAGCTGGGCAGACCTCACCTCAAGTAGACGCGAAGAGGACCCGCGGGGCGTCCAAAAAGTTCCCTTCTTGACTCGTAAAACCAACTGTATATTTCCGCCCGTTGTACATAAAGTTATTTACTCCCCATCATCAAACGAGTCGACCTCACCATCAGCACCAAAGTAGCCGGGAGTCCGCGGCGCTTCACGAAGAGAAAGACCACCATCAACATTTTACTCATATCTTGAAGGGCAGATAAATATTCCAAGGGGCACGCGATGAGTAAAAAATCGGTTAAGCTTGAGCGTCATGCTTTGTAGTAATAACCTATAGGGAGGCTGGAGGGGTGGGGGGGGGGGGGGGGGGGGGGGGAGGCGCCCCGAACGCGAACACCCGCTGACTGCTTCGCTCAGCTACTCCAATGTGCGACTAGCGTCACCAAATGGCACGGCTTCTCCCGGCAGATTGTCGCAGCAGGTACGCAAAGCCTCGCGCTCGCTGGTTCATTTCGCTTCCTTTAACCCTGTACTTCAAAGAACAATCTGCACAAAAGAACACAAAATTAATGAGAAGGGCGAATACAATTTTGACCGCGCCCCGACGGGAATCGAACCCACGATGCCATTAATATGAGCCCAATACAGTACCAATCCACCAAAGGGGCAGTGGCACAATGTCGGCGCCGAGAGGGCAGTGGAGAACGTGAACGCAGGACGTTGAACGCGTTACACAAAGGTAGCTAGCTTTTCCTATTGATGGACAAAGAGCGTTGGTCAGGATCAGAATTAAAGAAAGGGTAAACATGTAAGACGAACACAAACTTTTCTTAGCGTCTACCCTCTGATCATTCAAATCGTAACTCGGTGTCCTGACGACCCCGCGCACTTTCGTATACTCCTCTGCCTTAGTTTCTATATATATAACCACAAAAAATTAAAAGAAAATAATCAGCTAAGTTTGCCACAGGCCTCGAAGAATGCCGAGGAAGCAAATTCTTTGTATACCGATTCTCTACGTAGGACCAAACTAAATTTTATTCAACTAATAAATAACATAGGTCTGTTTCGCTCCACGTCCTTTTTAAAGAATGAAACATGAAAAACTCGGCAGTTACTGATCGTCCTATTGCACTACTTGTCAAACTGAAGACTGTCTGTGTGCACACCGGATTGATATCACCGGGTTTGGGGCAGAGATGACAATAAGAGCATTATAGTAATTATAATATTAAGTTCTTTAATATTTTCATGATGTCCCATCGGGTATAGTAAACTTAGCAATATTATATTGTTTGAATACCCAACATTCCGAAGTAAAATGACAAATTTGTTTACCTTCGCAGCGGGCCTTTATTTTTGGTGAAGGAATCTGTTTCGTCCGAACTGCGACGTCCCCATTTGGACCTCAGAACATAATAACAGCCACCACGCGCTCTACGCGTTTTTCCACTCTGCCTCTACAGTAGTACAGTGCGCAGCTAACGCAGCAATTAAAGATCCAAAAATACATAAAGGAGAGAGAGAAGAAAAGGGGATTGCGTGATCAAATGGAAAATTGCCTGCTGGCATTGTGGCGCTATGGGACTCTTCAACTTGAGAATGATTCAAAATATCTCTAGCTTTGTTTTTTGTGCAAAGTTTGATTCTATTAACGTGAACTATTACTCGGCTATTTGCCTCAATATTTTGTGAAGCCTCATAAATAAAACCTGATAAGCTGGCCGCGAAGCTCAATGTTGATTGGTTAAAGGGAGAGGTCACTTGACCAGAGGGGTAGGCGGGGAGGAGCTCGACCACCTGCGCGCACAAAGGAAGAAGAGCTTGAGTGTATGGAAGGCTCTGGATAATCTCCAGGTTTACAGCCCTGCATACGTGAAACTCAGAATATCGCTAAACGTTAGTGACGTTAGAACGTTTCGCGTATGCACACAATTGCGTAGCAATTTACCTTATCTTTTTCATATATAGTTTAGGTTCAAATTATGTGAAAATTTTCCCCAAATTGGCTGACACTAGAATATTTGCTTTGAGTATTAAGCGAGACAAAACTTCAGCACTGCATTCATGTATAATTGGGCTGAACCTTACAACGAAAGCAAGAACAGCACGCAAGACAGAACAAGTGAAATAAAAATGCGCAGTTCTGTTGTGTCTGTTTGGTCGGACGTCAACATTTCTTTTTATAAAAGAATTACGATTTGGCAACAAGGATACAAACTCACTTCCGACAAGTTCTTTGAAGAGATCCTTCGATATCGATGCCTGAAAGAAACATTTTGAATAAGCTCACGACGCGCGAGACATCGTAGAAAAGTGTGCGGCTTTCAAACCTCATACTGATCAGTGAACTTGTAGAAGCCTGAAAGAAATTAAATAATATTACCTCTAATAATTACATGTTCGTGATGACCCAGATGTAAACATAAAATTAGTATTTAAGTACATAAAAACAATTACGCTGCTAGACTGTCACCTGATTTGCAACAGTATAAAATAATGTATACTCACGATATAGGCGATTCTTCACCTGGGTGTCAAAACAACCAGACGTCATGAAACAAAGATGAAACTCCTCAAATTATCATAATTATGAAACCCCGAAGCAAGAGAAAAACGTACTAAAAAGCAGCAACACAACGACGTTGTTCTTTTTTTTTTTCACTTTGTCTTAGGGTTTTATAAGTATACCCTTTCATCAGTTAGCCTGCGCCATTACCCTATTTTCTCATATCAGTCCATTTTAAGGGCTACCATAATGTTCGGGGGGGCCGCTTACGAAATGAGTGCGTAAAGTTAGAAATGAGGATGAAAATATGGATTGCAAGGTTAACCTTAAGGCGAAACAAACTGAAGGTCATCAAATCAGCGAACAAAATAGAATGTGCATCATCGTATCAAAACTTTCTACGTACACATTGATTCATGATTGATTCTTAGCTTTCATTATTTTATGATCACTCAACAGAATGTCCAGAGAATCGGGCTTAGCAGTTTAGCGCAATTTAGTCACGCAGTCACGGTGGTAAAATGTCACCTGCTTGAAGATTAAAAATAGGGATGCTTTGAGTTTTCCAAAAGCCAGTGCATTAACAGATATGTGTGAGAATGTACATTATCACCTCCAATAGCAAGTTAATTTTTATAATATTAAAACCCACAATGAAATCAACAAGTTACCTCCTCGAAGAGTGTTGTCGCTGAATAAAAAAAAAATAAGGAAAAGGTTAGACGGCGTAACGGTCGAGTAAGAGAACGTTGATTCGATGTGAATCAATATGAAGTCAATTAAAATAATTACGCTGTACATATTTAATATAAGAATAGATATCCAACTCACGTAACGAACGAACAGGTAGCTGAAAACAAGGTTGCAACATCATTGTCGCGAATTTGTCAGTTTTAACTTTACCATTCCCACCACAATCATCTATCAATTTTTATTGGCTACTCATGAGGGTATGGTGCAGCCCATCTGATTCATTCAAGCACGAAGCGGAGTCGAAGAACCATACGTGAAACAGTAGACGCGGTTTCGCAATGTAGGCAAGGCGTTTTCAAGTAATAGGTTTGTCAGCAATAGCAGAATATATAATTTTGAAAAAGGAAACGCGTCATATATTCAAAACAGGTTGATACTCTTGTTTTAGTATAAAATACACATACTTCTATTAAGTGTAGAACGGAATATCCCAGAACTTTCTCGAGAGACCTACCAGCCAAACGACGGAGTCGTCCGCTTTGACCGAGTTCCCTCGCCTGTTTGCTGCGCCCATATGGGCTATGGCGAGCCAAGCACAACCTTCAATTAAATCGGTCGTCTGCGCCGGTGTCCGCCGTTTGAAATCTCAAAAGGTTTGCTATAACTTTTTACTGAAAATGAGTTACGCCTTCACATATCAGAGGGTAAAATTAACCCCTAAAATATAAATGTAGTGAATGTTTGACACTGTTAGATTCAGGAGCCGATGTTTCCGGTTAATATTAGAGCGAATCTCTTTATTCATAACACCGCATGTATAAACATTTCCTCGTAATAGTAATAGCATAGTCACCTTTGCAGTAGCAGTGGAAGCATAGAAAATGGCTCCTATAGCTATAAGAAAGCAAGTATTATTGACCATAATGCAATGCGGAAACACAAAGTTAAAATGTTCATTTTTGTATAAACGACGCTTCGCATTAGTTAGCGTCACGCATTAACAAGCCGTTACTTCTTTAAAGATCGCCATGTCCACACTCTAAAAAAAAAATTATTTCTGGAAATTTTTCTGACGGCCCTAAAAACTCTTTCAGCTCGTTAAGAACGATTTTGTCTCAGGCACTATTGCCCACTGACGCACTAGAAAGGCGACTGGGCGATGAAGAACTCTTTCAGCTTGTTAAGGGGTTGGTGGGCAGGCCGTTCCGCGGGACAAAAACTGTCGCCTGTGATCAAGGGGCCGAGTTGGCCCCGTAACGTCGGGATCTTTGCTTTGATTAAAGCGTGGTTAGAGTTTCAAGTTCGTTTTAAGAACCCCTTTGCATAAAAAAGAGAGCTCAAAAGAACGCCGTATAGGTTTTTCAAAAAGAACGCTTTTAAGTAGTGCTTAAGATAAATTTTGAAGGTACAAAATATGGACAAGCCGAAGAACCCCTAAAAGTTATTATACAACCATATCTCTTTTTCTTTTTTTTTCTTTTTTGTGCAGGAACATTTACAGTTGGTTCACAAAACGAAACAAAACATTTTGTGCGAAAGCTACGCATCATACAAAACGAGTTTTATGCGTTATTTGTTACCATAAAGTGTTTGGGGACGGTCGAAGCTTGCAAAAACTGAGCGATTAAAGAGTTCTAAAAAGTAATTTTATTGTCAGTAAATAAAAATGTGGGAGAAAAAAAGTTTCGCTCGGCAGTATCAAAATCTACTAAGGGCCGGTTGCACCAACGCCGCTGAGCGCAAAGCGGAGCTTAGCCGGGCACCTAAGCTAAGTTTCGGTTTCGTTCGGTAGCACCAAAATCGTTTATCGCTAAACCTAGCACTAAACTACGCTTATCTTAAGCGCTCAACATTGGGCGCTTTGCTTTTGGTTGTTTCTTAATCCTGGATTTAAAACATGGTGGCTGGTTTGTGGCGGTCGACGCGGTGGACGAAAATGGTTGTACAAAGTGTTTTAGGCTACAACAGCGTGAGAGTCTCGACAGAATGACCTTCGATTGTGACAAGGATGCAAAATATTGTCACGTGAAATGTTTATCGACCCCTGGTTTCAAGCTGACTCTTCACTCTCAGTGCGTGTTAGCCCTAACCGAGATACGTACGGAGCTGTGGGGCTCACGTCTGCCTTCCCGTTGGTTATTTTGTCAACGAGCTTATTCGTATGTATACCTTACTGATTTTCGTATAACTGTAACGTATTGTTATTTACCAGCTTGTTTATTTCTCCTTGCAACGCATATCCTTCAATCCGATCAGCGCGTTGAATAGTGGCAGTACATGATCTCGGCGATCAGCTGATTGTCGACACTTCTGCCGTTTGCATCAGATTGCGGCGCTTTTAAATTATAAAACAGCGAAATTCAATTTCTTTCGTTTTCTGAGTTTGAATTTTCCTTGTCTCGCGAGTAGAATCTTGGCTTCAGAAAACTGTATCGTTCCATAACCGTAACTTTTCTGGTGATCGCGCTTTTTAGGAATATTTAGCTTTATATCTTTCATTCGTGGCGACGACAACTTATATTCGTGGCAACGACACCTCGACGACTTCTATTCGATAATTTCTGGGCATTTTCGCAGCTGCCGTGGCGAGTTCGTCACTGTTTTGAACTTCATCGGTCTCAGGCATGACTTGATTTTAGTAGTCATCTTACCTGCCTACTTATTCTCGATGATGTTTTGTCTTCAGCGATGTAGCGAGTAGAGCGTCCTTCTCGCGTTCGGTGAGATCTGGGGCCCCCGATGGCTCCTTTATCTCAAAATGTGAGCACGAACACTACTGTCACTGTCAAAATATTCTGTTATCAACCGATATTACACACACAATCACAGATGTAAAGAGCATTCGTGTTTATTTAAAGCGTTGACTCCTGTTTTTGAAAGTTAAGCGAAAAAAATGATTGAATTGGGAGACCTTTAATTCGTTACTCACCGAAGAAATACAGCGAAAAGCAGATGCCGACGACGGCTACTACAGCAGGTTTTTTTGTTTACATCACGAGATTCCTCTCCTCCAATCGTATTCGTCCCTCTGAGCATTCCCTAGTTTGCTCTGTTTGTCCCTACATTCCCTAGGCAAATCCAGCGTTTAGCTAGGGGCGCTTCTGTAAACCCGTGTTAACGTTGGTGCAACCGGAATTTAAACCCGTGCTTATCCGAGCTCGGTTTAGGGCGCTAAGCCGACTTTGAAAGAGCCGCTTTGGTTTAAGGTAAGCGACGTTGGTGCAACCGGCCCTAAATGAGTAACTTTGAGGACAGTTGAAGGCCAAAGTTAAGTGATGATAGAGTCCCTTTTTTATTTAAATATTGTACGACCACAAAAACTTTTTTGACGACGTGATAATTTTATACCTTTATATTTTATTATTCTGGAAATGTCAACCCTACTGAAAAAAATATATGAACCTATATAAGAACTGATATGAAATATCCAAAAACTGATATGCGACATATGAAACTGATATGGAATATCCAAAAACTGATATGCGATATATGAAACTGGTATGAGATACCCAAAAACTGATATGCGACATATAAGAACTGATATGCAACATTTGCCAACTGATATGAATATGTCCAATAAACATATCAGAAATAAATTCACATAATTTTTTTTTTCGTATACGACGTGCCGCGCGGGAAAACAAACACGTGACTTGGAACCGCAGAAAAGCGGCTTGATTTACTGGCTTTCAAATACCTACGGCATGGGCGTTTACTTTTCATTAAGAGATTCATCCCCTGAGCCGTTCAAAATACTCTCAGAGGTATGACATTACTGAAAAAAATCCAACATGTTGAGAATATTATTTATTGCTTAGGTGGTCACCGAAAAACTCCGTACTTACAAAACGACCTGTATAAAAGACGGAAGTAGTTACTGGGTGCGCTGTTGTATTCATGTTTGCTGTGCCGTCTATGTGTGTGCGCTCAATGTATATGCTCAGCTAATGCTAGTGGTATGCGTAATGTATCTACATGGTGGCGTGAGTAAATAAAAATATTTTTGTCGAACATGTATTGGGCGGTACCTAGCGCCACCTAGCCTAGTGTAACTGATATGCAGCGTATGACACTGATATGAAATAACAAGTTCTGATATAAAAAGGTGTCCAATAAACATATCAGGAATAAATTCATATTTTTTTTTCAGTAGGGAATTACCATGTGTTTTTCGTAACGAGTTCTTTAAACTACGGGACCTTTGTCTGTTTTTAAAGTATGCGGTCACAACTTCTAACAACTCACACTCCTCACCCACATACGATATCGTTGACCAATGATCACCTGACACCCTGAAATCAGACATCTCTTAACAAAACGTCACTGGCCGTTATAATGCTTTCAGGGTTTCTTTTTCTTTCTTTTTTTTAGAAAGTAATTTTTTTTTTAGAAAGCAATTTTTCTATTCTATTTGCAAAAGCAGCCTCCTCTCCCCTCCGAGAGGTTCTCTTTTTTTCGGCCCGGCCTCCTCGACTGTATACCGTCATTTTTTAAGCAAAACCACACGCTACTTTAGGCGTCACGTGCTTTCATGACAGTGTTTCCTCACACGGTATAGATCAGAGATTTTTTCAGTAGTTGTTTAAAGGGAAAGAACATTATCGAAGGCGAGAGTTTGAGAAAGGAGGTATGTTGCGACAGTAAATATCGTGACAGTAACATAATGCTTGCATGCGTGCCACTACTTCATTCCAGTTTATTTAAACGTGTTTCGTACGCCTTGGAAGACACTGCCAGCGATTGCGTAACGACTGTGTTTGCATTGGTACCTACAAAATCGACACTTACCAAATCCGAGAACGAGAGCCCATTGGTGGAAAACCCGCAGCTGATGGAAATCCGGTGGCATGACTGGGCTCGCTTTCAGCTTCGCTTGGCCGTTTGCGAATCTTTCCGAAGCTTCACGATAACCTGACCAACTGCTGGAATCGCGCTCTGGCGGCTTTTCCGGACCAGCTGGTTGTGAGCAACTAGGTTGTAAATCCATCGAACTATTGAAGACCGCCTGCTTGTCATAACTCACTCCCGTATCACGACATGGTCACATGACCACAGAACGTCATGCAGCGGTGCTCAACATTTGTGTGATTGAAAAGTAAACATTTCGGCAAACGTCTGCCTACTTAGGTGGGTATTAAGAAAAGAAGCTGGAAGTACTCTAATCAAATGTGTTTAAATAGCCCGACGTTTCGCGGCCTGCTCGATCGCTTGTTCACGGGTGACTTATTTCACTGGGTGTTCGTCTTTCTCTAATCCTTGTCGCTGCCGTTAAAATTGTCTTCTTCATTTTATCTCTGAAGAGGGCTTACAGAAGCTAGACTCTGACGTCCGCGAGGATGCCCGCTTAAAAGCCATTGGTGTACTATCAAAGATAAATCCAATGAGACGTCTGAACTACAACTCTGAACGAAAATCCGCCATCAGAAACCAAAGGGAAGATAACAACATCGTGATCTTCCCAGCTGCCAAAGGAAATACCATCGTGCTGTTAGACCGTGCAGACTACGAAAAGAAGATGCTCGAACTCCTGAACACGGATGCCTACAAGACACTACTGAAGGACCCAACATCAAAGGTTCAAAGAATCCTAAACAAGACACTTTTTTTTCTATCTTTGGAGAATGTCCAGAATCTCGGGCCATCTACGTGAACCTCATCTGCCGAAATTGCTCAACACCTGCGTTCTACGGCTTACCAAAAAGTCACGAACCAGGAATCCCTCTTCGTCCAATAGGCGACTTCAAGACGTCACCGCTACGGGCTTTGTCTAACCATCTCCATCGTCTGCTTCTTCCACTCATGGGAAAGACCAGCACGCATGTTGAAAGCACAGCCCACTTCATTGAACTAGCTTCGAACTTACAAGTGAACAACGACGAGAGTCTTGTTTGTTTTGATGTAGCGTCCCTATTTACAAGTATCCCCATTCAGCTCGCAGTGTCCGTCATCAGAACGGCACTTACGTCAGATACAACTTTCCCTAAAGAAACCCAGCTATCCGTAAACGAAATCTGCCGCCTACTTGAACTGTGCCTGACGAACACCTATACTTCTCTTTCGGTGGTAGTTTCTACAAGCAAAGTAGTTGCACCGCCATGGGAGCTGTTGTGTCCATCACAGTAGCCAACCTCACAATGGAAGCCATCGAGAAAAATGCATTAATCCGTTCCTTCCGACACCCACTATAACTCTTCACTACGTTGACGATTGCTTCTGAGTTGTGAAAACCAGCAAAGTGGACCGCCAACACATACACCTTAATTCAATCAAACTAAATATTCAATTCACAGTAGAACGTGAATCTAACGGTTGCATTCCATTTCTGGATGTTTCTGTGAAAAAACAGGCTACCTTTTAACATTTCAGGTGTATAGAAAACCAACGCACACCGGTCTATACCTAAATTTTTTATCAGACCACCCCACATCTCACAAATCTTCAGTAGTTTCGGCACTATTTCGTCGTGCCATCACGATGTGCTCTACAGATAAGGCACTTAAAGAGGAAGTTGACATTATAAGACGGGACCTTCGAAGGAACGCATATCCTCCAAGATTCGTCAACAATATCTACAAGACACTTCGTCACCCATCTGCAGCCGAGAAAACCCATCCCTCCAGCCGCATGTGCGTCCCGTACTTCAGAGGCACGAGTATGTTGTTAGTTTAATTGTATCCGCTAATCTCGAAGTTTTGAGATCGTCTTGTCAGATAGTCTTTAATCCAATCAACAAGTTGATTTTCGCCTAGGATCTTATTTAGTTTTAAAATACGCTTAGTTTGGGAGACTCTGAGGAATGCTTTCAATAAATCTAAAAAATTACCTCCAACTAAATAAGTTAGTATATATTTTTTTGCGGTTTTCTTTGTATTGTTTTGCTTCCACTACTGTCATATGATAGACTGTTTACGACATAGTTGTTGTTAGGCCCACCTCATGGTGTCAAAACAAGATAGGTTCTAAGCGACAAGACTATCGCCGTTTCCTGAGGGATTCCCCTGACAGCAAAGCGTCCAAATGATAGCAGTTTTCGACATCTCTAAGTTGACACCGAGTTTAGCTTCGGTATCCTAGACCCACTATCTCACAGTAGGAAAGAGGAAGAGGCTCGGAATATAAGAGTGCCACTTCAATTCTTGCGCAATTCGAAAAAAGTTATGATATGAAACATTCGCAATCTTGTCACCTTTATTAGACCCTGCTTTAACGTGTAGGTTTTAATATATATATATATATATATTAATACGCACAACACTTTAGGGCTCTTCGAAAGCAAATCGCGGGAATCAAGTAATCTAATACACGAAGCACAGGTTATTACCGTAAAAAAGTGCCCTTGTGTAGTACCCCAGCTTGTTTTACACTATACACTGTTTCATACTTAGCGTGCAACGCTGTCAATGCTACTGGCGCGAGCGCGTGGCTTCATTTATGGTTTTGTTTGCGCGAGAACGCGTGCAAATGAACAGCGAGATCAATCCCCACTCTCGCGCCAGTAGCTTTGGCAGCGTTGCACGCTAAGCATGAAACAGAGTATACAACTATTAAGTTATGTTTTGTTTAGCTGTTCAAATAGGAGAGGAGGCCTCATGCAATGGCGCACGTAGTTTGTGCGTTTACCCGCTTTCACTTCCACGCGCTGTCAGAAAAGCGTTCACACGGAAAACTGAAAGCACAGCCGTCTTTATTGGGGAGCTTTAGCGGATCTTATTTTTATAGAACGAGATCGGTATGGAGAAATTATAGTTATGCACCTTCGAGACAAGCACTAAAGTTCCGCTCGGCGCAATCTCAATTAAAAAGAAGAAGAAAAAAAACCTTTCCCTAAAACAAACAGAAATTAACGCGAGAATTTGGCGCGGTTTGACATCTACGCGTACATCATTCTGATAACACCGGTGAGCACATATTGTGTCGTGCGTGTATTATGTGTGCGTTATGATTTGTTATGCTTAGTTTCGGAATGCTTTGTGTGGTCTCAGGTACGTTGCATGCACGGCATACTTATGCACTCCCCTGGGATCATAAAAATTGATTGAGACAAGCGTAAATTTATTCAGGACCCATGACGTCAAGAGATCACGCGCGGTGTTGCGCTTCGTTATTCAGAAGACAACTCCACGAGCCAACAGTCATCGACTGCTACAGGCTTCCCTGAGTCGTACTTAGTCCAGCTGCTGGAGCTCGCGTTCACCTTTTCTTAATGGCGTATAGAGCTTCGGAGTCGGGAAGCGAAGAGATCGATCCAGGTCTCGATTCCCTGTGCACCGCACGATAAATCTCGCTAATTATGTTTAAACGTAATTAATTATGACTGAGTACGCTGCTTAATATTTTTCATCATTATGCGTTGCCTACTATAGGCTATGCGTACTTTATGTGGCCTTGGCCTGAGTGTAGTAGCCTTGGGCTACACTCGAGCTTAACCTTTTTTTTTTTTTTTAATCCAGCCGGTGTTTAAACTTTTTGTATTTCTTCTATTCACTTTTAACAGTAAAAAAAAAAAAAAATCCTATAAATTTTGATATCTTCATTGCATTGCCACGGTGCCAAAGAATGACGCACTTCAAGTGGATCCACGCGGGGCAGAAATTTGACGATTTTGTGCCTGCACGTCATGCTAAAGAAACGTCCTTTTTTGTGTGTGTCTGTTCTTTTTTTTTTTTTTTCTTTTGTGTGATTTCAGCTCCGCGGAGGACGAATGAGAAAGGGGAGGGGATGGCGGAGGGGGGCCTGGGAAATACAAATATTGACAGTTCGGAGGCGCATCAGTTTGCTTTGAACGATATTTTGTCCTGTAATGCTTCGGTGACAAGTGAAGAAACTGCTAAATCTGTCTTCTGTTGTGTCAAGAGAGGAAACCGTTAAATAACCTTGACTTTGAGAACTGTAGGCCGTTCAAGCGGATCGTGCCTGTAAAACGAGCCAGAAAAATCGACGCCTGCAGGCTGAATTTAAAAAACAAAAAACTCAAATTTTCACCAAATCTGCATTTGGCAGGTCAATTTTACCCCGTGAAATTTCAAGGCGTAGTTCTCTTTCTGTAATAAAGAGAAAAACTTGCCAAACTCAAGGTTGGGTGCGTTCTAAGACGACCGGGTAAGCGAAACTATTCACTTGTAGCCCCATCTCCCAATGGGCGCGGCGATCAAACAACAAAGTATGTCGTCTACTCAATGCGCCTATCGGGGGATGTCGCCACAAGTAAATAACGTCCTTAACCGGTCGTCCTGCGAAAGCGCCCAACCTTGACTTTGGCAAATTCCTCGTTCTCGCTTTGTTCGTTGTTGTTGTTTTTTACAAAAATAACAATAATTACGCATCGAAATTTCAAATGGCAACACTTATCTACTCAGGACTATATTTTGTTAAAGTTACAACTTTCTATGTGCAGGCGCCGAAATTTTCGGCTCGTTTTACAGCGGACGATCTGCTGGGGAATCGTATAGAGCCACTAAATACTGTATGCTTAGAGTATTAGCACTCCATCTCCCACTATTCTTGTGATCACTGAAATGGGTGGTGCAGAGAGGGCACCATTTCCGACTGTTACGATTCGAAAACGCGATTTCTTTTAGCTTTAGATAGGGTGTTACAAAGCTCAGGCGGTATTGTTTCGCTCTATCGGGGACGGCGAATTTCTGAAGCGCAGAAATTCATTTCTTGCGATTTCAAATAAGGCTTCGGAGAACGGGCAACAGCAATTTAAGTGTCCTTACTCTGAGCCGTAGCTTATATCGTGGCTTAGTGTGAACGAAAAAGCTGAGAAGGGAAGCTCCGCTGACTGCTGCCGTCGCGCAAATCTTTCCGCGGATTTTTTCTTGACGTAAATATCGGTTTAGAGGAAAAGCATGAGAGACCGGGCTCGCGAGTGACAGTTTGGCGGAGTTGGCGGCGAAGGAAGAGGCTGTGCAGTTTTTCAGCCCTTAATTGGCCACACAAATCTGCGTATTTTCATCGCGCCACAAAATAACGATGTTCGTAGCGAGGTCAACGTTGGCCGTGCGCAGTTATGTTACGTGAATTTTTCGAAATGCATCATAATATCCTTCCGCTGCTTTGTTTGGAATGATTGCGATACTGGAGCATTCTGAACGTGAAATAAGCAATTAGGTCCCAATAGTGGTGGGCTATCAATATTCACTGTAATCTATTTCAGTATATAACTTTCTTCTAAACGTGCATTTAATATTTATGCCTCTTATGAATATTAGCAAAAAACTACTCTCTAAAAAAAAAACCGTGCGTCTGCTTTCCCGCACAACACTCGGAGAGCGAATCACCGCAACTTACTGGGGCAGATCAGCGAATGACGATGCCGAAACATATGTTTCGACCAAAAAACGCAGTCTGAGTTGTGACATTAGGAACAATAAAAAAACGAACGAACACAACAAAATCTCAAGAGATTTTGTTGTGTTCGTCCGTTTTTTTATCGTTCCCCATGTCACAACTCAGACTGCGCTTTTTGGTCGAAACATATGTTTCGGCATCGTCATTCGCTGAGCTGCCTCCGTAAGTGGCGGCGATTGGCTCTCCGAGTGTTCTGCGGGAACGTATATGCACGGGCTTTTTTTAGAGTGTATACTGCAAAAAAAGCAACGAGGTCAGATTCTCGGTAGATATGGCAGAAAACGTCTAGTCGAGCGGGTGAACTCTTAACATCTCGAAACCACCGAGACTTATAAACAAAAATGTGAACAAGACCTGGGAGTTTTTGTTCCTAAGTTTAGGGATTTCAAGATTTTTATATTTTCGATTGGTTGTTAAAAAGATATTTGACTGAATAGGGTACAGACAAAGCTGGAAACAAAGAAGTACAAAAGCACTAAATTAATAACTAAGTGTTATTGAAGAAATAATGGTCATCTTGAGAGCACATACAGTATATGTTCCAAATACACTGCATGCGCGTACCCAACCCCTTTGATTAGAGCGCAGAGCAGTCGAGAAGAACAAACGACCAAAAGCTAGAAATTAAAACCACAATTGCCATACTTATAAGGGCAAATTTTGGTGTCATCAAAGCTGACATATTGGTATTTAAACTTGCTTACAATTATCACTGGAATTAAAGGCGTGCGAACATTTGCAAAACGCCCAGAAAAATGGTCCAGCAGTTAGCCCGAAGAACAGCTACTGCTTTTGACGTCGAATTGGGTACGCCAACGAGACATTTTGCCACTTTATGCGGCTAATCTGAATAAAGCTTGACATGGTCAGTATATCTTGGTTGATTTAAAGATATGATTATCTTAATGACTGCTTACGTCTAAATCACGAATCCGTTGCAAAGTAAGCAAAAACTGTGAAAAGCGTAAAATTTCGAACAGCTCTTTATAAACTTCAATTACTTCGCTACCAAACCATATTTCTGTTGACACACGCGCGAATTTCTAAGGTATTGGAACTGCCCGAAAAAATTAATTTACAGGTCTATATTCAATAGAGCGCTCTGTCTCCCCCCACCCCTTACCCCGTTAAATTTTCGAACCTATAGTTGGCATACACACAACCAATATCTCAATATTTCAAAACAAAATCATGAGTCATTCCACTCTGTGAAGGTGGATGATTAACGAAGCTGTCTAGAACATGACACAGATGTGACACAGAATTTTGAACGAGGGGGATTTATTGTCTTAATGGGTGGTCATCGTGACGAAAGGTACGCCCACACATGTCGAGGACTATCGCCGCCCGAGGACCCGGCAGAAACCAGACACGCGCGACGGGACCGCCGCCCGGCGGAAGGAATGTAAACTAGGCACGCAAGCGCTTCGAACGACCACAAAGAGAGGGCGGTGCAAGCCCTCTATGAGTTTTTGTTGACGAACATGAAAAATCCCCAGTCATAAACAGCTTCACTGTAAAAATTGCGTTGTGACAACTACTTTGATTCTTGTAAAAATGAACAGTATAGTTTATTTAATGGTTTACAAAACCGGCGCACTTGTAAAACCATCTGTTACCGCCTTTAGCGTTCACTGCTAGCTGAAGTGGCTGGGCCTTGGCCAAGCGTGGAACTGCGATAGCTTTTCATTAGATCATACATTTAGTTTTAATTTGAAGTGTATTCAAATAAAATTAGTGTCAAACGCTGGAGCGCGCCTACGAATTGTCTGTAACACCCACTACCTCCTCCCCGTCCCCTCACTTCCTGCCCTCTCCCCCCCCCCCCCCCCCCGCTTTTCTTTAAACCATGCATTAGTTGCACAATCTGTTTTATTTCGGCGAGGGAGAGACATATTCAACTCAAGCGAATGTGCCCTGGTATTGTTGGCTGTTCTTTCCCTCCGATACAGAATACACCATTGTCCGCAAATGCGTGATACCGATAGCAAAACAAAAAGTTACAAAAAGAGCAAGAGCTTTACTTCTCTCGAAACTTCCGCTGTCCTTCATTCAACCGGCATCATTATGAAGCCACAGATGCGGAAACGACGAAGTCATTTCCTTCTTACCTATTCACCCAAACTTTCCTCTGAAAGATAAAGACTCCATCGTGAAACGATAACTTTGTGTCCGCAATTCGAGCCAGTAGCACGGTCCCGAATAATAGCAGCCTTCCAAATTAGACGGACAGCTGACGTGAGCTCTCTATTCTTTATTCCGAAGGTACATCAATGCTCCGTTCAACCCCAAGCTGACAGTGTGGTGGGAGCTACGCACTCGCGGGTACCAATCAACCACCTCCCTTTCCTCACCTGACCCCACCATTTGCGCGTTAGTATGGTAAGCGAGAGCGTGATCCTGTGGCGAGAAATGTACGTATGACTGGTCAAATGAGCACGTAGCTTTCACTGCACTGTCTGCTTAGTGATGCACTGAATATCGCGGCTAAATTACGCCACACTGGACAAGCACACGCAGCGCGGATGTTTGCCAAGGTTTGCCATTACCGAATCTTCCTAAAGCTACACACAGAAAGCTGAGTTTTTCTTATATGTATATATATTTGCACGAGTTCAGGCGAACTCCGGCTATACTCGGTTCCCAGAAAACTTGACAGAGAGTGCGCCCACAAAAGGCTTCCGCCGTGAGGCGTGACGCCGACGGCATTGAGTGGGTCAACAGCTCGCTTGTTTGTCCACGCTGATACGACCATGGCATGAATACGCAGTTTCGTCGCGACGCACGCGACGTCCGACTGCGCAGCACTGGTGTCCATAGTCGAATGCCGGATTTGTTTTTGTGGTCTTCATTGTTGGTGACATGGGTACGGCTCTACAAGGTTTCACATTGCGTCTGGCCGCAGCCAAGTTTACGACCCGATGGAGATAATCAAGCTGCTCCAAAATTGTATCGTGACCGCGCTCGTCGTCTTCGTGCGTTTGGTATCACCGGTCAGATTAATCACACCCCTCCCCCCCCCCCCCCCCTTCCAAGAAAAAAACTTATCTCGATCGTTTTGATACACCCGGGCAGTACAGAATCTGTCTGTCTTGGATTATCAGAGACAGACTCCTGCGTGTCTCTGATTATCAGAAATACTCTCATGTGCTTCCACGGCTTATGAGAATGATCGAGACAAGTTCAAATTTATTGAGGAGCGGCGTGTGCGATGAGCTTTAATGAGAAGCTTCCACGAGTTCTGCAAATAGTTTACTATGGAATACATAGTAAAATACACATATGAGGACGACGTTGAGACGGCGGAGACCGCCATTTCTGCTTTGTTGCTTTGTTTGCTTCGCATTGCTTTGTGCGTCGGCGGCAGCCCCTCTCTCCCTTTCTCTGTCCAGCGCGAAAAACGCGACATCGTACGACAGCGTGATACATACGAGTTATCTCAGGACGGTGGTTTTACCAAACCGCCCGGGAAGGATTTATCGCTGAAGTCGCGTTGTCGAACGCATATGAGCGAAGGAGAATATATTCTCCTCTTCTTCGTTGCACCGCAACTTACAAAGCGCGAACGCTACGGCCCCTTCGAACCAATCTAAGCGACGGGAAGCGAAGCATGTGACAGCCCTTACCGAAGGTACAGTAACAAGAGCGTAACCCAAGCAGATGGAGAAGAGTGCGAGGAAAAAATCTGCTCTTTCCCGGACCATTAAGGCCTGTTCACACATACAGCGGAGAGCTAAATTAGCGCTACATGAGCGCTCCAAGGAGCGCTCATGTGGCGCTTTCTAGCGCGTGACTTCGTTCTAGTATAGCGCGTGATTAGCGCTTTAGTAGCGCTTTGTAAGCACTCCAGTAGCGCCTTGTTAGCGCTCCAGTAGCGCCTTGTTAGCGATTCAGTAGCGCGGTGTTTGCGCTTCAGTAGCGCTTCTTGTACCGCGGTGCTGCGGATTAGCGCGTGCACTGCGGTTCCGGTTCCTGTGGTTGGGTGTGCATCAGCAGCACCATACCGGACATGTGGGATGCAGAAATAGAAATGCGACAAATGCTCTTACATACGCGATTAGTGCATATATGTGTGGACGGCTTAACGCCCAGAAGAGCCTTCTAGGCGTGCGAAATCGTTCGCCACCGAGATACCGACGGGTACCCGGCGAACCTTGTTTCTAAGCTGAGGGACCGAAACACAGAGCTCTTTCGAAGGCGATTATTTTTAACTGCGTGTCTTTGAAACCAGGGTCACGCATATCGAATAGAAAGCGATGAGGTCGTATCCGATCAATTAGTCGCTCAGAGTTCATGACTCTGGATCGCCTGCCCGACCCTTTGCTTGGAGAGCGGCTCTTTTACTTCCTCTTCTTTCAATGCCAAAAGAAAAACAACAACAAAGAAATCGTCGTGCACGCGCTGTTCCGCAGCAGGAAGCACGGCACAAGGAGCGTGAGAGCGCTAGCAAAGCGCTTCTGAAGCGCTAACAGAGCGCTGCTGAAGCGCTAACCGAGCGCGACATCACGCGCTAGGAAGCGCCACATGAGCGCTCCTTCGAGCGCTCGCGTAGCGCGAACTTAGCACTCCGCTGTATGTGTGAACCGGCCTTTAGACACCTTTCGATATACTGCTCCCTGTGGGAAGCTGCGGAATATATGCTCGATGGCGAACTAAACCCTCAACGTTACGGGACACTGAAAAAAACACACCCACAGAAAGGCTATTTTATGAAATGACTTGCACGTTCCTCGATGCACTTGTTCCGCCATCCTCATAATCGGCACGTGACTTTCGAAGAGGGTATATTTTGTCTCCCGGACGTCGCTTTTATCCAGGCGGTGAAACCACGCCGCACATGCGCATAATGACCGACGTTTTCCCCTTTCTTCGACACCATCTCTCTCTCTTTCTCTCTCTCTTTCTCTCTAACCCCCGCTCTCGGTTTTATTCCCCTAGATCAGGGGTCTCCAAACGTTTCGTCTAAGGAACCGGATTGGGAACCTGTCGCAATCTTGAGGGCCGAAAAATGAATATGACAATATACTGTAAACGACTAAATTTTTGCGGGGACCTTAATTTCGCGAATTTCGCGAATGGCCTACAATTTGCGAAAAATACGTCCCGCGAACAATTCCGGCAGTATGTGAACGCTACGCAAGCTACACTCGATTCGCGAAAATTATAATCCGCGAATAATTTCAAACTTTCAGCTTTTGCCCGATTCGCGAAAATTTAAGCCCGCATAAATTATGTCGTTTACAGTATATAAATACAAAATAAATGAACCTAAATTAGCATTTCAATAAAACTATTTCAACAAGAGCAAAAATTAAGAAACATATAAGATGGATGAGTACAGAATGTTTTATTTTCATATTGAAGAAGCTGTCAATTATGACATTACAAAATAATTGTGACGCAGAAAGCTCACCAGGCATGAATGAAAGCTTTTGAGACTTGGTCATATTTACACATGGAAGAAGATAAATGAGAATGGAAAATCAGATTATGAAATTATGCACTAGTTACAGACATGAAACAGGGTATTATGAATAGTAATGCTGGTGACGACACTGTACAATAAATATTATGTCGAGAGAATCCGCGTTTTCATGCAGTTTTTTTTTTTCTCATTTTTTCTTAAAACTTCGTTGGCGCTTTTGGTGCGCGGCGATGCGCAATTTTGTTTTTTTCGCGCCTATTTTTGCGTTTGTAGCAGTGGGTCGCGGACCACGGTGTCACTAGAAAGACCGCGGCCTTTCGCGGGCCGGCCTTGTTGGATCTGACCCGCGGGCCGGAATTTGGAAACCCTGCCTTGGATGATTATACAGGGTGTCACAAACAAAAAAAATTACACTTTTTTTTTTTTTTACCGCAAAAATAAACTAGGCATCGCCGAACGATCATTCTCCGCCCAAAGATAGCGCTAGAGATCACAACCAGATGCCAAAGTTTCAGCCCAATCAAATACCTTATTCACAAGTAATAAGTAATTTTCTGGAAATTTCGATGAGAAAATGGAGCCCATTTTTGCCCGTTTTCGGTTTCTGGTGCAATAGAGCCCCGTGTATTTGAAAACTCCGTCGGCTGCCATTTTCCCATTGAAATTTTCAAAAATCACATAACTATTGAATAAGGTATCGAATCGGGCTGAAACTTTGGCATCTGGTTGTGACCTCTAGCGCTACTTTTGGGTGGAGAATGAGCGTTCGGCGATGCCTAGTTTATTTGTGCGGTAAAGAAACCCGTGTAAATTTTTTCTGTGACACCCTGTTGACATCACTCAAAATGTTTACAAAAGCGGCTTTTCTCCCTCTCTCTCCCTTTGCTTTAATTGACAGCCCTCCGCGAAACTATTGGGACAGAGCATTGTGATGTGCCTCCTTCCAAATCTGCGAGTTTTACATGTCAAACAAACGACGGGCATCTGTCACGCCCCATGCAGCGGAGGACTAGGGATTAGTTTCCACCACCTGGCAATCTTCTGACGTACAACCGAAAGCTCGTCACACGGCACCTTCTCCGCAATAAGCCTTCGTCAGATTGCGGGAACCTCGGCTGGGATTCGAACCCGCCACCTGGGAATCCGTAAGCCGGCTCTTTGCTTCGGAGCCACCGAGCCGCCTTGCGTCTCCTTCCGACGCACTGATTGACTCACTGGGACAACAGTCTTTGCTGTTCGCCGGGTTACAATAAGGCGGAGTGTAGTCATTTATTTGAATTTTGCTTCTCCCGAGGGTCGGCGTAGAGCCTTGAATCCTTCGGGCTCTTGGATTGCAAAGAGCCCCTTATGGTAACAGAAGTAATTGCGAGGGGAGGAGGTTTACCACCCCCAATCTTTCTATGACTTCCGTTTTAAGTCTTCACGTCATACGCCCGTTGCTCTATCCGTCGATGCGTTATGATCTTCGCCATCACATTCTGCGATCGCGTGGGAACAGGGTCGCCGGAGAAGGGGGGGGGGGGGGGGGGAGGGGGGGCAGCAGGAGTCAGAACCACTCCAGTATTCTTAAGGGGGGAGGGGGGGGGGGGCTCAGCCGCACCTCAGTTCCCCCATCCTCATAAAAATACTTGGGGACGAGGGGTATCAATATTTTCCTAGCTTTTAGGGTCTTGTAAAGAACTCGCAAGGGCTCTCCAGAGCTCCACATATCGTGCCACCGGTGCGATACAGGCCGCACAGGCTCTTTGCGAGGCGAACTCCCGGCTGCACTCTGGAACCGCGTTTGACGAGCTGTGGGAGCAACGACCACAACCAGAGCACAGCTAGGACCGAAAAAGCCTCGAATCTCAAGGCCTTCCAAACTGTCTATGAGGTGCGAGGCAACCGACAGGCCTGCTCAGCCACTTGCACTTGGAATTAAGGCCACACTGCGCAAGGAGTTTTTCACTGTTGCCGACCGGATAATAACTGAAACAAAACAGCGGTTTGGGCAGTCTGGCATGGAGCAGCTCGTATATCTAGCAGTCGTATGCGGAGCGCAAGTTTGTCTGCTCCTTTTTGCAGGATTTGTGATGACGACCTCAAGGAATCTACCCACTATCATTCAATTCGAGCCAATCACAGCTCGGCGTTATGACGTCACCACAACCCCTGCAAAAGAAGCAGACGAGCTAGCACTCTGCATTAATCAGCGCAGATGGGGGGCTTCAGTTTACAGCAGATAAACTAGAGACGGTTTTGGGAGTGCATGCATTTGACTTTGACCTGAGCAGACTCTCTGCGCAGTTTCTGCTTTTACCAACTCTTCTACGCAACGCTGTGTTCTATCACAAACCTGAACATTTTAGAGAAGCTGCAGAAGGAAGCGGAAACTATTCGCGAGTTACGAGAACCGGCCATAAGGTATACGTCCAGCTCCTGTTGCTCATAACCGGCATTGGCCGCTTCTGGCGAACGCTCTTTTAGTGGTCTTCGCCGAGTAAAAACGTACTTGCGCAACGGAATGACTTAGAGGAGGTTACCATTTTGCCTTGGCGTAAGCCTAAGGAAAAAACGTCGGACCTGAATTTAGAGGACGTTACCGATGAATTTGTGAGCAGAACAGTAGAGCGAGCAGCAAGCAATGGTCCCACCTAAGCACATAGCATGTCCAGTACAGTACTGTGCAAAATGTTTACAGGTTGTGTAAATTACCACAAATTTTGCCCATGTACTGTAGGATGCCCCTTTTTATCCCGGTGTTTCATTTGTTTCCTGCATGTAATCCTTTTTCAGAGCTCAGCTCTTAGGCGCCCGTTTCCGGGTTGAGCAGCGCCGCTGTTGGCGTCGGCGTCGGCGTAACCGCGCTAAATTTAACGGGAAAATTGACGTCAACTGAGCTCAACACCACTTGAATTCAGCTAAATTTAGCGGGGAAATGACGTTACATGACTTGGTGTCACGTCACATATGAAGAAATTCAGTTTCTCCGCTAGATTTAGCGAGAAAATTGACGCCACGTGACTTCAACAGCAATTCAATTCCCCGCCAAATTCTGCGGGAAAATTGACGTCACGTGACCTCAATACCAATTCAGTTTCCCCGCTAAATTTAGCGGGGAAAATGACGTCACATGACTTGGTGTCACATCATCTATGAACAAAATTAGTTTCTCCGCTAGATGTAGCGGGAAAATTAACGTAACGTATGGAGGAGGAGGAGGGGAACGTACGGAGGAGGATGGGAGAGAAGGAGGAAAGGAGGAGGGGAGCGGAGCAGGGAAGAGGAGGAGGAGGGCAGGGGATATGAGAAGGAGAGGAGGAGGAAGATCAAAGGAGGAGAGGACGAGAAGCAGAGGAGGACGGGTGGAGGAGACGAGGAGGGGAGGAGAAGAGGGAACGGAGAAGGAGGGGCATACCATCCCCTCCGTGCCCTCTCCTCCTCCTCCTCAAGAGCTGCGCTCTAATTTCGCGTTTCAGAGATTTGTAAATGTTTTTAACTTTTTCTGCATTCGTGTATATATAAACAAAAGAACATTATATACTGCCTTAACATGAAGATTTCTAGAACATCAATGAACAAGTGTTTGCTGAAAATGTATTACGTAGAGTTCTTTTTTATGATACACAGTATCTAGCGCTAGACCGATATCACCACCTAGTTTGAGCACGCTACCGCTGTCGCCATGCATCGTGGGAACTGTAGTCTTTCTGCACGCACGAGAACCCCGCTGGAGGTCTGCACGAAAAGAGCACGAGACGGCACGAGCTATTTATTGCACGGGCACCTACCTCTCGCGAACTACTCATGGCAGCGTCACGCATGCGTAGAACGCTTTGTGAGATCGGTCTGCTATTACGATCACTGCATAAAAAATATAATTTTCACACACAGAAAATAGAAGTCGCCATACAGGACGTAGTGAAAGTAACAAAAACTAATCCGCTAGGATTGCGTTCTTTCTGGAACGAAACTCAGATGGTAATATCTAAATTTCTTTTTCTAAAAGAAAAAAAAAATGCACATGAACAATAACAAAAACGACAAAACGTAAGTTGTCTTAAGCCTCCCCACCACTGGCAGTATACTTCCGGCGTCCCTGTGTGGGAAGCTAGGCTTCGTGATTCGAGAGCCAACTACGCGCGCCGACGGTCGCCTGTTGACGCAGGCTCCCATCAGCCACACTTGGTCCTGCTGTTGGCCTTATCTTTCACCTTCTCTTCTGGGGCCGCGCAAAAGCTGCCGATCGCATGGTCAGGGGTTCGCGATTCCCACTAACACACGTGGTAAATCTCCTCGTTGCTAATAATTGCGCCTAATTATATGTACGTAGGAATAATTCGATCTCCTCGTTAAATGCGTACGCATTACCTACTGTATGATTTATGTTACCTCGGCCCGTGTGCACCGCCTTCTGGTCTCACTCGAGCGTGAAACGTTCCGCAGAAAATCCAGCCTCTGCGCACATTCCGCGTTAAAAGCGCATGATCACGCCGCCATTCATTGCGCGTGATTGGTTTGCCCTGTGATAGCAAACGTGTGAAGCCGACGAGAGCCGGGACTATCGACGCGGCTTGATTCGGCGCAGCCGATCGTAGCGATGGCTGTGGTCGGATCAAACGTGAAACGGGAGTAATTCTAAACAAAAGGGAAGCAGCCTTATTGTCACCTGAAATTGGAGAAAAAGTTTAATTTACAGTAATCGTTTCAACCTCTATGCACATTCCCCGACTCTCTTAGGCGAAAACGTCCGACTTTCTGTGCTGTGCACGCGCGAAACGTCTATAACAGTCCATGTAGAAGAAAGTTAGTGCGCATGCTCAAACGACTCTTCACGGCCCACTAGAGGCGAAGACGGCAGCGAGCACTAGGAGATTACTGGTCGCATAAGTTTCCCGATATCGTACACTCCATATAGACGTCGTGACTAGTATAGTTCATACGGTGATACATATTGATGCAGAAGGAATGAACCTTTTAATCCGATCACAGCTCTTCCGGTATACGACCCGGGAAAGCCAATCAAACGGTGCCAAAAGTGCATAGTCACGGCGCGTGTTCTCTTTCCGGGTTTGCCATCACTGGCCACAGCAATCACGCACAAAAAAGAAAAAGAGCGCAGGATCGCCGCGCATTTACCGCGCGTGATATGGTTTGGTCGGTGATAGCAAATGCCATCACATTGTGGCTTCGTCTGCGGTGAGACTTAAAGTGGAACGGAGCATATCGCATGTATTTGGTCTTGTGCTGTAGACCTTCGCAAAAGTGCCTTCTGCGAGCTGCCATCTTTGTTTGCTGGGCTGTGGAAGGAATTCTAAGCATGCGCTGTTGCTCTGCTGTGCGGTACACCAGACTCTGCGCATGCGTCCACAGCTCAGTGACTCAGCATTTTTGACCTGGGTGATAAGCGATGCAAAGGTCGATACTTTGTCTCACTCAACGATGCGCGACCTGCCAAAGATCTACGTGCCGCCAGGTCCATTCATGAGCCAGTGGGAAACCACGTGGTACACGTATTTCTCTGAAGTGCGTGCCGATGCGCCGAGACTGGCTCACTTATGCGCAACTTTAACCCTAAAAATTGACATCTCAAAACCATTCATGAGGCCTGACCTTACAGAAACTTTGTAGGTGCCTGTAACCAATCTAACAACACAGTTTCGATATCTATCCCAGGATATTACCAGGACACTTTTCTTGTGAACCTTCCTAAATACCCTCATATATATATATATATATATATATATATATATATATATATATATATATATATATATATATAGGTGAGGCAAAGTAGTTTGAGAACAATGGACCGGGAAAATGTAATAAGTCAGAGATCGCTTATGGCCTGAATGTCCAATCGGTCACGTGACGGGCGAGACGGAATGTACAACGAGACGAAAGATCCAATCGAGACGGAATGTCCATCGAGTCTGAATGTCCAACGAGACGAAAGGTCCAATCGAGACGGAATGTCCAACGAGACGAAAGATCCAGCCGAGACGGAATGTCCAACGAGACGAAAGATCCAACCGAGACGGAATGTCCAATGGGCCTGAATGTCCAACGAGTCTCAATATCCAACGGATATGGAAGAAAGCTTGTATAGAATTTAGAAGATATTTCATTTTTCGAAAAGTAGCATTACTGATAGTTATGGCGGTGAAAACATCGTTCGATGGAATGGAGAACCGGACGTTTCGGTGCGGAGATAACGGTACGCGGTCGTTTCGGAACGTGGTCGTTTCGGTACCGGGCTTTTCAGTACCGGGCTTTTTGATGCACGCCCATTTTGGTGAGCCGCTGAGCTTGTCCCGCTGACGTTGCCTCTGTGAAGTCTTCCGAATAAAATTCAAATTATGCTCGTGTATTTTTAAGACTTAATAAAACTAAAACAAAAATATATTTATTGTTAGTTTTATATATCTATAGCCAAATATCTATAATATATCTATAATTAAAAAAAAATGACGAGGAAAAGGTCACATGCTACAAGATCAAAGACCGAACTCATTGACCATTGACAATCGGTCACGCGTTTGCTTTTTAGAAGGTCTAAACTCTGGCGCGGAAGCAAATGTGGGGTCCACGAGAGTTCTTAGAATCGTTAATCTTGCTCATCCCCAGCCACAATCTTCTTTCCGTATTGTAAGAGTTACTGTATTTTCCTTATTGGTGTTCCTAGTCGCGCAAAGATGATGTCGCGCGCATGAGAGAAAAAAGCGTGATTAAAGTGTTAGTAATATTGCTAGGTCAAGTCGGTGTAGTATGTGTAATTATACTAAATTGTAGGGTTCATTTTTTTTTTTTTTTTTATAAACGAAGGTGAAAGTTTTAGACATTTCTGATTGGACTTCTCTGTCTCCAGAAAGAAATATTCGGTCCTCCTATCAAAATCAGTGATAAAATACAACGTTCCTTTCATTTAGCCTTTGTGCAGGTGAAGTCCTAAAGTGGTGAGCTTACGTCCGGTGATTGTCTGGAGGATTCGGCACATTGATGCTTATCGCGACGATTAGTTTCGCATGCTTCGGCCACCAAAGCGATTGCTGTCGCAGTGAACCATGTGTTAAACAACAAGTATTCAACCTTAATAATTAATACAATGCTTTTTTTTTTAGGATAGGCTTTCGTCGTTTCCTCTCTGCCTTTTCTGGTCACGTGGCATGCAGCAATCGTACCGATACGCGCCCAGGTTGCATACCAAGGCTGCGATCGGATTTGAATTGGTTGTAACTCTATCGCAGAGCCGCTGGGACGGTGCGACCGCGATTTATTTATATACTTGAGTCGCGAGCGAACATATTCACGTAGAACAGGACTTTTATAAATTTCAACGACCCGGGCACGACTCACTATCGGACCCTTGTAAATCCTGAGAGCTGCATTTGTCATCCTCTCTTTTTTGGACAGAGGGTCTCATTGTTGACCCCCACTGTCCCCGGCTATCTACACACCCTACCCTAATCAACTCTTTTCGACAGTTCGACGAGCGGGCACTTTCGCCCCATTTTCAATTCTGCGAATCGGCCTATGGGGAATCGCCCTATTCGACGAATTGTCCTTCTTCCAGTTGTCCAGAGACCAATGGAAGTTAGACGAACTGGCCGGATTCGCGGTGCAATACGCTTTCCCTAAAATAATAGAAAGCGACATGGAACGATCTATTGTTATATTCACACAGGATGCAGGCTATTGATACAGCCGGGAGTGAACCTTCCGCAGCACGCCGAGATCGTTGCGTTCACGTCCTTTATCAAAAGTCAAGCTCCCCCTTACCAAGATGTCATCAGCTATCTCGACAGGATCACGAGCTTCGGAGTGCTTCCAAGAGCAAGTTAAAATAAATGAGCTTCTGAAAACCACTAAGCATGTTACTTGCAAAAAAACGGAAACAAATGCATACTGCGCGATACTAGTATTATAGCTCTAGTCTGCGCAATACAAACCTATTGGCAGAGAATGCATACGTATGAAAACTACTGACAACTGCAGTGTACAATGAGCAGTTGTCTGTTCCAAAGATAAAAGAACAAAAATAAAAATTTGTCAAATTCACACAGTTGCTCTGCATTTACTTATGAATTGTCGGGTCGCTACCCCCAACCACCCCCGTGCATTTATAGGCGCGTTAGATGTCGATTTTATTTTTTTTATAAAACGAAGATATAATTTTTTTTTATTTGCGGGAAATTGCGGTTGTGCAAACTGCTGATGCCTCGCACCAACAGCTTCCAAAGCTCCTTTTAAAATTTTATGTATTGACTCTGCGGATAGTCAGGGGCGCTGGCGGGCTGTCATGTGTTTACAATATGTAGCTCATCTATAGATCGAATCGGGCAGGGATGAAGACTGAACTAGAAATTCTTGGGATTTGAAGCACGGCTTTCATAGACGTTCCCCACTTGCGATGCACTAGAACACTCGAACAATGCATCCCTATAATATATTTCAAATTGGCTCATCTATGTCATCGAAACATTCGAAAGGTTTGAACTGTCAATATCAAAGGAGCGTTTGGCGTCGTACAATCGACACCTTTAACAGATTGGTAGATAGCTGCGCATCGACACTCAGCTACCTAACCATCATGCCTTCCTGTAGATGACATTAGAATATTTGTGTCTGCTCTATGCTTCTCCGTCGGTCCGTCAACGTCGGCTTCAGTAGCGCGACATTTTAGTATGACGAAAATGCGGCAATGCCTGCAGGAATGCGGATTAAATATACCCACAAGTTTGTATATTTAACAACACAAATTATTCTAGCACGTGACAGGCAAGACGGAATCTCCAACGTGCCTGAATGTCCAACAAGACGAAAGATCCAACCGAGACTGAATGTCCAACGAGCCCGAATGTCCAACGAGACGGAAGGTCCAACCGAGACGGAATGTCCAACGAGCCTGAATGTCCAACGTGCCTGAATATCCATTATTGGATCTTCCGTCTCGTTGGACATTAAGGCTCGTTGGATATTCCGTCTCGTAATCATCAGAGATCCGTACTCGCGGAGTTGCTATGCTAGGAGTTTGTTGTATATGTTACGACAGTTTCGCGAGAGACTCGGCTTCGTCAGAAGATGGCATAGATGTGAGGACATCAGACTGCGCAGAGCAGTAAGCGGCCAATGGGGCGAGAAGCACGTGACGTCAGGAAAAATAAAAGTAAAAAGACATACGAAAGAAAGCAAACATATTGAAACAAAATTAAACGCTCGGTGAAACAAAAAAGTTTCACTTGAGCGAGCTTTCACGGTAGGGTGGCGGGTTTCAAAGCTAAAGAGGCGTATATGAGATCTCCGACACTGCGGTGGGTACAATAGGTCATAAAGGGACGGCACAGGCTCTGGAACGACACTTTCGGTACTAATCGCCCGTAAGGCTTAGCCGATATAGGCGTCCGCTCTCCGCAACGCCTCCCCTCGGGCGCCGCACACCGCGGAAGAGAGAGGAGAGGGGAGCAAGGAGCAGATCGAGGGGCAGGGGGACGCGGGAAAGGGGGTGGGGCGGGGGGGGTGGGGGGGAAGTGCCACTGGATAGTTGCAAAGACGTTGTCGTACCGGACAGTGAATTAGAAATACAAATTATAAACATTAAAATAAAAATTAAAATAAATACACACGCCTAGGGTCAAGACCGAGTAACGTTGTGTGCAGCAGGACAGCATTGCGCGGAAGGCACAGATTTGCTTCGCCTTCCAATGAAAAAAAAATATAATGTGAAGGGATCTCGCATATGAGTGGGTGAAATGAGGAAAAATGAAGCAGCGTGTACAGAAGCGTGTGTGGAACGCTCACTGTTTCGTACACACACACACACACAAAATAATGGTCCCATTCCAACTTCAAATACAGTGCTACTTGGTCAGGGTGAGTACTGGTGTTCCCTGTTAATACTTTGACAACGTTTGCATCGCTGTAAGTGTTCCTGGATTTTCATTTATTTCTTTATCGATCGTGTTGAATCGGTATACGAGATATGATTCGCGCAGCTTCCGTTCGCAGTATGACTTAAATCCGGTTTCAAGGATCGTTACCGAAAGTTTCACGATCGAATGATGTGGGAGGCTAATGTGTTTTGAAAGAGGTAGACTTGGGAGCGATTTTGAATGAGATTTGTGATTATTAAAGCGTTTCCTGAATGCTGTCTTCGTTTGCCCTATATATTGCATTTTGCAGACACTGCACTCAAGCAAATAAACCACATTTGAAGAGTCACACGTCAGGTTCCCTCGAATTTTTAAGGAGAATTGCGATTGTGTGCTGTTTGCGCTTCTAGTATGTTGCATTTGTTTGCAGACCAGACATCCCGGTTTTTTGCACGGCTTGCATTCGTCGTTTGAAATTGACAATGACGAATTCAGCCGAGAGTTTGCAAGTGAATCTCTTAGCTTACGTGATCGTCTGTAGACCACACCGGGGGCGGACGGAAGCGCACGTTTAAGACGTTCGCTTTGTTCTAGAATATTATATTGCCGTCTCAGTATACCGTTTACATAAGGAAAGTTCGTACTGTAAGTTAGACATAGATTCATGCGTTGTAGGTCGGGTTTGGGGGGAGGGGGGGGGCGGTTCGCAATTAAGTCCTCGCGGTTCAATTATTTAGCTTTTGAATTGCGTCGTCAATTACACGTAATGCATATTTTTGTTTTCTCAGCATGGTCTTTAGGTTCTGGGCGCTCGTATCAAAATCTTTTTCTTTCGTGCCAATCGCTTGAACCGGTGGGCTTGGCTGTAGGGACGCTGTTTTATAAAACAGCGTCCCCTACAGCCAAGCCCACCGTTTCAAACGCCTTTGTATACAAAGGCGAGGGTGATCGCTCTGGTAATGAAGATAATGTTATCGATCTGTCGGTTTACGGTAGGGATTTGGGGAGTGTTTACCATTTTCAATTTTTACAGTTACATCTAAGAAGTTGATATCCGTTTGAGAGTAGGCGTAAGTGAAGTTAATGTTCGGGTGTACAGAATTGTAACAGTCTACGAAATCCAGCAGTTCCTCCTCGCTGTGTGTCCAAATACGAAAGATATCGTCTATGTATCTCTTGTAGAAAGTTTGCGTTAGTTCGAATTCAGAAAGAAATTTGAACTCTAGCTTTCCCATGAATAAGTTGGCATAACTTGGGGCTATCGTAGTGCCATAGCAGTTCCGCTGACTTGCCTAAAATATTCATTATTAAATTCGAATGCATTAAGTTCTAAGACCAGCCTCGTTAAACAGGCAATGACGTAACAATCCGGGTTATCTGGTTTCTTATGAAGTTTGTACATGTCAATTAGAGCAGCTATTCCGTCGTCGTGGGGAATGTTTGTGTATAGAGAAAAAACATCGAGAGTGGCCAGATATGCTCCCTTAGGTACGCACATATCCCAGATTTCTCCTAGAAACTGAGTGGTTTCTTTGACATACGAATCGAGAGTTGTAGGAATATTCGTTATTAATTTGTCTATAAAGCCGGAGATAGGTTCGGTTATTGTACCTATGCCTGATATAATTGGGCGCCCTGGGTTAAGAGTCTTATGAATTTTAGGAAGCATGTAGAAGCAACCTGGTCTTGGATTTGGTAGTTTCATCACATTATGTTCGTAAGGGTTATGTTTCCTGCGTCCAAGAGAACTTTCAGTTTTGACGTTACAATGCGTGAGTAGTGAATCGTCGGATCCCCCTGAAGACGCTCATAAAATTTTGGATCATATAGGTTGGCGGTATCCTTCTCGAGTGTAGTCGACAGTGTTGAGGATCACAATTGCTCCCCCTTTATCAGCTGGATTTATCGCAATGTTGTGCCCGTTACCGAAAAACAGTAACGAAATAGCGTTAGTCGTTAGTTTGGTAAAGATTAACGCGTTATTGAGCTACGTTACTTTTTTTACAAACGTAACGATATACCGTTACTTTTCAAAATAACGAACGTTACTTTTACGTTACTTTTGTGATCGAGTACATATGTTTGGCAGCATGCGAATGGGGACTGCTGGAACGCAACCAGCCAACCAACACGCCTCATCTTCACGCCGGTTTTCGTAACAGTCCGGTTCATACTATTACGAAAGACTGATTTACTTCACTATGTGGAACAGGACACCGGTTACCAGCACACTGGTTATAATCACTTGCGGCCCCTTACCAGCAGTAACCCTTAGTTTTTCTGCGAAAAAAAAAAAAAAGGTTTCGTGTTTGTAAGTTTTTTTTACCAGGTTTAAAACTTGTTATATATTTTTTATTATGACTTTAGGGAAGTAAAGACTAATCAAGCGAAAGATTCTTCTTTGTACAAAAGTGAGTCAGGAACTTTCAGGCAGCGAGGGGGAGAGCGAGAGTAAAAAATTCCACAAAAGATTTTCTTTTCTTTTCTTTTTTTTTTTTTTTTTTGTAACTAGAGAAACGAGCAAATCGCTTCGCCACTATACTTCGTTTCAGCTTCCGTCCGAGCGCCGCCAAAGGCTGAGGGACGGTTCGCAACTTCGAGAAGAGCATTCCTACGCACCACAAAGTAGTCCGCAAAAGTAATATTTTCTTAAATAACTGTTTTGTACGTAAACATTGCACAATATTCCAGATTTGTACTGCAGAGAATGATTTGCAACTAAAAGAATTAAATATCTGAAGTTTATGTTTTTATTAATATATGTAAATGCATGTGGTTTGGTGAAAACACGCACATCCTCTGGCAACACGGCTGCAGCGCTCGGTTTTTCTGTGTGATTTTGTTCCCGTAATGGCCGAATCATGTGCTTCGCTGCTTTCCTCACCGGGTCGCTTCAAAACGTCCTTTCGCAAAGGCACGTTTGGGCGTCAGGCGCGAGAGGTCGTGATGAATGTCTACTTTAAAATTCGGCAGGAGACTCCGGCCGCATCGTACCGCGAATGCGTTGTAAACTAGAAAAGCGTCCGGGCCACTACAATTCACTGAACGCGGCGAAATCACGGCACCCATTTACATGCCGATCACATTGAACGCCGAGAAGCTGGGGGAAATGACTGCGCGTCGAGCCATGGTATATCCAGGCAATACTAGGAAACATCAACGGCCGGGTCATCGGGCACGTTGCAATGTGTACTTAAATTTCGAAACTATGCCGAAATGCCGAACAGGTGGAAAGCTTGGACACAAACGCCAGCAGCCAGCCTACGTACTGACATTCCCTCTGAATAAAATTCAGAACGTGAAAGGGCACTTTTTAAACCTGTAGCAGACGATACCGTTGATACACCCGTAGCAGACGATACCGTTGATACATCCGTAGCAGACGAAATACTCGGCGAGCACGGGCGGCGCGGACGACCAGCGGCGCAGCGGAGTGATACAAAAGTGCAGGCGAGATCGCGTGACCTATTGCCGGCGTGTGATTGGCTCCGGCCACACGTAGCTTTGGCTGCGCTCGGACGGAAGCTGAACGAAGTATAGTTGTCCACTGTTTTAAACGGATGTCTCTCACTCCCCCACTCCCGCTGTCCACCTCTGCTGCAGAAAGCAGTGGGGGAAGAGGAGGGAGGGGAGGAGAGGGGGCTTGTAACGCAGTCGTTCGTTCTAGCCTTGTGGGTGGTGACACTATCGGAAAAAAAAAGGAGGACGAACGGAATTAGCTGGTTGCCAAGGTTTTCTTCGCCTTCGAGAAGCGAAATAGTCTCTCCTTTTAACGAATGTTTTCTTGGTCAGAAAGTTTTTTTTTTTTTAAGTTTACTGTGACGGATGCTGGTTCCGTGCAGTGATAAGCTTGTGCAGGATTTTGAGATGAATGGGTGAATAGATGAACTGATAAGTAAAAAGCCCACCGTTTTAGAAAATCGAAGGTTCAGAAGTCTTAGCAGCAAGATACGGCATTGCCTGGGCATTGTGTGCTCGAGTGGAAGTAGCCGCCCCTCGAGCAGAGAAGCTAGATCCACCATTGAGCTTAGTGACCTAAATTTAGTTTCCCTAACGTCTCCAGTTTTATGCACAAGATTGCTACTCTAAACGTTACATCAGGCGTCGTGACCTTTTCCCAAATACCTAATATATTTCACCAGTTTTGATCAAAAGTACGAGTAACGTAATTTGATAGCCGATACCGTAAAAAAGTAACGAAAATACTTTACTCGTTAGTCGTTCAGAATACTAACGAGTACGTTACTGCGTTAGCGAAAAATGTAACGCGTTACCAGTAACGTCGTTACTAGTAACGCGTTACCTCCAACACTGCAGTTTATCGTTACATCGGTCCTGGTTCCCAGAGTTTTCAGGCAATTCCTTTCCGATTTCGTTAACTTGTACCGTTTTCTTTTCCGCTTATGGTATTCTCGTATTATGTCTCTTTGTACAGCGGCTATGTAAAGATTGAGGCAGCCATTGCGCTGAGGTTTCGGCGTCCAATTGCTCTTTGGACGTTGTTGCGTGTTCTGAGAGTTTGAAGGCCTGCCTAAGAAATATTCCCGCAATCTTCAATTTCTTGCAAAATTATCAAGGTCTCGGAGTAACCGGAATTCGTCAAAGAAGCCTGTTGCTGGACAAAAGTTTTGCCCTTTTGTCAAAGTGTGTCCCTTTGACCATATTTGTCAAGTTTGACCAGCTGTTACGTGTGACCTATTTGAGATATCGTAACGTATTTAGCATTTTCAGAACGCTAAGAGAATGCTCTTTCTATTGATAACAAGTTTAATGTTGTGTGTAAAAGGGAAAGTGCACTGTATTCTCGTAACGCAAGGACTATTTAAAAATATTGACCAATAGGAGGTAGATTTTCTAAAACAAAACACTGTTTATTTGGCTCCTTTTTTTCTCTAACTAGCTATTGCAGTGCTTTGTGAGGTAATATAAATAGAAAATGTAATATTTTGTTTTTATGGCAGCTATAAGAGCTTGAAATCATGATTTTGTTTGACTGTTTTGTCAGTAAATCAACTTACTCGCAAAAATACACTAATTCGAAATTGGCGCCTCTTATTTATTAATAGATACCTGTGAACACACTTATTCTTTGATAAATAATTTTAACGCGATTATTTATATCAAATGTATTTTAGAAAATTTGTCAATATGACGTTTTTGGACGATATTTGTGAATGTTTACCAGCTCTTCCGTGTGACCTATATGAGGTGTCTTAACATATTTAGTATTTTAAGAGAGCTTAGAGTATACTTCTTCTAATAATAACAAATTTAATGTTGTGTGTAAAACAGAAAGGAGAGTATGTTTTCGTAAAGCAAGGACTATTTCCACAATTTTGCGAATTGGAGGTATCTTTTAAAACAATCCATCTTTTATTTGGCGGATTTTTTTCTCTAGCTAGCTATTGCAGTGCTTTATAAGGTAATATAAATAGAAAATGTAATATTTTATTACTATGGCAGCTATAAGAGCTTAACATTTGATTCTGTTTGACTGTTTGTCAGTAAATCAACTTACACGCAAAAATACACTAATTAAAAATTGGCGCCTCTTATTTTTTAATAGATACCTGTGAACATACTTATTCTCTGATAAAACATTTTAACGCGATTATTTATATAAATGCATTTTAAAAAATTTGTCAATTTGACGTTTTTGGGCGATATTTGTGAATGTTTACCAGCTCTTCCGTGTGACCTATATGAGGTGTCTTAACATATTTAGTATTTTCAGAAAGATTAGACTGTACTCCTTCTAATGATAACAAATTTGATGTTTTGTGTAAAAGAAAAATGACAGTATTTTTTTGTAAAGCAAGGACTTTTTAAAAACATTTTGCGAATTGCAGGTTCATTTTCTGAAAAGCCTACCTTTTTTGGCTAAATGTTTTTCTCTGGCTACCTATTTGCAGTTCTTTATAAAGTAAAATAAACAAAAACAAATATTATTTTGTTTGTATGGCCGCTATAAAAGCTTAAAATTCTGGATTTTGTTCACTTGTCGCCGAGTAATACAAGTGACTCACAAATATACACTACCTCATAATTAGCGCCTCTGAAATTTTAGTTATTACCCGTAAATGCCTTTAATTAAAGGAGATGTTAACGGGGAGTTATTCCTATTAAAGCGTCTAGGTCATAATATGCTTAATGTTTTTTAGTTTTTTTTTAATTGTCAAACCGCCCCTCTGCAACAGTATTTGACGAAGTTCTGCAAGCTGTGCTGTGTGACCTAATCAATATATTTTTATGATGTTTACATCACCGTAAAGCTCCAATTTAGCTCTTTCTTTTGAGTATAATTTAATATTTTGCGCTAAACATATAACGAGAAATATTTGCATGAAAAAAAGAATATTTAGAAAGACTTGCAAGTTTGAAGTCGATTTCTCTAAACAAATCCACCTTTCATTTCTTTCATTTTTAATTTACAGTTAGGTAATATAGTAGTCTGTCAGGAACTACCGACAGAAATCGTAATATATTGTTTGTATGGCCACTATTAGGACTCGAATCTCGTGCTATGAGAGTTTTGAACGGGACTTCGCATAGACGCTCAGCTGAGCAGAATTTTGACCAATGTAAGGTTTTCTATTTAATGTTAACACTTACCCAAATATCTGAGCGTAAAATCCATTTAAGCAACAATATTTATCCTAACAATATTTATTTACTTGGCACAGGCGTGATTTGCAAGGTGTGTGAGCTTCGCCCTATGTATTGACGGAGAAGATACGTAACATCTAGACTCTCGGATAAACTTAAGTCAAGAGGAAAAAGTCTAAGTAACCCGGCATGAATCATTGAAAATAGAAATGAAACCTAAACACATGACTAACACATTTGAAGCCTTACACGCTACGAAAGGCTCGTTGTTTTACGAAAGAGTCCGTACGTGCACAAAATAAACCGTACTTCCTAAGCGTCAGATACTAAATCGTATAAGTGTATATGCACGGCATATCTGTTTGACATAAGAAAATATGACGATTGCATATCAAGTTCGGTATTTCAAACTGAAAGCCGAAAGCAAAAGGCCCCAGAAGAATTCTCCAACCATCTGCATTCCCCCGTAATGGGAGGAAGCTTGCGCTGTGCCCGCACTTGTGGATACGGACTTCTAAGTAACTTTTTTTTTTTACGCACACTACTCCAGATTTTAATAATGTTTATGGTTGGATATTGAGGTAACTGCTAACGATAAATAGAAAACCTTACATAGGTCACAATTCTGCTCAGCAGTGCGCCTGTGCGAAGTCCCGCTCAAAACGCTCATAGCACGATATTCGAGTCTTAATAGCGGCCATACAAACAATATATTGCACTTTCTGTTGGCAGTTCCTGATAGACTACTATATTTGCTAACAGTGAATAAAAAATAAAAGAAATAAAAGGTGGGTTTGTTTTAGAAAATCGACTTCCATCTTGCTAGTTTTTCGAAATATTTGTTTTTCAGGCACATGTAGCGCATTATATATTTGTTATATATTTTATATATATTCAGCACAGCTTGCTGAACTTCGTCAAATATCGTCGCAGAGAGGCGGTTTGACAAATAAAAAAAATTAAGAATGTTATGACCTAGACGCTTAATTAGCAAAACAAAAAAAACATATCTCGAGAGTGTTCCCAAAACGTTATATTGATGTAGCGTAAAAAGTAGGGAAAAGGGATGGAGTTAAATATGGAAACCGCGATAAGCTGGAAAAACATCAGTTTCCGCAACGGCCGCTTGAACGGTCCATAACTTGAGAACGAAAAATCCGACGAACTTGCCGTTTGCGTCTTCTTTTATTACATGAATTGCCCGAGAGTGCCTGAGTTGAGATGAAATCACCCAATATATATATATATATATATATATATATATATATATATATATATATACACATATTGTCACGAAGGAACAGGCGAGGAAACAAAGAATAACTGGGGGAAACTGAAGCGTTTAATGGGGGTGAACTTGTGCCCCAAAATAAAAAGTAAACAGAAGATAACAGCAGAGCGTCGAGGGCGTCAAAGTCGGCGAAACAGCAGAGTCGAACGCTGGGGCGAGACTGACTGCAGATCGCCACACGGAGCCCCTTATGCACGCGCGTTGGCTTCTGGAACAATCGGCCTAGAACGTTCGACGACTAGAACATTCGGATCTCGAACAGTCAAGAATGTTCTCGAACTCACGACAACGCAATGTTGAAAGAATATATAAAAAAGCAATCCACCGACTGGTATCGAACCTAGAGTTTCCACGCACGCGATCGCTCGCCGACGCGCGTGGCTATATATATATATATATGTATATATATATATATATATATATATATATATATATATATATATATATATATATATATATATATATATATATATATATATATATATATAAATTTCAGTGGGTAATATAAAAGTTGCGTCTGAAAAATGTAGCAGCAGTTCCTTTCTTTAGTCATTTACATGTGAGAGCCTCATGAAATTTCAGGTGAAATGCCTTCCATCATATACTTCATCTATGGAACAGTGACCAGTGCGGTATTTCTAACGATGCGCGACGAAAGTAGTGGCTGAGGCATTTCAGTAAAACGCAATGATGTATATTAATTACCTGCAACTTCGTATATCATTTTGTGCCCTCTAGGGCACAAAATGCTGTCTTTGTCCCGAACAAATAGATACACCCTGCAGCCATCGGTATAAGGACGAATGTTTAACTCTATCCACTCTGGGAACTCGCATATAAAAATAAGAAATTAAAATAAACAAGAACACATCTCAGCGAACCAGCAGCCTTGTGTAAAGACCGCCGTCTTGCGAAACAGTCTCAAGCAAATATCAGTTCCTTGTTGCGTCCAGCAAAGGTTTTGCGGCGACAGCTAAGGCGTTGCACACTCTACAGCGTACAGACTACACATGATCACAAAGCACACTAACCATTACGTCACGTGACGCTACGCGACGCCATGACGTTTAGCAGAAAACTTTCCCTGCTAATATTACGCCACAGTTAACATACCCGGGGATCCGCGGTGAAATTTGGCCAATAACGCCTATCACCGTTAATGGGCGCCAAATGTTTACACTTGTCTTACAGTTGATATGCTCACCTCTCTTATCCCTTTAGACAGTGATACCTCGTCACCAGTAAACCTAAAAAAGGCGTATTGGATCTGAGAACCTGAATCCATCCGGATTTCAACGCTCGAGTTGTGTTCTAACGTGCAGGGTAGTTGCCTCATTTCACCATAACACTAACTGCCACGTAGTCTAAAATACGCAAACCTCAACTCGTTATTAAGTGCGGGGTTCGACTGGGACCAAAAAACTCGCTGCCCGAAACACCAAAGTACATCACAGTATCACGGCCGCTCGATCCCCTCTTTTCCCGCAGAATCGAGGGGCCGTGACTTCCCTGACTATCGTCCTCTGCTGCCTCTAACCCTAGAAGCTTAAATGCCCTCCATGAAAGTGGCCACGTTTGCAGCAGCTATGACCATCGTGTACAATCACGACCTGGTCGCCACACGTAGTCCGCCAGGATAGGTACTTTTCGTAAACTGTGCCTTGCGGATTGCACCATTGCAATCCGCGAACCGCATGGACCGAGCACGCGCCCTGTGGGCGCGTGCTCAGTTTATACTCAAAGGAACGGCGAGCCCCGAGATGTTTCGCTGGCTCCTGCTGATGTTTTTTATCCGTGACCTCACAACCAGGATTCGGATTGACGTGACATCGCGAGCCACTACCCTAGTTAGTTACCATCAGTTGCGACAACAAGTTCGATGGTGTGTTTGAAAAGGCTAGATCACATGCGGAAGCTAACACCGTCAATCTTGACAGTTTCTCACGATGCTCTCACGCTTCTGCTTTTTTGGGGCCAATCGTGGAAATCCGGGAAAGACGACCACGGCGACGCTTTTCATCGTGCACGTCGCTGATAGTCATTGACAAGATAAGAATGGCAGAGATGTGCTCATGCCAGCTCTTTTGTAGCGTGAGCTACACTAGCCGAGGTTGAGCAGCTTCGCGTGGCTCCTGCAGAGCCGTGCTGCGCATACGCGAGGAGCAGTGATGTCACACGGCGCACAGCTGGCGCAAAAAAGTCAAATTTGGGGGTTTTACGTGCCAAACCAACGACGGGCATCTGGCACGCCCCAGCGGAGGACTGAGGATGAATTTGGACCACCTGGGGATCTTTTGACGTGCAACCGAAAGCTCGGTTACACGGCGCCTCCTCCGCAATAAGCCTCCGCAATAAGCCGGGATTCGAACCCGCCACATGGAGATCCGGAGGCCAGCGCTCTCGCCTCGCAGCCACCGAGGCAGCTGCACAGCTGGTGCTCCGGAGCCGCCGCCGCCGCGCGCTCCGCCGCCGCCGCGCGCGCCTCGCCGGTTTGCGCATTCTAGAGGAGTGACGTCATAGCCGCGGCAGACGCACTAGCGCCGCCGCGTGCCCAGCTGTGCGCCTCCGTTGCGCAGTAGCCAAGTCTGACGCTGCACCGGAGCCGCCTGATAGCGCCTTTCATTTTGTGCGCATGCGCAGAGGTATCAGGGGGGGTATACATATAGCGGGGCGTTTGCCAGTGTAGTATAGCCATGGAGAAGGAGAGCGAAATTGCTGCTTAGCGGCGCAGAAGAGCGGAGAAGCTTAACTCATCGGATCCCGAAGTAGTCACATAATGTGCATACCGTGTGTGTGTCATTGAAGCAGCAGTAAGCATGATAATCAAGCTAATCCTAGACAATCAGGAAAGCTAAGAATAATCAGCTGAACCTAAGCTCACGCTACGTATATCCTGGCATAGCCGAGCTAAGCCCCTGCAATTTTTCAAGCCAAAAAAACAACTCCTCGCAACACCAGAAACCGAAATGAAAGCAAGGAAGAATGAAGACACCCAAGTGCAAAGACAAGCTCAAGACCACCAGAGAAAAACAAACGCAAGACAAGGAAGAAGGGCGCTTTTCATTTAATTTAACAACGATTGCCTGTTTTGTGGCTGATGTATCACGATGTTTATTTTTCTCCTCTAACTTGAATTTTTTTAAGCATTATTTTGTTAATGGGTACACTTACCTTATTCATTGAGTTTGAATTGGCTTTACGTCTGCAGCGCTCAGGAGGAGACCGGGGTATCTTTGTCTGTCATCTTTTTTCCTACCCACCACAACTCGACATCTCTTGTCTACAATCTAGGAGAAATTGCTATTGCCAAAATGATTCGTCTCGAGTTCTGATCAATCGATACGAGGGATGCCGACGATGCCTTTTCACCCGCTTCGCTTTATTATCCGGTGCGTTTCTCCCGTTCCACTTCATTAGATCTTCCTGCGCTATGCCACATCGGCTTCGTGCAAGCGGCGCAATCACAAAACCTTCTCTTTCTTCACCGCCAGAGAAAAGGAAGCTCTCTTGATTGCAAAGAGTGTAGAGCCTTGCCGTATTCTCTCTAACGTTTCGCGCCGGTCAGCACTCACCTCATCCGGTTCTCACCGGTTACCAGCGCCGCTTTTCCACTGCAGTAATCACGCGGTCGATCGTGCGAGACATTGTCCTCCTTTCGGTAGCCCAGGAGGTAAATTTCTATAGTTTCTTCTTGGGTCTTCCTCAACGAAACACGATCTAATACAGTGGAGGAAGGAATATACTGCGCTCGCACGTCATCGCAATTTGTTCCGATTCGATTTCCTCGTTGTTGTTACAATTATAAGTTTTAAGGTCCCTGTCATCTGACAGTCTCTTATCACGCTGAGATTTAAATGTTACCAGTTAAAGCTGGTAACATGGGGCCATGCACTTTTGTCTTAAAATACGAGTGGTCGCATATTATTTTTTTAGTAGCCGAGTTCCTATAAAAATGCATGATTTTCTCTATGCATTTTATCTGCCTGGTGAAAACAAGTACTGTACGTCAGAAAACTAACCCCCCTACCAAAATTAATATATTAGCGAACTTGTAATTTCGCGATACTTCTTCGGGCACCTACTACAGGGTCGACATCTCGAAATAATAGTATGTTTGGAAATCGCTTCTATACTTCGTTTCACCGTGCGTCCTATGAGAGTCAAAGGCTACAAGACAGGAAACGCATACACAAAAACTAAACACGAAAGGTCACAGAGCACTATCTGCGTTTTATTGGATGAGCGGGCGGAGGAACACGCACAGGAAGACGGCGAATGACGTTTTTATTTTGGCGCTGCTTGGTCGGCCTCGTCCTTATCATCTCGTTGCTTCGGCTGCGCTCGGAAACTAAAGTGAAACGAAGCATAATACAAGATGCACATGTGACGTAAATATTGTTCTGATTGCTTTGTGTGTGTGTCTGTGTGTAAGTGTGTGTGTATAAGTGTGTGTGCGTGTGCGTGTGTGTGTGTGTGTGTGCGTGTGTGTGTGTGTGTGTGTGCGTGTGTGTGCGTGTGTGGTGTGTGTGTGTGTGTGTGTGTGTGTGTGTGTGTGTGGTGTGTGTGTGTGTGCGTGTGTGTGTGTGTGTGTGTGTGTGTGTGTGTGTGTGTGTGTGTGTGTGTGTGCTTAAAAAGTAATGTAAAATCATTCAAAGTATATTTTTGGGAGTTCAGTGCTACTATGAGGAAGCCTCAACATATTGTTAGGAAAAACACTATTGTTTGTTCCTAACGTTTCGCTTTTATCCTGTTTAACATTTTACTACTAATTGACTCATTGATAAGTGCACCACAAAGGAGACGTTAAGCTGTTGGTGGGTCACTGAAAATAAAAATAAGTAAAAAAATAAATAAATAAATAAATAACTCCGAGAATGTTTTTCGAGATAAATCGGGGCACTTCTCAGTTGCCAGACTTCTGGCAATGTGACGTGGCATTTACTACTGCTGATTGATCAAAACCGCTTTTACATATTTTTATTTCCTTTATGAGTTTTTGTTTTGTTTTGTTTTTATTTGCATGCACTATTTTGTATTGTTACCTGAGCATATTCCCTATTCTCAGTACCAATGCACATTCGAAGCGCCGTGTTTCATGGCATCAAACTTCCTCCGCTTCTTGGTGGGACGGTTTACGGAACCCCCAAACAGTTTATTGCTTCTGGAGTTTTCCTCCGTTCTTCATTTTACTGTCTTTCGACTGGTCGCATAAGTACCGATCATACCTTCTTAATTGGAAACCGGACGTTATTCTGGAGCATTACACTCATACTGTAGATGTCCCCTACATAATGGAACGTTCAGTAGAACACCACTTTGGTCTCGATTACGTCGTACACACGATACAATCTCGCACACAAACGACAGGTTACAACCAGATGTATGGATTCCCAGCCTGCCTTGTAGGCACAAAAGAACGCTTCTCGCCATATGTGTGGTTTGGGTTACATGACACAAATCATAATAACAGAATCGGAATGTGTCTGTCTCTTGTAAGCGTCCGCTCGTACGATAGACTTCTTAAGTTTTCAAACGTCCGTAACAAACTTCGCTGACCGGGTATACTTAGATAAACAATGTAACCCGAGGTTTTTTTTCTTTCATGCAATCTACGTGTATGATTCTGATTTTTTATTTAACTCGGTAATGGAAACGTACTATCACCAGTAAGAGAAAAAAAAAAAAAAGAGGTGTTTATTAAGGAAAGACGAGGATATTTACTCGAACGTGGGTACTGGCTGGATAATTTGTACTAGGAAAATGTGGAGGGGGAAGGAAATACGTTGTGATGAGCCAGCAATTGGGGCGAAATGGTCAATGAGGGCGGATATGGTAATGGGAAGAGCGCTAAAAGTCTCACAACTCTTGAGACCACCAGTAATTCTATCTAAATAAGCACACGCACGGATTGCCTTATGTGTTTTCATTCGTGCCCCTTTTTGTAGACACTACTGCTATATGAGATCCAAGGTGTCCGATGAATTCATTAGTGTCGTTACTTAAAGTCGGTGTAGTTTCCCTTTTTGTATATAAGTTTCGGCATTTGGTACGTTTTATTTTATTTTTTATAACAATGCAAGCTTGCTGCTGACATGCTTTCCTTCTCCATTTCTGGCCTGTTTCGTCGTCTATGTTGCAAACAGCACAGCAATTACCACCAGGAGCGCCATCAGCATCCTTTTTTTTTTATATATTCTCCGTGTTTGTTTTTTGCTCGAAAAACATTGCACGCAAAACATTTACGCATCACTGCTTTCAACGAGATAGAGGGACTTAGAGCGATAAACTGGTATCCCGTTCACCTGGAAAAGGTGACCCCCCCTCGACTGCCGCCATGCTGTACAATTTTGACCACTAGACACGTGACCTTACCAAATACTAAGGCTTTTACGCAAATCTGAGCCGAGATTTGTATTGCGATATCTTTAAAAACATGATAAACTATTTTTTTCAATACTGTTACCCCCAGAGATCAGTGTTTAGCTCCGATAAAAACAAAAAATACAGCACTGCGGCTGACGACATCTAGCGGAGGCGTTGCGAAGCTGCCCGAGTTTTTGTCGTAAAATCACATTTTGAACTTGAAACAAACGAAGCATAACTTGCCTTGTTGGTACAGTTATTAAAGATCAATGAGCAATTATTTGTAATCGGAAGTTCATTAAAATCTTGGCGTAAAACTATAAGGTCACGTGTCTAGTAGTCAAAAATGTGCAACATGGCGGCGGCCAATTGGGCGTCACTTTCAGCTGCCAGTTTATCGCTCTAATGCCTTCTACCTCGTTGACTGCAATAAGCGAGTAATTGTATGCTGCAGCTGGAACGCGTCTTCGACTGGTGTGTTTAGCGTCCTATGCCGCCCATACATCGAAAGTTGTCCCGAAGTGGCAACAAATGACGTCACAGAAGATGGAGTGTCACGCTGTCGGATGTCGCGATCCTGACGGTTGGTCGTAGAAATGCTGGCGAAAAGCACGAACGAACGCGAGAGTCGCTGTCGTCGGGGCCATAGAGTTATTTTAATGTACGCTAGAGGTTTCAACTAGCCCTAGTGTGCTGCTGCAAATTGAAGCAGACAGCAACCAGTCGGAAACTGACTTCCGGTAATGCATTTCTATGGGGAAAAGCGAGTGCATTTTCTCGCTGCGCTCAATTATAAGAGCAAATGTCACGAATAATTCGTACGTACTAGGCACACTGGAACATTTCTCAGTCGTGCAGACGAAATACTGGGTCAGTTACAGCGTTTTTATTTTGAATTCGTGGCATGAAAATCGGTGCTAAAACCGCTACGCACATTTATTTATTTATTTATTTCAGTACCCTCAGGGCCAACGGCATTACAGGGGGGAGTGGGTTGTATTCAACAAGAAAAATTATACAATGAATAACTTAAAGGCAAAGCACATATTAGTTATGAACAATAAAAATTAGAAACAGCAGTTTTAAACAAATCATGCATTTATGTGCACTGTCGGTCACTCTTAGCGCGAAAACGGCGTCGGCACTTTCTAGCATGGGGAATATACGTGTCAAGCGAACGAAGGACATCTGGAAAACCAAGAAAGACGGCAAAAACTCAGTAACACTGGAAAAGTAACTCCTTGTACATGCAGATGATCAAAAGAAATTAAAAGCCACGTAATATAGTACGATTTCCAATAAATAAGTACTGCTTTATTCGTTCTGCTCATTAATATTTGCGAAGATAATTGTACTAGGTTCAAATCATCAACCGCACGCTCCAAATCTTTGGAAATATGGAGAAGCGAGAGAACAGGATTTTGATAAAAACTGCCCGACATAGGAACGATCTTAAAGATGTGCACGACGGAGTCATTTTCATATAATGACAGGACGAGCATATTAGCAATATATAAGCGCCACCGGAATGCTAGCGAACATTCAACACACTCTACATTCCTTTCGATCGTTAGTTTGCTTAGAATCGTCGCTCGTTTTTACATATCTGGCCATAGTACAGAGGTTTCGGCCTGAAATATAGCGAAGTTTAACATCGTTCAGGGGTAAAGAAAATGCTGTAACTAAAGCAATTACACTTTACAATATTAATAAAATACATACTATACGGTACCACCAGTATAACAAGGTTATTCATGTTATTTTCCGGCGAAGAACCAAAATTTACACGCGCTTTCCCATAGGAATGCTCAAAGCACCGCAAAAGTAGACTATTTGCTGTCTGCTTCAATTTGCCTCCCGAAAGTCGCATAGATACTAGCACCAATTGAACCTCTAGCGTAAATCATAATAACGCTATGGTCGGGGGCGTCCCAAGTCTCGGCTGCCAAAGCGTCCGTGAACTGTAAAGCTGAAAAGCTAACCGCAACGAACAGGCGTCTGCCACATAAACCAACGTTTCTGTGACATTGCCAAGATCTCGGTCGGCGACAGCATACATTTTATGACGTCATCAGGTGGAAATCGAGGAACCAGTTATTTTCTTCTTTTTTTTTGTGGACGATTTAAACACACCATCGGAGAAGCGCTCCAGGCACCATAGTTATTGTAACTCAAGAACGAGAGGCGTTGGGAGTCCCGCGCTTCTAATCATTTCTTCAGAGCCAATCAGATTATTGCATTAGCGGATAAGATTCCAAATGACGGATCATTAACATAATAATGCCAGGCCTGTGTTGCCTAGAGTTTCAGTGACTATGCGGAGAAGCAAGTTTGTCTGCTTCTGTTCAGGGTTGAGACGACATCAGAACGCCGAAGTCGTATTAGCCGATTGAAAACAAAATTGTGGGTAGACCTCGAGGCATCTAGCATTTAGGTCTAGCCATTTATCCCTTCAATCAAAGCAAATCAGAGCTCGGCATCGTTCTGACGTCACCGCAAATCTTGCGCAAGGAGCAGACGACTTGCTCTCCGCATAGAAACCGTAAGCCATATTAGCATTCTTGTATGTACTGATGTAGTCTCGCTTTAGCTTCCAGAACGCTCCAATGAATTAATTCCGGTTTATTTTACATATTTTCCACTATTTCTTGTTCGATGAACGGTGGCTAAATTGTCCAATGAACAGCGTTATTGGCATATTCGTATCACCATTAGATTGAGCTAGGAAGATACTAGAATCAAATATTATCGTTCAAAGTTACTTGGAGGGCATCAGGAACTTGACACGGAGTGTCTCCCGGCAAAGATAAAACTGACGCGCGTGGCGCCCACAGAAGAGCGCGTCCGGGTATCTGAAAAAGGGCTGACGTCAAGCGCAGACAGGCTCTCGGACGACACAAGCGCGCGAAGCTGACCCGAAATCTCTTCCTCCTTCTCGATTCAGCTCGACAAGTTCTTCCAGATGTCGCTCTCCTTTTTATACTATCAGGTTAACTCTTCGGATGAGAACGTGAGAGCCCATGCACGTCTGGAAGAGCGTCGACAAATACACCATAATTTCCGGACTCCAGTCCGCATCCGGCGTATAGTCCGCATTAGCGAATTTGGGGTCCAAAATAAAGGCTTTGCTGGGATGGTCCGCACGCCGTGCATACTACGCACTTAGTGCCTAATTCAAACTTAAAAATAATCGCACACAGCACACCTGGGCAAATGCCTGTATTAGCTCACAGAGAAGCTTGTATCCTACATAAAGCGATGTTAGTACACTCTGTTATTCCTAAAGATCCTTCAGGTGTTAACGAACGAAACGTTAGGGCGCAAACAAGCTAGTGAAGGTTTAACATTTTAGACAAAACCCCGAGACTGGGGGGCAAAAAGGACAACACAACACAAAGACTCAAACACAGCCGTATTTGAGACTTTGTGTTGTGTTGTCCATTTTCTCCCCTGTCTCGGGGTTATGTCTAAATTGTTAAATCCTTCAGGTGTTTTCACAGCGAAGGATATAAAAAAAAAAACTCCTTGTATAGTCCGCACCAGTTGATAGCCCCCACCGGGCAGATTTTCAACTTTTAAACATGCATAGCCCGCGGACTACAGTTCGCAAAATAATACATGTGTTCCTAGCTTTGTAGCTAACTTCGTAAACATTCAAAGAACCCCACGGCATTTGGAATTATAAAATAAAGGGATGGGACAACAAAACTCGAAGCTCTAGACTAGAATCAAATTTACATCGTATTGAGGGTGGCTTTAGTTCTTATGGAAAATATATCTATAAATTTAAGAAAGAGCAATGACATGCCATCGGCGTTCTTGATTCGGACTAGAGGTATACGGCAACTCTAACGGAAATGCCCCAAGCGTGTATTCTAGATCAACTACACAAAGGGTGAGAAATTTGACGTTTAACCCCGCCAGTTCAACACAGTCGAAACAAGGAAAACCCAAACAATTACGTTTTAGCAGTCGTTTTCTGTACTGAGCAACTGGGTGTTGTAATAAATAGGCCGATGCGACTGTGAATATAAATTCTATGTTTTTATTCAGCATTACTTCTCTCAGTCTGTAAGTTATTAAGATCCATCCTAAACTGCTACGTTTCAAGGCTATGTTATGAATGATGACTGCATTGGTTTTGTTTGCCTTTGTTAGAGGTCAAAGGTTTAGTGCTGGCTTTCGTTGTTTCAATCATTTACAGACCTGCCTGTCAATTTTCGTGCAGCCTTTTTTTTTTGTCATTCAGGTATATGCTTTTTCGTTTTAATGGCCCTCGAGACTAAATTCATAGTATTTTCAGATATGTAAATTAATAAATCAATACACATGCATATTTTGTTTACTCGTTTGCGAATTGCCTTGAACCGCGCCCTTTCCCTTGAAAAGCTGGCAAAGTGAAAGTTCTGTCCCGGGGTATAAGTGCTGCAAACTAGCAAGAAATTGGTCAGGAATATATTTATCTGCCTCGTTATTCTTATAACATTCCGCTTTCGCCGCTCCATTGTTTAAACTTATCGGACTTGCTACTGCATATCTGCTATTGTTAAACCGGCTGATGTCCTAACTTCACACAACGCCGCTTGTTATACTACGTAGTCCTAATCACCGAAGACAAAGGAAGCATCTTAGTTATCCGCAGGAGCACTCTGAAAACAACCCGTTCTAGCTCCCGGCGTCTCCACCAGCCTCGTTAGCGAGGAGGAAACGCCCGCACACAACGAGCGTCTCCGTTGAGCAACACGCGCCATCAGAGACGCGATCACATCACACTTCCATGAAAGCTCGGAGCAGCAAGCAGCCTGCGCACGAAACCAGTTCCCCTTCGTTCAAACCAGTCTTTGCCTTTCCCCACGTTGTTTCTCATTTGAGCTTTCCTACTTATTTTTGACCAGCGTGTAGGGTTGCAGCGGTCTGTAATCACGCACACGCTTCCTCCATCGGCAGCTCGTCTATACTCGGTTTCGCCTTAAATGGACCTCAGCGAATGCTACCAGCCAATTCAGCGCTATAAACGTAACACGTGACCGCGCCGATGCGTCGCTCCCGAACGTCACGTGACAGTCACACGCCGTTGGATTGGCTCCAATGGCTCGTAACATCCTCTGCGGTCCATCATAGTCTGAAGCGGAGTACAACGTACCGCCCTCACTCTCGACGGCGTCTCTCACGTGACTTAGTGGTGACTTCTTTATAAAAGAAGCCGGCAAGGGACCGTCCAAGGTTTCAGGCTCATCTTCGGATCGTCGTCGGAGGATTGTTGTTGTCCTTACGAGTTGTGAGTTTTCTTTTTTCCCGGATTACGAGACGATCGACGCGAATCTCGACCGCGATGAAGATTTTGCTGATCACGATTGTCGTCTGCGTCTTTGCTGCTACGGATGCAAGTCGGAGGAGCACAAGACGTGAGTTTGCATTGCAGTGTCAAATCGATTAGGTGATTTTTTGACGCAGTCCACCGTTCAATGCAAATTGTAAAATACTTAGAACGGGTTGAGTAATTTTTCTTTAATATAAGCATTTCCGCTCCCTCCCCCCCCCCCCCCTCCTTCCCAAAAACGAAAAAAAAAATGTTCGTAATGTGAGTTGTGCAAAAAACGTCAAAAACTCTATATTTTTACCCGGTTTGTTTCCTAAAATGTTGTCTATATAGTGGAGTATTCATATTAACGAGGTTCGCAGTAGGGAGACATGACTGTAAAACAATAAGGACTCGGTGGTCGACTGCGTTAACATACCGCAGCTCGGAGAACGCGGAGCGAAAGTTCGCGCTGCAAGACCCAGGGATCCTGGGTTCGATCGCCACCCCTGCCCGCTCCGGTGGATGAGCATCATACCGGCATGCGGTCGTGTGTCAGTTCTGCGTGGGGAGCGCTAAAGACCCAAGGCTAGCAGTGGTACTGCTCTGGCTGAATTTCTCATCTATAGCCGAGACGCCAGACGCCGGATGGAACTGCCTAACTACCAACTCTCTCGGCAGACGCAGAACAGTGAATTATTAAAACAGTATGCCCGAAACTGAGTGAAACTTAAATTAAATTTAATTCATAGGAAGTTTGGACAAGGGTTTTGCGCGATTTTCATTTTTGTGTTTGGTGCATTGTTTTATCGCAAAACGTTGGCTCAGAAGAAGGCGCAATGATAAAATGGCGGGAGGTCATTTCTGGAAGCATCCCAACACTCACTTGTGTGATGCTAAGCAACTTTTTCAGATAGTTTTCCTACACACGTGATATCGGTCTTAGAGCCGCTTTTCCCAGGTGTTAATAAATACAACTTTTTACACTGTGTTTTAGCCATAGGAAATACCTGACCGCATCAAGTAAAATTGTTTTTTTATCTGATTATCCTAATAAAAGAAGGTCGGCTTATTTCAATATTGTATTCGCGTGTTAAAAAAGAAAATTAACCAGCCTTGTTGTTTTGTACTTCTATTGTTTATAGCTGGTGTTGATTGGGCCTTATATTGCGAAATATTGTATTTAAGCATGACTCATCATGTATATACCTTAACTTTTTTCACATCTTTCAAATTCAAAGATAATCCAAGCGTATTCTGTATATCACACTCTCAATAATGTGTAGTATAGTGTGTTTAGCTTTATATCTAAGCGAAACTGAAGACAAGTATGAACTTGTTGCACTGAACGATACTTGAACGGTGTGAGCGCGCGCGCTCGAGAGGGACGCTGAAATTCCGAAGTTCGCTCTTGAATCTTCTGCTAGGCTGACACTTCTTAAAAAAAAAAAGAAACCAAACGTTTTTATATATGGTCTGCACTTCACATCATCGCATCATGTTGGGGGTCATTCCCACTTGTTCTTGACGATGAACACGAGTTTTTGGCGCACAATGTATGTCATAAAAGATATGTGCTCGACGACAAAACCTCACAATGGCACATGTTGAGATGTCAGTGCAAGCCATGTATTGATTTATTTGCATAAAACGAAATATAAAATGGGTAGATGTAATGCCTAAAATACAAATGTAATTAGATAAATTTGGTTAATTGAACCAATCAGTCACTAGGCTTGCTAAACGCACACAAATACTGTGCTCCTAAGCGTCACATTCATTGCTCAGTTTTCGTTTGGAAGCATACTTGAACATTTGAATGACACAATTTTATTGTCGCACGTGGGCCTTTTTAAATGGAAGATACCGCATATGCGGTTTACCCAATTACCGTAGGCTAAACTTTAGTTTCAATAACTAACCAAATAGTGATAGTGTTTTTTGTTTTGTTTTTATCTGACTTGACTTTCTTTTTAGGGCAACAGTTTAACGACTGGAGGGCCTGCATGGTGGAGCAGCTTCCAACAGAGGTATTCCCAAAAATCGTGAAATGAAAGAGACTAATATAATATGGCAATTAACTATATAGCGAGGCTTCCCCATCACAAAAGCCGCCGAAGCCCCCCGGCTGCTGCTCAATATTAGAAAAGATCTAACAGTGTTTTCATCTTTTTCAGAAAAAACCTATCTTCGAGGCATGCCACAACAGGTCGAGGGGTACTGATATGCACAAGTTCCGAGAAGTAAGTAGAGGGCTTTTGATGATAAAGCCCTATGGTGACTGATAACTTAAAAAATGCAGGGCATGGCTTAATATCTTCAAGCTTCTCGCCTCGTATTAGGCCCTTGGACGTCCTCATCGGCTCAGGCCGCAGTCGTATGCGGTGCGAAATTTCGTTTGCTACTTTCGCAGGAGTTGCGGTGACGTCAGAACGCCTGGCTCTGACTGGTTCTGAGGGGATGGATTGTGGGTAGACCACGAGTTAGGCAGCTAGTATTGAGGTCTACCCACTATCCTTCCCATCAGAGCCAATCAGAGCTCGGCAGTCTGACATTACAGCAACCCCTGTGAAAGAAGCAGACGAACTTGCGCTCCACATTGGCTGTGGAGCGATTTCAAATGCTTAGAGCTCGCCACGCCTTGATTTTTTTAAGCTGTCAATTACTATAAGAAGCAACCACTTTATAAACCCTCATGTCATGATTAACAAAAATGAGCGGTTATAACAAATTAATCACGAGTAATATATCGTCGAAAATATCGTAAATGACGGGGATGTCACCAACCCTAGTTGGTTCACATGGTGTTTCAGCATAAAAACATGAAGATTGAACAACGAAACGCAGTAATGATAGAAAGTGTCTGCGTGCATGCGTGGGAAGTTCCTCTTCGGGTAAAATTCTGTAGCTAAAAATATTATTATCTCTCTAACGGAACGCTGAGTGTTTGTTTGCTAAGAATTATTCTAATCACGATCTCTCTTGTCAGGGCCTGAAATGCGTCCTCACTGACTACAACTTGGTAAGTTTCTTCTTTTTGTTTTATGTGGCAGTTTTGAAGCCTTTATCTATCACGATATATCTTTAAGAGAGAGTATTCCCGAGGAGTGGAAAGCATACATACAACTCCTACAGCCATTCATTTCGAAGGTGTTGTTTAGAAACTTGCAAGATTTCCCAACCGGAACTTCAGTTCATGCCAGAGATAAACTGAAATAATAATTTAGAAAAGTCTGGCAGGGAACTGTTAATTTTTCAAGAACTTAGGATTGAATAGAACACAGGAGACTAACACCCAAGAGGTATCTGAAACAGTATTCTAGATCTTAGTGTGTTGCTTCCCCCTGCAGCTCAGCGGAACGAAGATAGATCTCGCTGCTATGACAACCCGCGCTTCCTCTGTCTCCGGAAAGCTTGGACAAGCATTCACCGATTGCCCCAAAGACGATCATAACAGGAATGTGAGTAACGCGTTCAACAGCGACTAAAACACTTGACGAAACCTGGTGCTCCTAGCAGTTGTTTTGTTACTCGAATTCCGAATTTTAAATTAGGTGGGCATGAAGGGCTGTTTCTAGATAGCACGCAATAAAAACAAACCTAATTTGGCGCGAGCTGGGCTATCTGTAATGTCTAACTTGGACCTTATGCGGTTCTGCTCCAAGGTTAGTTAGCAACGGATTACTTTGGCGTTTGTATGTTGTTTCTTTTTCTGTTCACCACGTAATTACCAGAGTGTCAGGCTTGAACCAACGATGCAACGCCACGTATCTACCGAAAAACCAGCAGGGAAGCCTTAGTCTCGCACTTTGTGGTAATTTAGCTCCAAAGACGCCACGTGAAAGCCAAATGACCTGATGAGAAGTTTAACTTTGGCACTTGTTTGGCAAATTAGGGTCAAAATAGCCAAACTCTAGCCAATGAAGGTCAAGTTTAGCTCTACCTTGATTTCTTCCGGCCTTTAAAGGTCCTCAATTCCCAGACAAAAGTCAAATGTTGGACCAAAGAATTGTTCTACCTGAGTCCACAAAGACAAGCGGTCCTCCTGTTTTGGTGTGCACGGTGTCTTTGCTGGAAGGAAGCTTCATCTTTCAGTTACGTCTGCCCGATTTACAACGGTGAAATTAAGTCATTAATGCAGCTAATGCACGCCGGGCTTTGTTCGGCGATTTTTATAAGCAGTTCACAAGAGCAACCGAAATTGTTAGAACTTCTTGGGCGCTGAGCAAAGCGGTTGAAGGTTGCCTTACTATGTGGACTGTGCAGAGCATCAACAGCTGAAATGTGTTGTTTTGTTTTCAGGCTTCAAAGGGTGTCAAGTGCATCATTGACCGTTTGGAAACAGTGAGTTCAATATTCTTTGTCTTCTACAAATAACAAAAACACCCTGAAAAGTTATGATAAGCGCACATTGAGGCACCCTATTTACAATGCACAATACATCTGTCTGACACAAAATTTAGCTGCTCGATTTAGGATCAAAACAATACCTGAGATAGGCAATTATCAGCAAATTTTTCATAGGAATGTTAACAAACGCTTGAAAAGCAATGAATAGCATTCAACAAGAGCATTGCTACGATCCCAGTGTCAATAGGGGATATCCGTTCCGGTCTAACTATTTGTTATAAAAATGGGTATTGAAGCAGGCGAATATACTCTTTGACTCGTTCGTAAGGATGCTATTATCACACAAAAATGTTTGAACGTGTGGGCTTACGTTAACTTGCTGTCTTTTTTTTTCAAAAATCTGTAAGTTCTTAATCAGAGACCTGTCCATTTCTTTTGCTTTCGCTCCCACCAAAAGTTACTCTACAAGCAACAACTCTGTATGTTTACTGACGAGGTAGGTTGTCCCACCCATGGTTCATTGATATTTAAAAATTTCACAAGAATTTTATGTATGAGAGGCGCATATATAAAGCAAGATTTGTTTCACGCGTCAGTACCGCGAGAGTATGAATTTCTTAATCCCGCGTGCGCAGTTTTGTTCTCTCCTTTATTAGCCACACCCAAACGCATTTTCGTGAGACTGATTATTTTTGCCTTTTTTGGCTTTGCATTATTAAGTTTAAGTCAATAGAACGGTCCGCCGTCTGCGAACTCTTGTCTTTCATTAGATGTTGTTCATAGAGACCGTAAAAGATCCACCGACAAATTTGCAATAACTATGTACAAAACGAGATAAGGTAAGGTATTCTACAGAACCAAGTTCGAATCTTTTATGCATGGTGACAGAGCGTTCACGAAACATAGCTGAGCATTGGGCTTTTTCTCATCGCAAAAGAAAGCCCCCAGAATATAAGCATATGGTGGAGGAAGTGGATAAAACAGTCTGGAGAACAGAATCATTACAAACCCTGATCTTGCAAGGCATGTTGTTGAACTTTACAAATCATTTCTTTACGAAATTGTTGCAGACAGTGGCGTACCAACTTGTTTTTGAGTGAGCGGGCAAACCAGACCCCCCCCCCCCCCCTCCCCCCGCTCCCCCAGGGCCGGAGGGCGCCGCCGGCCAGTGTTTGCCCTGCCCAGTGGCGGCTGTTGCAAGGGGGGCAAAACACATGCCTTGCCCCCCCCCCCCACTCTGAGAACTGGGGGGGGGGGGGGGGGGGGTAAGCGCCCCCTTGCACCCCCCCCCCCCCCCCGGTTGGTACGCCCATGGTTGCAGAACACTTTATTCGCAGGAATTGTCTTCACAGCGAACGACAAATATATAGGCTCAAGACTAAGGCGGCGAAGGTTTAATAAGAGGGTATCCAAATAGTGATACCATGATAAGGCAAATGCCGTAACATAAAAGGGAATTACGTTGAAATATAGATTGAGATATGCATAATTAAAAATAAAAAAATGTCACAAACAATGTTTCATAAGCTTCTTATTTCAAAACTAATTATACTTTCTGGATGTGCCTTGTGTTTGAAAATAATTAAACATACGCATTTTTAAGCTTGACCTACACCTAATCAATGCTGATAAAATAACAATTTATACAGATGAAAACTATTTGAACCTGGAGAACTTGAGTGGATGTTCAAATGTGTTTATAAAATGGTGCTATAATTCAAATATAATAGTGTTAGAATTAAGACATAACATCAACTGGCTCAGTACTAACATTTTAATAGTAATCAATCCATACTAAACATTTTATTGAACACTTAGCGCCTACTTATTCAGTAAGTTTTTTTTTTAATTTTGCCTCGTCTGTAGATGTGATGAATATATTGTGATATTATTGCGAATAATTTTAAGGTCAACTCTAGGCTAGCCAAAGAGTAAAACACTGTTTATTTTTTTGTTGGCCTATTGAACTAATACTTCAAACATATACTAGTTCTTAAACAAGCAAAGATTATTCGTACATAAAATCTGTTCACTTTTCGCCTGAACCTTTTACGCCTCTTATGTGTCCTAAGATAGACTGAGGTCTCAATTCCTAGAAATTATGGTAGCATGATACAGATACCAGCGGATATGAAATTCAAGTTATATTAGTTCTGAAGTGTTTTAAATTGACTGCGGAGCTTCAAACTACAAACAACTTGCAAATTGTAACTTCTTACCATCAAAATGTTAAAATTTATATGAAAACTTGCATTCTCTCACCCAGGATTGCCCTGTACCAACTGGTAGCAGTACTCGCTAACATCTGTGATTCAACGAAAGACTTTCAAATGAGCATAAAAGGTAAAGTTACTCTGTGTCTTTGTTTTTCAGTTCCTTATTTAGTCCACGCTTTATTTTAGTTATTTAACCAACATTAAGCGTTGATTATTTTGGTTACGGAACCCAGCCATAAATAGCTTCGCTGTAAAAGTTTGTTCCAAAGTTTTGAGCATAGCAAATCAGTATTCACAAGCGGATATAAAACTAATAAAGGAGAGAGTACTTTTTCTATAGTTCGTTTCATGCAGCACATGCTAAAATCATGGTGTTCTTGATTTTTCGTGCACCATCACGGGCGAAACCGTGCAGTGAATATTTCGTGACTTGGCGCTTTTAGTATGTGTGTCTAGGCGCGTGTGTTTCTAGCCTTTCGTTACTCACTTAAAATGACACGAAGTATGATGGGCTACAGTCAATTACAACTTTAAAAAAAAACGCACGTCCTGTTGAGTCTTGTGCATTTTATCATTTATTGGCAGCGGATAAGAGTGAGGCATTAACTGATATTAGCGCCGCAGAACGAATCAAGGCTCAAGAAGTGTGGACGTAACAAGCCAAGCCTTCCATTTCTTTTAAAGGCCGACTTACAGAATCGTCTCTTGCCGGGCAGAAATCCGTTCCCAGTTTCCTTCTCTCTACCTCTTTGTGCGCCCCCTCCCTTTTTCTCCTCACATGAGCGGGTCTTCGAGCCACTCTTCGCAGAAACAAGGAGGTTCTTCCTCTTTCTCGAATGGAAAGAAGGCATTGAGGGAGGGTTTCCTTCTTTTTTGCTGCTCGTCGGCCTTTAAGTCTTCAGTGATTATACTGTTGCGTAGTCATTCTTCTGGTTCGTCACAGTTTGGATTTCATACGTTGTGAGTCACTAAGTGAACACTGCCATTGAGGCTTATGCTCCTTTTTCAGAACCCGATGCACCCTCGGTCTGGTGCATGGTGCCTACGCCGAGAAACCTGGAACAGCACTCATATGCGTATTACATCGAATAAAACTCCGCAATCATCCCAACTGAGAGTTTCAATGGACCGTTGCGAATTCTTCTTCATGACAAATTACACTTTTTTTTCGAGAAAGGTATTGATTACACACCTTATTTAACCTGTACAGGTGCAGTAAGCTTCCTCTTACACACGCGTAAGAGGTCAGATGCCTGGCGACCACCAAAGTGTTTTTACGTTACAAACTCCAGCTGGATTTTGCACTTTTGACCTATTCAATCCGAGTACTGAACGGAACAAGAAAGGTCGACTCACATAAAATAAAGAAAAAAAGAAGATGCGAAAATCATAAAACACTTTTCGCTCAATTTCAATGTTATCGAATTAGTAACGAGCGTTATTCGTCTGAATTCATGGAACGTGACATGTATGTCAACAATAGGGGGATTTTAAGAAGGCGCCCTGTGCTTCCATGAACCGAAAGAGGTTTCTTAAATCTACCTCACTAAAGACCTACATAGGAAATACAGAGCTCGATGATTCTTATCATTTACTTTTTGTGCATGTTAATGTGGGCAATTCCATACTTCCGCACGTTCCATTCCTTTTCTGCTCTGCCTTCCCCTCCTCAATCAAAATTCGTGCTAAATACGTTTTTTTTTTTGTTTGTTTCTTTTCTTGCATTTAGGGGAATGATTTTTTATAGAAGGACTTCGCACAGGAAAGCGACACTCCAAACATTGTTCTAAGCTCATTGTGATATTAGTTTTATGTGTTTCATTTTTTCTGATATGCGACCCTTTTTTCAATTCTTTTATACATTATTTTACTGTTCCCAGTGTAGCACCACTGATGTATTGATACTGGCTACTACGGCGGTTTATTTGATGTTACTAGCCTCAAGACATTGCCAACGACTAATGTTTATAGGAGAAAATAAAAAGCCACCGCTGTTTCAAGGACTGCCGTAAAGCGTAAGACACGTAGGAGAGACGCGATATCTTTTCCGGCCAAACTCGTCAGTGGTCTTTCTAGATTCTTAATTTCAATAAAAGCGTTTACTGCAGGTCCGTTTCTTTCGACACAATGCATTTTTTCGTTCTATTAATAGTCATAACATTCTGCGAGAGATTACTGCCAGCTACCATGTCTTTCCATTCTCTTTCTCAGCATACGTTTTCTTCTAGACCCCATCAACGTGGTGGACCATCAGCTGAAGCATCCTTCATGCTATAACATCGTACAGTGGCATCTCGTGTCCGTCAGTAGTTTTTTACTCCTTGGTAGCATTGGCCTACGCACTGATTATCTGCACTGTATCTTGAAACGTCGTAAAAACATGAAGCATTTTTTAATGCTCACAAAAAGTTTTGAGGCGCTGAGTGTTAAATTATGTTCACTTGGCTGCTTCATCACTGAATGGAACCGCCTCAACAATTTTGATTTAAAAGCAAAAAATCCCAACGACTTCTGCATATTTCAAGGCGCAGCTGGTTACGCTTCCGTCGCAACTAAAAATAAAAAGTGAGATAATATCGCTTGTTTTATAGTTTTAAAAGGATCTTACTGTGGAGTATATCGCTCAATTCAAACATTCACTCAACAGAGAAAACATGTAGTCGTTATAAACCCACCCAGACATCGTCAAGGATAAGCACCCTGTGGTCGATCACTAGTGCGTAACGGCGAGACATCCCCGGGGAAATTACCTAGCGTAAAGGCATTTCGCGAAATAACATCATACCGATTCGGAGAACCAATTCGACGATAGTATCTGGCACATTATATCACGCAGTTCCCACTCTAAATCGATGCACCGCGTTGGTACGACGTTGGGCTAGCGGTGCTGATGCAACACACCCAAGGTAACAAGGCCGTGCGGCTGAATTTACTACGCCACAGGCCGGAGGCCAGCTTTGAGCAGACGCTGCACATTCTGTGTGCCACACATGTATACGGTAGATGACGTACAAATACTAACAATTTGGCCTTATTGTTCAGGAGCTCTTGCTTGACTCGTGCTCCTGAACTAACTCGCTAAATTTTATACTTTAGACTAGAGTAAGCAACTGTTCCCGTTGCCGGGTCACCAACGGCAGAGGTTTCGGCCTGTTATTACCGAGTAGTGCCAAACAAATGTCGGTTTAACAATAAAATCGACTTTCTTTGACTTTGGATATATTTACAGTAGCTAATAAGTTATCGCTCATAACGTCATGTCAATTTAACCAAAGGGTGGACAACGCCAGAATAATTTGAAGTAATACATTCCATCGCGAATATTGGGGTTACGTACATGTGAATACCAGTCATTGTTCAACCCTATAAGTAAGAGCAGTCCGTAGCTTTTTCCAAGAATGCGAGCTCATAAAACCGGTTATACTGTTTATAAGAAAGTCACAATTTTGGTGGGATGATCTTAATTGTAATGAGTATTACGCCTCCAAAATGTTCAACGTTCATGGCAGCTGAGTGTCTTGATTCCTTGTACCGTTTCCACAGAATAATCGGCTTTCTTGAACTGTGGTATTTCAAAGACAAACTCATTTCCGCGATTCATCAACATATTGTTACACCAAAGATTGGCATCGTCTTCATCTCTATCAACAACCCCATCAACAACACCATCAACATTGTCGTCAAGCCTGGCGCGGGCTGACTGAGTCAGTTCAAATCTGTACCACAGCCCTTGTATAGTCGCAACATTAAACCTCCTTCCGTCAACCTAACAAGTGGTGGAGGTGTCAGATAAGAATATTAAGGAGTATATATCCTCTTTTTATGGGTAAGTCACTCCCCGATTTCTTATTTTGGACAAACTGTGAAACAGTTTGTCATAAAGATTGTCCAAATATGACCGATAAGCATTACTTAGCCATGATCAAAATAACTAAACTATCTTAAATACGAGTAAGCTGGGCTCTGCATAATCAGTCTGCAAGCCACATACGCGTAGATTCACCAATACGACGCATTGCGAAGTGACACCTTTATGTGACGCCACCTTTCATACTCTGTTTCACCATGTGCTGCAGCGAACGTTACGAGCCATCTCAGTCAACCTAGCCGGTGATTGTAACGCTTGAGTACATGACCCAGGCGTCACTGCACGCTTTCCAGAGGTCACGTGGTGGACTCATGGTGCATTGAATTGGCTGCGATTCCTCGTAGCGTCCGTTCCAGTCCACTCTAAGGCAAAACGAAGCCTAATAATGTCTCATAATGTTTTCATACGAAAGGGCATCACGCGAAGCCTAGCCGTTTCGCCCTCTCATGATAAAATAAAACTCAGCAACATTCGTCCGGGCAAGAAATTTGGATAAGCGAAGTGAGCCGGAGCAAGTAAGATCCCACAGTATAAACACAGCGCTGTAGGGGAATGATATGAACGCGCAGACATAAGCACGTAAGAGGGAAACATTCACAACGATACAAACATGACGTTTAGTCACACTACGTTCACGCCACATCGCTGACTCAGGTGGGATGCGGACGGGGCCCCGAGAAACCCGCGAAGACCAGTGATATTCCTTACGTCTCCTCCATTGAGCGAATGACTTAAATTTGCTCGCATTATAGTCATATGAACAAATGAAAAGAGGTAGCGTCTCATTGGGTTCACGCGTTTTGCTTTGTGATTCGTACTTGGGCGTTCTTACCGGCTAATGATGAAATTTCATTGACGAAGGAAAGATCATAAGATGCGTGGGAACCACTTGCGCCGTGTGTTTCTTAAGACTTCAGGGACGATATCTAACGGGATTGATACAAAAATATGAAACTCTACTTTTACACCCGCATAATGAAACTTCGCATCGCAGAACGCTCAAACTCTGTGAGAATGTGACGCTATCGATGGGGATAAAATTGGAAACTTGGAGGCACGTGACGTTACCTAAATCAAAAGAACAAAATGTTTTTGTTTTTGTTTTCTGAACCGACGACCACCATAGAATTGGTGGACGTCACTTCAGTTCGGCTCGATATTCATCGAGCCGAACTTTGAGGTTGTGCGCGCCTATAGCACTTATTTCAGATACTCGTCAGCGTTAAAGGGGAAAATATCGTATTTCTTACTGGCACGTTTGTTTGTTTGTCGTTGTTGTTGTTGTTTACATTGAAATAAACGCTACAGACGACAAGAATTTGAAATTTCGGCTTGATCGATTTCGGCTTAGGTGGACGTCGGCTCATGGAGAACTTTTGTTTTTCTTTACCATATTCTTGTCCAGGTAATGGCGTGTTCTCAAGCTTTCCTATTTTATCTCCAGCCTTAGCGTCTCGTTCTCACGGAGTTTCAGCTTTCTGCAACACGTAGTTTACCCATGCAGGTCGAAAAAACCGGGTTTCATCTTCCCGATCGATCACTGCACGCATTGTAAATAATCACAGCTTATCCCTACGATCTGACACCAAACATACGCCGTTCCAAATACTTTCTGCGTGCGAATTTTTATGAGCCAGATTTTATTTCACCACTCGGAAAAATGTATGGCACGACGTTTCATGCCAGGCAAGACAATGAGCATGACGTACGTTTCACTCGCGCGTTGCAAGCCGTTTTTGCATTTCTCATTCACTGCATTCCATAGATCGCAAATATTACGAAACATTTTTTTATGATTTTCTACGTGCAGCCTCTTCTGCTATTTTTATATCTTTGTAAATGATAAGTCAGTGTGTTTATTTACATTTCATTCGTCATTTGGCCGAGTTTTTTCTGTATATTGAGCGCTCTGAAAATATATTTAGAGTGAACAATCGACAAAGTTATTACAGGGTGGAACAAGGAGACGGCAGGCTCTTTAAATCGACCGGAAAATTCGGTTTCTTAACCTATCGCGCTACGACTTTGTGCAGCGTTGCCCACAGATGGTGCATTTTTTTTGTAAAATTTGCAAAGAACGAACTTACCTGAGGAAAAAGTAAAGAAAGAAAAAGGCTTAGCTCCTATGGAAACGGAGCGACGCCACCGGTCTTCAAAGAGCACGGCGCCGTTTCGTACGGGAGGCAAGAGATGGCGCAAGCGGTCGCGACGCCAACTGCCGCCAACGAACGAGCAGACGACTCCAAGAGCCGGCGTATTTAGCAGACAAGGAACTGCAGTTGCTTGTTGTTACCGCGCCTGTTTTTGTTTCTGCGACTGTCGCCGCCTGCGGAACGCGCGCCGCTTTTGAGTCGAAAAGATTGTCTGCTAAAGACGCTGGCGCGCCGTCTGCTCGTTCGTTGGCGGCGTTCGTTGCGCCACCTCTTGTGTCCCGTGGGAAACGGCGCCGTGCTCTTTGAAGACCGGTGGCGTCGCTGCGTTTCCATAGGAGCTAAGCCTTTTTCTTTCTTTACTTTTTCCTCAGGTAAGTTCGCTCTTTGAAAATTTTACAAAAAAAATGCACCATCTGTGGGCAACGCTGCACAAAGTCGTAGCGCGATAGGTTAAGAAACCGAATTTTCCGGTCGATTTAAAGAGCCTGCCGTCTCCTTGTTCCACCCTGTAGAGTGACTTCGATACTTCCTTGGCATTCGAACTGTGTAGCTTTCTGGGGGCTTTCGTGTTGTTGTTGTTTTTTTAATCACCTTGTGATAACATGCAAATAAAGGGTATACAAAGTAACGATGCCAGTGGTATCCCGATTACGAAGTCTGCGTAGCTGTACCTGCCAAACACGGCGAAGACTTCGCACGTAAATTAAAGCGGATTCCGAAGGTGGCCTTGTAGGAACCATCAGGGATAACGGGGCTCACCAAGTGCAACCACATGATACGCATGGGGCAAGCGGCGAATCCCGAGAGAAATATTCAGAAAACATTCCCTATTAGCTTTAACGGTACCTGCGATTCATGCCAAGCTGGCACATTTGCATGGGGTAAGTTTTATTTTTTGTTAGTCGAGCAACGATCCAAAACGCATGCAGATCAGGCGAAGCTCGCGGAAAATCTACATTGGGCCAACCGTCAACACAACAACGGGTGGCGAATACGTGATTAAGCAAAGCTGTAGCGCCGGGAATGGTCCCCCGAGTACCAGAGTTTCCGACGTGTGGGGTGCTACATGTACAGATGCACGGTGGTAGACGTTCGCACGCTGGTTTTGTATGCGGTGACACACGATAATTAATATTTTTAATGCATCACGTCTCGTTGGTTGATAGCTCGGATGCTGCTATGACACCACGTGTCCGAGGTCGGTGGGCTTTCCAAACTTGCCGAGCGTAAATGTCACTGCCCCGCACCTTGAGCGAAAACTTTGAGGATCGTAAATATCACAAAGCTTCCACTCCTATAGGCTACAACATGCTCTGACTTTCTATGACGAGGTAACGTCCAGTCCAGTTTGTTATAAAAGAACAAAACAAATCAGTCGAGTTTTGGTGCTTTTTTGGGTGCAAGCTCTTTGATCTGACTATGACCACCTGGAGAGCATGAAACTTTAAACGTTTTTAAACGTTCACTATAAAAGTATTTGTCTACACACTTTAGATAATCAGAAGTTAGCTGCCAAACTAAACGAGACTAACCTAGTTAATTCCGACATTGAAACGTGCGTTAAACTATCGGAGTTTTGCGTTCATTAGGTCGGAAGGCATTGGAGTGCATGATTTGTAATTATGTGCGCGGCCTCAAATACGTACATCATCTTCATGCCAGAAAGCCTCAAAGCCTGAAGACGACAAAACCTACAATAAAACAATTAAAAGAACCAATTCACCCGTTGAGTCCGGTGATCCTGTAGTTCTTTGTATATTCTAAAACCAGAGATCCAAATCTTGCATCAGAAACTGCTTGGAGTAGCTCTTTTCTGGGCAACAGTGATCAAAGTAGAACCGAAATTCGCTTTCAGTTATAAAAGCGGAACCGGATCCGATCCCGTTAACAAGTAGCCACCAACCGGTGAATTTTAAAAGTTAGAGGAGTAGCGACGACTTTAAAGGTATATCATTATAAAAAAAGACACATGAGTAGTCTCCGACTGCCATGTGCACTTTTTAGCTTCGTCTGCCGTGGACGAGTTGTATTCTTTCAATCCTTATAATACTGGGCATGACTCCATTGGCAAGGTAGTGAGTATGGTAGTTCATCGTATTCCGTTTTTGGTCACATTTCGTGTATAGAGTATTTCACAGTGTTTTAATTCATTACTTACTTTTGCAGCCATGGTCACCAGAGTTCATTTGTATAGTTATAACAAAGGGTTGTTCTAGATATAAGCTTCCTAAAGCGTCACACTAGTCCACCAATATTACCCACTGTGGTAAGTTCCGCTCATTTAAAATGAGGATAATCACGCAAATTTTTCATGATGCTCTCCACGGTCGATGAGACTGTGAGCTAAGTAACTGTTGTGAGATATGCTATGGCACAACGAATTCTAAAGATGTGTGCTCATCCGTCTATGTGTATCAGCTTGTTTTGTATGCATTTGATATATGATGCGCGGTATGTTGAAACCGAGCGGGTGTAGTAGTTTCTTATTCCGTGTCAACAATAACGAAGCGTGACAAATTAAAGCCGTTCGTGGGCGTTTATTAAGATGCGCGAAGAGGTGCATCAACTGTTGGGGTAGAAATAAGCAAAGAAAAATAGGCAGAAGCAAGAAAGCCCCAGGTTCCTTGGAAGAAGTCGACACAGGCGTCCCACTGCTTGGGGAGGCGGCAGACACCGCCGAACAAGAAAAAAAAAAAAAAGATTGAGGTTGCTTCTTGAACTATTTGGTCACCACTGCAGTATAATCGCTGTCCCTTTAGAGTTTTTTTTTTTTTTTTTCGAACGAATGGAAGTTACATGGAGAGACATCGGGATTAAAAGCTAGATTCTGCAGAGCCTTCCACTTTTTCTCCATGAACGCATCCTGCAGAATGGTCTCAACATGCGGACGAACATTGTCGTGTAACAGAATCACACCAGGCGAAACCATCCCGGGTGGTTCAATTTTTATTGATCTAGGTAGCTAGTTAAATGTGCCCTTGTAGTGGATTGCATTGGTGTTATGTCAGGCTGTTTAATATGCGCCCCCCCCCCCCCCCCCCGATAAAAAATCGTTTTATGGTTTAACAAGTGAGGAAACCTGTGATTTTAATTTTTGTGTGTTGGGGATCTTGATTGTTAAATTGCACGCTCGCGGCTTTGCTGGGTGGCTGAAAGCGGAGACCCCAGTTTTCATCGTTCGCCACTTTGCGCCACAGAACTGCATCATCCCCTGCTTCGTACCGTAGGAAGTGATGTAAACTCCGGTCGGTCAGTATACGTGAAGTCTATCGTGAACGCACCTCCCGATATTTCAGTTCCTTCGCAACCTCCGTTCGAACAGTTCCATACGACACAGCGAACTCCTCCACTGGAGAACGTAAGCTCTCACAACAGTCCTCCCGTACTACCGCATCAATCCGGGCGATGGCTTCTCCTATTGCAGTAATACGCCCGTGGCCCGGCCACGAAAACACCTTCGTTTCATCACGTCCTTCCCGAAGCATTCGCTCCTAGTCAGTCGCGGCCCTCACGTCGGGCCGCTGTGATGGCGCTCTTATTGGCGGGGCGCATATGCAGACGCTCCACGCGAATCTGGTTCCAGCGCACGAGCAGTGCCCATACCCCACATAAGGGACTGCGCGTTTGTGCGCACCTCGCGGGGGCTGGTTTGCAAACAGCGCGTTGGCCGAGGCAACACCGCCTGCATTGTGCCATTAATGTCCACCGATGCTCACCCTTCCGCCTTACAGATACTGGCAGCTCAAGAAGGGCCGGGCGTGGCGGGTCCCGACTCCCGAGCAACTTATCATTGCTTCGCAGCCAATGGCAATGCGGCATTGTTCAATGTAACGAATCACGAAGCGAGAATCATTTAACATAACTAAGTCAAGCCTTGCGTTTTGAAGCTGTCAGCAGGAATTTATACACCCTTCCCCACCCTCCCCCTCCGCCCCAGGAAGAGACAGACACCCCTCCCCAAAAACACGTCCCCACCCCACCCCCCTCCCGCCAAAAAAAACCTTCACCCCCTACATCAACAGCCCCCCCCCCCCCCCATCTCTCTCTTTTCTCCCTCCTTCAATTTGTTTTCTCTATGGAAGAAAATGATTTTTTTTTTCATTTTACTCCAGAGGAGTAATGTCTTGTAAGCAGTGATAGAGTGCAGGCGAGCTGGTAATTAATCGACATCTTGGAAACCCTGAGATGGGGAACGATAAAAAAACGGATGAACATAACAAAATCTGCTGCATTGAGCTGCGTTTGAGATTTTGTTGTGTTCGTCCGTTTTTTTATCGTTCCCCATCTCAGGGTTTCCAAGATGTCGAGTAATGTCTTAACACCTTCTAATAATGAGTCCACCACCTTCGGGCATCTCAGTTGTAAATCATAGCGCGACAAGTTTAGATGCCAATTTATGTAGTCCCTTCGAAGAACCAACAAAACGTGCTGAGAAAAGTGCCACATTCTCAAGTCGAGGCTAGTGGGAAAATATAACTTTGTGAACCTTTTGGAAACTCGAAGCGTTCCTGACGGTGAGGTGCGCGGTGAAACTCTCTCGGTATACTGGCTAACCCCTTAGTTTCGGTTTCCATTGGCACATTCGGTGAGGCATCACGTAGCGACCGAATGCACTGCTTGCTGGTCTGTCAAAAACATACCTCGCCACTCGAATCCTGCCTCTGTGGGCTCAGTTTTAAGAAAACGTTTCAGTACTGGTGCAGCATAATCAATATTTGGTTAGTGCAAGTCCGAAAGGTCTTTGGTTTGCCAGCAGCTTGCTCTTCGTCACATCAAGTCAAGCCTCACAGACACTTGGTGTACGTAAAGTTCCTATAGATAAGAGCTTCCTTCAAGTAGCGACATTCTTAGAAGCTCCGACTGCTTGGCGGTGCGGGTTTTAGGAGGCGAATTGCGGCACACAGCAGAAAATTGAACTGAATGACGCCATTTTGTTCCAGCGGAATGTGCTTCGTCGTTGGTTTTGGTTGTCGTTAATCGTAAAACGAAGCATCAAGGGAAGTTAGGTGCACGGATACACGGCTTTCTGTGACGCCTGCGCTCACGAGCGCAAATACATATAATACTGCTACAACAAACGAGAGGTGGCTTCCCTGAACACGCCCGTCACTGCCAGAAAAAAATTAATTAGACACCAAAATATTGCCTTCCCTACCGCGCAAAAACAACCGCAAACTCTTCCCCATATCAACATATATATCCCGCAAAATTTTTCCACTGTTTGTAAATGAGGCATTTGCAAACCCTGGGATGGGCTGCGACGGCGTTTACGTCGACCAGTCACAACAGCGGTCCCCTGCTCTTTGATAACACTTTTAGGCTGTCTTTACGGCCGCTGGAAGGCTGCGCCTTAACAGCGGCCCGGTTAAGAATGTTGATCAAATACAACAAGCCAGAAAATCATATTAGGAATGATATTTCAGTGAGTGAAAGTCTTGCATGGTTTCTCCGGAGCTCATGTCAATTTTCTAATAATATCCCGGTAAAAGGCGCAACTTCTCCCACACACGCTCGGGGATCGCATCACAAGGAATGTATTTCAACGTGGCTTAACAGACCATATAATAAGAAGCAAAATACAAGGCAGTCACGCCTATGATCTTCACCATCCGGCGATGCTTTGCGTTGGACGCCACGCAGTTGCTATGGATGTCAGTCATGCAGTCTTGCGAAACCAAGTGTTGAGTTTCGTACCTTTGCGTATGGTAGGTTTTACGAATATCGAGGCCCCCTAGAACGAAATGAACGTGATAGATATTTATACGTAGGTATTCTTGGCGTTACCAGCACAACAACCAAAGACTTTCGGTTTTCGCCGGCCAATTTCTTTAAGCCAATCCTCCCGCGAAGGAAAAAACAAAAGAAGAGACGGCAGTTTCGCGTTAACGTCGTCTCGGCGTCACCTCCACACGCCAAGCTGACCTTCGCGAAAGTCAATACCACTAGCCTCTAATCCAGTCAATCCTACGACTCTACAAAGAAAAAAAAAACCAAACGTTCGCAGATGTAAACTAATCTGAAAGTAATCCACGTAGGTCCTCGAGGCGCGAGGTCAAACCAGGGACAATTATCGAGCCCCCAGTTGACCGAACCGCTAACAAAGCAGCCGTCAGCCCGACCAACTCAGGAAAACCGGACACCCGTAAAATGAAAGTCCCTGAACACCGCCGGCTCCGTCGGTGGAAAGAAAGGCAAGATAAATGCTTGCAGAGAGCAAAAACCGAATCCTCCACCTAGTCAAGTTTACACTGACATAAAGCGCACCGACCAGTCATGTCATCAATTGGAGAAATCGGTATGAAAAGTCTCAAGTTGGAGGCAGAAGAACTCGAGCAAGAAGCACAAAGAAATGAAGTGCGAATGAATGGTGACGACGAAGCCAGTGGAAAAGACCTCCAAAGACTAGCTTTATCGTACAACGAAAAAGTTGTAAACGTCATGCATAAAAGGTTTTCTGATCCGTTTGTAATTCTATCAAGGTTTTACGAAATTTTCTTATCAAGAGAGGTAAATCTAGATTCCAGAAAAACATCAGAGATGTGCGGGAAGGGCGAAGAGGACATGGTCAACGTATATAAGACCTACCGAAGATATCCCGGCGACCTCGCTTCGCAAAAAGAACTGCTGGCACTTGCGTGCAAATATGAGAGGAAAGCCATGTTTCCTGCCCTGTCTGCAGCAGCAGAGAAGACATTGCTTCTTACTTTTGAAACTGCTGGTGTAGAAAGAACGTTCTCAACCATGAACAGGATCCTTAACTCAAAAACCACGTCATGCATTGTAAAGATTTATTTTTGCACTCGGGTTGCATTAAGATCTTTTTGTGTTCTGTATATCTACATGCGACCATCGCGGGAACTATATTTTGTGCAGTACGACAACAAAGGCAAGTCAAAAGAACCATGACAGAGCGGCACTGAAAGCAGGGGAACATTTGGTGTAGAGGCTGCGATGTGTGGCGATCAAGATCAAATTATCTAAAACCTGTACATAAAACATCGTTTTTGAATATTTTGTTACTATCTTCTACACTTTCTGGTGCCGGCAGTAGAGAAGATAATTAAAGTTAGTTTTTTGATGTCACCAATGCTTCTCTAATTTTTGCCACGCCGAAAATATTGATATCAGGCTTGATTTGTGGCCAGCCAAGAATAACGCAGGTCGTCTAAGGTATTTAGGACGTTTACTGTTTTATAGGTACAGTATAAACGTATATACACCTATATACAATTACTAGATCCAAAAATATTGTCACAACAAAATTAACCACGGGATGCGTTTTGTAAAGTTTAATAAATATAAGTAATCATATCTTTTTTCTGTCCTCTCAGCAGCAACACACTCTTGATATTTAGACTTTAGTTGAGTTTCTTTAAACAAGGTTTTCAATTATGCAGCCCACATCTAATAGTACCGAAGAATTATTAACAACCCCCAAACAAAAAATGTGAAGTTCATGGTTATATGTAGTTAATAACTAAAAAACTAAAAAAAGTTTCAAATAATATTATTTTAAAAGAGTATTTCTTCTTTATTTTTGTTAATTGCAAGCATTGAATAATTGTAAAATAACTTAAATCAAAAAATGAAAGACGTTCACAATTCTCTGTAATGCTGAATTAGAGCGCAGCTCTTGAGGAGGAGGAGGGGAGGGTACGGAGAGGAGTGTAATGTGTGATGTCACGAAGGTATAATTTCCCCGCTAAATTTGGCAGAACATTTTCCCGCTAAATGTAGCGGGAAAATTTTCACGCACAATTTAGCGGGAAACTTTTGCCCTCGTGACGTCTTTATGAGAAACGTCCCATAATGCAACGCGCGGCTACGCCGACGACGACGGCGTCGCAACTCAAGCCGGAAACGGGCGCCTAAGATCTGCGCTCTAAAAAAACACAGGTGGTTGATCTAAAAGTACATATTTGGCTGTTCAAAAGTGCATATTTGGAATTCAAGCAATGCTCAAGCAAGCTTTGAAAAACATTACTTCTTAATTTAGAACTTTTTGTTTTGCGCCGTCATTAGTTGGGGGGAGGGGGAGGGGGGAGGGGCGGGCCACGAGTTGGAGGCGGGGAGGGGGGAGCGCGAGATTTCGCGTCAGGCAACGAAGGGGGGGGGGGGGGGATCCACCAACCCGGGTGCCGCTGGCCCTAGTGACGCCATTGGGCAGAGACGCGCATTATTGCATACGTTGGCAAACGATGCTACTAAACTACAAAGCAGACGACGCCAGCTGTCCTAACTGACAAAATGAGAAGAGTAGAGCATGTCCTTCGAACAACCGACCTCCAGCCCGCGCTCCATGCCTTCCACAGTGCTCTGGATGTGCGCGCGTGTTGAAGCTCCTTCCTGTCGTTCTTACCTTGTCAGTGACTATAGTCAGATATAAAAAGACGACGATAGCAGGTGATGCTTACGTCTGCATCTTATACTACTACTACTACTAGTAGTAGTAGTAGTAGTAGCAGTAGTAATTGTATCAGTGACGAGGACACAAGACCATCATGACGAGCAGTGAAACGACTCAACTTTATCTTCCTCTACTACTAGTCTATGTACATGCACCTCGTGCCGGTATGTCCCGATACACCCCCCTTTCTTCACCGAGGGAGCGGGAATTGACCCCGTAAGTGCCTACGTCACAACATGGCGTTTGGGTCCAAACAAACCGTTGCTAGGGACGTTGCTATGGACTAATGCATTAAGATTCCACATGAGGCTAGATGTTTGCTTACGAGTAAGTAAATAATTTTTTGTAAGCAACCTAACTTTTTGATATCTAATTATGAAGATTTTCTTGTCGTCTCAGTGTCATATGGCAACGATGAAAGCCATTTTTGAAGTATTACACTCCGCTTTGCTTTGGTAGCAGACGACACGATAGATTTGCTGGCCTCTGTTGCAGCGGGCGTCTTCATTGAATTGCATCGGTAAACGAGCGACAAAAACAACTGCAACGCCGTGCCAGTAGAAACCTCCGCAATGTGCGTTTTTTTTTGTTTTTTTTTTTTGTTGTGAAGAACTCAGCTTAGTTCAGAGGGGTGAAAATGCCGTAAAATAAACCACGCCATGCAGATCAGTTACGACGACGACCTGAAGTGCATTACCGGCTTAGTGCAGGCCAGCATGAGAAAGAAATCGTACGCCGTCGAGGTAAGTCGTTTGTTATTGTTATTATTGAGGTTGTCAGGTTATTAAAGAATTGCATGTCTACCGCAATTTCGCAGTATATTGTTTGTTTGATTTTTCTTGGTATTTATTTTTCCTTGGCTTTTGGTGAAGATCTCTATCGAACTCGCGATGCGAGTACAATCTGTAATAAACTCACCCATAGCCTCCTTTATACTGAAAATGCCTGCCCAATGGTTTCTTTGTCGTCGTCGCGCCTACTTCACATATTTGCTACTAGGGGCGCCAAAACCCCATACAGAAAAGCAGACGACGCTTGTCCGCTGTCTGCTACTACAGTTCACTGTAGCTAGTGTAAGCTACGTTATCACGTTAAGCTATGTGATAACGTAAGTTTTCCATGTTAGGTTACGCGGTAACGTGATCTTACGTGTTTAAATAGGTCACGTGATCACGTAATGTTTTTGTGACACGTGTAACGTCTTTCGGTTGTCGTTTGATTCTCAGAGCTCTAGAGCGCTTAGCCATAGCCGGCATAGCTCAATAGCACGAGGCTGTCTGCGGCTCCCGGCACGCACACCGTGACGCCACACGGTGTGCGTGTGGCGTCACGTAGTAGTAGGTGCGATATTTGGCACGGGTGGTGAAGGAACATGTCAACTGCAGTGACTGCTTTCTACTGGTTATTAAGCAGGCTTCTACGGCTCACAGTGATTCCATCATCAGGCACCAGGACAGGGCAGGACTATACTATCCATCGGAGAAGCTAGTGAGAGTGCTGTATGCGCTGAAGAACTTCGTAGAGGTTTTACTGAAAAAAAAACGAAATATGCTGAAAACACCTTTGTATGTAGCTGATGAGACTTGCGTAGAAACACGTATGCACCATAGCGTTCTGAAATGCGCGAATGCAGATAAAGATGTAAACCATTACAAAGATTTCCTGCAAATTCTGTCTACTAAGTACTTCAGGCCAATTTCCACAAACTACTCTGCATCCGTGTCTGACAAGCGTGACCTCAAAAAGATCTTCTTCAACAAGCCAGTATCTAGGAAATCGTTAAAGCTCTAGAACTGCATCCATGAAAAACAGTGCAGACCAGAAGAAACCGGTCAAAACATAAAAAAACTGTGAGCTTAAAAAAAATTAAAATTGAAAATGTATTTTAAGATCCCCGGTCAGAGCGTTGCCGACGGGTGCGCAGGTTTTCGGTCAGCGAAGGCTCGTTCGCGGTCCTGAGGAAAATCCCTTGACTGCCGCATGTGGTCCGCGGGCCGTATGTTGTCCGGCTCTGCTCCAGAAGCAATAAAAACGCCAAGTGGCTGCTGTTGCAACGTCGTGAACGTCCGCCAGACTCTCTGTCTCCTTTTTAGTTTGGTTTGACTATTACTGTTGTCGCTGTGACAAGCACCAGAGGTCTGGTAACATTTCAGCATAGAATCAAAACCAAGAAGTGAAAGATAAAAGAAAGGTTAAGACTTCTTTTATATATGAAAACTATACTGACGGTGCCCTGCGCTAGTTATGTAGCACGGGTTACAAATGTATTCAATTCACAAATGGCGTCACAGTGAACTGTAGCAGCGGGCAGCGGAGAAGCGTCGTCTGCATTTTTGTATGGGGTTTTGGCGCCTCTAGTGGCAAATTTGGGAAGCAGGCGCAACGACGACGAGGCATGGGGAAGCCAACCATTGGGCAGGCATTATCAGTATAAAGGAGGCTATGACTCACCTTATGTTTTTTATCCAGTTCTTTCGCGCTTTGGGGTCATGCGGAAATTTGAAGAAACTGCAAAAATCTTTCTCCACGCGATGGTTACAACCAGGTACGAAGCAGCCTCTCATAGCGCGAGTCCGCAAACACAATTTAGGATCTCTACCAATCGCCTGAAGTGCTTTTCTCACCGGTGTAATACGATCTTTTAGCAGACGATCATCTGTATCGACGTCCGGACTTTCGATAAACCATATTTTGCATCGCACCCCACTATGAATTCTCGTCTCTGAAACTCATTATATTTCAAACAAATGCAAAATCAGAATATCGTCTTTATTCACACGATTCACACGCCGGCGCCGGCTTGGCCGACGGGCGTGTGGCAGACGGCATACTACTTGCATTCGTCGTCTGCTGCAGGCATTGTTAGAGGCGGGGTTTAAGCCGCACGTCCGGAGGCTTCCTGGCTGGTGACGACGACCATTCCCCGAAGTGAAGAACCCAGGGGTCCAGTGGAGGTGGGAGAATTGGTAACGTAACGAACGGTTTAATTACATGGTTGCGATACAGTCGTCAAATCTGAGAGAACAACGGAGCAGCCTCACGCTCCGCCTTATATAGGGTCCGTTTTCTCCCTCACTCCCCGCCAGGGCAGCAGGTGCGAGTAGCAAACCGCCGCCAAGTGCGTTGCAGCGAAGTCCGCCGCGTCGTAGCCAGAAGTGCGTCGTAGCCATGGTTCTCCGCAGTTAGGCCATGCCTCTCTCCCCTTCCGGAGCGCACGAACCCACACGCACACACACACACGTCCCGTTGACGTCACGGACGCGTTGAGACTCGTTTCGGGCAGACCACGACAGGTGGGCGACGGTCCTGAACACGTCGGGACTCGTTTCCGCAGCGTTGAAACTCGGAAGAAGGTCGCCGAAGGTTCCATTCTTAACAGCGCCTCCGGGGCCAGGGAAACCTCGAATGGCCGGTGGTACAATCGCTGGCCTGAAGAGGTGGGCTTGGAGTAGGCCTTGAGAAGACACTGCAAGCACTAAACAAACTCCCAAACCTCTTACAACGGAGGCATTAGCGGAAACGTCCCCCACACAACACCACGCCACACCGCAGTCAAACGCTCGGAATTCGCCAAAGACCCGCCAGACTGGATTACGAATTACCAAAATTTGGTACAATTACGGGTATCGAGACCCCCTGTCGCCAAAACAAAACTCATTTTTCCAATGAGGTCACAATGAACAAAAAACAAAAGACAAAAACTCTTCGCAATTTGTGAGGTCCTTTTTGGGTTTTAACGAAGTGCCCCCACTTAGATCCTCATTCCCGTGGATGACGAAGACCTCTGAGATCATTTCTACTGTTTTTCGTGATGTCAGAAAAATCTGCTCAACCCATCGGCATTGCCGTTAAATTTGCATTTCCTTTTTCTTACGCTGAAGTCATAGTGATCGATTTTCACGTGATTTCTAGACTTGAAAAAACGGTCCTTATAGCGCCGATAAAACAATCCGCCTTTTTCATGCCTCGTCACATTGGTCCTAGCAATATCCTGAGCTGTACCGCGAAACCCTGACACACTAGGGTCGCTCTTCTGCTCGACTGTGAAAGACGCTCTGTCTACTCGTAGCAGAGGACCAAAGTTACGTGACGCCGGAGCTACGAGAGATCTTTCACTGATCCCGTCTTCCTCCGCCTCTTTCGCCGGCGCGTTGCGACGGCGTACGCTTTCTAGTGCTACGAGGTCAGGCTGTTCTACCACCTGGTCCCTCTCATCCCGGTTTTCTGCCTCCAACTCTGGGAGTGTTTGCTCCCCGTCAGCTGCCTCTGGCTCTGGATCACTCGTCAACAAAGGTGCGACCTGACGCGATTTGGACCCTGTACATGACTGAACTAGCCCTTCTCCCAGTTGTTGCCCCTTTCGCGCAGCAGGAAATCTGACCGGTTAGAAAACAAATAAGGATACTCCAACGGGATTGTTTGCGAGACAGCCGCCTCGGTTACTAGTTCTCCGAACGGGCCAGTTATCCTTACCGTCGCCATAGGCAGACAGACACTGTGCTTTTCGAGCAGCTGCTTGATCCAAACTACCTTTCCAGTAAAATCGGAGGTCGTTACATACGACGGATGAACAACGTCCATCGTCGCTGCACTATCCCGAAGCACCCTGCACGGCTTTCCGTTTACCTGGAGCTCGTGAAGATAGGGACGAAGAAGCTTCAGGTCCTTGTCACTACCGTTCACGTACGAGAACACAACCCGCGGTTTCTTACATCTGGCCGCTGTGTGTCCCGGCTCCTGACAGTTGTAGCACAGGAACGGCTCCCTTGCCTCGAACTGCCCTGTTGGGCTTTTCCGCGCCTCGTCTCCGTTCGAGTGTTCTGCGCTCTTTTCTGGGACCTTTTGTCCTGCTTCGGGCTTCTCGGGCCTGTTTTCTCGCGAGCCGTTTCCCTGTCGGAAGGTCTTGCGCTGATCGCTCCGGCCGGGTTCGCTTTCCTCTCCGCTCAGCTTTCTACGCGTTGCGTAGTCTTCGGCTAGCTCAGCGGCCCTTTCGACAGAGTCGACTCCCACCCTATCCTGCACCCAGAGCTTGACTGACTGCGGAATGCTACGAAAGAACTGTTCGAGGCACACACACTCGACTACCTTGTCTCGGCTTTCGTACACTTCCTCGCTCTTCAACCATTCTATCAAGTTGGTTTTAAGCCCGTACGCGAATGCCGAGTAGCCCTCGCTGCTCTTTTTGGATGCGTTTCTAAACCTTTGACGGAACGCCTCGGCAGAAAGGCGGTACCGCTTCAAAAGGCTGGACTTCACCTTGTCGTAGTCGTCCGCGTCTCCAGCACTAAGACGCGCGACAACCTCTGCAGCCTCACAGGGCAATAAAGTCAAAAGCCGTTGCGGCCACGTTTCTGGGGCGAAGCTCAACTTCTCACATGTCCTCTCAAAGTTAACTAAGAATAGGCCAAGTTAACTAAGAATAGGCTTCGTCTTTGATACGACTCGGTCTCACTTGCTCGTATCGGAGCCCCAACTCTACTGTTCTGCGAGTTTAATCGCTGTTGTTCAATTTCGAGCTCTAGCCTTTTCAGCGCTCGCTCTTCTGTCGCAGCCTGCGCTCGCGCCTCTCTCGCTGCAGCCTGCGCTCATTCCTCTCTCGCTGCAGCCTGCTCTCGTTCCTCTCTCGCTGCAGCCTGCGCTCGTTCCTCTCTCGCCGCAGCCTGCTCCTGCTCTCGTTCTCGTTCCTCTCTCGCTGCAGCCTGCTCTCGTTCCTCTCTCGCTGCAGCTTCGCTCTTAGCGTTCTGAAGCAGTTCCCACGCAAATTTAATTTCCTCTGCTTCCGCGCTCTCTGAAATCGCTTTACTGATCTCAGATTTCTTCATCTTTTGCTCCACCTCCACACCCAATTCTTCAGATAAACAGAGTAAATCTGTTCTCAGTAACTTCATTAGATCCATGATCGCTACTCTTTAGCTTTGGCTTTGTTCAAAAACTTGTCGCGAGGTTGTACCAAAACCTAGCGCACGAGTCAAAACCTAAGGATTCCCAGCAGTTCAAAATTAATTACCCATAATCTGAAGCCTGGCGAATCTCAAAGCAAAGTCCAAACGCTCACCCACAGATGTAGCACGATGTCGCATGGTCCAATCCCAACCGCTGCCAACCAGTTGTTAGAGGCGGGGTTTAAGCCGCACGTCCGGAGGCTTCCTGGCTCGTGACGACGACCATTCCCCGAAGTGAAGAACCCAGGGGTCCAGTGGAGGTGGGAGAATTGGTAACGTAACGAACGGTTTAATTACATGGTTGCGATACAGTCGTCAAATCCGAGAGAACAACGGAGCAGCCTCACGCTCCGCCTTATATAGGGTCCGTTTTCTCCCTCACTCCCCGCCAGGGCAGCAGGTGCGAGTAGCAAACCGCCGCCAAGTGCGTTGCAGCGAAGTCCGCCGCGTCGTAGCCAGAAGTGCGTCGTAGCCATGGTTCTCCGCAGTTAGGCCATGCCTCTCTCCCCTTCCGGAGCGCACGAACCCACACGCCCACACACACACGTCCCGTTGACGTCACGGACGCGTTGAGACTCGTTTCGGGCAGACCACGACAGGTGGGCGACGGTCCTGAACACGTCGGGACTCGTTTCCGCAGCGTTGAAACTCGGAAGAAGGTCGCCGAAGGTTCCATTCTTAACAGCATCTTAATGACCGGAAGTTGCAGTCGTAAATATTTCAGAAACAAGCGATTACCGGCACACTTCTGTCGAAACATATATGACATTCAAGCTTTCTATATCTGTGATTTTTAGAAGTTTAAATCCTACTCCTGATTTTTGAACGGTCGGGTTTTCGTAGCGAAACCTAGCTACATGTATTTGTCCAAAACAACGACCCTAGCAACGGTTTGTTTGGACCCATGACGCCACACTTACGGAGTCCATGTCAGACTTGAGGACTCAGGGAATCTGCTTAAAGTTTCTGGCATATCCCAGATGACGGGGCGGTTGCCTCAACCGTGCTGAGGTGCGAACAGGAATGCCGGTGCGCCGTTGCTGTCGCGGCGTCGCGTGACGTTCAGTGGCACACAAGTTTGCGGGTGCTGCTGCTACAGTATTCTCTGCCCTCTGGTGCGTTGCTGCAGGTGAAGTGGGCACTTCAGTGCTCTGGCTACTAGCTGCGTGACCCTCTAGATTGTCAGGAGCATCGAAGGTCTCGGTGGTTGTGAGCAGATGCTGAATATTTCTTCTGAACTCGCGCCCGTCTTGAGTGATGATCTTGTACTGATCTCGGCGCGACAGAGTTCTCGACCTGAGCTTTAGCAGTCCAGCCGTCGTCGTGTCGCACGCGGACAACATCTCCAGGTTGCAGGTATGGCAGCCGTTTGCCCCTGTCTTCCTTTTGTTTGTGTTTCACGACGCTTTCGTGGAGTCTAGTTGTGAAATTGGGTATTCTTGAACGAATCCGGCGACCCATCAATAGCTCACTGGGCGACTTTCCTCCTTCCATGTCTCCTAGGTTTTTCTTCGAGATTGATATCAGTGGCTTGTGATCCGTTTCCACGATCACTTTTCTACCATAGATGAAATCATGGAATCGTTCGCAGCCGTAGACGTTTCCAATCGCTTCTTTCTCGATCTGTGAGTACCTTGTCTCAGTGTCGGTCAGCACTCTTGAGGCAGAAGCGACTGGACGCCAGTCGTTTCCATGCTGTTGGAATAACGCTGCACCCAAGCCGTACCTGGAGGCATCTGTGGACACCTTCGTCTTAAGAGACTGATCAAAGAAAGCCAGCACTGGCGCTGCTGTGAGAGACGCTTTTATGTCTTGCCATTCCTTTTCATAAGCTTGGGTCCACTCGAAGAGTGATACATCTTTTAGGAGCTCTAGTAACTTTTCGGTCTTGTCCGAAAGTCGTGGCAAACACTTTCCGAAGTAGGTGACGACACCCATCACCCGTTGGACTCCTTTCTTGATCCTCGGAGCAGGCATCTCTAGGACGCTTTGTACCAGTTGAGGGTCAGGTTGTATGCCATCTTTGGTAACCCTGTCGCCCAGAAAGGTGACTTCTGTGACGCAGAAGAGGCATTAATTTTGCATTTTATGTCAGGCCCCCGTCTTGTGCCGCTTGCAGAGCTCTTTGGAGTCGTGCATCGACATTGCTTGGTCTTCCACATTGCTTGGTCTTGGAGCGGGCTTGTCCTTTCTGCTTGGGTATAGGAGCCACGCTCTTCTCTGTGTTGTCGCAAGTCCTTTGCCTTTCCTTGGCTACTTCAACCGCCTGGCAGAGTGTGATTGTCTTCTCCAAGGTCAGGTTATCTTCGCGAAGAAGCTTTTAGCGTACTCGCGTGTCGGTGACGCCATAGACAATCTGGTCGCGAATCATAGAATCGAACAACTGCTCAAAATTGCATGTTTGAGCTTTTAGCTTTACGTCTCGAAAAAATGATTCGAACGACTCGCCTTCTGCTTGCATCCGAGTCCTGAATTTGTAGCGTTCGTAAGTTTCATTGCATCTTGGAGTGCAATATTCTTCGAACTGTGTCACCAGGACGCTGTAGCTGGTTCTTTCTTCGTATGTCAGTCCAAAGGTGTTGAAGATTTCGCTGGCTTCGGCACCCGCGACGTGGAGGAAAATTGCCGCCTTCTGTTTGTCGTTGCGTGCCTTAGCCGGCTCGGTGGCGGCCAGGTAGAGCTCCAGGCGCTGCTTAAACTTGCGCCAGTTGTCGGCTACGTTTCCGGAGAGCAGCAAACCATCAGGCGGGCGAAGTCCCTTCATGGTCAGACTAAAGAAGACACTTCTGACACCATGTATCAGCGACGAGGACACAAGACTATCATGACGAGCAGTGGAACGGCTCAACTTTATCTTCCTCTACTACTAGTCTATGTACATGCACCTTGTGCCGGTATATCCCGATACAATAATAATAATAATAAGAAGAATAATAGTTTTATTTACCATGTAAGTACAGTGGAAGCTGAGGATAAAAAGCTGTCCGGGCAGCTTGACTGGTCCTCAGCCCCCCTCAAGTACAGAGCACGGGTAAGACCAATCTCACAGCTCTGCCTACATTCATCCATAGAACGGGGTACTTACTGATCTTGTCCAAGAGTCCCAAGTTATGTTTTACGCTATTTTCCTAATGTTGTACTCTTAATGAGCGAAATGAGAGAGCCACCACTGAGGCGGATAGGGTCTCTCTAGTTGCCTTTTGCCTTGTGCTCATAAACTTTTATCCAAATAAAATGGTTGTTGATTTATAAAATTGATTGATTTGAAAGTGGACAAAGGAAAAACCCCAGAAAATTAATTACGCATTTTGTTTTCAACGAGATTTTACAAAATCTATTTTTTTCGTTCCAGAAGACCATCTTGAGTTGTGCTCCTTGGGTCTAAAATACACCTCCTGCTCAACAAGAGACTAGGCACAATGAGAGAGCATTGGGCCAACGTTAAAGAATGTGTTTCTCGCTTTTAGAAAATAATACTTTATTCACATTTGGCTAGTTTGTTGTCTTACTTACAAGCTTCATATAAGTGTAAAGCATGTAGCTTTAGACCGTACACTTTTTGGTTTCCGCTTTAAAAACTGAGTCTTTTTTTATATATTTTCAATGCTGGAAATGGACCCAATTCAAAACTTATTTTTTTATTTTAAATATAAATCGTTTTTTAAGTTTCCAGGTTTATTGTTAGTTCTAGGCTATCAATAACCGTTAATTACATCATTAATTATTTTAATTATTCAGTTAATTATTTTAACTGAATATTTTGCTATATGTTCAATATTGTCCATTTATTTTGGGAAACACAATGATATTTTTTATCAAAATATTTTTAATATATTAGGTTCCCCATACTACTAACACACATACCTTTTAAGTCTTGATATTGTAGCTGGTGTTGAAAAATGAGAGCTGAATCTGAGCTTTTTAGGACATTTGTTAACGCATCTGCACCCTTAAGAACACTCAGCAATGCGCATATTGGATCATTTAGAAGAATATATTGATTTAACATTTGTTTCAATGCAAGAGCGTTATGGAGCTCGTGTCGCAGAAAAGCCGGCGTTCGCGTCAGTGGGCCGGGAATATCCTGATTGGTCGATGGGGTCATGACGTCACAGCCACATGACCTCACGCGGGAGTTTCAATCCCTACAACGCTCACATGAAACGTACGTAACGTGTGGAATGAAAGGTATTAAAACATGACATGTAATGCAAAGTAAAGCTCGCCGCGTGTCTCAAATGATTTTACTTTATAAAGTAATTTACTTACATTAAACAAATAATTTGAAGAACTCGAAGCCACGACCCTTCGGTTGCGAGCCAGACACACTACTGACTAGGCCACGCAGACAAGCTTTGACGGCTTGGGAACGCTGAGAAGCTTATGTTTAGCCATCGCGTTCCACTATTAAAGGCGAAGCTTAAGCGCCCTTCCGTAATTTTTACCTCTTGGGGTTCTTTTCCGCGAAATTCAAGGAGTCGTTAAAAACAACCAAAGAATTGCTATTCCGAGAATATCTTGAAAAGGTACTTTTATATCACTGTTTTTATTACGCACAAAATTTGGATGCACGTTAAAAAATATTGATTGTGTCGGATTTTACTGAAAATTATAATTGATATTTTAAGGATCATGATTTTCTCTATTTAATATCTTGCATTCCTGAGATGAAGGTCTTGTGTGCTCGTACTTAATGGTCCTGATTACTTTTGAATAATTGACTTTTTTATAAGCAATATTAAAGGCATGGTTTCAGTAAGAAACTTTATTGGCTTCATTAAGCATCACTAAATCAGCGCACTTTGCAAACATGTAAAGTAAGCGCAGCATTTTACGGCGTTCAAAACAACGCCACATTAGGAAACAATTTTGAAGTTTCGGTTTCCTATCCAAACGTATCTCCGCTCCTACGGTCCCGCTTTCCAGTGGGCTGAGTGCGCAACTAATGTACGCCGCTGCATTCTACGCAGGATGGAGGTTAATTCAAGGATCAAAGCTTATTCCCGCAATCTCATTCCAACAGCACAGCGTTTCATCTTGTCGGCTTGAGCTACCTTGTCTCCTACGGAAAGCGACGGGGAGGTTGCGCATATTGGAAACAGGGAGCAGGACCGCTTGCGAGGAGATGAGTTTTGACTGTAAACAAAATCTTAAAGACGCATCAAAATTAAGTGTTTTTTTGTTTTTTTTTAAGGCACCGTGAAACGGTGCACGTGCCTTATTTCTTCGTAAAATGAGCTTATTTCGTGGTTTACGATGCCCAGAAAGTTTCGAGTGGAAACCCTACCCCTTAAACAAGTTAATTACTCCAACTTAATCAAGAACCTTATACCGACTGTTATTAATTCCCCTTAATAAGCCCTTTAGCAGAAACTCAATATGACATATTTCTCTTTCTATGCGATGCGTTCTTTTCGCAGGAGCGATTTGGCCCGCGTTTCGTGAAACACCCTGCATATCTTTAAATATCCAAACTAACCAGGTTTTGTTTACGTTTGCAATTCTGATGGCTTTTACTGCCCCACTCTAGAAAGCTACACAAGTAGCGAAAGAGAAATATTGTTTTGTTATATATTTTACATTAAGTAGCCCTCGGTCCTGCGACAATTTTGCGCTGCTCCAATTTCCTTACCTTTCTTGGGTGTGTTTTTTACAGAGATCAACCTTCAAAAGAACCATGAATCTTCCAACAGCACACACTATGCGGCAGCTCATGTACTTCGCGTGTGACCGAACCACATAATTTTGCTGAAAATAATAAAAACTACGTTGTTCTGGTGTCCGTGCGAATTTATTTCACAACTGCCAAAAAAAGCCATGCGCTAGCGCAGATTTTTACTACGTGCACTTTGAAGCTGACGCTATGGCACTCGGACATTTTTGCCGCGCATATCAATGTTTCACACAATCAATAACATCAATTTCAATAAACCAGTATCAGCTGTAATAACATGTCAAACGCTCTACTTGAAATCCGCTTTCCTTTTTGCCCTGAACAGGAATGAAGTAGTACTTCGTAACATCGGCGGTCAGCCGGGTGTGCTCCTCTTTTATCGCAGCTAGAAAAGTCAGCCATTACAGATACGAACTAAAATTTATGTTGAGTAAGGACGTGTAGAACTGTTTTACCAACATTATTAAGGCTTTCATTTCTATTCTATTTTAGGCTTCGAGGCACAATCATGACAATCGGTCAATTTCGACTAAAAGGATGACTTTTGTTCGATGTCCACCGTCTTTCTCTCAACGAATACCCTATTCTAGATTATCTAATCGCTACAGACATATTCGTTTCTATCCCCGCTGCAGAAAGCTCGTTAATTACCTCGGATTTGGTTCGTTTGACTTGCATACATCACGCCTTTAAGCAGGTTGCAGCTACGCGTACAACCTCGAGACCTGAACTTTGCGTTGTGGACGTGCGAGCTGCAATTCTACATAAAGCTTGCCATTTATCACATAAAACTTAGAACCAGTAACGTGTTCATGAAAAACTTGCCGGCTACGTTGGGACTTTAAAACCATCCAATTTTCTAATCTAAGTTGTTTGTTTGCTTCTCCAAATCTTTCGTCTCTGTTCTAGGAGTCTGAAACCTAAAACTAATCAATACGAAATATCTTCAGGAGGCTAGTGCCCGAAAGCGGTCGGAAGTATACAATGACATTCTTTGTGTCTCCGTTTAGTTCGGGGTCTTGCGTTACAAGATGGAGACCAATCAGGATTAGTCACCTTTCTGTAAACAGACGGATTCCGAGTAGATGGTTGAAGCACGTGTCGGTTCCAAGTCCAGTTAATGCATATGGCTGAGGGAAATGCATTGCATTCTCAGAAGAAGAAGTTGGCGCAACGTGCATTTATCTGCAGTCTGCATGTTCTTCCTGATGGCCGGTGTGATGCCACGCTGTGCGGCGGGGAATGTAGCAGCCTGTGCGTTCTCTCAAACATTGAACAACATTGGGAGATAAGCACACGTAGAAACCGTCCATGTCAACTACTTGCTGGTAGCTGCAGGAACGACTATCCTGGTTTCTTGACCCGGTTTTTGCATATCTGCAAAGAGAAGCAAGAGCCGTTTTAACTATGTTCATAGCCAGGTGCAATCAAAAAGCCATGCGATCCAACTAAAGCAAATAGTGCAATTATACAAAACTTTAATGCGTTCCGTGTAGTTTAAGAGGGAACCATATATAAAATAATATATACTTGTTATTTAAATATTCAAACTATTTCCGCTCTCTCGTGCATGCTAAGGATATATAAAGAAACATAATGTTCACAAATGTCCGCATAGAGCCAAATAAATTACGAAAAGAAAGAACTGAGAAATAAAACTGTATTAGGGGTGTATTGTGTTTATTTGTTTGATTTTTGTGAGCCCAACAAGTTGTAAAACGGAAAGATATCACGTTCAACTTACCTCCTGAAATCTGCTGAAAAGACAAGTGGTGAACTTTATCGCCTGAAACAAGATTGGTTGTTTGATGTGTTAAAGTGGTAACATTTTCACAAAAGCTATAGAGCGAGCCACTGTTAAATATAACGACCGAGCTGTAGTCGAAAAAAACCTCTCGCGTCAGTTGCTGGCGCGATCAGACAGCGTCACTCCCAGTTTAGCCGTAACACAGTTGCAAGCAATGTTTCGGCCGCCGCTCCCGCGCTACACTGGTTAACCGCACTATACAACTCCAATACGCAGCTTTAATGGCGTAGTAAGCTAAAGTTATGGTGAGTTCTGAAACCGGTACTGTAAATGCTGCTATGCTGAGAGAAATTGGAATGCTGGCCAAGCAAAGACACGAAGTGAGAACAATATCACCAGATTATCAGACACAAAGCCGCGAGGTTGCTGGTATTTTGATGGTAGAAGCTATAGTTAATATCTATGACACCATTTACAACTTTTCTTTGCTAACTGTGCGGAAATGATATTTGCAATGCAGGAAACCATCTCCAATGACGACGTGAAACACGCAACAAAAATTGAGTCCTGCGATGTGACTTGTCATTTCTGGTTATAATATTAATAATCAGTTAATGGTCACCACACTCAAAATGTTTAAAAATCTTAAACCATTCATTGCTTCAAACAGCAAACTCTTGCCATGTTTGTTATTTTCTTAGGTTGAGAGAGGATTTCTACCAAACAAAAGTCCAGTTCCTTCTCTCAAAGAAACGTACATCCTTTTTTTGCGAATTTGGGGGTCAGCCGAGTACAAACGGTGGACCATGAACCGCATCCGACTCGCAGGAGCATTTTACTGGTCCCACACAAAACTCATCCGCTTCCACTAGCCTTGTCCCAATTAAAATGCGAGTTTCAACACCAGCTGCCCCTCTCCGTAGAGCTAATCGAGGTACGTGAAAGTTTTACGTTCCGAACAGCGAAACCGATATCACTTGCGGGCTGCTACGACGGGCCATTTATTTATGTCAGGAAGAATTCCTCCCAGATTCCAAAGCTGGTTTTATTAAAAAGTATCTACATGGGAAAGGTCAAATGTCTCATGGTCTATGCGTGATGCCCCATACAATGTTACACTTTAATTTGAACATACTTTCCAGTCAAATATCTGTGTTACATACCGCACGTAAAAAAAATACCAAATAAGAAAACACAAAACAAATGAAGAAATTACGTCTACCGAATTAGCATTTTCACTATTAAAAAGATACTTATTTCAATACCGCATGGCCAATTCAGTATTTCTCTAAGATAATATAAATTAAATGCCGCATCATCATTATATGCTTACTAAATTACGACGTAATCAAAAAGATACAGATGAATGAACCGAACCGTTTCTGATCGAATGAAACAAAGTCTACGAATTCGCCGAAAGACGAACTATTTGGCGGAGCGAAGTATCAAGTACGGTTCATTCATCTGCCTATTTTCGATTATTTCCTTTTTAAAGGCCACGTACAATGAAGAAAGGGTCCGTGATATATTAAGTTACGATATATGATGTCACGAGGTCGCCTACAAAATCAAGACAACGTTAATTTACGTTAAAAACACTTAGTACATTGTGTCTATTTTTATTTAGGTGAATACCACAGACATAAATGTAAAAGCATTTTGTGCCTTTCTCGAATAAGTTGTCTATTTCCCACTTTCGGAACCTTGCAAGGTCACGCCTGAACGATTCCACGGTGAGAAACCTATCCCTTTTGCACTTGATTTACCAAAGTGCGCAAAGAATTTTGAAACAAAGAGAAATATTTTCACAGCTTATGAAGCAACTGTTGTCAGCTTAAGCAAGAGATAAAATATTTTATCCTTAGCCCACAGTTCGAGTGGCCAGAACACATTTGTCACGTCTCAATCATGAGTTTTAATATTGCGTACACAAGCGAACGCAAGCACTGTGCGTTTGCGTTAGCTTTGCGTGTTCCACACTGCGCGTGCGCCAAGCCCCTAGTACCGGTCTTGGATTGGCACGTAGCGACGACGCGCATACGCGGCGTGGAGCACGAAACGCTAACGCAAACGCACAACGTTGCGTTTGCTCTTATACGCAATGCCAAACACTCTTTATTTGTACTTAGAACAGTCTTATTCGCACTGAAATAAACTCAGCCAGGATGCACTCTATTTCAAATTTATTACAGTGAATTTCTTTTTGTTGTCTTTTTTCCTTCCAATGCCTCTTACCAGCATAGGCGGTTGAGCGCACTTGTCGACTGCAAGTTCGAATCGGGTACCCTTGAAGTCACCCACCGCCGAGAACAGCAAGGCGGTGTCAACAAAGCGATCCGATCGGATCTGGAAAAAGAAAACAAATTAACTCTTAGTTACACGCCCCCGAAAAAAAAAATAAAAAATCATCTCACATATTTGTGTACGTACGTACGTACGTACACAGATATCTTTACGTATATAGTCACCGAAAGCTTCAGAAACGCCGGGCTTGACGAGATCCCGTGTATCTCATTCTCGCTCCGAAGCTAACCATATCGTGGGATTAGCCGATAAGCGATTCACGTGCCAAAGAGCACACTTCTCTGGGCTTCTTAAGCAATCAGTGTCTTTAGACCAAACGCCGTTTACAAGCAAGCCCGCGTTTGCCCGCACCAGGTGTGGATAGTGCGCGTGCGCAGAAATCAGATTCGCGAGAAAGGAGGCATCTGCGCATGCGCAGTACCGACAGCAGCGCCACCGCGGTGGAGTGACGTCAGAGAGTTAAGTTGGTGTATAGAGTGGTCTAGAGTTATCCAAGGATATGTTCACCCACAGGTTAAGAAGCGCGGGGCGTATGCCATATTATATTACCATCAGCATATTACTCCGGATTCGTTTTTTCGGCGTTGCTATCATCGTCTAATATTGGAATCTCATTGGGCGGCCAAGAGATAATAAGTTTCTCGGAACTAGCCACGACCTTCATTTCTTAAGCTGCCAATGACCTTAGGCGATATCACACTCCAAGAGTAATCGGGCGGTATACTTGAAAGGGGGGAACGCCTTTTTGCCAGTCAGACTGCCTACGATTGCAGGGCGCTACCACGCTCGCAGCTCTTACTTACTAGTGTTGGTCTTGATAGTAAGATAATCTTAATTTCTCAGTAAGATACCGATTCGTTCGAGGGCTCCAGGGTGCTGTATTTGCGAGCCTTTCCGAAAGTGTTCACAGACAGACATTTTGGCCGCAACCTGCGGGCCAAATCTGCACGCACGTCCTGGTCGCCTTCCAGATACAACGCATGAGATATGAAATAACAACCTGACATACGTGTGACGCCGTATGTATTGAAGTGCATTAGGGCGAGGTTGCAAAATTAGGTTATTTTAAACAAATGTATGGCACCAAAAATTGTGATTGAATAACATCGCGTTTAAGTGGCGAAAAGCCGGTGCAGACCTTATTTGAGCGAGAATCAGGGGCGGATCCAGAACTCCGTTTTTTTTTTTGGGGGGGGGGGGGGGAGGGGCGGAAAATTTGTAAGGATGCTATTCTCCCATTCTTTTGTGTGCACCGGGGGGTCCACCCATGTCAAATCGCACTCCGAGAAGGGGGGAGGAGGAGGGGCCGACTTGGTTTGGGGGGGGGGGGGGGGCGACTGCCCCCGTCGCCCCCCCCCCCTTTGGATCCGCCACTGGCGTGAATGCTCTCTAATACATAAACAACAAGCAAAATACTCGTTCTGTTTCTAGGTACGGTCGCACCTGCACTTTTCATAATGTATTAGGTCACGCATGCTTTCAGAATTCATAAAAAAAAAAAAAAAAAAAAAAAAACGTTAAACGCGCTTATCGTTCTACGCACTCAGTGTTGCTACCACCACGATGTTATCGCGTATTTTTCCTGGGACTTCACTGAACCGAAGCTTCAAGGGTGAAACTAAAAAAAAAAAAACAGTTTGTTTAACTAACATTTTAATAAAACCTAAACTCCGCTTACGATCGATCACGTCACGCATGCGGGGTACGGGGAAAGACCAAAATTAACTCTTCGTGACTCCCCTCGATCAATCGGCAAGATTGAATGGTCAGAAACAGAAGAACTAATGAGCCCACGCAACGGTTTCACGACGTGACTGAACGAACGCTTAGAGGCTACACCGAAATGAAACAAAACTAAGCTGTATTTTTATATATATTTCTGGTTAGCGAACGTTATCGATTTAAATCAAATCAAATCTTTATTTTTCACAACAAATGGTCACTGTCAGCTTACTAAATCCTGGTTTATTATGATCAAGCCTCTTTTTTACTGATTCACTATTCAGCGTACAAATTGACATGAATTTGAACAAAAAAAAATGCTTAATGGAAGGTTTGGTATCATTAGTGCTATCCGTACTTAGACATTGATTGGAATCCAAGTGCGATGCCTTCAATGGGTTGTGCATAAAGTAAGTTGAGAGGTGAGAAAACTGAAAGCGGAATAAATGAATAAATGTCAGCGCATTTGTTATGAACAGGCCCTGAATACTTGCTATATTTGTATTATCAGTCGAATGTTTTTATTCGGACGTGGCCACGAAAACTAGCCAAACCTCTTCGGGCAATTGAAAATATCCTGATAATGATAGCACGCAACTAAAAGCACGAAATATTCTGTATTGTTTGACAGCGGACTCCTCGGGTCTTGAGAGGTGTTTTTAAAGATATTTTTTTACCTTTTTTTGTTTTAAAATTATATAGTACTAGGAAAACAATGTGTAAATAAAAATCATGTTTGAAAGCAATAAAAAAGCCAAATAAGCTCATTTCATATCATACACTGCTCCAGGAAGATTATCTATAAAACACCAAACCCTAAAGTTCGCGAGCACTATTGAACGTTCTTATTTTTTTTTTTAACTTTGAGAGCACAATTATAACGGTGATTTAAATACACCCTTGCTTGCTTCTTAACGGTCGTCTAGAACCCCGCCGCATTTCACTATTTGTGATATTACCTAATATCTGGCGTCATATCCTTCTCGATACAACTGCGCCGGTTTCGACAACACTGTTTTAAAATGCTTTGAGGTATTGTTCCATTTCTCTTATTACTTGCAACAGTACCGACTTAAAAGTAAGTGTTCGTAGTAATAGGCGCTCACGTTTCTATACAACCCTCATTTGAATGCAATGAAATGTGGGAAGTTTTGCCTGTAGGTTGTGCAACACCAAACAATATTTGAAAGAGTCGCAGATTCGAATAATATAATAATAATAATAATATACTTTATTTTCTGGTAGTGTCCATAAACGGCAACGAAGGCCTACTTATTGGTACAGTATGCAGGTTAAGCACGATAAATTATTCACTAACCGCTGCTCTTTAAATGCGCAATCCACACTAATTTGATATTAACCCCGAAAGAAATCTCGCATGATGGAACTTCAAGTGAATCAGTAGCACTCGATAGATAATTTTGCGCTAATTTTCTAAGGTTTGCAAAAACATTAGGCCTCCTCTTTCAACACCGCACGACATTTCAAACGATAATACTGTCTTCTCAAGTCCGTTTCATTCATTTGATTGGTAAATATTTGTCATTTATGCGAGACCTTATTTTTAACACAACAAATATGTGTCTGGAATGCAAATGAAAATATCTTAAACAACTGAGAGTTTATGGGAGCGTGGGGCATGCGAAAAATGAAAACAATGTAAATGTTATACTCACTGCATTCGCCAGCCTCAGTATGCATTGCAAACCCTTCGGAGACAAAAACAAATGGATGGTGAGAGAATGCTCTAACGTTTGGCAAGAATTCAAGTTAAAAAAAAAAACAATAAAAATGTATTTAAGAGCTTCCACTCACGGTCATGAATTTGTAGAAGCTCCCAATGGTTACGTTGTCAACGCACTCTTGGAACTTCGGAGAAACCTAGAGATAGTGACAGCGGGACTTTAAGAAGCCCCATTCGCCTAACTTTAACGTATTTTCTTTCTTAGGCATATCTTCAATGTATAGAGAGTATCCCGGCTTAGGTGGTTTAGGATTTCAGCGAAATTAGTCCGCAAAATCAGTCACCCTTACGTGTACCCCATACAAAAATGTCCTATGGTCGGCTATAAAAAATTCTTTGTATGGTCGGCTTTAGCTATTTGGCCGAATTAACTAAAGAATTTTCTATGGTTCTCTTTAGCATCTTTATGGTCGCCTTTATAGGCCTCTTTAGCTTTGTCTATAGCCCTATCGCTGTGCAGCCATAGCGCTCTTTAGCTTGTCTAATGGTAGGCTAAAGACTTCTCAATGGTTTACCCTATGGCTCTCTTTAACCAGCAAACTCTAAAAAAAAAATTTTTTCTTTAAGTTGTGACTTGTGAGTGCTACATGGTAGATATACATACATCTCTGAACACACAGAACACGAGCAGAATACTAACCCACACAACAGGGACAACGCATCGCCACCGGGCCTTTCTATATGTGCCATGTTCGCACAAGCTGTATATATGGCAGTCTAATCTTTGAATCCGATCACGATCATCTGGTGGGCTAGTTGGTTGATCATTATGTTGAATTCACAGCGCAAAATGACAAGGAAGGATAGACAAGGCAGACAGCGCTCTATCCTGTCTGCCTTGTCTATCCTTCCCTGTCATTTTGCGCTGTGAATTCAACACTTTGAATCCGACTTTGCCGGTGACTCATAATTTGTCGCAAAAACACGGAGAAGTGGAGCAAATATTACTCGTAATTAATACACTATTTGAATTGTCTCTTGGAATAGCCTCCATCTCTTAATGCAACACCCTGAAAAAAGCAAATGTAGATCATTAGGACAATTAACTCAAATTTATTCATTATATTTTAATAAGTTTGATGAATCACTTTGAAAATGCAGTGATGACAATCAGTACACTGGTGCTGAAGATTGCAATAAGCTATTGCTTGATTGCAGTGTTCGGCGCGAGTGTAATTTATTTTCACTTTTGGGAGATAATAATTCATTTTAATTGTTACGCAAGTATTTTAATGAATTTTTCAAACAAACAATATTACTGGTTTTCACGACTCGTTGCAACAGAAGAGAACATATCTTGGGTCATGGTTTGCCACCAGCAATACAGAAATTTAGTATTGATTTAATTTTCTAACGTGGAGTGTTTTTACTAAAAAGTAAGCGCCGGTAGTGATTTTCTATAGGCGTGGAAAGAAAATGTATTGGTTCTTAGTCTTTAGACTCGGGGCCATAAATTTGTTTATTGACGCGTAAAGACAATTTATTGGTTTCCAGTCTTTAAACTCGGGGCCAAAGAATTTTCTATAGGCGTGTAAAGAACATTTATTGGTTCGCTGTCCTTAGACATGGGGCCATATAATGTTTCTTTAGGCGCCTAAAGAAATTTTATTCGTTCCCAGTGTTTAGACTCAGGACCATAAAATTTTCTATAGACGGTTAAAGACAATTTATTGGTTCCCAGTCTTTAGACTTGTGGCCATAGAATCTTCTATAGGCGTGTAAAGAACATTTATTGGTTCGCTGTCCTTAGACATGGGGCCATACAATGTTTCTTTAGGCGCCTAAAGAAATTTTATTCGTTCCCAGTGTTCAGACTCAGGACCATAAAATTTTCTATAGACGGTTAAAGACAATTTATTGGTTCCCAGTGTTTAGACTTGTGGCCATAGAATTTTCTATAGGCGGGTAAAGAAGATTTATTGGTTCCCAGTCTTAAGACACAGGGCCATTGATTTTTCTATAGCTGGCTGTAGCTGTCTTTATGGATTTCTATGGCCGACCATAAAGGGCCATAGGGGGTGATAGCCTGTCATATAATTTTCCATTGATGACCATAGACCATTTTTGTATGGGATGTGTGTGTGTTTTTTTTTTTTTTTTTTTAAGACGGATTCTTTTTGGGCATATTATCCCGCTTTTATGTTTTAGAGACATATCTAGCCTTACAGCATTTGTGAATAATGGTTTCGATAAAATGGATGACTCGTTTTTGTGTAATCCAAAACTGGCATCACAAAAATTCCCTCTGTCTTGGCACAATAGCCAGGATATCGTGCTACACCACAACTGTTTTTGTCGAAGCAGCTTTATTGCAAAAATAAAAAGCTACATGTATATTCAATCATCCACGTCCCTAAGCATATATTTTTTTTTTTTTTTTTATAATCTCTGTGGAAAAAACACAAGTCATTTCTTTAATTATTTCGAGAGTGCGCTTGGTGTGTTGCAAGGCTATTCTACCATTCTGTGATGCTGTTTTTTCCTCGTTTAACACAGTCCGTCGCGTGATTCCATCATAATACTTGATCTGATGCCATACTAACGGCGGATGTTATGTCCATAATAAAAGCTAAACATGTCAATTTATTTTCGGAAAACCGTATACAATGGTAGCTGAGTTTTTTGGGCCATCATTTGGTCTTTGTTTGGGGATACAGGGCCTTAGTAAGCGTGAAGGGGCCAAGGTACAACCAAACTTCGTCTTTTTTGGCCCGAGTCAGGTTCTTATTTGTTCTAATTCACGAAAGAGTGCCAAAGTCAGGCTTCACTGCCGGTAGTTAGGCTGGTATTTGGCATATTTGGGCCTAAATTGCCTAACGAGTCCAAGAGCTACGCCTCACTTGTGGAATTGTTTGATTTTTATCTGGTAACTTTGAGCCGAAATTGGCAAACAAAAAGTGCGAGATTAAGGCTTCATTGCTGGTTCTTCGGTTCATACGTGGCATCATTGGCTCAAGTTTGGCTCTTTGACGCCAAAGAAAAATACTCTGATGCTAAGCTGCATCTCGGAGCAAAACCTTATTAGGCCCAAGTAGGGCACCTAGGATTGTCAACCTTGTGCCGAGTAAGGTGTTCCTCTGACGTGCTACCTGAATACGTCGTATCACGGTTCGCAGTATTTCAGCGTCCGTGATCTTCCAAAGTCGGGCTTTACACTAGGATTGTCTATCTACGTCCTGAAAATTATTTTGCCCCTCTAAAGTGGTATGGAATTCGACACAGTGTCCTTCTAATTTTTTTTTTGTGTGTGTTTTTCTTGTCAGCGGAATTTTAAGTCGTTTAAAATAGGTATTAAAGCTTACACTGCAAACGGAAGTAAATAATGCCTTGCCGGTATTGTCATTTTCGGCAAGGCGCTATAGGTAACTGAAAGCAACAACCCACCCGTGAACTATTTTTTTTCTCTTCTTGCGTACAGTAAGACTGACTAAGAATTTTAGCACTGGTCTTTAGAATAAAGGGCCGGATAGTGAAACAGTACATAATATATTTATTCACGTTCGCAAATATTATGCCCGCGTAAAGGGAAGGCATATACACCCTACGAAGGTATTGACAACTTTGTCACCATGCTGTTTATTAAGCTTAACAATGTAATTAGTGTTATTTTATTAAAATAATATTTTTACCACACAACCTTACCGTTTAATAGGCACTGACTGACCAATCGATGGCTATAAACAGTAGCGCTACCCCCAGAACCTTTCACGGGTTTGGAAGTTAATGAATCTTTTCTTGGAAGTCAATGAACCGTTTTCTTTCGTGATGGGAACGACTTTAGTTTTCTTCTGAAATTCCTTAAACCAAGGCAAATGGCATCTGCCTCGGTTGTATAATTAAAGAGAGCAGTGTATGGAAAAACGCCCTCGTCCTTCATTTCGTTCAAAACTGCGATGTCGGCAAAAGAGACATATATATACCACAGCCGTTTCTTCATAATGAGCTTGCTTAGGACCTCTCTGAAGAAAGAAAAACAATCGAAATAGCCATCTTCAACAAAAAAAAAGGTATCTGTATTGCACCGAGATGTTGCATTGCCCACTCCTGTCAAACTTTCAAAATGTCCTCAACCACAATTGCCTGACTCCTGCATGCAGGCTGCCAAGTTCTGACAAACGTCTCCATCTTATGGCATCTGTCTGGCCGAGGAGGTGTGCCAAATATTCCTTACCATCCACGGCGAAATCAATCACGTACCAAAAAAAAACGCAGGATCACTGCTCCTTCTTCACTGCGCGTGGTTGGTTTAGCCGGTGCTGGCAAACGCGCGCAGACAACGAGCACCATGACGCTGCACTTTTTGCGCTGCATGGCTAGCTTGATCGGATCGTATCGTTGGCTGCGGTCGCCCTTAATAGAGATTTTTAGGGAACCGTTTCTGCCCATCCGATACGGTATGACAGACCCTCCGGTACGCATTGCGCATGCGCCACCGCAGAACACTCGCACATGCGTAGTCCGTACTGGAGGCCCCGTCGTACCTTATCGGACGCGCAAAAACGGTTCCCTAAAACTCTCTAATGTGAAACGGACCATAGTTCCTCTGTCTCCTTGTGGAACGGGCCTTACAGAATGTGCCAAGTGTTCTTGGAGTCCGTGTAAATGGTGCGTTCGGAATTTAAAATCACCCTCAATTTCATTCGTTGTGTTTAAAAATATGTATAGAATCGCGCAGAGCTACACATGCATAAACTCTTCTATTTTTAGAGAAAACAAAATGCCTACCGTGGCCGGAATCTCCTGTCTGATGCAATCCAGGATAGTCACTCCTTTAGAGCTTTGCGCCACTCCTAGATCGATTAAAGAAAACCCTGCCACCCAAGAGAAACACAGAACCAATGTAAAACAACCGCCTGACAATAGCACGCAGTAGGATATTCCCTTTTTTTTTTTTGCAGTGTTATATGAAATGACATAGACTCAATACCTAAAGCAACGAAGAGAGGCACAGAACTTAAAATAATGTAATTAAGGCACCGCGTTAGGTCAAAATTTCTTAAATGATTACGACTAGCTCTCGTGGAAACAGGGCAATATTTTTTTTGCCCTGTTTGGTCAAAAGTACGCGCCGAAATAAAACGCTCAAATTTAGTTCACTCCCGACGAAAAGCACTATATCTACAGAGAATTGTCTTATGGGCTGCATTTTTTTTTCTAAACGCGTTACGCTCGACCGTAACGAAAGGCCGTTATACGCAGGAAAGGGTAACATAAAGCAAACATAGACGAGAGCAGCCATGATGCATAAGCGTGCACATAACGTAGAAGCATACTGAGTCATAAATAATCATATTTAGTCACATTTAGCAAGATTTGCAAAGTCGCTCAGTGCCACAATGAGGAGACCAACTGGAGCTCAAGCAGCTAGACTACCGCCGCATTCACACCGGCGGCTCAACCGCATCCGCAGAATGGTTGCGAACGCGGTTGCTTAAAGACGGAATACAAATCCATGCGCAGTTGATGATAAAAACGAGAGGATCCGCTTCGCGGTTGCGATTCGAGCGCAAGTGTGAATGCAGCCTAAGTATGGTTCAAGGGAGCCTGTGGTAGTAGGCGACTGTAGGCACGCGCAGTTGGCTTCTGAATGACGAGGCGTAGCCTCCCCACGTGATCGTTCGATGTCACGGGTTCTGAATAAATTTAAAATTGTCTCGATCATCCTGATAAACCAGAGGCGCACATGAGTGTGTCGTGTGTGCAACGCATCTGAAATCCCCCAGGGCATTCTGTTACCAATAAGCCTGTCAAATCATAACGAACGCATAATGCCCGCACCGACAGATTTCGTGCTTCCCGGCTTTAACGGAAGAATCAATACATTTTTATGTAACCCAAACTTAAAGGCCTCAGACACGTGTCGTTAGATGACAGTATTCCCACAAAAGTCGGTCCTCCGCTTCTCTAATAGTGTTCACGTCATTCGAACTGCAATAAAATTCAGAGATAAAACGATAAAACGACTCACCGACCAGTAACGTGATGGCCACGGCGAACCCCATCGACCAAACTCGGGCTTTACACTAGGATTGTCTATCTACGTCCTGAAAATTATTTTGCCCCTCTAAAGTGGTATGGAATTCGACACAGTGTCCTTCTAAATTTTTTTTTGTGTGTGTTTTTCTTGTCAGCGGAATTTTAAGTCGTTTAAAATAGGTATTAAAGCTTACACTGCAAACGGAAGTAAATAATGCCTTGCCGGTATTGTCATTTTCGGCAAGGCGCTATAGGTAACTGAAAGCAACAACCCACCCGTGAACTATTTTTTATCTCTTCTTGCGTACAGTAAGACTGACTAAGAATTTTAGCACTGGTCTTTAGAATAAAGGGCCGGATAGTGAAACAGTACATAATATATTTATTCACGTTCGCAAATATTATGCCCGCGTAAAGGGAAGGCATATACACCCTACGAAGGTATTGACAACTTTGTCACCATGCTGTTTATTAAGCTTAACAATGTAATTAGTGTTATTTTATTAAAATAATATTTTTACCACACAACCTTACCGTTTAATAGGCACTGACTGACCAATCGATATCTATAAACAGTAGCGCTACCCCCAGAACCTTTCACGGGTTTGGAAGTTAATGAATCTTTTCTTGGAAGTCAATGAACCGTTTTCTTTCGTGATGGGAACGACTTTAGTTTTCTTCTGAAATTCCTTAAACCAAGGCAAATGGCATCTGCCTCGGTTGTATAATTAAAGAGAGCAGTGTATGGAAAAACGCCCTCGTCCTTCATTTTGTTCAAAACTGCGATGTCGGCAAAAGAGACATATATATACCACAGCCGTTTCTTCATAATGAGCTTGCTTAGGACCTCTCTGAAGAAAGAAAAACAATCGAAATAGCCATCTTCAACAAAAAAAAAGGTATCTGTATTGCACCGAGATGTTGCATTGCCCACTCCTGTCAAACTTTCAAAATGTCCTCAACCACAATTGCCTGACTCCTGCATGCAGGCTGCCAAGTTCTGACAAACGTCTCCATCTTATGGCATCTGTCTGGCCGAGGAGGTGTGCCAAATATTCCTTACCATCCACGGCGAAATCAATCACGTACCAAAAAAAAACGCAGGATCACTGCTCCTTCTTCACTGCGCGTGGTTGGTTTAGCCGGTGCTTGCAAACGCGCGCAGACAACGAGCACCATGACGCTGCACTTTTTGCGCTGCATGGCTAGCTTGATCGGATCGTATCGTTGGCTGCGGTCGCCCTCAATAGAGATTTTTAGGGAACCGTTTCTGCCCATCCGATACGGTATGACAGACCCTCCCGTACGCATTGCGCATGCGCGACCGCATAAGACTTGCACATGCGCAGTCCGCACCGGAGGCCCCGTCGTACCTTATCGGACGCGCAAAAACGGTTCCCTAAAACTCTCTAATGTGAAACGGACCATAGTTCCTCTGTCTTCTTGTGGAACGTGCCTTACAGAATGTGCCAAAGTGTTCTTGGAGTCCGTGGAAATGGTGCGTTCGGAATTTAAAATCAACCTCAATTTCATTCGTTGTGTTTAAAAATATGTATAGAATCGCGCAGAGCTACACATGCATAAACTCTTCTATTTTTAGAGAAAACAAAATGCCTACCGTGGCCGGAATCTCCTGTCTGATGCAATCCAGGATAGTCACTCCTTTAGAGCTTTGCGCCACTCCTAGATCGATTAAAGAAAACCCTGCCACCCAAGAGAAACACGGAACCAATGTAAAACAACCGCCTGACAATAGCACGCAGTAGAATATTCCCTTTTTTTTGCAGTTTTATATGAAATGACGTAACCTCAATATCTAAAGCAACGAAGAGAGGCACAGAACATGAAATAATGTAATCAAGGTACCGCGTTAGGTCAAAATTTCTTAAATGATTACGACTAGCTCTCGTGGAAACAGGGCAATAATTTTTTTGCCCTATTTGGTCAGAAGTACGCGCCGAAATAAAACGCTCAAATTTAGTTCACTCCCGACGAAAAGCACTATATCTACAGAGAATTGTCTTATGGGCTGCATTTTTTTCTAAACGCGTTACGCTCGACCGTAACGAAAGGCCGTTATACGCAGGAAATGGTAACATAAAGCAAACATAGACGAGAGCAGCCATGATGCATAAGCGTGCACATAACGTAGAAGCATACTGAGTCATAAATAATCATATTTAGTCACATTTAGCAAGATTTGCAAAGTCGCTCAGTGCCACAATGAGGAGACCAACTGGAGCTCAAGCAGCTAGACTACCGCCGCATTCACACCGGCGGCTCAACCGCATCCGCAGAATGGTTGCGAACGCGTTTGCTTAAAGACGGAATACAAATCCATGCGCAGTTGATGATAAAAACGAGAGGATCCGCTTCGCGGTTGCGATTCGAGCGCAAGTGTGAATGCAGCCTAAGTATGGTTCAAGGGAGCCTGTGGTAGTATGCGACTGTAGGCACGCGCCTACAGTCTGAATGACGAGGCGTAGCCTCCCCACGTGATCGTTCGATGTCACGGGTTCTGAATAAATTTAAACTTGTCTCGATCATCCTGATAAACCAGAGGAGCACATGAGTGTGTCGTGTGTGCAACGCATCTGAAATCCCCCAGGGCATTCTGTTACCAATAAGCCTGTCAAATCATAACGAACGCCTAATGCCCGCACCGACAGATTTCGTGCTTCCCGGCTTTATCGGAAGAATCAATACATTTTTATGTAACCCAAACTTAAAGGCCTCAGACACGTGTCGTTAGATGACAGTATTCCCACAAAAGTCGCTCCTCCGCTTCTCTAATAGTGTTCACGTCATTCGAACTGCAATAAAATTCAGAGATAAAACGATAAAACGACTCACCGACCAGTAACGTGATGGCCACGCCGAACCCCATCGACCAAACTCCGCAAGGCTGAATATATGCCATCTTCCGCGAAACTTCCTGGGGTCCTATCTGAAACTGATCCTTAACGAAGGAACTGATTCTTAACGAAGGAACTGATTCTTAACGAAGAAACTGATTCTTAATTCACCTCGTTGACGAGATCGACATAAAAAACTGCCTCGTCATCTACCCAACCGTGCCGCAGCAAAAGAGATCCCGCCCAATCAAGCATCACGACCCTTGAGACCACCAGGCCGGGACACGTCCTTCAGACTCTGGTCTCGCTATGAACTGCGCTCGGCACTCGGCAACACGCGCTCGCTTTTGTGGTCCGGTTGAAGAGTGGTGCGGCTCCGGACCTCGTGGGGGGTTCCCGTAGCAGAGCACCCTCGGTTTGGGGAGGGGGGGAACGGGGAAAGAGTGGGCACCGGTCATTTTTGTTGATGATTTTGCGTCGCCGCTCGTGTGCGCGTGGCCGTCAGTTCCGCATCGTCGCGCTTGCCTAGATAAAGTCCCCGTGGGAGCCCCGACCCTTTGTCTTTTAGAGCAGTTTGCTACGCGTGGCTCGGGAAAGGAGGAAGGGGCCGTGAAATGGATGAGGTCCAGCTGCCTTTGTCTCTGTCGCCATCTTTTTTTCCCTCTCTCTCTCTCGCTCTGTTTTCTTTCTATCGAAAAAAAAAAAGATTCCGGCAAATGAATGAGTCGGGACAAACGAAGTAGAACAAAAGGCTGACCGCTTTAGTTTTATATTGCTTGGAGCGTCATGGTTTCGCGTCAAGGGGAGATATACTGGGGTTCCCGGCTGGGATTTGGTAATAACACTTCGACAGAAGGTCATCAGCGAAAAATCGTGTGATTTATTTACTGGTTTTGTTTTATTTTTGCTCTCCGTAAGTGAATGAATAAAACTAATGAGGAAGCAAAAGAGCATTTGAGCTGTTGTGAAACAATCTACCAAACTAACACGAAATTTACGGCGGCGATCCTCCCTTCTTTTCTTTTTTTTTTTTTTTGTTGTAAATTTGGAAAAATAACACAAGCCTGCTCTACTTGGTGTTAGACGAAATTTCATTACTCAATACCGAGACATAAAACTTAAAATGAACACATACTAAAGAACGTTGGCCATCTTGATACTACTTTATAAATTAAGTAAAACTACAGCATTCGTTACATGAAGTTCGATAAGAATCAACCTTCCAATGGGATCTTCCATAAAACGCAAAGGGCGACCACAGCAGCTAGTAAAATCTTCCATCCGCCAGAAGACACCCAAACTGATAAGGCTATAAAAGGTGTTTGATTTAGATTTAAGCAGAATTATATATATATATATATATATATATATATATATATATATATATATATATATATATATATATATATATATATATAAAATTTCGATTTAAGCAGACATATATATATATACAGGGTGTTTTTTGTTTTTTTTTAGGCTGAACAGATTTGTTTAAAAAAAGCCGTGAAAGTTGCACTTATGCCGCTTGTGGAGGTGAGCTATACGGCCAGGGGGACATATTATAGGGGGCTAATCATAAAGATCAGTCGGCTAATTAATTAAAATTCGTTAATTAACTTTCTAATTATTGAAAATTGACATATGGTTCCAATTACAAACTTGCTCAGCGTCATCGAAAACCCCTAATTCAGTCATTTTCAGAAAGACTTTGAGCGCGTGAGAAGCGTAGTAGTGCACTAAAGTTACCGCTCGTGGAGCAGGCACAAGGCTGGTGCTAGATAAGAGACGGAAAAATCGCGCGGGCGCCTAATCGCAACCTCTAGCTTTGTACCAGCTCCACGAGCGGTAACTTCAGTTCACTACTACGTTTCTCACGCGCTCAAAGTCTTTCTGAAAATGACTGATTTAGGGGTTTTCGATGACGCTGAGCAAGTTTCTAATTGGAACCATATGTCTATATTCATTAATTAAAAAGTTAATTAACAAATTTTAATTAATTAGTAGACTGATCATTACGATTCGCCCCCTATAATATGTACCCCTGGCCGTATAACTCACCTCCACAAGCGGCATAAGTGAAACTTCCACGGCTTTTTTTAAACAAATCTGTTAAGCTTAAAAAAAAAACACCCTGTATATATAGATATATAGATATTTATATAAGTCTGCTTAAATCGAAATCAAACACCTTATATAGCCTTTTCACTTTGGGTGTCTTCTGGCGGATGAAGATTTTACTCATATTTTACTTTATATTATATATATATATATATATATATATACTTTTTTACACCGTGAAATGTTCAATAATGCGGTCTGCGCAGGTAAGTTATATGGCCAAATGCACATAGTGTAGGTGACTAATCGTCACGATAAGTTGTATAACTAACTAACATTTTTAATTACCTTTTTAATTACCTAAGCGGGAACGCGAAAAAACTGCACATGACAAAACAGCACGCGACAAAAAAGCAGGGTCTAAATATAAATAGCCCGCGTCAAATCGGCACCTTGTCAAAACAGCACAGCGACACAACCGCACGTGTTCAAAATATTACGTGACAAAACAACCCAGCAACAAAACAGCTCGCGCATAAATGCATGCTGTGTTCTTGCTGTAGGGCACTTTATTAGCAGCACGCGCCTAAATTAAGTACTTCCTTCTACCGGGTTCAGGAGAAAATGTCTATAGCCGTTACGTTTTATTATCTGTATACGGCTTTATAAGATAACTTGCAGCGTTGTATTTTATTTCCTACTTATAACTTTTCGTGCATGTTAAGTAAAATAAGGCCGTCCCACCGCAAGCCTATCAAGCTCATTTCGTGACCTCTTTTTAATGACTGATTGACTGCAAATCCGTTAACGTTTTATATCAATACAAATGCGGCACCCTATTCACCCAAAAGACAAGTTAAGGTCACAATTGAGGAGTTTTGTGGAACGGCTCAAGAAAACGTTCATTTGACAAACTCTTGTTTTAGATATAGCTTACATGCAGTAAGAAAAGCGACAACCCAGATGAGTGTCAATGAGATGCTGTGTGTCATTCTGGGCAGGATGATTCGTTATCCGCGAGATTCTGGCGTATGGCTTTGAACCCGATGGGGTGCACCCTCTTGGCCGTCGATCATTTGCTTTATGAGACTCTGCTTTGTCTTCAAGGCCTCGATGAGCCGATACGGGTCAGGATGTTGAAACCCGAGCAAAGGCTGGATACTTCGGTGCCATGCTTCTACGCTGCTGTGATTCAGAATTTTACCTGTGGTGACACCTCTAGAAGAGTCATATGACTGAAGCGCTAAGTAGAGTCAGTGGAGTTTGCCCCCACTAGATTCTGGTGACTATTACCCAGTGGCGTCAGATGACCCTCTTCCTGCCTGGAGTTTTCACAAGTGTCAACGGACTCTCTCTAATAACATCATATGGCTCCTATTTTATTAGAATTGTGCTACCTCCTCATCCGAATGAGAGTCACCAGATACCATTCTTTGTGTAGTCATACGATTCCCCCATAGGTCACTGGATTTCGTTTTCCTAGAATCATTTGACCGCCCCACGAGAGCCAGGGGACACTCTCGGAGTGAATCACGGGACTCCGCATTACTAAACTCACGCGCCACTCCCATGAGAGCCCACGGACTTGAAAACATTCAGGACCCTGTCAGCAACCAGGGTGATAACACGTCATTCGTGTTAGAGTAAGTCAACTTTCCGAGGGGAGGGGGCCGGTCAGGATGGTGACGACCGATGATGGTGTTCGCCCGATGAAACACCTTCGGGAAGTTGAATAAGAAAAAAACACTAAATGTTGTTCGATCTCGCTGGACACATTACGACGTTGGCTGGTTTACAGTGGCCAGTGCGGCCACGTTTATTTCAAAACAAAACGACAACAAGTCAACGGTAATTTACAATACAAAACTCTCAAAATTACAACCCATACTTTAGCCCCAGTCTCAACAGCCGAATCTTCCTGATCTCAAAAGCCGAATTCCACGAGAATCCTCTCGGCACCCCTTTTCTAGACTCGTATCCGCCTCCTTTCCCTCTAGAGACGGGCCAATCACTTCAAAGTCGTCAATTGTCGCGTGGTACACTCTTACCCAATGATCAGCGAGCTGTAAACGTGACCCCCCCTCCGACACCTCAACGGTCAAACCCAAATTCCTTGCAGAGTCACTACATGCTTTCCTCGCCGCCTGGCTGGCGCCACCCAGTTAAGTTATGGCGTCGATTAAAAGCGAAGTTTCCACACTCAGCGGCAAAATACACCGGACACAAGCACACCCGCTTAAAAGCCACAAGTGCGGACAGAAGCCCAAGACACGGGTGTTCCGGCGCCCCAAACTGAAACCCAATCCGTTTGTTAACGACCGGGGTCCAACCCTTCTCCACCGAGCCCCGCGGCTGCTCGAAGCCTCCCGCGCGTGAGAGAACAAGACGACTCCCCGTTCATGCTCTCACCCCCTGCCGCGGGTCTGCGAGCAAACGCCCAAAAATGTGGACACAAACATAGGCAAATAAAAAACAATGCCGACGCAACTGTAGAAAGATAGACTTTTCTAAAACAAATCTTACTTATTTCAAACAAAATCCTTCGTTACTTAACAGAGTACTTCGAGCGTACGTGCATTGGCGTACCCTTCGGAAGAAACCGCACCCGTAGGGAGCCGCCCCCCGTCGCTCTTGAGCTACCATGAGGCGTTGTAGACGAGCTTCCTAAGACCAAAAATAACAGCGTAAAAGCATGGCACCGGAGTATTCAGTCTTTGTTCGAGTTTCAATATCCTGACCCGCACCGGCTCATCGAGGCCTTGAAGTACCAAGCAAAGCCTCACCCAGCAGAAGATCACCGACGGTCAAAGAGGATGCACCCCATTGGGTTCAAAGCCATACACGAATATCTCGCAAAGACTGTGGAACGTCCTTTCCCAATATGACGCTCAGCCCCTCCTTGTCACTTTTTTTTTTTAAATAAAAATTGTTGTGTGTATGTTTATACAGCCGGAAGTTAGTCTGCCTCAGTGGGCGTCTGGTGTTTAGCTGTAGATGAGCAATTTAGCCAGTGCGGTACTACCGCTAGCGTGGTGTCTTTAACGTGCACCACGCAGGAGTGCTACACGACCGCACGCCGGTACGATGCACATTCAGATCGAAACGGGCAAAGGTGGGGATTGAACCCAGGATCCCTCTGTTCTGCAGTTGGCACTCTTTTGGACTGTCGTTTTTCTTACTGCATATAAGCTATACGTAAAACAGTGTATTTCAAATGAGCTATTTCTTTATAATTTCCGTTAAACTCGTCAATCGTCATCTTTATTATTCCTTTGAATGAATTGTATCGATATAAAGAGTTAACGGAATAACAATCAATCAGTCATTAAAAAGACGGCCTAATATTTAGCGGCGTTGTCTTAAGTTGGAAAGGTTTCATATTACTAATCATGCAAGAAAAGCTATAAGTAGGTAAAAACTTTAACGGCGCAGGTAATAATGTAAAGTCATATAACTATAGGTAATCAAATGTAACGACAACACACATGTTCCGCTGAACACATTGGCAGAAAGTACTTAATTTAGGCACGTTCTGCTAATAATGTATGCTACAGCGCTTTTTATATGGTTCCTATATGTCTATAATTGACTTATTTAGCGGTTTTAGGTAATGCTAAGCGTGTTTTTAATTTAAGTCATGTTTAATTTTAGTTATTATACGTGAATTATATATTTTGGTAATTATTGGGTTCATTGTGACGACTCGCGTCTATAATATGCCCCCTGGCCGTATAGTCCACCTACAGTGACCGCATGTTCTACCTTTCACTTTGTCTTAATATATTTTTTTTTTATAATTATAAGCATACGGCCTGTAAAAGCGAACATTTTAACAGAGGTTGCTATCAGGAGCAGTACCAGGGACTAAATTAAAAACGCTGAAAGGCAACTACGAGATCCGTTAGAAATGATGTGCGGCAGAAATAATATTTAAGGGAGGACACTACCCAAAAAGACAAAATTTCTGTAAAAAGGTCGATTTTGAAAAATGCTATATTTACATCCAACAACATACAGAGAGTAGTCCCATAAAGTGTCATTTGTGTACACTGCATAGTATTTGTTTTATAAATTAGTTTTGTTCCACTCATGCTTAAAGAAAAGGTAGAGTTTCGAACACTTTAAACGAGTTTTTTTTTTTTTTATGCATTCCACCTTTTGGCATAAATTTCACTTTAGGAAAACTATCGTTCGGTAACGGGACAAAAGGAAAGGCTCATTCATTGTTTTTCATAGCTGGACTTTATTGGGCAAGGCAACTGTGTAATTTTTTTACTTTTATTTTTTATTTGATTTTTTTTTTATTTTGAGGATGTCTTTTTTTAAATATGTTAAGATATTGTTGACAACGTAAAAAGCCAAACAATCTTTTTTTTTCATATTTCAGCGCAATGTTTGCGTAAAATAGATTATTCTTCTGAATTTTTGTTTTCACAGTTGCACTCTCATAGGCATTCTGCTGCATATCTTTTGAAGAAAAATGTTAGGTATTCCATTAGTTTTGTAGCAATAGTTTTCGTAGACAATATCAGCGTGTTCCTGATAAAATTCACTGCAATCTATTTCAGAATTACATGTACACAAATGAAACTTTACTCTGTATTCAGCCTTTCGATTCCAAGTATATACTGGAAATTTCATGCATTTTATTCCAAGGGTTCGAAAGTTGACCCGTTTGGGTACTGACCTCCCTTAAGGCTACGGTTCCACGGCGGCCATGACAGGATGACGCTTTTCGCGCGTTTTTGAAACGCGATTGTGGCGTGTTCAAGGTTGATAAAATGATGTGTTATATATCATCTTGTAGTGTACAACATTATCTTTCTTCTGATATAGGATTTGCTTTCCTAATGCAAAAAGCTAATTCAGTGGGCACCCGCGAATATTGGCCTTTTCGGCAAAACAAGGTTTCGTAGTACAATTTCTTTCAACTTTCAGAATATTATAGAACAAGAGTGCGTTCATTGTCGATCGAGGCCCTTTTCTAGTTTTTTTTTTTTTATTTTATTTTGACAGATATGTACATTAAAAAGACTGACTTCGCGGAAGCACATTCAGTCGCAATTATTTTGGCACCTACTCGGTCATTTTATGTGAAACGTTTTACAGGTTTTTGGAATTATAGTCGAAAGAGCTACGCTAAATTTCATTCTAATATGACCTAAACTTTTTTCGGAATGCTCACGTGAAAATTGACAAAACAGTTCATTTTGGCAAACTTCATTAGGTAGTACAGTTTTACAGCGCGTAGAAATTGGCACAGTTGACTAAAGTTGTAGGCCCGCAAAGAAAAACATATTCTGCTTTGTCGATCGAGGCCCTTTTTCTAAATTTCAACTTGGATTGTTTATAAAAAAAGTTTGAATATAGGCAAAATCACGAATTTGTTCATAGTCAGAAACGACTATTCTGACCCCTTTTGGCAAGCATTTAAGCCGATATTTCTAGTACGAAATAGAGTTTACTGTCCCAGATCCTGATTAGTAGCCCACATTTTCGATAATCGTGCCTAATTATTAAACAAATCATAAAAATACAGAAAATATAAATTGGATGTCACTTCCGCTAAAGTGACATCATTTGCATTATGAGTAAAAAAACACTGGCAACCTGAGTTCTCGAGGGCAAATCATCCTCTAATGCAACTAATAAAAAGAAAGTAAACTAATATAAAAAGCAATATGTTTCTGTTTTTTTTTTTTTCAGTTAACTAAAACTTATACAGCTCGATCACTTAGCCGAATGGTGATGCTTAATGCGACAGTCACATACAGAAGCTCTGGGAACCAGATTAAGAACGAGAAGTCAACCTAGAGGATCAGCAGACAGGCAGACAGGCGTATATATAATTTTTAATAAAAAATGTCAATTGTTTTTTTCCTAGATTTGGTAGGGATACTGGACTTAACAAATTAGCTGTCATAAACTTGAAGTGCGCGTCTTCGTAGTTGATGTGTGCACGAATTAATTCACATTCCGATTGAACTTAGATTATATATTTATTATTGTCTTATACGAATAGCCTGAAATTACTTGAATAATTAGGAATCATTTTGCTAATTTAGTCACTTAGAGATTTTAAAAATCTTCCGCAACTTAATAGGCGAGGCGTTAGCATGCGTAAGCTAAAATTGGGAGCCCAAGCAGTACCATGGGTTTACGGTTTACCTAGAATGTGTGTCTCCTCTGAAAATTGACTGCCCGCTAACGGTACCCATATACACTTCAAAACTCGCATTGAATGGCATAGATCTGCGTGTGTCTTTCAACCACCATACAGGTTGAACACGCCTCAGTTTCTCATCGGAACTTCGGTCAAGGCTAATTAACAGCTGAGCAGAACGCCACAAACCAATTGCAGTCTTCCCTGTTAATGCGCGAATTGGAAACAATCGGTCCTCTCCTAGTGTCCCATGATGGACGATTACAAGCCGGCACAGTTGTCAGAGCACACGCATAAAGATTCTTTCCTCCCAAATAAATTTTTCAAATGTATCGGACAATATAGCATTGTATGCCAATCAACATGCCTCTACTACGTTGTTAGCAATTGTCTCGCAGATACAACAGCATATTTCTATCGAACCTAGCTAATCACTAACAGTTTAAGACTAGCTATAGCTTTCTCGAAATTGATTTAAGGGCCGAGATATAAACTGTGTAGTACTTTGAAAAACACCTGATTGAGGTATCTTCAATATGCCACGTCCCCGACACAAAAAGAAAGACCGCGAAATATAAATATACCACGTGACAACGCGACAAGCCGGCCGCGATTTCAGCGCTCTCAAACGTGCTCTGAAGGAACAAGGTCCGCCTTATCTCTGACGCCCTATCCGAGACAGGGCTGCGCGGTGCTGTTGACCTCGAGATAGGCCTCGAAGCCCTGTCTCGAACAGCGCTCCGGAGATAAAGTGGACTTTGTTCGTTCGGAGCACGTTTGAGAGCGCTGCAATCGGGGCGCCTGGACACGTTGTCACGTGGTGATTTTTTTGTTTTTTGTATATTTCGAGGACTTGCTTTTTAGACAGGAAAAACAAAACAAAGAAACGCACATGGCGTATACGTTGTTGTAAAAACGTCAGTCGGTCTTTTCTTAAGCCGCTTTTCTTTACAGTAGGCCTGTTTTTTTTTTTCCCGAACGTCCATCAAACAACACTGGCGGCCACCATTTCTCGGGCACGATGCGTGTGATTTTACAAAAGCACCAAGATGGCGGCGTCTACAACAAGACTGGGAACAGAATGCCGATGCTCTAAGCGTATACATCATTTATTGGCCCTAGGGTCTATGACACCTAGCACTAATATTTTAAAGAATTGTTTAATTGCCTGAATTAATTTATTAAAAAAGGCTTCATAAAAATATACTGGCGCTTTCGCGAGCCGCTTCCTAACATATGTTTAATTGCATCGGCGCAAAAATTTCCATTTTTTACAGCGGAGCTGTTAAGGGCTAGGTTCCCCAGGACCGTGTCCGGTACCAAACAAATGTCGACACCCGTGGCCGACACAACACTCTGGTTGCCGCCGTCGCTCATAGATGGCGGTAGCTGTCCAGAGTGTTGTGTTTGCCGGTTGTCTGCTTGCCGCCGTCTCTCATAGATGGCGGATAACATTTCTTCGGTGGAAGAAGAGCGGGAACGGAACGAGCGGCGATGTGCGCAGAAGCGCGAATGGTTTCGCAATCGCCGCGAGGCCGCTATCGCCTAAAGTTACACTGCGTCGAGCGCTTCAGATTCCCTTGCGAAAGAAGAGCAGATCGCTCGTCTGGAAAGCCACCGCCGAGAACAGAAACTACAGCTCCGCCGCTCTTCATTCTTCACCAGAGTGGAAAGGCTGAGTTTTTTTTCTTTTTTTTTAATAAGTTATGTTAATTGAGACCGTTTAGATTTACTTCGAAACTTTGTATTAGTATGTTTACCTGAATATTTGCACTGCCTATGCCTTACACTCTTTTATTTCGGGAAATATGGACTCATATTTCTTGTGAAGCTGTTTCTTGGTGTGAAATAAAATGCAGGGCGGTACTGACCTAGAGGTTTGACCATCACATGCGCTGTGATTGTAAAGGCAAAAACGATGATCCAAGCAATTCACCTCAGCATGTCAAGTATCCGTCAGGCGTCGATTCCCGGCCACCATCAACATAACGACCCAGAAAATTGTGCGGCGTCAAGAGCGAAAATATTATAAAAGACTCGAGTTTGTTCCATTACAATTATAAACGTTCACCAAGTTTGTGAACAAAAAAAAAAAAAACGGACTCTAAAAATAAATTATTTTGCGAGGCTGCTGGTTGGAGTGGCGGTTCATTCCTCAATTATTAGCGATATTATATTTCTAACAAAAAAAAAAAATGCCCCGAGAAGACGGAGCTCTGAACGTCGATTTGTTTATGGAATTCTGAAAACAATTGAAAGGGACCTAATTTATCTCTAAAGTGCTGTCGTGCATGAAATGCAGTTTTTCAGGAGCGATGAGTTAAATTCATTTAGAAGACATTAAACACTTATTTGTGGGAGTGAAAACTCCTATATTTTTTATTCGGTTCCTCGCTAAATTTAACGGGGAATCTGACTTGGTGCGAAGGCTACGTGACGTCACTTTTCCCGCAAAATTTCGGGGAAAACAAAAATTGGTGTAATAGGTCAGAGGTGACACCAATTTTCCCGCTAAATTTTGCCAAGAAATTGAATTGATATCCATGTCTCGTGACGTACGATCACGTGACATAAATTTCCCCGCTGAATTGAGGGGGAAAACTGATTTGGTGTATAGGCCACGTGACGTCAATTTCCAATTTCCACGGATAGACGGAGGGACAAAGTTTGAATATAGGGTAAGCATTTCATGTCTTAAAAATATTTTAAAACACGAAATCGATGATACATCTTTAAATCCGACTGAGAAATTTATCAACCACCGTGAAGCAGCCAAAAACGCTGCTCTTCGAAATATTTGGAATACGATTTCGGCCATGTATCCAAGTATCCAAGATACAGTACGCCGTGTACTATGTCCGTTGTCGTCATGCAAAGAGGACACGACCTGTTGAGCGAAAACAACGGCGCATGCAGCAATGGAAGAAAGAAAAACGAAGCCGGTTTCCTCCTATGATAAAACGGAGGTGCAAAGAATGTAGGGTGGAATTTCCTTTTCGTGTTTGGTACGTTTTCAAGATTTATTTCTGTTCGAATTTTCTTTTCTTTCGAGTTCAACCCAAAATGTCTTTTATCTTGATCTTTTTTTCCATTTTTTTTTTTTTTTAATGCGGGAGGCTGAAATAGACTCCTATATTTTTCTTTCTTCCTTTATTATATAAACTTAGTATTGAGCGAGACGCGTTTCCTCGCTCGGTTTAGCGGAGATATATGTTTGGTGTATAATTATATAATTATATGTTATTCTTAAGGTTTTCTTGATAAATATAGCCTGGGAATTACGCGTTACACTTTCTCGTTTTCTATTTCTTGTGAAATAATTTTTTATATATAATTTAGCCCATGTTTTTAGCGCAATCTGTGTAAAAAAAAACAAAAAAAAAAACACTAGGCGTCCTTTGCTTCTTTTTTATTGCCTCCCTACCTTCATCGCGAAACATCTATAGGCTAGGTTTTCAGGTAAAGTGAAGTCTCAAAAAGCGTAACCGCAAATTTCCCCGCTAAATTTAGCAGTAGAAATGGCGTCAGATGGCTTCCTGTCACGTAACCTATAAACAAAATCAGATGCCTCGCTAAATTTAGCGGAAAAATTGACGTCACGTGACATGGTCACGTGACCAATAGGCGAATTAAGTTTCCCCGCAAGATTTAGCGGAAAAATTGACGTCACGCGACCTCAACCCCAATTCAGTTTCCCCGCAAAATTTAGTGGGGAAAATGACGTCACATGACTTCGAGTCACGTGGGGTCTCACGTAGCAACACAATTGCAAGGAAATTCGCGATACATTTTTTAGGATGCTTATTTTTTTCTTTTCTAATGGAAATACAAATAACGTCAGGCGTCAGTAGTTATCAGGTCGCTGGACAAATGAACACTTTCGTGCCATGTGCTTGCGATAAACGCTGCTCGAGCCACTCACATTCCCTTCAGCGCGTCATTTTCATTAATTTCTTGTTACGTTAATACAGTTTTGATAAGTCATTCTGCAGAATATTCAGCCCTTATTTTTATCGATCGGTGGAAAATGTTAAGAACTGGGGAGTAAAGAAAGCAAACGTGGATCCAAATCAATATTTCATTGAGAGGAGTCAAATATTGAAGCCTGCCAACATCCCTATTGCCGAGTCCGATTACATTTAATTGCCTATTGTCGTCTCTAGCGGCATCAAATATAATTATCTTCGCCGAGAAACACCTTTGTTAGTTAAGAAAAAATTAAAGTAAACAAAAGGGAGAAGAAAAAAAAATTGCTCCAGATACGCCCCTGGTGGGACTTGAACCCACAATCTTTGGTTCCGGAGACCAACGCCTTATCCATTAGGCCACAGGAGCACGTGTTTCTGGGGCGCTTATGGTAGGTTTGATCAATGTCCTCGATCTGTTGAACTTTGCCGCGTGTTCCGGATATTTCTGCTCGTTTAAAATTTATAAAGTAACCACGCGGAGCCCTAACCTTTATCCTAAGTATGAAATCTCGTGCTCAGCACAATCTGAAGCGCCTTCGCGCCCGATATGTTGTCTCTGGATAGCTTAAAAATCGAAGACAGACCGTCCTCCGATGCAATCTCAAAAAATGGTGCCAGTAACAATATAAAAATGAAGATACGGAACGGTATCGTTACCAGTGGCGTCACAAGGGGGGGGCGGTCCGCCCCGGGTGCAGCGCTCAGGGGGGTGTCGCGGCGGGCCACGGGGGGGGGGGGGGGGGGGGGGGTTCGCGGCGGGCTGCTGACCCTCGTGACGCCACTGATCGTTACTACTGCAAAGGTGCGCCAGTCAGAACTTTGAGCAAAAAGACGCACGAGGAGAGGAAAACAAGAGAAACCACAAGCAAAACAGATTTCCTGGCACCCTTTCTGGGAATGCTCCTGCTGCTTTCGTCTCTTTTATCTCGCGCAGCACTTTTTTTTTTTTTTTTTTTGTATTACAATGTTTGACAGTTAAGTGTTCACCGAGTATTCCCTCGAGAAATGTGAGATCTTTCATGTTCTGTGTACTTTGCGTTCTCAGTATATAAGACATCATTGAGTCCTATACTGTAAAACTTCGACTTGACCAAGGTATGTCGCAGTCCTTAATTCTACCAACAATGGACGCTTGCAAAAGAAGCCTGCCCTAAATTTCAGGTATTTTCGAAAATACGGCCCTCATCACAGGCGAGGGCTGGTATCAAATTAAACAGAAAAGTTTTAAAAAATCTACCAGAGTGAACAATCTTTTATATATATTAATGTATTGCTCCAATAATCGCATATGATCAAATAAAATTATATATAAGCATGCGAGACACTTATAAGAACACATAAGGACAATATAACATGATATAAAAAGTTGGAAGAACCTTCGTATCAGTTCCTTAATGTTTCCTTTATAATCTTATATTGTTCGTATAAGTTTATTGCATGCTCTTATATTATCTTATTTGATCATATGCGTTTATTAGACCAAGAAACTTCTTATAGATATAGGAATTTTCACTAGGGTAGGTACAATAAATACATTTTCCGTACGTTGGCAGCTTTCCTGGGAGGGTTGAACTCTCTTATTACGTGACCTGCGACGCTGACTCCGAAGGGTCATTGTTCCCGACCAAATATCGATCCCTTTATTGCCGTCTGGACCCCACCTGGGCTCCAGATAAAGACAGAAGCCCGGGCGTTTAACCCACATGCTCGTCACCGTGGAGCGGCAGGGGTGCAGACGAAATATGAGCAGGTGTCAGTTCCGCTGAGTGATTAATACCCCCCCCCCCCCCCCCCCCAAACCGGAGCGCCTCTCAGAATGTGTCACACACCCCCAAGATTTACATGCCTAGATAGGAACCTGGTTCCGTCTCTAGACTTTCTTAAAGTCATTTGATAACTGACGCGAGGGGACGAATAATCACCACAAATCCGCGCGTTTTTTTTTTTCATCTCTTATCATTCTTGTTTTTGCACCGCTAACCTTGCGATTGTTGCAGGAGTGGTAACTTTAACGCACTACCATGCTTCCCACACGCTCAAAGTCGTCCTGAAATATGCTAATTTAGTGGTTTTCAATGTCGCTCAGCCAGTTTCTAATTCAGAGCAGGCTTAGTTTTACAAATTAAATATTTTAATTAACAAATTTTAGTCAATCGTTCTACTTATCGTGACAATTAGCCTCATATATTATGTCCCCATGTTCTATAAGTTACGACTCACCTGCACAAACTGCGGTAGTATAGCTTGAACAGTTTTTGTTTTTTACTTCAATATGTAAAGCCTATAAAAACCCACCACGTATATTTATATTTTTATTATTTTTATTGTAAATTTTTAATAGCTCTTTTTTTTGTAAAATGTGTACTGTCTTTCATGATGGTGACGTTTATTATTGCTGAAAAAGAATGAGAAAGAAAAAAACGGTGCTCCGCTTCTGCGGTGCTTCGCAACAGTACATACGTTGGGGGGTTGGAAGCGTTGTGAAAGAAGTTGGGGGGGGGGGGGGGAAGTGAGGGCCAATAGTGTATGCGCACTGGGCGCGTTTGTCACTGGCTCCGTACATACGTTCAAATACGATAGCATTGCTTGGCTTTATGAGAAGGCTTACTTCTCTATCCGTAGCAAAACGTCGCTCTCGGTCTCTCCTTCGGCGTCTCCTTGGCACGTCCAGCACGGCCATGCACAGAACATCGGGTGTAGGAAAACAAAAATGGCCCGGAATAAACAGCCCCGGAAAAATAAGACCCCAAAACAATGTCCCCGAAATGAATGGTCCCAAGTGACAAGTAGGAAAACATGGTCTCGAGAGCTTAGAAAAAAATATCCCCCATGAAAACCATTCTGAAGTGGGAGATATGAACCTCGTAAATTTCCCCATTACAGTAATCGCAATATGGTGTGGAGTGCTGTAACTTCTTTGTTTTTTTGTTTTCTTTTCTAATGAAAATAAACAGAGAGCTGCACTTCAACACACTGGTGTGAACATGCTCAATACATGCAGAAACGTAAAAATCTAATTGTAGGGCCGACAGCACGCAGGAAGTTTTTAATTGCCGCCATCCCTGCGGCATACTCCTCACACAGCTTCTTGAGACGTTGTTGCATTTCGACAAGCGGTGACTTGCTCTTTTTCTCGGGACTTCAACTTCGTCCTGGACCGTGTTTATGCTTACTGTTGATTTTTCTGAGCGTAAGGCGTCGATGGCCTTCTACACTGTTGGACCTTTCATGGCTGGGACCTGCAATGCTTCCAAACATCCTATTCCATGCTTGCCACCAGTTTGCCAAAATGCACCTCCCTGTTGATGGTGTTGCTGTTGTTTAGTTACAAAAAAAAAAAAGATTACAGCACGTTTAACCAGAAGGAGGAAATTTGTAAGTTCTATATTTTCCATTTCAAAATAAGTTCCTCGAAAAATATTCTTAATTTTCTTTTCTTTTTTTTTTTTCAACTTGTTATTTGAGACCATTTTTTTCGGAGAAACTTTCCGGGGCCATTTTGTTTTACCTTTTTTTTTCGGTGCCTTTTTATCTTTCGGAAACATTTTTTTCGGGATATTTTTTTCCGGGCTTCCAGAACGCCGCCGCTTCAGTCCGCTCCTTCGCCTTGCGAGGCATGGCCTGCTAAACGCCGCACAATTCGGCTTTAGAAAACGTCTTTCCCCGGAAGCAGCACTTTTAGTACAGAAAGAATTTACGATGGAAAACTTTGAGAATAGAAAGCTAGTTTTAGGAGTATTTATAGATTTCACCAAAGCCCTCAATTGTTTAAACCATAGTATCCTACTACAAAAACTTGAACGTTATGGTTTTCGCGGTCGTGCGCTGACACTTTTGAGTTCATACTTAAAACATAGACACCAATATGTGCATTTAAATTTGTTTTTCTTCTTGCCGCACAGTCCCGCGCCATGCGCCTGCATTTCAATATGACGACCGAAAGTTTATAGAGAGGGCGACTTCATGAAATGTTAAAAACCGACAGCCATTGCCTGCTGCGACGCGCTGCTCGGCGCATGTACTGATCTATTAACAATTCCTAACCTGTCAGTGGATCAAGAACTCGTCTTCGTGCAATATTTCTTTTTATGAGGCTGTAATTCGTTATTGTGATCAATGGCATTTCTCACTGGAGTAACTGCAAATTCAACCAATCCCATTTACTCATAACGTGTACCAGATTGGTAATTGAAGGGTACAAAGGACGCGAGGCATATTTGAGCCTGATACGCGAAAGAATAGTTGGGGAGAAAAAGGTACTCTCAATTAGGGAGATCATTGCCCCCTCGTGGCGGTCAGCGGAGGTCACCCTGAAGCGTGCTGGAGGGTTCGAACTCTCTGGCCGCGGCCGTTCACCCCGAGCGGTAGCGGTCATCCGCAGCAGAGAGTGCGTCGCGCCGACATCCTTGACACGCTGCCATTGTTGAATTATTCAGGGAAGCACGGATGGTCCGCGCGCCGGAGCATGCGTCGGGATGAAGTCGATCGTTTGTTTACGTTTATCAACAAATAAGCCGGAAGTCTCTCCCGTTCCTCCCTAATGCGTGTTTGTTTATTTTTCAACCGGGTTCGTTTAACCTGGGGTGAGTAAACCCAGGTTACTCGATCAACTCGTCGCCGGCGTCGTATGTGGTATAGAGATGGGGATGCCCGCACTTATGTCGGGCTCCGGCACAACGTGTGTGCCGTGATAAGTACAAGAGTCGCCAGAACAGCGTCATCATTGCTCCCGTTTTCACCCTTTTTTCTTTCTTGTTTTTTTTTCTCTTAGCATACTATTTTGACCTTGTTTCGTGTCTATATGCTCAGCGAGAAAGAGAAAAATTGTAAACACATACACAACCCGTGAGGTAAAACACAGCCACAGCTCAGGTGCGACGTCGGAGCCGCTACACACTTAGAAATAGGGAGTGTATTTATTGTCCTACCTGTAACGCCCCAAAACCACATTTGGACGTTCAGTCCACTGACATCGAGCTGGCGATACCAACTTTTATGAGCGGCTTGATAGCTGTTCGATATAAGTTATTACGTACTAAATACCTAATGTGGGTATCAAACTCTAGGAGAAACAATGAGGGTTTTTTTCAGCAGAGCCAAAAAAAAAAAACTCGATTGTCTTACTGCAGCCTTTAATGCGTACATTAGCTATTCTAATAAGTTGTATCACTCGACTATCAAGCCGCTCTTGAAAATTAGTATCGTCGGTTCGACGTCTGCGCACTGACCGACGTAGTGTTGTTTTGGGGAGTTACATATGGGAGAAGGGGTGTACCCCTATACACCCCCTATTTCTATTTGTGTAAGGTGTCATTTGGGAGCAAATGGACTGAATGAACGTTAAATGTGTGAGCGCGCACCACAGAGTCCGCATAGGCGTTTCGTATAAAACCGAGTAACACACCCAACGAACCTTCCATAGCTTTTTATTTATTTATTTATTTCAAATACTGCCAACCCTTTCGGGTTATTGCAGGAAGGGGGTACAATAAAATGCGCAAAGATACGTACACAAACGTTATATGTTTGATAATCATAAATGCACTGCTACTCAGAGTGACAATAGAGAATTGGAGCTAATCATCAGTAAACCAATCCATCAACTTTTCCTCAAATGTTTCAACAGAAGAGACGCCGGAAAGAACACTTGAAGGCAGCCTATTCCATTCTTCAATGGTCTTCACAAGGAACGAGTATTTATAGATGTCAATATTGGGTATACGAGGATCAACTGATAATTCATTGTTTAAGCGTCGAGACCGGTCTACCAGGAGGTCTTATGTAGTTTTTCGTGTCGATATTAAAATGGTTAAAATACAGTAGATAAAAAAATTTTAGTCGTGCAATTTTACGCCTAAATGTTAAAGAGGTTAACTGGGCATCTCTTAACAGTGACGAAACAGACTCGTGTCTATTATATCTAGAATATATAAACCTTGCAGCAAGCCTTTGAATACGCTCGAACTTGTTTATTTGGGTTCGTGTGTGCGGGTCCCATATTATTGATGCGTACTCTAAGGTTGGGCGCACCAAGGTTTCATAAACATTGGTTCTGACATCAGGAGTTTGTCTCTCATAGAAATCTTCTCATGAAACAAACTTTTCTATATGCAGAATTACATACATTCCCAACACGCGTGTTCCAGTTGAGATCACTTGGTATAGTAACACCTAGATACTTAAAAATGTTAGAACGCTTAAAAATGCTGGAACCCATAAAGGTATAAGTATTATTAAGTAGAGATCATTTCAGTTGTCTGCGTAAGAGGGGAGCGTACTTTCGTACTTAACTTCGGTACAAATAGTCACAGGTGCTAAACGAAAAGCGCCGAATAAACAGGGACAAGGAAGTAGATAAGACTAAGTGCATTCATCAAATGAAGGTTTATTGAAACAAACACAAGCTATTAATCGCATCTTTCTGGCTATTTGTCTAGAAAATAACGCAATTGCTTTCCCCTTGCTTTTGATACAGAATGATTCGTAAAATTATAAGGCAGTTTGATCTGCGTAGCTACCGAGAATTGTTGTTTGTGCTAACTCTGGGTCACATGGGCGCCTATCCCAGTGCATTTTCAGACCTCCCGGCGAGGAGTGTTTTGCTGATCATGCATGCCCATGCTTGCTTGCTTGTCATCGTGTTATCAGCGGCCGCGGAATGTTTTGACGCACAGCCGAAAATGGCCCGCGTCGATATGAAGCGCAGTAGAAGGCGGGAAACCGCGAAGTGTCCCACTAACAACTATCGCTGTAAACCTTTATTTACACCACCCATGTGCGATCAGTGGGGTATATGCTTAGAGTGTAAATCGCTGAAATGAGCTGCGAAAGATTGTTCTCGGTAACTTGATGTCTGCAACGTGACACTGATCTTGGGGTTTCATATACACGCATTATGTTCCATTCCGCGCCTCAAATTTTGTATTAAGGTGGAATCACTTTTTTATATTTTTGTTGTGTTTTTATTTTTATAATTAGTGACTACGTAGATCAGAGTAATTGGCTGTGCAGGTGCTCTGCCGAAAAGTAGACACAAGTAAAAGTTTAAGAATATGTCCCTTTCTGCATTTTACCTCTCAAGACCAATGAGTTCGCCCTCTTCATCTGGAGCAACTACGATTTAAACGCCGCGTCTAATCCACATTTTTTTTTTCACATTTCCTTCTTGCCACTTTTTGTGATTTCTAAATTGTTGTTCCAGTCCTTGTTTGTTTGTTTTTTTTTTCGCAAAAGATGTCTTGAAATTAAGCTTGCGCTAATCCTACGGCAAACACCCTCTATTTGTACACACACATATATATATATATATATATATATTGTCGTTGACGAAGTCATCCCGCACCATTTTATTTCTTCACACCGAGTCTTTAAGAATGCCAAGCTCTACGCCTTTTGTTTCCATATCTCTCTCTCTTTCTCTTTCACTTTAAATAAAGCAATCTAATTAGACGTTTGTGCGCGCTTACTGAAAATATTGTAGTTATTAAAAACAAACACAAGATTAGAAAAATCTTCACTGAAACTATCACGAGGCTTTGAGGCCGTTATAATTTTAAAAGGAATATTTATCTAGTTTATTTATTTCTCCTAAAGTATATATATATATATATATATATATATATATATATATATATATATATATATATATATATATATATATATATATATATATATATATATATATATATTTCTCTCAGTGTGTCCTCAAACGTCATAAAAGTTTACGATTGGTAGACGAGTAATTATGTTTATAATTATTTTAGAAACATTACTCCATTAATAATTTGCAAAGTAAGTGTTGTCCCTGGGTGGATATTTGAAGTATAAGATAAATTTTTCCCCTTTTCATTTAACTTTATATAAAATTACTGACGAATATGTATTTTGAGCATTATCGAATTTCCGAGGATTCTCGAAGGAAGTTCTAACACAATATTTCGCAAAGTGCACTCTGTTAATAAGAAATACAGAATTAGAAAAGAAAAATAGCATTCGTAAAAATATTTTTTTTTTCTTAACGCTGATGTGTAGACAAAAAACCCGTAGTTCCCTTTCCAAATTTGTTTTTATATTGGTAATATATTTCAAAAGTCACAAGACTGGGCTGTCATGCCGAATAATATTATCACAAATTTGGCTAGATGGTTATAGTATTATGTTACGTTGCACTAAAACATCACGTACAGCTCGTCCCGATCGCTAATCGGCGCATGTCAATCGAGATCTTTCTGAAATGTTAACGCTGATGATCACCTTTCACAGTCTGACCTCACAAACATTCGGTGCTATCCTTTCACACAATCAATCAATCAATCTGCTTTTATTTATATAGCCACAATTCTTACCAGGAGCCGCCGCCGAGGGAGATCTCGAAGGGATCTTGCTGTATCTTGCGTCGGTGACTTTTATGCAGCGGTGTCCCACTCGTCACGAAGATTTGAAGCACGGACAATGCAACAAAAATGCCTATAATTGTGTTATAAGCATCTGCGTAAGATCAAAGCAGATAACCCGACTGTACCTTAATGCGTCTGGTACATTTTGGTTCATTAGACGTCAATAAATCGTGTCTGCGAGGCCGGAATGTGATTTTAGGACTAATTTATTTTCTAGATCTTGTGGGTAGGCACCTTAGGGGTTTTGGAGTGCGTCCAGTCGGCATTCATAAGAGCTCGGATGCGTGAACGAGAAGATCTGCACGCCCCTCTGACGAAAAGGCCGATGAGTGCTGCGAGTTTTGAAAACAGCCGCGCATGAAGACCGACGCAAGAGTCTTTCGGATCAGTGGCGCCATCTGCCGTGATCCAGAAACATTAGCCCGTTCGTTTCACGGCCGGCCGTGTTCATTTCCGTCTGCTTTGCGATGTTCAATTTATGCATTAAAAGCGTTTTTTTTTTTTTCTAATAGGTGGCATTTCGGCATATCTTTTTTTTTTGTCTTATTTGAATATATTCGGTATGTTGTAGTTCCTCAAGTCTCGAAATCGCTCCAAATTTGTCAAACGGTCACGCTAAGTCCTGAAACGCTCCCTATCCGCTAGCTGAATCTCCGTGAAAGCTTATTTAGACATTATAAAAAACACGAATCGCATTTTCACGCAGACACACTCTACCTACTGGTCAACCCTTCTGATATTACTTCGAAATTACCACGCTTCAGAAAATGAAGGGCGCCATTTACTACAGTTTTCTGTGTATGTTTTTTTTTTTTTTTTTTTTTTTTTTGCCCGTCCGCAGGCTAAGCTGAGCGTGCTTCCAGTAATTCACCATCTAAAAAATGCTCTCGAGATTCTTGGCTGTCGCTTGAAAGTTGGTCTTTGCGCGCTGTGAGCACTGCTTCCTCCCTGATTTACTGTAATAGATGCGAAGGCTCCTACTCATATGTAGTAAACAGAGCCTCAGACTATATTTTTCATGAGTAGCCAGTGCTCCTCGTCACATCTAAAGATGGTCCATATTAAGTAACTGGTTGCAGAGAAGGTAGCGCAAAGCACTCCGTATACGGTCGCCATTTTGGTTCATATACTGAGAAATTTTTTTCTTGACCTCTGCTTTCTTGGTGAGCCGATCTAAATTAGCTGGTGACGGGTAAATCTTTACACAAACGTTTCTTGTATAGCCGTTTTTTTGCGATCCACACATGGGCGAAACATGCGTACAACTTCGTACCACCCCCACGTGAGGCGTCGGTGCTTGGAGGCATTAAAAATTAGTTTTCGTGACTTGAAACACGCAAAAAGAGCAATATCATGGTAAGAGTTCTGTGGAGATAAGCATCATTGATAAGACGCGTATACTGGCGAGGAACACCTTCAGTACGATGGCGCTCCATAGTGACTTTTGGCGCGACTGGTTCAGAACGACCTTTTCGAAGCTTGGGAGATTTAAATGGACCGTAATGGTCCGTTGCCATGGCAACTGAGACAGATCATGCCAACAACATTGCGAGTATTGGTCGTGTGTATGTTGGTATTTGTTTATCCGGCTAGCAGGCGGGGAAGGCAATAGAGCTAGTTTCCCAGGATTCAGTGACTTCAGTCCACATCATTGATGATTCTGCGTATGGCCTTTCAATTTGAAAGAACGTAGCATTTTTTTTTCTGTTGTTTTTGTGACCTTGGCAACAAGTGATACAACAAAGTTAAGTATTTTGCACTTTTATAACTAAAGAAATATCTTAACTATAGTTAGCGGCGTAGACCTTTCATTTTCCCGGGGGGGGGGGGGGGGGGGGCAGGCTGAGAAGTTCTCGAGGGGGGGGGGGGGGGGGGGAGGGGCTTTTCCACGCAGTTTTGATTTACACCGGCAATTATCAGTAGTTTAGTTTAGGGGGTACAATCTGCGGGTCAACGATGATTACCATTGGATGATGAGAGGTTGTTCCGGTGATTGGTGGCTTCTGGTAGAAGCGATCGGTAAAAAGGTTAGTAGAACGAGAAATCCGCTTGATGGTACAGGAATTGTTAATGAGGGATGATATTTGGTCACGAGGTGGCATTGGGGGGAAGGGGGGAGCGATTTATGTTGAGATACTTGGAAAGAGGGTAAACGCACAGGCCTTTCCCCTTTTTTTTGTTTGTTTGTTTGTGCAACTTGCGTCGCCGGAGTTTGAGTGCTTTGGCGTGTTAGGCCTTCGCGTGGTGTGGTCCTGGTACTTCAAGGACGTACCGGAGGAAGTAACGTTCAGCTTGTTGGGCTACGGACTTTCGTGGGAGTTACCGGCAGGCGACACCGATGTTGTTGCCGGTATGGATATTTGCAGCTATGCTTAGTAGGGTTTGCGGGGCCTTTCCCAAACGTCATCCTCTGGGAAACCCGAGTGCCGGGGTGGGGGGCGCGTGTACCCATTTGCCGGTGGGTGTCCGGCGATGGTCTTCGAACCGACCACCTCCCGTAGTCGTGACGGACGCTCCGTGCCACTAGGCCACGGCTGCGATGTTCGTGGTTTGCTTGCTTTCGCGAGTTCGGTTTCTAACAAACTGTCTAAAAATGTCTGGGAAAAAAAAAATTTACAAAGTCTTGAGGTCCCTAAAAACCGAAACAACAGTGCATCCAGAGATAACCTATATTTCATTTTTTTAAACAGGTTACGTATGACCATAAGAATAAGACTGTTAACTCTAGGGCTTTGGAACCGATACCAGCAACTGCTAAATTATCCTGGAACACCGTAACCCAAACAATCGACCTCTAAGTTGCACTTCTTCATTTATCTTCTAGGGCCATATCAAGGTGTGCCACTGTTTCATTCGGTTGTCGCGTACAATTTGAGACACCAAGTCTGAAGAAAAACTGCCTCGATCCCGGCCGACAGAGCCGCCATCTCACAGGGACGCGACAGCGCGACTAAAGCGCGAGACACATGGACGGCAGAATCGTCCGATCCGACGTCCGATCCGACAGTCCGAACGCCGCTCCGAATTGCCGAACGCGTCAGTTTGAGACACACGCTTCCGACCTTGCATGCGACACGACGATCCGTTCGGCTCCTCCTAGGCAGTGTTGGGAAGTACTTTAAGTACTTTGTAATTAAAGTACTACTTCAAGTAAGTTTAGAAAACTTTATTTTACTTGAAGTACATTCTCTTAGTATGTACTTGTACTTTACTTAAAGTATTTTTTTCTGGTACTTTCCGAGGAAAATACAATTTCTGACTTCAAAGTACATTTTCCAAATTTCGTTTTCTTAAATTTGTATCACGAAATGATGCTTTGTCAACTCCGAAGAAATACTGGGAGGGATATTCTACTCTCACCAGGAACGTGAGCAGACGACGCATCGCTCCATTTGTTCTGAGGGCGGCTTTCCCGTAGCTTTTTGAACTCTCGCTACTCCTCAGTCCGTCAGTGCGAGCGAGGAGGTTTAAAATATTAGAAGAGCAAAATTAATGATAATGTAGCACCTGAGGCTGTGGTGCGGAAAAATTAAACTTTCAAGTCGAAGAAAAAGACAACAGTGGATAACGTCAGAAGGTTTTGAGACATTCTCTTTTATATTTTCTTTCGACTTGAAAGTTCCTTAATTTTTTCGCACCCCAATCCTAAGTGTCACATTATGATTCATTATCACCAGCTTGCTTTCACACTCCCTTTTTTTTTATTAAGGAGATTACATTCCTTTATGAGAGTGCAAGCGGCGCCAAATTCAGAAGAGGGACTTCTGAAGAGGGACTTCTGAATTTGGCTCCATTCCTGAAAATAACTACTCTATGGCCACTTGACTTTATCAAGTATCCGCCACTGTTTTTGAAAAAAAAGGTCATGCCCCCTTGATTACCCCTGGGCAATGCATGCCAGTTAAAAAAATCACTGTACAGTGGAATGAAAGGGCATCATGAAAGATTTTGTAAAAATACTTGTACTTTACTTTGAAAGTACATTGTATTTATAGTACTTTACTTCAAGTACATTGCACCCAGTGCACTTAGTACTTTACTTGAAGTACATCACGTCTCATATACTTTGTACTTTACTTGAAGTACCTTTTAGATGTACTTTACCCAACACTGCTCCTAGGAGATCCAAGCTCTACAGCGGAGGTCCGCGTTTATATAGATCTCTGGTCCCAGATTGACGGTTTAGCTCGCACGAGCGAAGTTTGGAGCTCGTTCTAGCTAGCGCGTGCATTCTTTGCCGGGGCCATCTTTTTCGAATGGGTCAGCGGGATCCACGCGTCCGGCTTCCCGTCGCCCGTCCCGTTTTCTTATTCGTCCCGCCAGACCCAGTACGTCATCATGACGTTTGCGCTAGCTGTGCTGTCATTGGCTGGACGCTTCCGACAGTCCGTCCGCCGTGCGAAACTATCTGGTACGTTGGACGCACGCCGGATCGCCGATCCGACGTCTGAAGCGACCAAATTTTTCGGATCAGGCAGTCGTACTGCCGGATCGGACGTCGGATCGGATGGATTTTTCGCGCATGTTTCTCGCGCTTAAGTCCCCAGGAAATGGTTCAGCCGGCGAAGGTCAGGATTGGGTCAAGACGCATCACCTGCTGTCGCCAGGAACCCACGGCCCACACCCCGCTGAGCGACGCCTAATATAGCCCCTCATTGCCACGAAAGTTGCAATCTTCGGGCAATCGAAAAACCCGCCCTCCTAAAAAGGAGGGCGAGGGGGGATAGTGCGCTGGCGTCACCTGTCGGCCCGTTAGTCAACTATTTATTTAGGTTTCGGGTTCAGTTTCCAACGATCTAGCTTTGAGGTCACCAGACTGAACTCGGACAATTATTAACGTTCAGTACATTATTATATTTAATATATTAGACCCTTCTTGAAATTCAATCTGGTCACTTCAAGAACTATCATCTAAGTGTATACATATAATCTTTACAAGCCAATGGCGGCCTTTCCTTAGCTAGTGAAGGAAGAATTTTATGATAGGCACCAATGCGTTGCCTGAACATTCCAGACGTTACTTCGCTTTAATGTTGTTCAATGTCAGAGTGACGAGACATATAAGCTTCTATGCGCTACGCATTTGAGAGTATCATGTAAATCCTTCGAACGCTCGGCTTCGGCGCGCCCCAGACAGCTCATGACAATAAAATGTGATAAATGGTATCAAGAATTTTACTCAACTAAGCGCCTCGCACTGAATGGTAGTTTCTTGACAACATTCACGAAGTAAATCGAGAAATAACTGTGCAACGAACAACACCGAAACTTTCTTACGTCTCCCGTTCATGAATCGGCCATATGCAAAATCCTTGCCAGCTATCATCATCATTCCATTAGGAGCCGCCATATTAGGGGGCTATCTTGTGTAAAGTTTCTTTTCAGTAAATAAAAAGTATTATTATTATTATCACATCTTCTAGTTGTGGACGAGGCGCATCTGCATTTAACTCGGTTTTCATGATATTAGGGCAATTTATTTGTACACTCAACGGGTTGCTGGTTTGTTTCAGGTTCAGAGAAGAAAAGAAAGACGGCCGCAAAATTCTGGAAAAGGAACTGTCAGCAGCGAGGTCGCAAGCCTCAAGCAGTGAACTGGGCCATCCAGGTCAATGAACGGTATTTCTCGAAGACGTCCTGTGAAGGGTTCGTACTGGACTTGCAGCAGGTGATCATATTTTACTTCTACGACTTCCACTTTGCCGGGACTATTGTTTCTCGGGCGAAACCGTCGGTACGGGAACCCCCCAATATGGAGGAAATCTGATAATTGATCATGAATACACTAGATGGCGCTTCTTTTCGCATATGGTCTATAGGGGCTATGTTTCAACCATCATTAGCATCCGAAATTTTAGACTGATATTGGAGTCACTAGATGGCACTGAACTTCTGAAAAATTAAGTGCCACCTAGTGACTGAAATATCAGTCTAAACTTTGTATACTAATGACGGTGAAAATCCATATCAAACTGAAGGTGCTCTTCGGTGCACTGTTATTTTTTTCCATTCGTTTCAGTTTTGATGGTGACGAGTAGCGTTGGGTAAAGTACACGTAAAAAGTACTTGAAGTAAAGTACAAAGTAAATGAAAGGTTACGTACCTCAAGTTAAGTTGTAAGTACACATGGCACAATGTACTTGAAGTAAAGTACTATAAATACAATGTACTTCAAGTAAAATATTATAAATAGACTGTACTTTCAAAGTAAAGCACAAGTACTTTTTAATACATTCTTTTATGACATCCTTTCAATCCCCTGTAGTGTGTTAAAGCGAAGCTCTTTATGGCTAGTGTTCCGTGGATTTTTCATGCGCGTCATCCATAGAGTTCCTCGATATGCTGCCTATATACAGGAACTCTAGTCAACAAAAACTCGCAGCGCCCTCTCTTTGTCGTCGTTCTAAGCGCTTGCGTGCCTAGTTTCCTTCCGCTCTCCCGGGGTGGCGGTCCCGTCGCACGTGTCTACTTTCCACCGGGTGGCGGTCCCGTCGTGCGTGGAGCAGCGACGCGAACGGCAACGAGGATATCTGCGGCGGCGGCGCGGCGGGCGGCAAACACCACCGATGAAGATATCGCACCAAACGTCAAGCGCATGAGGCAAACCAGACAAGACGACGAACGTCACGGGGTGGACAACGCATCAGAAAGACGCAGGTACCTTGCTGCTAAATTGGACAACTTTAATGGAGTATGCGCTAAATTCAAAAGGGACTTTCTTAACAGACACTTTAAGTGTAGTTATAGGGTGTGTGATCGGCTGTGGTTCAACAACGACTTGACCAAGATCGGCTTTGTGCGGGATCCTTCAAAGCGGACTCCTGCGCTGCAAGTGTTGTCGGTGACCACTTGTACTTGATCGATGGCCACGGATAGAGACAATAAATGTGTTCGTACCTTTGTTCAAAATTCTGTGTCACGTCTGTCTCGTGTGCTAAATAGCTTCGCTGGTCATTCACCTTTTTTTTAAACTGATATGCATTGCCCTAGGGGTAAAGGGGGTGCATCAGTTATTTTAGGAAATCGCGGCAAAGTTTCGATAAAGTGAAGTTGCCACAGAGTTGTTTTACTCTCGTTTACTACTTCACACAATTAAGTCATAAGGCGTTTATTGGAATCGGTCTTACAGCCGCCATTATTTAACTCAGAAAAATGACCGGATGCCCTCTCGAAAGACAGTGCGTTTTCGCATGACTATATGCCTTTTTTTTTTTTTTTTTGAAGGTTGATGATTTTTTTCACTTGGACCTCAGAAGTTGTGCATAGTTCTGAGAAAGCCAAGGACGCCAGCGCGTTGCTCCTGAAAGAGCTGAATTTCACGGAGACCAAATTTGGAGACTGTACTTTGAAGTCCGGAGTTGTACCTTCCTCAGAGGGTAAAAAAAATATACTTTAATTAAAGTGCAAGTACATAGAATGTACATCGAGTAAAGCACAAGTTTTCTAAACCCACATGAAGGAGTACACTAACTACAATCTACATCAAAACACTTCCCCATTGTGACGTGAAACTACAACGGTTTATGTGGCGCTGAAGTGAGTAAAACGTTTGATAAAAGTCACCACATTTTATTGTCATCAGCTGTCTGGGGCGTGCTAAAGGCGATGACCATTCCAAGAATTCATATGTCACCTTCAAATGCGTAGCGTGCAGAAGCTTTAAGTCTCGTCAATCTGACGGCGGACGAAAGCGTGAAACACATGTGAGCAAAAACTGCGCCACCTCGCGCCGCCGAGCGGCATGACCATAGAAAACGTTGCTTGCGCTGTGACGCGACGGGACGGCAATAGGTCACGTCATAGAGTCAGCGGTGGTTGCTATGGTTACGGCAATCGGCGGCGCGACGCGACGTGACTTTTGCCAACATGTGTTTCACGCTTTACGTCTGGAATGTTCAGGCTCGACATCGGGGCCTACCTTCAACTTCCTTCTTTATAAATCACCGGAAGGCCGCCATTAACATGTACAGACGACATACATTCAGCTGATGATAGTTATCAAAGTGGCTATGCTGAATTTCGAAAATGGTCTATTCCTCTAAACAAGACATCCGTGCTGTCACACTGCAACCCGTTCGAAATCAACGTACTCAGACAAGGACTTGCGTGGATATGTGTTTGTTTATTTCTGCATATGGAATACAAGAGACAGAACCAGCTTATGGACTAGATGTGCATCGGGACCGGACCACAATGATTCGCGTAACTTGTTGCATGGCTTCTTCAAGCAGGTGCTGTTAAAATAACCGACGAGTTCTGCTACTTTCGTCACAATTAAAAATATATCGCGGGCGCTGTGCATTTGGCCCGTGATCCAGCTCAACAACAAGAACTGTTTCTATATTATTTTTCACCAACAGCGTGTAGTCTATGAAATAAACTTTAACAAGACAAACAATATGGCACCACTTCCAAAATAGTCTTCCGTATGATAAACAGATGGTGCTAAAACTATTAAACGTTAGAAAACTGTCTAGGCTAAAGTTTCAAGCTGCACAAAAGTTTACTTCCTCGATCACAGATTGACAAATATTTCTTGTTAGTAATGTCCGATTTGTCCTATAATTATTTTAAAACTGTTTCTTTATCGCCAATAATATTTTTATTAACTTATTCATTTTGCCCTTTGCGTATCCTTGTCATTTCAATACATCGCGAAAACCAAAAAAAGAATCTTTAATATTATGCCGCTTGCCATTTATACAAAAAATACCCATTTCGTTCTTCGGAGCACATTTGCGGAGATGACAACAGGTAGTATTTGGCTTTCTGCTATTCGTTCCACTTGAATGACATTTTCCTATTTATCTTGCATGGATGCCACATATCTTTCAGTGTATATTTACACTTTCAGAAATGCCATACACTTAACAGTGCACAACAAGTGCAATGTGGCCTTCTGCGTCGCACACATCCATTTATGAGCACTGCGCACGCCTCAAGTCGACAACGTATAAAGCTACCAACAACCCTTACCAAAATATTTCCACGCGATCTTAATTTGAAGGCACTGTCCCTACCGTAGGTATAAATGCACACATAGTATATACACTTATGTACAGAGCATAGTTCACATATTAAACACAGTATTGCGTGTGTACAATGTGAGATATGAATAAACAAAAGACTTGTCGATAAACAAATGTTACAAAAGAAAAGAAAATACTAGATGGTTCTTTTGCCTCCCCATCAGAAACCTCGGTTAAGCTTGTGAGTTTTCTCACAAGTGTGCAAATGTAATTTAGTTTGCCATGCCGGTATGCGGCCGAAATGCTGTTTGTAACGCTTATTAATTAAGTGGAATTACTTTTCGCTAAGGAATAAAAGTTTAAAATTTGAATTATTACAAAAATAAAAATTTCAGCTTCTCTGACACAATACGTCGGCGCCTAAAGGTTCCCGAAGTTTGCAAATAATCATCGCCTATTATATCCAGGCTCCTAACAGCGAACATATGCGACTGGGGCATCTGCAAACAATGTCTGCCTTAATAGCCATTACTTCTATTGCATTAGGCAATTTGTGTAATTCTTAGACAAAACTTTCGTCAACGTTTTTTGTTTGTTTTTTATCCTCCCTAAATATTAAAGATTGTAGCGTAATTCCCCTTCATCGCAATCACAAACAGATAACGCTTAACGATCGGTGGATGCTTTATTTATATTTATTCGAATAAATTGAATTTGTGCCTGATAAACATTATACTATAACCCTGGTGGTGACCTCGAATTGTCATTAAAGTCCACCAGGTTTAGCGGTATTCAACTTACTATATAAATGTGCATTTCACATGAAAGTCATATTTACAACTATGTACAAGCCGTTCAATTTGTTACCACACCAGCAGGGAGAACAGCCTACCGTCTTTTTGAACACTGTACTCATGACCAACGCAAATTGAAAAGTCAAATCTAACAATAAACTACCTGATTACACCAATACAAAAAAGAATCACGCAATTCCCAAATTTTTTCATTTTCGAAGTTTTGCACGTCTTTTTTCGCTGAGCATATTGGTGAGCAATTCCTGGTCTTATTCAGTGGCGGTGAAATCAAAATCAACAAAGTACTTCTGGCATATTATTGCTCTCAAAGTTACCTTAAACTCCCAGATGCAGCTTCTTCAATGCACTATGTGCGTAATCACCGGTTGGAAAATTCAAACAAGAATGTGTGTAATATTGAAATGCGATCTGCTGGTGTGCCACCGTCGAGAAAAAAACAACACTTTGCTTGGAGGTCTGACGAAATGTGGTGATAAAGAAAAACTACTTTCTCACATCTACTCGCGTCTCACTGTCTAGGAAGATGCAACGTTTTGTATATAGGAGGGAAGAGGTCCCGACGCTCGGAACTTTCCTACATCGCCGCGTGTGTGGAGACATTGGAATGCGAACCTTTCACCGGATAGTTGCCCAACTCGTGGGCTATTGTCAACGCAACAGATTGCATCTTCATGGGCTTTTTCTTTTTACTTTCCGTGGTACGTAAATTTCCTCGCCAAAAATATTTCGTCTAAACAATATAGACGCTTCGCTCAATTATGCGCGTCTTTCTGTAAGAAAGGTGAATCCATATTACGAAATTGATTTTGACAACGCATTTTGAAATTTAGAACGAACCCCCACAGAGACACCCAACCAGCTCGAGGAGTCCGTAAACTGCTACATTTGGAGGCACAAACGTACAAGCGGGGAATCGGTGTAGGTTCTCTACTGACGTACAGTCACCAGGACCAAACGGAAGACTGAACACAGCGCACGAAAATGGAATCACATTCGGGGCGCAACTCGCCAAATGCCAGCACAATTCAACCCAGATCAAAAGACCTCACTTGCAGTCCATCAACAGTGAGAAACCCTACTTTCCTACCCATCGTCCAACCATACCCGTTGGCAGACATCTGCCGGGGTGCAACAGACCGCTCGCCTGCCACGCTACAGTCTTGTGCTACACCCTTGAGATTCCTTCCACCGAAATGTATGCCGCTCACGAACCCGCGTCTAGACGTTCCTCGCTTGGAAACGGTCTTTGGCAACTTAAGTGCGGAAGACAGGACTTTCTGCTTTGTTTTTTCTCGCCGAACCAACAGGCAGAGAAAAACTGAGATGTTGTTGATGTACCCCGTTCCTTACCCCCGGAGGCAGAAGCCCCATCCCCCCTTCTCCCGCCTAGTTAACGGACCAACAGTTTAGTGTCAGAGACAGTGCCGGAGTAACAGTGATCAGGACTTTTCTTGGAGCAGGACCCGGACTGAGTTGGCCGGAGGGTCGAGAGTCAGGCTTTCGTCCGAAGTCGGGGTGCCCTCCTGGGCCTTGCGGGGAACGACCTGAGGCGTAACTCCCTTCTTGATGCGCTGTTGACGAAAACAGACCAGAGGATAAGGGGAGAGATTATAGCTGATCATTGGTCAATTTCAGCCACCCTATAGAGTTGTTAAGCAATTCAATTCATTGTGGTATGAAGCTGCGTAGAAGCAACTAGCTTTCTTGGAGCACTTGCATACTTATTTATTTTTATTTATTTTTTTAGTTAACTTCCGCGGTTACCCTAAACAGCCCACGCGCCTACAAAAGGGCGCACCTTTTGGCATGGCACCTGCATTGTAACGTCAATATAATAATATAATAAGTGCATGAACAGTTGGTGTGTTGTGATGGTATGAGAAAAGAAAGCGGTGCACGAATAGAATCAAATTGAATATATCGGATATGAATATGGAACATAAAACTAATATTATCTGCGATATTGTAAAAAGAAGAAAGGCACACAAGATAATTTAAACAAAGCCTTGATACATTTGAACAGTGTGCACCAAATTATAAAACTATCTTTTGAGAATAAAAGCGGTCTACTTCTCTTAGCCCCTTCCTCGCAAAATTTGTGTATAAAGTGTCCCCCCCCCCCCTTTTCCCTCAAAAAAAAAAATGTAAAGGATTTTTTTTTTTACAACAAAATACAAACCGTGCATTCCTGAACGCTTACTTTCCGCCCAAATGGGATGCTAGTGGTTCGAACCACATGCCAAAGTTTCAGAACCAACCGTAAGCAAAATCAAAAGTTATAAATTACATTCTGAAAATTTCAATGAGAAAATGGGCCTTGTTTTTGTCATATTTTCGGCACGTGGCGACATTCAGCTCCTCGTATGCGAAGTGCAGGGGTTGCACTGTCGTCAGAACGCCGAGTTCTAATGGAGGGCTAGTGGGTAGACCCCGATGCTAGCTGTCTTGAGATCTACCCACTATCCTTCCAATCGGAACCAATCAGAGTTCGGCGTGCTGACGTCACCGCAACCCCTGCTCAAGAAGCAGACGACCTTGCGCTCCGCATTCAAGAGCTCTGTCGGCCGCTATTTTTGGCATTGAAAATTTCAGAATATCGCATATAACTTTTGAATGAAATAATGTCTAGTCTTGAAACTTTCACATCCGTTTTGGTCGGACCGCTGTAACTATATTTAGGCGGAGAATGAGCGTTCGGCGATGCCTAATGCATTTCTGGCGGTAAAAAAAAGGAAAGACGTTTATTGTTTGGGAGGATGCACTGTACATATATGTTACACCGAATACAAGCTATGAACCACGATGAATTATTCGTTGTGTACACCCTATCTTTCAATAGACTCAAATTTGACGATGAAAAGAAGACACCAGCAAGTTGTGACCAGTGGATATTATCACTCAAGATAAACCACGATGTAATCTTTAGCTGAAAATCACGTGACGAACCATCTGCAATATGCAAACATAGTGAACAAAATATTTTTGTATCGAAGTTCAAAACGTATTCCCAGTTTTCAGTTTTGTCTGCCATCTGCAATAAGCAAGCACAGTGAAAAAAACAATTGTGTCGAAGTTCAAAACGTATTCCTTGTTTTAGGTTTTGTTTTTAATTATTTAGTAACGACAAGCCTAGGTGTTTTTTTTTTTCGGAACTCTTAAAGTAATGCACAAAACATTTTCCATTGGAACCAACAAGATCTCGAATACGCTCTTGCCAAGCAGAGGTGAACCAAGGGCCAACACATCGGGGCTCTCACCTCGAGCAGAGAGCCGGAGCTGTTCCAGAGGAAGTAGATGGCGTACGTGGGAATCCAGGTGATAGACGCCAGCGCCATTCCCCAACCGACCATCTCCCCCCACCAGGGGTACACGTAGTGGTCTGAGTAAGTGACCGGCTCAGGCTGCGCGATGTAGAACACCAACATGCCCTGCAAAGAAGGAGACGAAGTGGTTATTTCGTCTAGTCGCATGTATGTATGTACTTATTATTTATATATTTAAGAAATACTGCCACTCATGAGGCTGAAACAGAAGCGTACGTTCGCTTTACCCTCCTTACTTCGTTCATGTGCAAGACTTAACTAAACGTTGGGCAAGATTGTAAGTAACTTTATTTTGTTGCTATAGACAATGGTATTTTACTAATCTGGTCGAATTAGCATTAACTTGATATCCGCTTATTTATGAGTGTTATTTATTATTATTGTTGTTATTATTTTGTGTTTATTTATGTGTATTTAAGGACGTTGTGATTTCCTCAACCCCTTGTCGGATAGCCACTTGTCCCATAACGGAGGCCAACACCCCTTCTAACTATATTTGATGCTCTGAGAAACAACAGAACAAAGAATCATCTAAGATTCGAAACAATCTTGGTGCTACGAAACCTCAATTGAGTATTTGGTAATTGCTAGCTTAAATTAATCATCCTCTTTCTGTAACCTTTGTAAATCAAAGTAGAGGAGATAAATCTCACTAACTTACCCAAAACACTTCCAAAGTGCTCATATTTTTGTTGTTTCTTATTTCTTTTTTACTTGATGGATACGTTATTGTCTGTCAATCCCTTTTCATTTATTACTGATTTTTAGTGAGTCATACTAAATTGAGTTCATCAGAATTATCTTGACACCGCATCTTTTATCTTACAGGATGGATTTTTGGCCATACTTTTTCGTGGTTTTGTGTTAAAAAATAACGTATTCCCTCATATAGAACCATGTGACAACAAACTCACCACAATCATGCAAGGAGCTGCAAATAACCAGCAGAAGAAGAAGTACTTGTTGGGCGTAAATCCAATCATGTCCTTGATGTTGGCGTAAATCCTCCTTGCACCTTGCGGAGAAAACAACAATAGAGAATAAGACTTCGTTCAACACACAAAGTTTACAAAACGAATAATAGCTTTATTCACCCTTCAACGGCAGATTGCGGAAGAATACCAAAGAAAGAAAAAAAAAAGACACACTATGTTGATTGACACAGTGTGTGTGCGTTTGTTTGTTTTCATTTGGTTTTCTTCCCCAGTCTTTGGCTGAAGCACCTATATCATTCACCAGATTGCTTGCGTTTTAAAGCATAAAATGCTTTTAAACGAAACACCCTAAACTCAAACGTTTGTCCGTCCATCGTCCGTCCGTGCACTCTCCGCTAAATTTAGCGGGAAAATTGAAATCACGTGACCTGTTCACCAAGTAGGAAAAGTGACGTCACGTGACATTTACACCAATTCAGTTTCCCCGCTAAACGTAGCACGGAAGTTGACGTCACGGGACGTAAGCACCAGTCCAGTTTTCCCGTTAAATCTAGAGGGAAAAAGCGACGTCATGTGACCTGATAGTCACGTGACATATACAACAACTCAGTTTCCCCGCTAAATTTAGTAGGGAAAGATTCGTCAACATACTAAAACCGGAGACACGGAAACAAAAAGTACGCAGACAACACTGAGACTGTGTTGTGTACGTCGTTTCTTTTTGCGCTTCTCCGGTTTTATTGTGTTGCCTAATATTCACCAGCTCGCCTGCGCCCTCAACCTTCTTTGAATATATTGGTCACGCGACACACCAAGTTTCTCTCCCCTTTTATCTATCCTTTCTTCCCTTTGCCTACCTCCGCATTTCATGCACTATAAGGATATAATGCATGATTATAGGCATTTCATGCATAAAAGTCGCCGCCATTTTTTTTTACTTCTTTTTTTTTTCTTGCAGTACGCTCTTACCGTATATCCAAGCGAAGCCCACAATCTCGAAGAAGACGACCGTCAGAAGGGAGACACCACTTGCCGAGAAAAAGTCCATCAGCTGGAAGATGTACATTCCTCCCTGCGTGGATGATGAAAACGTGAGCCTCTCAGATGTCAACCACGCGACCTGCATTAGTTCTGTTCATTGCGGAACTATCGGCGCTAATCATTCAAGAACAACCATGCAAAAATGCTAACAATGCAGCTGCACCCGGTGATTGTTGTGGTTTCGAACAAAACTGTTTTTAAACAAAAAATTGGCATTTCTGCACTGACTGTGTAAATATGAGGTCATCAGCACATGTTCATCGGTAACTTACTTTTTTCTTCTACATAGTACATGATAAAAATCTATAGCCGATTTTGAGCACGACAATATATATGCGGGCTTTATACTAAATAAAAAAGAAGCATTCTTTTTATACATATTTCATGATCTGACCAATTTATCGCGCTTGTTTTTTATCCGGTTGTTTTTCAAACAACAATGCGTTCATAAATTTACATTTTTACACTATCTATATTAACAAAAGCTTGACAAGTGTTTTTACGTTTCTAATATTCCCGCTGCAAATACTGATAATTAGTTCCGATCATGCAATTTCTCTGCTTCTAGGAATCGTATCCTGTTTGTTCATCAGACCTTATAATGAACGAAGCTAAATCCATGTTATCTCATCAATATATGATAAGGATTGTATTTTCCACCCTCTTCTGCAACTTGGTAGTCAGGTTTCTGTTTTGTGCTTTCGTTCACACTCGTTGTCCCATTTCTATCAGAAAACAGCCTATGTTAAATTTATTCTCGTACACTGTCATTCAATACACATACCGATACCTTTATTTTAGCGTGCCACTGTCTGACACGAACAATAACTGCTACAGTGGCAAATCGTGACGCCCTAAAACAATGGTACTCTGACAACTTTCGACTGCGAATGATTTCCGAGTGGCAATTTTCGGAGGCTGCAACACGGACGAGATGTCCGTGGAAATCACCTGAGTGACGAGAGGTAGACCTAGCAGGAACTGGACGATCACGACGCCGAGAGTGAAGAGTCGTCGGTAGGGCCTTAGGGTGGAGGCGAACTCGTCCACCAGACCCGTGACCAGGGCCTCGACAGTGCAGAACTGGCTGTCGATCCCCAGCACGATGAGCATCAGGAAGAACAGGACCGCCCAGACGGGCGCAAAGGGAAGCTGCACTACCATCTCGGGGTAGGCCAGGAATGCCAAGCCGGGGCCTGGGACATCACGCATCATGGTCATCATCGTCATGATCTCCGCGGAGAGGACGTCAAGTAGCGAATCGTAACATAGTCACCCCTAAAGACATGTTCAAGAGCAACGTCATACACCTGCAGGGTAAGCATCGCCATCATCATCCTCTTTTCGGAAATGACGTGAAGTACTGGATTGTAACATCGTCATCCAATAAAGACGCCAGGGTTATGATCATAATTTTTTTAAGATGACGTCAAATACCGTAGCATTGTAATATGGCTATCCAAAAAAGGCATTTTCAGCAACAAGCACATATACAAGGCCACCTTACTGCACAACTTTTTTCCGCTATAAATTGAGATGATGTATACACCCAAAGTCATATGATAAAGAAGTATACATGAGTTCCATAATAAAGGCCTTAATTCAGTATCCTAGTGGTTGTTTGAATACTTAAACACCGTGAAAGTAGCCTAATAGAGGCTGATGTCTTTGCTGTGCAGCGGCGATTTGGTGGGTTCAGTATGACAGCTGATCTGGGGTCTAGCTATTACACAAATGCATAAGGGTACAATGTTCACTCATCTAAACTGGCAGGAGCCGGATATGTACTCATCATGCCTGAGAACATAGCGCGAGCTTTCGCCCATGTAGGTTATCAAGTTACGGTGCATCACCATTCTCGATCACTAAACCCCTCATTGTGAATAGAATCTCTAGTTTGGTGTATTTACCTCTAAACATTCTTACGCGAACCGAATCTTATAGACAAACCTGTGGTGCGTGCAACGTTCTTTACTTCGTGTTTTTTTTTTTTTGTTTGTTAATTATAATATTTGTTTTAACCTATCAACTGGTCATGCTGGAGCTTTTTTTATGCTTTTTATAAGCATACGCGATCCGGAAGAATGAACCAATCAAATAAAACTAAAGTATTTTGTAACGTTCTTGATTGCACAACATTTACAATTGATTATGTTTACCGCTGATCGCCACTTTCCACAAAATGTTCCACGTGTTTTTTAGGAGTTGGAGAGAAGTCTGTGTAGAATATATACCTACAGACACCCATTATATTTTTGCAAAATAGTTCACTGAATTATATCGAACATAAATTGTGAAATTAAAGAAACACTTCCCAGAAACGTTTTAGTGTCACACACACAAAAAAAAAAGTTTTTAACGCACAACGTGTCAAGGGCTTATTTGTAGGCAGGACTAATACAAACCTGATCTGGCGACTTCAGAGACATCTTTTTCCTGAATGTGCGCCATGTGCCCCAGAACCGAGAAGATGACCAGACCCGCAAAGAGACTGGTCCCGCTACAGATGGTGCACACGATCATCGAGTCCCTGCAAGCATTCGTAAACATACAAACGTGTCAGACTCGTGCAATACTTTCTATAGATCTGCACGTGGGCGCAGAGCCATGGTGGAAAATAAAAATTAAGATGATATAAATCATGATTTAAATCTTGATTTAATTAGACCAAATGATGATTTAAATTAAACCTTTCCCACAAAAATGATTTCTGTAAAAATATTTTATTTATTGTTCGCTTACCATTTGATGCTTTCTATGTGAATACGTTTGGTAGTGAAATAAAAAAAAACAGAAAACATCAAGCAAGAAAGATTTATATGAGGATGAACACGAGTACGAAATAAATCTGATTTATTTTATTTTTTATAAAAAATCATGATTTTCGTCAACCTGGAGGAGAGCCCATTTATCTGACACGGGTCGTGGAAATAGAAGGCACCGGATGTGGGATTCAACTGAATTGTAGCAAAAGAAATAATTTCTATTGTGGACATTTTTAAGTACTTTTGTAGCGCACCACCCCTCCGCCACGTGGCTATCATTTTTTTTTATCTTTTCTTTTTTTACATTGCATCGATGCTGCATTGGTTGTCGTTTTTTTCCTTTCGGGTTTTTCTCTCGGTGTCCTTGTTAGCAAACTGCAGACCTGCAACCGTTATTGCAATGCAACTGAGGAAAACAATTACCGTATAAAATGCTACACACTACATTAGGGTGGCGATGTGGGTTAGTTGTTTCATGATGACAAAAGGGCAAACAGCGCGCCGAACACAAACAAGAACAACGTAAAAGGTGTGCACACAGTCAGCGTTTGTCCCGTGTGCACTCGTTCTACTTTGACTCTGTTTGTTTGCGCGCTGTCGGCGCTTTTTGCTACTACACACAGCCAGTTTCGTGTACGCTTATCACTAAAGGAAGTGTGCAAGCGAGCTCGGTTCACACTGACATGGATGACCCCATGGAGTAGGAACGGACAAACACAGAACTCCAAACGCAGCTGAAATTGTTGACCTTAGGTGTGTATAGAGATTTTCTACGCGTGCGACGCCACCTTGAATACCCGGAACTTCCGGTATGCGAAAAAAAAACATTGTGTCGCTCTCGCCACACCAGCTCAAGAAGTTCACGTTTTAGTCGCGACGATATATCATTCTTGTTTTGCCCTTTCTATATTTTTTTTTTTTACTTGTTCCACGTGGTAATGCCTAGCTTTTTTATTTTATTTTTTTGTTTCGCTTATTGAATTTGTGAATTACGTGGCTCGGGACAAGGGAAAACGAAAAAGGCCTATACTTCGGCTGGTCGGGGACGCGCTTTGGTGCAACGAAATATCAGCTGCGCTTTTTAACAGTTTTAACAGATTTTTTTTCTCGGAGCGTGTGTGTGTGTGCGTGTGTGTTTTTTTTTTTTATTGACTTGGTTTCTATTCTTTTGTTCTGATTGATACTTACCCTGAATGTACCCCCCCTCATGTAATGCCCTTAATTGGGCCTTTGAGGTATCACGAATAAATGAATAAATAAATAGAACGAGTGCGTTAAAACAGGAATTGTTCTTTTTTCGCCTCGCAACTTTTAAAAATCAACATGCTCATTCTCTTAACGCACGTCAACGTCTATGTCACGTGTTATATGCTCATGCCCTGACCGCTTCGTATTTGTATAGCCAGAAATATATCGCAAATCGCCCCGCAATTGTGTTACTATACGCGAAACGCTCTTGGTTTAGCGCTAGTAACCGCCAGGCATTTCTTCTCGAGCTTAGCCTACACACTAAACATTGTAACACCCATAATCATGTAAAAATGGTGTAAGAAGGGTGTAAGTTAGGACAAACACCCGTTTTACACCATTTTTACACGATTTCTGAATATCGGTAGGTGTAAAAAGGGTGTGCTGACGTCTTACACCCCTTACACGCCCTTTTTACGCCCCACTTGTAGCAATTGTGTCCAAAATCGTGTAAAAAAGGTGTATGGGCACATTTTACGCCCTTCATACACATGGTGTGAAAGGGGTGTAATGGTGATGCTGTCAAATACACCCATGATTTCATAGCCGTTCATGTCTATTACTTTGGTGAAGCTGTTGCTGATGCACGGCGGTACAAACGTCGAGTATAATTAATCGCCACACGAAGTGGCGTATGACTAGGACGTTCTAGAGAATAGATTTGCAACTTCGATTGAACTCTCCGTCCGACACGAGCCGAATATTACGTGTCGCGCGTGCATCCGTTTTATCAGTTCAACTTTGATTCTAAATAAATCATCTCCGCTCGCAAAAAAAATGAATGAAGACGTGAAATATACGACCCAGGCAGCACAAAGTATTGCGCCGTTATGGAGTTATAAAGGAAAGATTGTGCCAATACCATTTTGGTCTAGCCCATATTTGTGAAAAATGGGATGGGTCGCGCCGACGCCATCCTGACATACCGTACACGGCGCCGTTTTTGGTTGAGTGTCGAGAGTGTTTCTGCGTGAATCGGCTATGCCGACGAGGTATTTTTATTTTTTGTCCGCCTAAAATCCGACGTCAAAACACAAAACAAAACAAGATTAAGCAAAACGGAATCTGCTTACTTTTAACCCGAGAAAGACTTCCTGCGATGAAGCCTTGAACAAACTGTGGCGCCTTCATTTCGGGTATTACAAACTCACCTGACTGAGTTACGCACTACTTATAGCACCTTCACTGAGATTTTATTTTTGTGTGCAGTTCTGAAGAAACCATGTCGCAAGACTATCGAAAGTGCCGGATTCATGACACCCCCGCTAGGGTTCACGACTCTTATCTCTGCGTAATGACACCAAAAAATCTAGCGTCCCGACGCTTCTTTTTCTTTTTTTTTTTGTATACGTGAAGCCGCGTCTTTTATCGTTTCATGCTCTCAGCGTCTTAGCTTTGTCCAGTGCTTCGACGGCTTTCAAATTTGTTTTTTGTATTTATTTTGTGATCTCTCGGTCCGCGCCAGAGCATGCGCTTCTCCATGAGTGACAGTTTGATGCGCTCAAGGTTGTACTGCGCAAAGCCATTCCAGACGGGTCCCATTTCGCGACCTTCCTGGGGCAGTGCAGGTGGCGATACAAAGCAGCGGAGGGTGATTAGCTGCTTTGTCCAACCCCTTTGACCTCAGTCTGCTGATAAGCCTCCACACCTTCTTTTGTGTCTTCGTGTGGCTGTGAGCGAGTGCGAAGGCCGCTTCTAGCAAATCAGAGGGGCGGCGCGAAACACGTGACCGCTCTCCGTAGGACAAAAACGCTTGGACGAAAATTTGTCACGTGACTCGCTCTTGCGCGCGCTGATGGGCTCACTGAGGCCGTAGTTCTTGCCGTATACCAAGTTATGGTGAGTTGTAGGGGCCACTTAGGTCCGGTTTTCAAAAAGGGGCGCCCGTCAGTGTATTTCTCTGCTTCGTGCGTTGCAGTCACGGCCGGAATTTTTCGTCGTGAACGGCCCGAATAGATTCATGCCAACTTTTCGGTAATGCTCGTTTATTTCATCGGAGTCCATGGAATTATTGTGCTGTGCTTGTTGGACGCGTTTCGACAAAGAGCTGCTCATCAGCGGCCGTGAGACTTCCATTGAATGTGATCGATCGCCTTCAACCTCGACATTGTTTTTCCGTTGTTTTGTGCTGCCCGAATCGGCTTACGCATCTACCACGACAGAGAGCTTTTCATCGGCGACCACGAAACTTCCGTTGAATGTGAGCGACCTCCTTCATCCTCGATATTGTGTTTGTGGATTGTTCTGTGCTGCCCGAATCGGATTATGCATCTCTCACGGATTACATGAGATCGCTCTTTTATTTGTAAGTACTTTGCAAGCATGCTTCTGACAGTAGTCCTGCTTCAGTCTCAATAGAACTGCCGCTTACGTCCCAAGCAACTCCCGGTCGTCTGTCTTTGCAAGCCTGCCTGTTTTGTCCGCGTCACCAGTGCTAGAAAGCATAAATGTCGCAAGAAAAGTAAAGTCGGAGATTGAACTAGGGCCTTCGGTTGTACAATTTAAAGGGGTTATGAAACAATATCCGGTTGGAATGTTCATGATGTTACACGCACGGACCACAACTGGTTCAGAAGCGTCTTGGTCTTGGTGAAATAGCGAGGATAAAGGGGAACTATTGCTATCAGTCTTGTTCGCCAAGTTTGATGACGCGCGCGTGAACGTAGCTTTGCCCTTTGGCAAGCTTGTAATTGTATGCACTTTCCCGCATAAGCAGAGACATGGCTGCGGCCAAATGACCTGCTTGCAATTGTCTATAGAGAATTTAGTAGATCCTGGTAGAACCTTGATCGAAAAATAAAACGTGAACCAGGCATGTTTCGACTCCTTTGCAGTCATTTTTTCGGGCACTATTTTGGGTTATTACACCCTACTTTATGGGTGTTGGTGATCGTGTCTTTTTTTATTTTCCTTTGTGGCGGTGGTACACCCAATTTAGAGGGCGTTCTGCGCAGTCATAACACCCTAATAAAAAGGTGTACAGTGGAATCACACCCTATTTTAAGGGTGTTAGGAATAACGCCGTCCTTTAGGGGTGTTAGGAAAAACGCCCTTTTCTTAGGGCGTTTTGCTACACCCATAAGGGTGTTAGTTTAGGACAAGCCATTTACACCCAAAAGGGCGTGATAATGTTTAGTGTGTACCAGGACTCCGCCACTCCTCTCCAGCCCATTGACCAATTAGCGGTTAGATTTGGTTTAGCCTCGAGCTTTGCCTCCAGGAATGTACACTCTTCTCCATCCCGTTACCCGCTAGATTTAGCGGAAAAAATACGCGGGGAAAGTCCCCGCTAAATTTACCGGGGAAATCCGCGGTTACGCTCTTTGTGGCTTCACTTCATCTGAAGACGTAGCCTAAAAAAACGTTTTGCGTTAATAAATAAATTTCAGCCCACTGACCAGAGTCAGTGACCAGGCGGACGTGACATCCTGAAGAATTCATCGCCGTCTCTTCAGCCATCTTGAAACTACCACCCCGCCATCTATGGGGCACCGCAGTTGTGAATAATCACGGAGAAGATCATGAGGCACTAAAAAAAAAGTATATTCTTACACCCTTTGTCTCATATACGACACCCCAAAACTTCAGTTGGACGTACAGCGTACTGACGTTGAACCGACGCTACCAAATTTCACGAGCGGCTTGAGAGCCGAGTTCTACAACTTACTGAAATGCGTAGTGTAAGTGTGACTGACTAAAAAAGAAGTAATCGGGGTTTTCTTGGCCCTGCTGCAAAACCTCTGTTGTTGTTGTTTTTTTTTGTAGACTTTGATACGTAATTTAGCTGTTAAATATGTTATATAGCACCGGTCATCAACCCTCTCGCAAACGTTGGGGCAGTCAGGTCGACGTCAGTGCGCTGTAGGTCGAACTGAATTTTTTTGGGTGTCGTATATATGACAACGGGTGTAGTGGTTACACCTTTTTTTTTAGAGTGAGGGTGTGGCGAGTCCCGGGCATCTCATTATCTCTCCGCAGCCAATCAGATTGCGGCGTTAGCCTATGAGAGCGCCGAAGAACCACCAATCACGAACCAAGGGGCATAAACACACTATACTGTGCCCTGCTCTTTTTTTTTTTTTTAGGTTTTGAGTGGCTTTAATTTAAAGTCACATAAACCTGGGCCCACACTTGTTCGGAGAAAAAGAGAGCGTCAGAGGTGATAGACCCGCCGCCATGAGCCTGCAGTCAACTGAAGGCTGCTTCACGCCCTTCCATTTGGCTGTGTGTTGGGTAAAGTTCATCTAAAAAGTATACTAGATGTAGAGTACGAAGTAAATGAGAAGTTACGTACTTCGAGTGAAGTAGTAAGTACACTGGGCGCAATGTACTTGAAGTGAAGTACTATAACTACAATGTCCTTTCAATGTAAACTTCAAGTACTTTTTTTAACATAATCTTTCGTTGTGGTGGGCCTTTTCAATCCCTTATAATGTTTTCTCTTTTTTTTTCTTTTTTACTATATAATTGGGGGTGCATAAGATATTTTTTGGGGGTAATTTGGGGTACATCAGGTATTCTCGGAATCGGCGGCGAATATTGCAAACGTCAAGTGGCCGCAGAGCGGTCGTTATAATCTCGCTGACGAGCTATTTAACAGAATCAACTAAGCCGCCATTAGTTCCCTCAGAGAAATGACCCGATGACGTCTCGAAAGACGGTAGCACGTTTTACCGTGACGATTCGGCATTTTTTTATCAGAGGTTGGTGAACTCTTTGAATCGACCTCAGAAGTTGTGTGTATAGTATACTGGGAAAGTCTTTTCCCGTCCTTCCCCCTCTCCCTCCGGCTTCCGAATTTGGTTCTGGCTTGCACCCAAGGAGGCAAGTGGTACTAGAAGGGATCATGACGTCATCGCTGTAGCTTCCTCAAGCAATCCTCTCATGGAGGAGTGTGCTCTCCTGGTATTTGTTTTACCTCATCGCTTGCGCTGACCAAGCGAGAAGTAGCGAGAGGTCGACACGCTGCGGGAAAACCACCCCCAGTTCAAACGGAGCAATGCGTCGTCTGCTCGCGTTTCTTGTGAAAGTAGAATATCCCTCCCAGTATTCATTCAGAGCTCACAACGCATCATTTTGAGATATAAATTTAACCAGACCAAATTTGGGTAATGTACTTTGAAGTCGGGAGTTGCACTTTCCTCGGAAAGTACAAGAAAAAATACTTTAGGTACAAGCATTTCGTTTTCTACCTAAAACTTGCTTTGGGTACAAGTATTACTTGAAGTAAAGTAGAAGTTTTCTGAACCTACTTGAAGTAGTACTTTAAAGGGAAGGTGAAGACCCAAGCAGCACCGAGTTTGGCCAAGCAATGGCCAATGGCTGGGGATGGTCTTGTGGCCAGTGGCCAGAGAGTGGCCATTCATTGGCCAATGCTTGGCCAATGGCTGATGACCAGTGGTCATTGGCCAATGGCCAGACAAAGGCCAGTCATCGGCCAATCTCTGGCCACTGGCCAAAGGACCATTACCAGCCATTGGCCAATGCTTGGTCAACTCTGTGCTGCTTGGGGAGGTTCTTCAGAAAAAAAGAGTTAGGTCTGGATTCTAGAGTTATTCTTCAAATTAGAACATTACGTTTGTTCTCCCAAGAGATGTAACTAAACGTGAGAAAGCACGAAAAACCTCCGACAACTGGTTACGTCATACCCATATATTTCGGCCGCCAAGCGCGTGTAGGTCGTGTGGGAAGCACGTTAACTTGCAAGCTTGCCCCGCAGTGACACCATTCGTGACGTCTTTTTCTGACCTTTTGGAAAATAGCAAGAGTGCGCGTGCATAGATTTGGTAGGTGTTCAAGATGCGCGACTGCGAAGATTCGGAAAACTCTGGATAAGACGTCACGCTCCGGGAAAAAAAAGGGCTTAAGGGGCGTTTTGAAAATAATTTTCTGCAGCCTCCGTGCACCAAATAAAAAAAAAATAATCTCGATATTCCTGATCCTTGAGCCGAAATGAGACAATTTAAGTTTGTGTCCTCAAATACAGAATCACTTTAGTTTGCCTTTAAGTACAATGTACTTAAAGTACTTCCCAGCACTGCTTGGGACCGAGAGCGTTGTGCAGCCTTGTGACCGCTCACGACGGGGGATCACACTGACACGCTGGCGCCATCACGAGGTAGTTCCGGAACTTCATTCAACTAGATTGCGAGATCAAATCTACGTACAATAAATGAGAAATCGTTATTTATAACATTGTCAAAAGTTTTATTCTTCAAGTTCATAATGAAAGACATGCGCAGAAAAAAAAGGATTGAAATAATAAGCGAATCTTAAGTGTTCCGGGGCTCCTCGATAGATGGCGCCAGTGGGTCTTCTCGTCTGAAGCGATCACAAGTGCACACGAAGCACTATTGGTCTAACGACGCTACGCAGCGTGGTGCCAGTGGTGTGCATTGTTTATCGCCTGTCATATCAATATTGGGTCAAGAAATAATCGCTCTGAATTAGATCGTGCAATGGGCAGTATTTCGTGGGGTACATCTTGTACGCGTTTAGATTGCAAAATGAAACAGCTCGCTCGAGTGTCTCCTGAAGAACGACGCTTCTTTCAACCGGTTCCAAGACAACGGGAATGCCGTAGTACCGATCTATTTCTAACACGCTCGCATGTGTGGTTACTCAATCGAAGACGACATGAAGGAGTGTGTGGACAAATATAACTTGAGATTTATATCTATATATATTATTCCATGTGCCTCTGAAAGAGTGCCAAGACCGCGTGACTTCTTTTGTGGGTATTTTGCTGCGTCGCCATGACAGTAGCATTCTTTTTCTGTCCTGCCTAATTTCACAATTTGAAGGAACAAATCCTTGTTTCTTATGGTATGCCCACTACTAGTACTCTCAAAAAATGTGGCTCAATTTACCTGTTATGTTAACTTCCGCCGTTGTTCAAAAACAAAAGAAAAAGAGCTGGTCTTTATTACTGCATTGTGGTTTCGCTTTTGGTAAATATAACCCAAGATGTTTCACCGCGGTGCGCCAAAAGGGCTGGGCGTTAGGGCGTTTGGTCGTCTATTATTCCAGTGGGCCTTTAAGATGTCCAGCAGAAGACGAGGTGTGGCGCGTGGTAGTCGTGTGATATACTTTCAAATATTTTATTATTAGCAATTGTTAAACCGTTTATGCGAGCATCATTTCTTCGAAAATTGTGTTTCCAAACTTTCGTTTAACGAAACAGCTTCGTTATGGGATTCACCTCCTGTCACATAAATCGGGCATCTCTCCAAGATTTTAATTTATCTTCTCCGTCTCTCTAGGGATAATTGCTGTATTTACTCGAGTAATAGCCGCACTAATTATGAACAAGGCCCTTGTGTCTACTTTCCCGCGAAGCAAATATACAGCCAATAATCGCGCTGCACATAAATAAATAGCGTATAACTAAATCAAGAACACGAGTAACATACAAATGCAACCTTCACAGATGGTATCTTCGCGCGAAGACGTTATCTCTATCCTGTAAACCGCTGGAATCATGCTGGCGATCGCGTCGATTGGCAATCCGCGTGCTCCGCGGAAAAGCGAACCCTCAGGTCTTTTTTCATAAACAGTGCGACTATTACTTGAGTAAATACGGTACATATGGTTCTAGGAAGAACCTTCATGTATTTACTGCGGTCTGGAGAAGTTTCGCAAGAAAATAATAATTGAGTAACTTTGAAGTTGTGAAATGGCAGAGCACATTAAACTTCATAGTTAGTCGAGACAAAAAAAAACTATGGAGGGGGTCTACTTCATTGTCTTTTTCTTTGATAGCAAAAGAATTGATCTGCCACTTCCCCCGTGGGTTTAACACATCCTCCACTACATATTTACCTTAAATATTTATAGAACAGTGGCTTAGTAGTTTTATAATACCTTAAACAACGTTAGCTAACGCAACTCAAATCCTAAGACGTATCGAGAAATATTAAACCATGTGTTCTGGTTTCACCCTTCACTGAACCAATATGCAGGCTGTTTATTTTTAAGCCTAACGAATTTGTGCAGGTTAGTTATACGGCTGGGGGAGACATAGCGTAGATGGTTAATCGTAACGATCGGTCGGCTAATTACGCATAGTTCTAATCAGATACTTGCTGAGCGTCATCGAAAACCACTAAATCAGTCAATATTAGAAAGACTTGGATCACGTGGGAAGCACGGTGCAGAGCTAAAGTTATCACTCGTGGAGCAGGAGCAAGGCTACCGGTGCGAAAACGCGCCCGTGTGGGTTTTCCGTCTCTTTTTATCATCCGTGTTTTCTCACCATGAGCCTCTTGCCTGTTGCTGGAGTGGCAACTTCAGCTTCCCACGCGCTGAGTCTTTTTTTTTTTTTTTAAGAAATTACTTACATAGTGTTTCTCCATGACGCTCAGCATCTTTTTTATATGTGGAACCATATGTCTATTTTCACAATCGAAACGTTAACTAACAAATTCAAGTCCCTTATTCGACTTATCGTGACGATTAGCCCCCTATATTATGTCCCCATTGACCGTATACCTCGCCTGCACAAACCGAATTAAAGTATCTTTCACAACATTTTTTTTTTTTTTTACAAACCTCGAAAGCGTAAAAAGAAACATCCTGCATAGTGTCGCTGCTTTGTAGCTAATATCCACGTGATTAGTCACTTGACGTGCAAATTCGCAAACAGAGCAACTCGAGCGAAGTTGTTTGCCACTCACCTGTAGAAATTGTGGTTGTACTTGTTGTAGCTGCCCAGGGCCACGTTGGCACCAATGCCGATGCCGTAGGAAAAAAGCACCTGCGTGCCCGCAGCGATCCACACCTGCAGAAAGCAAGGTCGATCAATTAAATGTCTCTGATTAAACGGCGCTTTTCTCAACCATAAAAAAACACCGAAATTACTACACGAACACACAATATTGTAACCAAGACAAGAATCACCATTGTTAGGTCACGCTGACGAGCTGCAAATGTAACTGACATGCTGTAAATGTAAATAATATATGGCGAATGTTACCGAATCCCAAGTGAAAGTCATGAAGATGCTGTAAATCTGAATATTGCGACAACTCTTTTTTTCTGTTTCTTGTGCTGAAAGTTACGTCAGAGCTCATATGTATTTAACAATGCCCTAAAAACTAATTTCCAAAGATTACACTGATACTACTGTATTTTTAACTGGACAAAAACCGGAAGTTGCTCAAACCAGCATGTGAAAGAACGAAAGACTTCCGTAAACAACCACTTCTCTCACGACGCAAAAGGCTTTATTGATAGTTTATGAGTGGGACATTAACGGACGTATTGTAGTCAAGGATTCCGCTGAATAATTTCTTTTTTGGAAGCACCTAGTACGAAAAGATTAAGTTAAACCAAATTTTCATTATTTGACAAAGACAACATAAGCGATTAATATGTCGCTATGTCGAAGCAAGTCATCAGTATTATGGAGCCACAAGATAAAAAATATCACCATTGATAACGGTGATGGCAGGCATTCTTTCATGAATGAAAGTAAACGAGAAAATAATGGCAATGTAGCCTGCATGTTCACTTTCTCGCAGAACACGCAGGCAGCCAATCACTGCGAACTGCGAAAAAAATCCCGTCGGATTAAAACGTTTAAAATGGAATTTGACCGGAAAAGTTCGCGCAGAGACATTGCGTCCTCGCGCACATTCCACTTCTCACTTCTAATCGTATATTATTAGCTTTGTAATTCGCTTGAATACTTCGGAAAATTGAAATGATTGGCTTCCTAAATCTCCTGTTGAAAAGCAAGCATGCAGATATTTAATGGCGCGCCTCACATATGCACGCATGTGTGCGTGGGTATGTGTGCGTACGTCCGCACGCCAGAGTGAATCATAAACATATATACAACAAATCATTTCCCAAACCCAGGTTTTAAACATCGTTTGATGCCCTCGTTTGAAACCCGTGTTTCAAACATTTGGTTCGTTTTATGCCAAACTAACCGAGCTTTAGTTTAGTACAGGGAAGACAATTTTCTCGAAATAATTCCAGATACCTTCGAGTATAGGTGTTCGTATGTATGATGATCGCTTTTGATTAAGAAAGAATGCAATTCGCTATTCAGCAACGAGTAGAACTTGTCTTAGCTCAATATTCGCTTGAGATCTCAAGATGGTCACTTATTCCATGAGAAATTCGCAAGGTCCCGCTTTTCCACCTCCTCTTCCGGTGTATCTGACATTCTTTAAAAAAATATTTTTTTTTTTATGAAAGTTTTCCCATCAGGTTTCTCTAAAATATTTAAAAAAAGGTTTTTTCTTAAACCTTTTACAATAAAGCCACCAAGATTTTCTGCTTTCTTACGAAAACTAAACAATTATTTAAACACAGCAGCTAAACAGCGTGCGACTGCTTCCCTTGCCTGCTAAACCATTATTAAAGGCTCTACGAGCGAGCTATATATCAGCTTTGTGTTCATTTTTTTTTTCATTGTTTTAGGAAGAAGAATAGGTGAAGGTGAATTTCGCATACCCTTGGGTCCCTGAGTTTCGTCCAGTCCGGACGGAGGTAGTAGAGCAGACCGTCCGAGGCACCCTCCAGGGTCACGCCGCGAATGAAGAGAATAAATAGGATGAGGTACGGGAACAGTGCCGTGCACCAGATGATCTGCGAGGGAGAACGGAACGGCCACATGCCTCATCTTCATGCTCACTAAGAGGTCCTCTTCTTTTAGACGCGATTAACTTCCAAAATTAGCAAGCATAAAAAAACTCCCAAAAAAAGCAGTCAGAAACTACGCAGTCTTATATAAAGAGATAATACAGCACAGCATTTCTAAAACAAGAGGTGTTGGCACAGCTGTAAGAAACTAAGACATATCCACATTTCGAGGATCTATTTCCAAGGAACTCCTGACGCGCCGCGACAATCACAAGAACATTTACTTTAAAAAAAAAGTATGAAAACATTTACCATCAACACAAAGAAGTGGCTATTTTCATCTTCCTAACAACGAGATCAGGACTCAATAAAGGCATAAGCAGTCATCTTGAGTCGCTGGATTAATATCTTCTACTTCATTCATTAAAAGGCATAATTCTAATATCAATGATAAATTTGCGGGTGACCTGGTGAAGATCTCCAATCGGCAGCGTGTGGTTTAAGAAACTACCGCAATTCCGCTCTTTAACAGGAATTTTTGGAATAGGAGGTTAGCATCTAAATATTACGCCACCAACTTGGAACCTAGCAATATTACCAATTTTTAGCATTAAAACGGTAAAGTGAGTTAGTGACGACTTTTCAATATTGTTCCTTAGCACATAGTAGCTCCTCCTGCTCTGCTTACCTTCCCACTTTGATGAAGTCCCCTCCAGATTACAGTATAGACGAGGAACCATGCTAGAAGAAGGTAGAGTGCGAGCTCGGGTCTCAGAGAACCAACCTCCTCCAGTCCGTTCGTGATGTCTAGGACGTTACGCCTGAAAGGCAAAATCACCGCTCATTTTTAGTCACAATTTGTCTCCAATATGTGGTCCTTCTATATGTGCAATAGGCTCACAAGTTAACAGAGAAATTACTCTCACCTACAATTATGCAAATATCTAATACGACCATTACGCAGCTGCTATGCATTATAATGACTAAAAAATTGCGCAATTACGATCGAAAACCTCAGGGTTTTTGTTTTATTGTGGCGTTTATGATGGGTGTAAGAACATGATGATAGTATGGGGCACTATTCTCGCAAACAGCTAAGCAGAACCTCTATGTTCCTCTTGGGCTTGCTGTATTCTAAATACAAGAATAATAACTCTTCATTTCGTGTGATAAGAACCACAGCTTCGAGATATGGTGTCTACAACGCGGTCGAAGCAGCAGTAACGCACGATTTCAATAGAATCTTTATTGAACAATAGCGGTGAGTTTTGACACATCACCCGAAGTTGCTACGCTCAAAGCGAGTAGAGGCAAGAAAGAAGAAAAGCGATCAGAGATAAAGAGCATCAGCCTATACATTTCTCAAGTCAATGCGACAAACGATCGTGAACCACGAACTTTATGACAGGGGAGCAGTTTCCAAAATCTAAATCTCACAACGTTTTTATATTGTAAGTGAGCTTTTCACAATCCGTGATGCACGTATTACAGCACAATACAGTTCATCATAATGTAAGGGCAGGACACAAAAAACACTATGGCAGACAGAAAACAGGTATCAGTTAAATGACACGTGATATACCCAAGGTGTCTTAAAAGCTTTATTACTAGACGTTATCTCTTCAAAACATGTTATAATCTATACCTGCTATGTCGTAGCGCTTGTAACTCTATTTATTTCACCCTAAATGTGTAGGCTATTATCCCAGGCTGCTGTTACCTAAGCTTACACAATCGGCAGAGAAACCTATTAATGATGAGTAAGAAACACATAAGAGCCCACGCGGTAATTATAAAATATTATCACTCAATACAATCATGTTATACGAAGGAAACACCTGTTACATAGTGCTTTAGGTTTAAAAGAGTTTTTCACCTACAGGTATTTATAGTTCTAAAAACATTGTTCATGGAATAAGTCTTCGTCTGCACCATATGACACAAAGTTCTTAACAAATGAGCTTATTAAAAAGAAAGTGAGAGAAAGAGAGGTGGGAGAGAAAGTTGGAGCAAATTTAGAGGCCAGAGAATATTAAAATTCACGACTAAACGAAAAAAAAAAAAGAAACTACAAACACTGGGCGCAGACATGTCTAGTGCTTTTTAAAACAACATTGCTTTACGCTTCATAGTCACCAACTGGTCCCTAAAGAAAGTTTTTGTGAACAAACGGTACATTGTTGAAACTTCCCCCGAGTCGTGAAAACACTAATTTTGCTTTGGTTGATGGTCGAAAATGGGCGTTTGTCTAAAGGAAAAACAACTTTGAGCGAAGGGTTAACCGTTACAGGACATGTTTTGCTGGGACTATACAAAAGTGAAACATACCGTGTTTTTTGTGACGTTTGACAAGGCTTCACGGCACGCGTATACGTAAACATCGAGGATCATGTTACTGAATACCCTTTTGTACCAAATATATATGTTTTGCTATAAAATAACTTTAAAGTTATAGAAGCTACCTGCTCGTCGGATCAGTCAACCGTCGGCTTACACCACGTGATCCCATTTTTTGCGCGTACTATCGTGCGGCTCATATCGGGAGATGGCGCCGCACGTTACGACCATCGCTCACTCAGTCGTCTGCGGACACGTCCGCCGTTGACCCTGGCAAGTTTGTTGATCTTAACTTTTAGCAGAAAAAAAAAAAAAAAAGCTGCGCCTTGAAATTTCACCGGGTAAAACCCACCATCTAAGTGCAGATTCGGTGAATGTTGTAGCTTTTAATATGCAAGCGCCGAGTATTCCCCGCGTACGTTTCACAGTGCCAGGATCCATTGTGAACACCCTATACCCTACCAAGTACAGTGTCCAAAATGCGGCGACTTACTCCCAGTACTCCTTGACGGAGGACACCGCCTGGGCGGCTGTTAGGTTCCTCGCGACGAGGGACGAATGGTTCTCCTGGATGCCCAGGCAGCGGTCCGTGTTCCATTCGTTGCCGCACTGCTCCCACGGCAGCGGGCTGTGGAACGACGCCACCAGGTAGTAGAGCGTGTACGCGATGAGCACGATGTAGTAGATGTTGCTCAGCCCGATCATGGTCATCGAGGCAAATCCCACACCTAGAATTGAAAGGATGGCGGAGAAGCCGCTTCAGAGAGGCAGTTCGTAAAGCCAGCTTTACGGAGTAATAATTTGCCTATTGTTTCCTCGTATTTTTGTTTTTCTTGTGTCATATTTTATTTATGTATTAATGTATTCCCTTACTGACTACGTCCACAATACCGTAAAGAGCACTTTCATAACTTCAATTTAGAGGTCATCGGTGTGCTTACTTACCGGAAGAATACAAAGCCAGCCAATCACGGCAAAGGCAAACAACAAAAAGGTGCTAGCGGATGAAAAAGAAAACTCGGAATACAATTAAATTTGAAAAAAAATGCGATGTCAGCAGGGGCTATGAACACACGAAACGTCATGCAACGTCCCACTGCGCACATCGCTTTTTTTTGTATTCTGTGATTCTGGGATCTCAACCAATCAACTCTGTGATTGGTTGGGATCCTTTTATTGTTCACTGTAATTGGCCGTCTCCGTGTTCTGCAAACTGAAGTAATTTTTTTTTTTAATGTAGATATACCATTACGGTACCTCCTCGGAACATAGTAGGTATTTACTCCATTTCACTTCAAAACCGACCGCCGCCGACACTGAGATTCAATGGAGCCAACAAAGTAGTGTCAAAAGTGCATTGTGACAACGCTCGTTGTCTTCGTAGGTTTTCTATTACCGGCTAAAGCAACCACCCGCAGGAAGAAAAAAAAAAGGGCAGAAATCACGGTGCGTTTACTTTGCATGATTGGTTTAGTCGGTTATATGGAACGCTCAATGGCAATAAGCGCCGTGAGAATGTACAGGGAGTTCCCGAGAAAAGAGAACCGTGTTTTTAGGCCCGGGTAAATAAACTACGCATTGCATAAGGCTCAAACTCCGTGAGAATGTGACGCTGCCGATTGAGATAGAACGCAAAAGTTTAAGGAGATGACGTTACTTTGGATCAAAAGATAATTGAGAAGGACGAAATCCCTTTCTACTATGAGCCGACGTCCGCCTAAGCCTAATATCGTCAAAACGAGACATAGATTTTGGGAATCTGTAACATCTATTTCTGTGAAGAAAAAAAAGAGAACTTGTGAGCGAGAAAAGAAAGAATGGCCTCTTTCTTGCTAACAAGTTTCTTTCGCTGAAATAGATATGCTCCAGGCGCCCACACTGTCATTTCTTGCTTAAACGATATTAAGCCTAAATGGAAGTCGGCTCACAAAGAAATTTTGTCTTTCTCAATTATATTTTTGATCCAGGTTACGTCGCGTTCTCAAACTTTCGCGTTCTATGTTAACCGCTACAGCGTCACGTTCTTGCGAAGTTCGAGCTTTCTGCGATGCATAGTTCATTTAGCCGGGTTCAAAAACACGGTTCTCTTTTCTCGGGAACTCCCTGGACTTTTGACTCTGCTTGGTTGGCTCCATCGGATTCTAGCATCGGATACGGTCAGACGTAAACTGACAAAAATGAATAGTACAGAAAACAAAATGACTTGTATACGTCAGAGAGAGAAAAAAAAAAAGAAGACACCATGCCTGTGACCCAATCAGTCACGGCTCACGAGGATCACGTCACCTTTAAACATGGGCACCAAATTCCAGATTCCAATGCCACCAGTGTTGAGGTATTGCCCAATCGAGACTTCCATGACGAAGAGCGGCACGCCGCAGAGGATGATGCTGATAAAAAAGGGAACCAGGAAAGCGCCTGCAAGAAGTTACAAAGAAAACACTGTAGCGAAGAGCGCTCCGAAGCCAGGCAACAACACGTGCATTTGCAACAACGTAAATAATATTCAGGCATGACGGAATTTATTTCCTGTAACTGAAAAAGCAGTGTCAGAATAATCTCCCAGTAGAAAGCATTCCACATTTGCAGAGAGCACCGAGAAGCACTGTGGCAAAGGTCATCCCAACATTGTGTTTTCAGTTGACACAGACCTTTTTAGTTGAAAGTTAAATCAATGGCGGGTTAGCTATGCAGTACTTGCTTCTACATTTTCTACGTGTCTGGTTTTATTTATGTTTGTCTCAGGACTTTGCCTATACTTTGAAGCGACCGTAGAGCAAATTATTATATTGGAACAGTTGTAGTAATCAGGAAAAATAACACTCGATTCCAAGTCTCGAGAGTAATGGCCAGTACTTTCTGTTGCACATTTTGTTCGGTGTTATTCATTTAGCAATATAAATCATCATAAGTTTAGACAAATCAATATTTTACTATGTCCGAAATTATAGCCCTTCCTGATCAGTCATAAAACGACTCTGAAACAGTGCTTCTTGGAATTCTTCACACATAACAATCAACACCGAGAAAGTGCAGGCGGGACATCACAGAGGATAAAGGCAAGCGCGATAAAACATATTGTTCGAAAACGCTGCAAACACCGAAAGCACTCGCGTGCACTTAACAATAAATCTACGCTTGTCTCCACCTAAGCTCTTGCGCCTCAACATCGTTCTGCAAGAAAGACAGCCCATAAGAGAATTAATGACATCTCCTTCGAAGAACAACACACAATCACAACACCCAAAATAACAAAAAACATAATCAAGCAGTGCACAAAAACACGTTCCAAGTTGGAAACTCCTGTTTAGTATACAATCTGTAATCAACCTGAGACCGAGGTACTATCGCGGCCAATTTGAGTGAAAGGACGAAGATCTGTGGGCGTGGTACTGTGTCCCACAAGCTGAATGCTCCCTATACTTTGCTTCACTCTAAGTGAGAGCGAATACGAAGCCAAACCCAACTGACGTTCGTCTTTATACAGGCTAAGGTCGTTCTGCCTTTGAGGTACGGCAACACTGCATACGCTGCAATGAGAAATTTAGCCAATATCGTGCGACTGCTAGCCTGGGTTCTTTAAAGTGCATCACGCAGTAGTGATGCACGACCGCAGGCCGGTTCGAATCTGATCCAGATCGAAAGAGGCAGTGGCAGGGATTCAACCAAAATCGGTGCAGCTCGAGCTTTCGCTCCACGTGCATAGAGCTGCGGTCCGCTAACAAGCACTTTACGAGAACCTTGTCACATGATGTGGTCGGTCATATTGGCCTGGATACTAAACTACCGCTGGAAAAGACGGGCTACATACAGACCGAAGGATTTTCAATATTTCCTGACTTTTCATTTGGGTATTTTCTCTTCATACTTTTGCTTTTTTTTTCTTATTCTTCATTGTAACATTACAGTTTCAGGTTAATTACAGAAAGTAAACTTTCAACAGTATCCTGACATTTTAGCCACTGTATTATTTTAAAACCACTGAAGACGTTTATGTTTATAACACAGCTGTGTGAACAATGTCAGCCTTGATGTTTTCTACTAAAACTTGATTGGGATACTGATGAAATACGGCTTAAAGTAGGCTTTTCTAAGATGTCCATAACCTGACATAGATTAAACCAAATGCAAAAAACAAAAAAAACACGCGCCTATTCTTTTAAATTTGACTGTCAGTACTTGTAAATGTAAGGCTTAACTAAAACAAAAGATTTCAAATCCCTAAACGGGAATTGTAATGTAAATTGTTAATAAACAATGCAGATTGAATATATCACATGCTCCTAGATCAACTAAGATCCTTTACATAAGTTTGTTAGTGTGCCATGCAGGTTATATGCGCTACATGTATACTGTTTATTTTTGCTGAAATGTTTTTTTCTGCAATGCAGCCAACTCTGACATTATTGAAGCAGCTGTGTTGGCAAAATAAAAATTGTGCAATTAACATAAGTTAATATTTAGCCTGTGCTTTCAGCGACATAAAGTACGCCCTAATCCTAAAAAAAAAAAATATATTTAAACCAGCGTACAATGTCTGCTTCTACATTACGGATATGAAAATGATGAGAAAATTTAAGTTCAGTAATTTAGAACTCTTTTTTGAAGTCTGAACATCGGACTTATGCTCAAGAATACGCGTTGGCACTCGATTACTATGGATACATGAAAGAGTGTTCCTGCATTAGACACTGGCAATACTCTGTTCTTTCCGAAGAAATTCCTCAATTATAAACTAAATTCTAATTTTATGATGTCGAGATACGGGAGATTAAAGCGCTTTTTGATTCCAAGTAGGCAAGTAACCACTACTCTCGCTTAATCCAATGGGACTTCAAAAAAACTCAAAGCAAAGCGATAAACAGGGTAGTTGCCTGTAATATTAAAATACGGCAACTTATTCGTATCAACATTGTTATTTCCAGGCGTTCACAAACACTAAATGAAAAAAAAAAATGGATTTCGGTGTGTCGCTTTACTTATCATAAATATACATGACTCTCTAAGGAATGCGTGCAATAGCGTGGGTAGTATTTGGACTATGAACGGAATTATGCGGAGCGCAAGGTAGTCTGCTTCTTTTGCAGGGGTTGTGGTGACGTCAGTGTTGATCTCCGATTGGCTCTGATTAAAGGATAGTGGGTAGACGTCAAAGCAAGCTGCTTTGAGGTCTACCCACTATCCTTCAATCAGATCCAATCAGAGCTCTGCACTCTGGCGTCATCACAATCCCTGCAAAAGAAGCAGACAAACTTGCGCTCCGCATACTACACGGGTAGAAACTGAGAGAGAGGAGAAGATGAGAGCGCGCGGGGACGCCAGAGCGCCGATCTCTGATTGGAATGATTAGTAGGTAAACGTTTCCACTCACTGTCCGACCGCGTTCGAATGCCGCACGTCGGCGTCCGGCGTTCAGAGTTGGCGTTCGAGCAATGAAACGAGATAAAGGCAGCTTGCTTTGCGTCAACCCACTTATTGACCTCACATTAACGTCTTCTCCCTGAGTTTCTACTCCTATGCATTCCATAGTGCCGGCAAGCTCCAACCACACTGAGTGATTAATTTAGTGAAAACTTTATAATCTAAGGCTACGCTAGTTCATGCATTAAGCAGTTTCCGTATGATGTCAAGTACACATTGGATTATGCCGACTATAGTGTACGAGTAATGTCAGACTATAGGGTGGTTCAAGTCACCAGGCTGGATCTAAAATGGACCGTAAAACTCGACGCCTGCACGTAGCAATCTAAAATTTTCGTCAAAGGTGTATTTCACAGGTCGGTTTTTTCTTGAAAAACTACAAAGCGTAGTTCTCTTTTAGTAAACAATAGGGCCAAGAAACTTGCCAGGGACTACGGCGGGCGGTGACCCAGACGATCAAGTCGAGTAGCGGGGTGTGCTGGGCGTTCGTATTGATAGATGGCGTCGGGAGCAGCGTCTGGAGGTGCAGCCGACCAGCGAAAGATAGCAGACGACACGCAGACGAAATTCGTTGGCAGCAAAAGCGCCGCCGTTATGCAGACGCGTTTTTTTTACTTTAAGTTTTGCTTTTATTGTTCGCATTTATTTTTTAACCTATGGCACATTTCAAAAATATTCTATTCACTTTAATAAACCACGGTGGTCGCGAGCCGTCGCGATAAGGAGGTAGCGCCATCTATCAATACGAACGCCAAACACATCCCGCTACTGGACCCCTGTCGTCTGCGTTGCTGCCCGCCGTAGACCCTGGCAAGTTCCTTGGCCTTATCTTTTACAGAAAGAGAGCTACGCTTTGTAATTTTACAAGAAAAAAACCGACGTGTGAATTACACCTTTGACGAAAAGTTTAGATTGCTACGTGCAGGCGTCGATTTTTACGGTCCATTTTGGATCGAGCCTGGTGACTTGAACCACCCTATACATTCACACTGCAACTATATCGGAAACCTACTTACTGGTTGGACTTTTAGAAAGAGAAAGTTGTCTTTCTAGATTAAATCGTCCGCATAAAGTATAAGTCAGCATGGAGCTTTTGAATGACTGAATCTAGTGTTGTCAAAGACTATGATCTTAACATTTTCCATGAACCATCAACATTCATGATATTAATTTTTTTTCATAGCAAAACTATTTTTGGTGCGATAACGAAAACAGAGCCCTTGCAGAATTCTCCAAATGTCTGCAATAGCAAGGTTTTCTTGGCCCTCGTTTAATCATTAATCATATAAAATATAAAATCAGGAAATATTATGCAAGTTCAAAATTAGTAATGGTTAGAGACATAAGTGAAATGTGACATGAGCATAAAAATGAAGAACTCTTTGCTAGAATAAATCACACAACTGCAATTATGATTCACATGCAGTTTCAGCCTTGCGTGCTTCAACAGATTACGTTGTATAAATAAAGAACCCCACCACGTGCAAACCCTTGCAGAGTTCGGCAAGAGCATGATCAAAGCTGCCAACTCGTGACAGCAAGTCCACACACTCCACAAGTGAACATACAACGGCAGCAAAAATCACCCCTTTGAGGAAACATAATGTGTATTGTGGATCATATGTTGTTGTCAACACCAAGAAAGAGCAAGCACGTATGACAAGGAGTTTGTGTGAAACCAACGAGGGTACAGGGGTCGTGGAGGGTTTCGTTAACTGCAATTCCTTACGACGGTGGTGCGCCGTGCCACCATTTATCCCTTAGTTCATCCAACCCATACCACTGGATTGAAAACCACAGAGTTCAGTATTTATTTTCATGACCCCATGGCGCCGAAACGCACTTTTTTACGATCCAAGGCATTGTTTTCTAGAAGGTAATGATAAATCCCCTCCTTTTTCCGCTTGTTCTTTTCTAAGTTTCGGTCAACTGGACTTGGCTTCCCCCGAACCCCTGTCCCCCGCTGGCGGTGTGTGAACGGTGTGCGGCTCACTGTCCGCTGCTGTAGCTTGTGTGTGTGACCAACGCATCCTAGACGGCAAGGCCGCAGTGCCGAATTTTCAGCGTCAGCTAGAAGAGGTCGACGCGGGACAGTGATTAAAAGGGTGCTGCGTCAGTGTTCGGCTGGGACTCCCGTCCTCATTGACTGACTACGAGTCCCAGCTGAACGCTGACGCAGCACTCGCGTCCAGTCTGTCAGCCCGCGCTCACCTCTTCTAGATGACGTCATACGTTGGGTACCACGGCCTCGCTACGTAGGAGGCGTTGGTGTGGCAGGCAGAGAAGAGAAGTGTGTGGGGAAAGGGGTTTTGTCCAACGACTGACCTCGTGGCACCTCTTCTGGGCGAGAGCGAAGAGAGGAGGAAAAAGGGCGCCGTGGAAGGCCCCACGGCCCGCTTCTTCCTTCCCCCTCTCTCTCTCCGGCTTCCGCTCATCCGTCCGGCGAGAGCCAACCCTGCCAATCCACGGGGTGGCTCGTCACCTTTCGTCCCACACACCCGACGGACAGAGAGAAGCGAGCGACCAACGACGACAGAGCGCCGGCAGCAGAGGAAGGGAAGGGGGACAGAGAGGATGTGGGCCGGGGACTAATGGGAACAAAGGGAGACGTGCACCTTGTCCTTATCCGGAGGTGAGAGAAAAGATGTAGCTCGGGGAGGAATGGATATGGAATGGGAGAGAGTGCCTCTCTTGAAGGCAGAGTTGAAGAAGGCTCTGAGGGGAAGAAATGGAAGAAGGGGAGGAAGTGGAAGAGGCGAAAGATGGGAGAATGGGCGGCATGTGACTATCTACTGTTGCACAGCCTTGTCCGCCTTTGTAAAAGTTTTGTAGAGCACGCTTCCGTTTAAGTAAGTAATAGTGGCTCTCCTTTTTTGGCACTATGTGGTGTTTTGGAAAGTTCCTCCATTCTGGATGTAAGCATTTCATTTTCGCTTCAAACCCCTAATTTATAGTTCTAAGTTTGAAGCGTACGTCTTTGCATCTTAAAAATCACACAGAATTCGTCGCAACACGTACGCCTTGACTAGAGAAACTCTAGAAGCCCAAGAAATCTGGTATCTTTGAACCAATCTCCTGTTACCTCCCCTCCTTTGTTCTCATTGCATTTGCTAAAGAGTCGAGCACTCTCCCTCGCTCTCTCTTTGTCCCTCTCTTCCTTAGTTTCTTTCTTATTTTCTCGCAGTGTATCTTCATCGTAACCTTTTAAGTTGTCAGACATATTTGACTTTGAGTCTAAAGTATTGATTATTCAAAAAGTAAGTTAGCAGATCCTTACTCTTAAGGCAAATCCGGCATGATATTTTTAAAGTATGCACCACTGAAACAGGTCAAACCTTCTTTCTTGCGAGAATTGTTTTCGCAAAGAAAACACAGAAGAATGTTACTGTAATCAGATGCAGCTCATTCAGCCTGAATAAAATTCCCCGTGGGTTTGTCTCAGCTAAACACGCTAACGACCTTACGCCCCTTCAGAGACAAAGGACCGGAAGTTACAATGTCTAATTAGCCCAGGGAGTAGACATCCTAAATTAATATGGTGGCTTCACCGCTTCATAACGGGAAAGATATTGGTCAGTTCAATATATGATTTTGCAGAGCTTGTTTTTTACCATCTCTTAACGCCTGATCTAAGAAAACTTATGGACCTACCGATTCTCTTCACATGCATTTTCCTCAATCCGTTTTTTTCTAAATGCCAAATAATTAATCTGGTATCACTTAACTTGCAATTCAAGTGGACAGCTTGAATTGGGCGACGCTTGCGTGTGTTTTAGGCTGGGATTTTGTGGACATCGTTGATGTTATGTTGGCGTTCCGAAGTATGGCCATTATACGAAAGTAGTCTGAACTGGTCCAGTTGTTCATTGTGGAACAAAAGGGAATGGAGACGAAGGTGGGGAGGAAGGGGAATTAGTGAAAGAGATGGGCGAGAGCGTGCAGCGGGAAGAAAAAGGGGGGCAGAGAAGGTGGTGTCATCCCGGTGTTTTCCTACGTCGTTCCTCAATCGAGGCGTGTAGCAGTTCGAGGGGAGGAGGAGACGAAAAAAAATAGAGGTCCCCTCAGACCTAAAAAGAGAGACCGCTTTTAGGAACACGAGCCGGCGTGATCCTCGCGGCTTCAAAAAAGGTTCTCTAGAGACCGGCACGCCATGCAATGCGGGGAAAGAGTACCCACGGGCCTTCCCTCCTACACAGGGTCTGCCGCTCACGCCTCCCATTCTACGCCTGGTTTCCCGATAAGATAGAATAAGGCAATAAAGCCACCAACGAACGCAAAGCCAGGAGTTTTCCATCGCGTCAGATGAGTTGTCGAAAGAAAGCCACACGGCCCGTTCAGGGTTGTTTACTCGCAGCCGTAAAAATACCGCCACCTACTCGATAAATTGTCTTACTCTATCATTTAAAGTAAGTACAAGCTCTGCAACATTGTTAAGGTATACGATATAATAGACAGTTTATTTTATGATCCTATTCTTTTTACTATATACTTCAGTGCATTAATTAACTTATTTTTGGTTATCAGCATAGCACGCTCGTCGTGTGGCAAAGCAGAACATGGTTCAAGTGGTTTTTATTTTTATTTTTCTTACAAAAACCTATATATATTTCTTACAATGTTTATTACTGCCTACAGTGACTCACTTCCTATTAAATAAACGATAGTTGATTTATTATGCAAAGAACACCAAACCGCTGGGTAATAGGTTAGCAGAGAGAAAAACGGCGTAACGATTCACTCATTTTTCAGTCTTCTGACAAACGTAATAGTAAAATAAAACACTTAATGCGGATATGCGTAAGTGTCACCTTCGAGCAACCGCAAGGGTTTACATTAACTTTATACGTCCTCGAAACAGTACCGAATGGTAAAGATGCATGGAAACCAGGCTTTCTTGACGCACTTTATTATTCTTGAACTAACCACACTCGAAACTCGTTGGTTCCGAATAATGCAAGAACACATAAAGCGTTCAGAAACGAAACGTCGCGAAATAGTAATTATAATGATTATCAGTTTGTCTCATTCCGGATAACAAGCGAACGCAGAACAATAACTAGGTCTCACAAAGAACGATTATACCCAGATAAAAATGACGAATGCACAATACCCCTCACGACAGTGGTACATTTTTTTTTTTTACTTTTGTTGCTTTCGAAAATAAAAAGAAAACAGTCTATTATCGATTTGTCGTACGCGGACAGAATACTAAGAAATAAAAACACTGTCTCGTGTAGTTAAAGACTATATAATAACTTGTTCCCGCGCCTCTCAGGGTGATTAAATATAAAGTGTTAAACATTACGACGAACTCTACGTCGTTTCAAACGCTCGGTTAACTCTGGCAAAAAAAAATAATAAATAAACACACACACACACACACACACACACACATATATATATATATATATATATATATATATATATATATATATATAACGGGCATGGTGGCGGGAGGCCGAAGGCGTGGATATATAACTGGGAAGAAAAAAACCCTTGGTGAAAACAGCAACAACGGACGATTTATTCTTCGACGTTTCGGCCGGAGTCTGGCCTTCGTCAGGAAGAGATATATATAATACGGTTCACGGTCTCTGCCATTTTAAGGGAACAATGAAGATCTCCAACGCTACCACTTCCTTGAGCGCCGCGTTTTAAGTGGCGGGGGCCTTGAGGAATGCAAAATCAAACGAAGCGAACGTGGAACCAAATGCAGAGCGCTGTCCTTGACTGACACTCCAACAAACGGCCCTGCTCACTGAAGTGGCTTAAAGGTTGAGATGGCGCCGACCAAGAACAAGACAACGACCTCGAAGCAATATATGCATTCCTGCCGAGTCCAGCATTCTGCCCCGCGCGGCCTTTTGGGTTCTAACTGAGTTGCCAGCGGTGATTAATGTGGTCTCAAGAATAAAGAGCAAATAAACGAAACGCGGTTACTCTTGCAAGGCTGCCGCGTTAATCTTGATCGTACGGAGGTTCGTTTTAGCGCGCTATATATAAATAACCCTGCACTCGAGTCTGGAACCTAGGCTAACCTCTAGAAAGCTTGTATCGTTGGAAACTTCTATAAATGGCTTACGTATGATTGACGTCTGCGCGTTGAAAGAACTTGGCAATCTCACGTGGTCGGTCAAATGAGTAAGAAAAAAGTTTGTGGGATAGTTGAAAAAAGAAATATGTAGCCGCCAGCTACCAAGGAGAAACGAAACAGTTCCGTTCGTTGCATGTATGTGCTTTCAGCACAACAAATCGATCAATTTATATATATACATATATATATATATATATATATATATATATATATAGGGTGTTTCAGAGAATGCAGGCCAAATCACTCCTGCGAAAACTACTCATCGCAACGAAAAAGAACTGTGGCGTTTAGGTCCTGTGCCAGGGGCCCATTTATGAAAATTATTAAAGTCCGGGATAATTAAGTTTTTAATTATTTTCGCGTAATTAACTTTTTTAAGATTGTGTTTAAAGGCATGGTCTAAATTAGAAAATTGCTCAGCATCATCGAAAAACATTAAATCAACCAATTGCAGAACGATAGAAGTCACGCGAAGCATTTTACGGCTCTCAAAAAAAATCGCACAAATTCGACGGGTTTTTAAGTTTCGGTTTGTTATCGGAGCGCATCTCGGCTCCGGTGGCACCGCGCCCCGTGGGGAGATAGTGCAACCAACCTCTGCTGCGCTGTCATCGCGCGACGCAGCAGAGGCTGGTTACACTATCTCTCCACGGGACGCGGTGCCGCCGGGGCCCAGATGCGCTCCGATAGCAAACCGAAACTTAGAAACCCGTCGAATTTGTGCGGTTTTTCAGAAAGCCGTAAAATGCTTCGCGTGACTTCTATCGTTCTGCAATTTGTTGATTTAGTGTTTTTCGATGACGCTGAGCAATTTTCTAATTGAAACTATGCCCTTAAACACAATATTAAAAAAGCTAATTACGCAAAAATAATTAAAAACTTAATTATCCCGGACTTTAATAATTTTCCTAAATTGGCCCCTGGCCCAGGACCAAAAAGCCCCAAGCCTTTTTTCGTTGCAATGAGTAGTTTTCGCAGGAGCGATTTGGCCTGCGTTCTCTGAAACACCCTGTATATATATATATATATATATATATATAGAGAGAGAGAGAGAGAGAGAGAGAGAGAGATAAATTTATTGCCAAAAATTTCTAAAATCAGTGTATTCGAGGTAGAAGGATAATTTTCTCGGGACCGGATTACTCGTGTGGCGGGCGTAAGAACATGCGTGATACTTACTAATTAGCTCGCTAATTAACTACAATGCCTAATTAACTACTTCATTAGTAAAAATAGACAAATGGTTCCAATTAAAAAACTTGCTGAGCGTCATCAAAAGCCACTAAATCAGTAATTTCCAGAGAGACTTTGAGCGCGTGAGATGCGTAGTGTTGCGGTAAAGTTAGCATTCGCGGAGCAGGTACAAAGTTGGGGCTCTAATAAGAGACGGAAAAATCGCGCGGGCGCCTTACCGCAACCTCTAGGCTTGTACCTGCTCCACGCGTGGTAACCTTAGTGTACTACTACGCTTTTCACACGCTCAAAGTCTTTGTGAAAATTACTGATTTAAAGATTTTCGATGGTTATCAGCAAGTATCTAATAAGAAACATATGTCTATTTTCCATAATTAAAAATGTCATTAGTTATTTTAGTTAATTAGCGAACTACCTAGTAATTATCGCGTATTTTCTGACGTCCACCACCACGAGTAATGCGGTCCCGAGAAAATGATCTCTTTACCTTGAATACCCTAATTGTATGAGTTTTTGTCCTACAAAACAAAACAAAAACAAAAATTATATATATATATATAAAGTAGAAGCCACCGAGGGTCAAACAATCTATCTAAATATATTTATATATATATATATATATATATGCCAAATGAAAAACGGTTGGGATTAAACACCAGTAGCGGCGGTGGATAAGATCTCACGGATATGGACAGCCATGAGCGGAAGAAAAAGTGCTGCCTGGTAACTTTCCACGTACTGCATAATTGGTGAGGTAGCGGTAGAATTAGAAGAATTTAGAGGAAAACGAATGTTAAGATTTTGTTTGATATATACTGCCTTAGCTTGGTGATAAGATAAGCTTGATTTATTACAAAAGCTTAAAACAAGTCCATTGTCCCAAAGCTAGATGTTTTACCAGTAGATTCTACGACGAATGTGATAAGAAGGCATATGACTCAGGCAATATAATAGTCTTCGTGGTGTAGTTATTTTCGCTGTGGTCTCAGCGTACACCACTTAAGCTATCCACTCTCTTAAAAATGCCTGCGCGTCCGCTTAACCTCAAAACAATCGAAGAGCGCATCAATGCGATCTACGAAATCAGCTCAGCGAATGATGAAGACCTCAAAATTAAGCCTGCCCTGTGGCATAACTCACTGCAAGCATGACGCTTTGCATTGCGTAATGCCACAGCGCAGACTTCAGTTTTTGGTCCAAACGGATGTCCCGCCTCATCATTCGCTGAGCTGATTTCCGAGATCGCAGAGATTGGCTCGATGAGTATTTTGCGGGTAAGCAGACGCGCAGGCATTTCTCAGACTGCCAGGCACGTGCACTCAGATCTTCGGACCGTTGCGCTGCGACCAAGCGTAAGCACGAATATGGACGCGAGTGCGTCGTTAACGCTTGGCTTAGAAACGTGTTTCATCGGTGCTTCGGCTGGCGCTCGGAATCCAACCGCTGAGTCAGCGCCGTTATAATATAATGACGCTCAAAGCACAAAAAAAAAAGAAAAGAAGGTAGGTTCTAATTAGTCTGGCTGGACCCTATTGTTTCAGCACGTGGAAAGAAAATGCGAAATCATCCTCCCTGGTATTCCATCGGTGGATCGCAGCCTTTTTTTCTTCGCACGCTTCAATCGCGAGGAACCAACGAGATTCGAGCGCAGTGCGGCTTCGCCGAACAGGAGAACGCGTTCTCCAAACCGGGCGTGAGTCGGCCTTTCCCACCTAAGCGCGCGGCTCTAAGCCGCCAGAGCGCGCGAGAGGGGCAGACAGCGCGTGCTTAGTACAGGCGTGGCGTATAGATACCTAGGCGATCGAGCGATCGACGCACGAGGCATCTGAAGTGCAACACACCACAGGCCGGAGCCCGTCGTGCCGCTGGAACAAAACGCCAGAGTCAACAAGGCACTTCGCGACACTGGGGACACCCACCCGGGGCTTTCCGCTTTTACCTGGACCGCCGTGAGCCTTACCTGAACGTGGCGTGCATAAGCACCTGAAAGCAACACACACACAAGGCTCACCGTGAGCGCACTGCCCCGGGGGCACCACATGCAGAGCGACGCCGGCACCTTCGCACCCCGACACCCGATGCGAGACTTTCCGAGGCACACGTCGTGTTCGATGGTGACCCAATGGTGTCGCGTGTATCGATGCCTAGTTTCTAAACAGTAAACTTTCCTTCTTTTTTTTTTAACAAATTATGAAGATATGGTCAGAGCTGGCAGGAAGGACTTGAAGAGGACAGTCCTGAAAGTTTCACAGTGGTAGCCGACGTTTCGCTTATATTTTTCGGGCACTGGAGAGGCTAAAGTCTGCGACAACTTAGGATGCGGCGTTAGCCAATTATAAAGCCGAAAGGCGCTTTGCGAAGGAAAAAGCGTCCGCATAATAAATGCCCTGCGTTTTTGCAGCTGCCAGAGACTTTTCACTCTTCAACGATCAACTATACTTCCTTTCACCTTCGGTCCGAGCGCGGCCGATGTTATCAGCCGAAGGGCCAATCAAACAGCGCAAAAGGCGCAACGTCATGGCGTGCTCTCTGCGCTTGATAGGACTAGCCGGCGTAGGAGCACGCACAGAGAGACGGCGAATACCCGCTGGTCCTATCAACTGCAGAGAGCACGCCATGACGTTGTGCCTCTTCGCTGTTTGATTGGCCCTTCGGCTCATTACATCGGCCGCGCTCGGACCGAAGCTGAAACGAAGTATAAATGTGAAAGCTGTTGGTCACCAGGCGCAATCACTTACCAGTTAAAATTCAAGAGATATATATATTGTTTCGGTGTACGTATCAGTGCGTGCGTCTCAGAGTACGAGATGTGATCAAAGAGTTCCGGGACTGATTTTTGTAGCGTAAAAATAAAGGACAGCACAGTGATGCACGCGCGGCATGCAGTCGAAGGGGCAAGGACCTTCCTGTATCACTATGCCAAAGGGCGTCGCTCTGTGAACATTTGAAGTTGCGCTACACGAGTTTGTTTGACCACATGCACGAGCAGAATGGCGATCTCTCCCCAGACTTCAAGCCAAAGCGAAAGCGAACGTCAGTTTTACGTGAAACTCGGCAAATATAAAACAGAGACCTTTGAAATTATTGAGAAGGCTTATGTCAAAAAGCAGTGAAGTGTGCGAGGTGTTTTGAGTGTCACTCGCGCCTCAAGAATGGTAGAACATCACTGAAGTAAAGGAAAGGTCGATTAAGGTTGCCCTACCGCTCTTCGTCTTCTAGCGATGTTCTGTCGCTCCTGAAGCACGAGTGCCACTTAAAACACTCCACAAAATCCACTGCTTTTTGAAACAAGCCTGTGAAGTAATTTTTAAAAGGTATCGGTTTTATACTTGCCAAGTTTGACGCAGAATTGAGGTTCGCTCTCGCTCTGGTTTGCAGTCTATGACAAAATCGCCATCGCGCCAGTGCACGTGATCACAAAAACTCGTGCAGCGCAGCTCGAAATGTTCACAGAGCGACACCCTTTGGTATAACGAGATACCAACGCCCCTTCCTTCGACTGGTGCGGGCGCATCACTGTGCTGCCCTCTATTTTTACACTACAAAATCAGTCCCGGAACGCTTTGATCACACATCGTACTGGTACGCACGTCGGAACGATTTACAGCACGTTACTTTACTGGTTCGTGACTGGACCTGCCAGGTCGTAGTTTTAGACATTTGTTGTTCTTTTTTTTTTTATCGTAGAGTGAGACGAAGGTAACATTCTTGGCGAAACCCTGTCTGTGTTAACTCTGAAGCAGCCAGAAATACCCTTGTCTTGATCCTTACAGTCCGTTAGTGATATATTTTAGTGATATCTTTAAAGCTATCACCAGCTTCCTGCACGAGAACTGAAAGGTGGCGCTTTTTCAGCTAAATAGTACAAAAACCCTGTCTGAGATAGTGTGAAATAAAGCGTGGCAAAGGGCAGAATGGTACACGGGAAGTAAAGTCCTTACGCGCTCACGTGCTAGTCTCAGTATTTTTTTTACACTGTCTAACATAATTTGTTTGTTTAGTTGGCTTCAAAAACGTCCAGTCCTGAAGATTGGTGGAAGTAGAAACGTGCCGCTGAGAGCACTAGAAATCAAAGACCTCACTATTATTGTGGCCGTAGTCAAAACTATTCTCTCTCGTATAAATTTAGAGTGAGAAGGGGCAGGCCAGAGTTGTACTACCCACGGTGGGCTTTCACTGCTGTCGCAGCGACGACATCGAGCTGGAACTGTTAGGGGCTGAGGAAACAATACCATCTCATCTTTGACATAAGAGGGCCACAGTTCTGGGACTAATCTGGCACACTCTCATTGAACTGGTTTTGCTAGTTGCGAGAAAAACATAGTGTCTAATTTTGTATTTACACACTGAAACTGCAAACATCAGTCACTCGTGGAAGAAATGCAATCATCGTCGCTTTAACGGAATCGAGATCTAGCGGTGGAAAGCGGAGTGGAGAGTCACAATAACGTAGCCGTTGGAGACGCGGCCGCGAGCTAGCTCAACGAGGCATCCTTCGGTGCTTCGCGGGTCAAGATCGATGGATTCTCCATTTTCGCTCTATTTTTATCGGGCGAAACGAAAAGTAAGAAAAGCCGGCGAGGCGTCCGCACGTGTGGCCAGGCACTGGGCAGGCCGCCATCGAAAGTCGACTTATCGAGGACTTTTCCGGAGCTTCCGGCATCTATAGTTACATGAGCGCCGATGTTGTTTCTCGTCGCCTTTACCCCTTTGCCCCGTGTAGTCTCAAGCCCTCCCTGTTGCGATCCCCTTGACGCGTCGTGGAGACAACAGCTGTCGCGTTCGATCCACGCCCGACAATGGGACTCACATTGTAACCAAGACACGTTGTGCGTCCGCCTCGTTATAAGCATAACACGCGTCGGTCACAAACCGACCCTTTCCGAAATTGCGAAATGATGCGTAGATCACGCGCAGCCGCCATCAGTTGGTCTCATCGAACATTGACGTGGCGCTCGCGTCCAATGCGTGCTCCCAGTGCGTGACCAACGAACGGCGGCCGCACATGGTCTAAGCGTCGTTTCGAAAAAAGTCCCACAACGCGTAGCGAAATGCCAGGAACTGTATGCAGTCATGGACAACTTTAGAGAAAGGCACGGCGAGTTCCGAAGATCTTAGTAACGTTCGGCAGCCAATCACTTTGCGGCATCGGCCGTTAAGAACGCCGGAGAGCCAATCACGAGGCGGGAAGGTGATAAGCCACGCCTTCTTTAAGCAGTCATTGACTGTATACCTGCGCTCAGATCCGAGGGAGCCTTTATAGGGCACGCGTCACTGGAAGAGACCCAGCAAATTTTCCTTCGGTAAAGACGACACTCTGAGCCATTCTTGTACAAACTCCCAAATTGGAATCACGCTGATAAAACGTCGTAGAAAAAAAACAACAAAAAAACGACAGTCTGTAGACACAGTCGGAGGCGTGTGTAGTCCCTGTAAGACGGTCACATTGGTCGTACAAAAGGTGCCTGCAGACCGTGTCTTTCGTATGTTGTGTGAGCGGTGTGAATGCGACTATAGAGGCCAGAGAGTTAAGACGCCATTTATACCGGAATGAAATCCGGGCGGGGCGGCTGACCTCCCGAAGCACCATGTAAGCTAGAGTTGCGTTTACTATGTGTGCTGCTAACAGACGAAGAACTTGGGGTCTTGATCGACCGAGCTATAATCTCTGTATCAGTGGCAGACAGTGACAGTGCCGCGTTTCGCTCTACTAAGAACGATTAAAAACAAATATCTATATGGCAAAACTCACACGCCGTGGATGCCCATTCGAGCAACAATTCGTCGCGTTTTCGCTGCGGCGAGTTTTATACGGTTTGCCTAAAGCACGAGATGTGTCGGCGTCGTTAGCACCGGCGCTTTGTGTTCTAGAACTCGTTGTGCGCGAGCACGTTTAAGTAGGTGGTGCGACATTATTCGCGGGAACGAGTGATTGCCAGCTTTTTCCTGTTTGTTTTCTGGGTCAGTATTTACAGCACATTTGTCGGTTTTGATTGTAAGAGATACATTGGCGGATAACAACGCCGAGCATTTATCAGCGACTTCCCGACGGTGCAACAGGATATCGAGTAACGATACTTTAAAAATAAAAAAAAATAAAAAAACGTCGGTTCCGAATCAGCGTGAAGCATAACGTTATGCGGGGGAAAAAAATAACGGTGTCCTCTTCGCCTGTCCGCGGATATTCCCCTATTATGGCACTATATATAAACACGTAAGACGCGCAACCAGCGACGCACTTGTAACGAATCCGCGTCAATGAGAACGTTTTGTTTAAAGCTAACAAGGGGGCAGGTGTTGTTCTTCGCGTGGCATTACGGGATTTCCGGCAATCAAAGCGTTCATGCCGAAAGTCACGGTGTTTCGCTGCGTCACGCGTCGCCCGCCCGTCCCCTTGTGTGGAATTTTACCGCAACAATGACGAAATTGCTTTGTTGTTGTTGTTTTTTTTCCCTCCCACGTATATAGCCATCGGTTAAAAGTAATTAAACGGGTCTGCGCTGTGGCGAACAGTCTGCGCTGCGACACTGAGCGTGACTTTTTATGATTGTCAGTACCACTGCGCAGACTGTATTGTTAGGTCTAAATACGAACTATATTAGCCTCGCCATTCACCGAGCTTCTTTTCTAGATTGCAGCGATTCGCTCTCCTAAGTGCTTTGCGGTGGAAGTATATAGACGATCCAAATACGTTGGAGTATCGTTAAAACGTACGATCTAACAAACCAATAAAAAAATGCGAAATTCAAAGCTTAGAAAGCTTGTTTTTATTTTCGTAAGGAGCAAATTACGCGGGGGTATTTAGTTGTGGCACGGACATTGTGAATGTGCTTTTAACGTGACAGTATTTTCAGTTTGCGTGCACTAAATACGCTCGATTCTCGTGATATTTTTAAAAAAGAAAGAGGAATCCTGAAACGATTTGTGTACGTTCTCGTAAAAATTCGCTTTGGGGATATCTTTTTTTTTTCACAAATTCTTTTGGCGTTTAAAGCAAAAAAAAATAATGATAATAATGTGTAACGATTGACCCTTCTCCAAAGCAGAAACTCACAAGACCCAGCAAAGACGCGCGAGCACTAAGAGCGCCGAGGATCGCGTCAGCCCGAGGGGGCATAGTATTTTATGACGTCTTGCTGACCTAAGCCTGATTCACACGCAGCCATTATGCTTGCGAACTTCAGTGTCTACGTGGCTCGGGAGGCGAGAAAAGTGTGGGCTGTGGAGATTGACGTAGCAACTGGAAATCGCAACTGGAATTGTACAATCTGGATCGGTAAGAACCAGTTCCTTTCGTTGTAAAGTAATTACGATGTTCGAGGTACTGGAAGACAAAAACGAAAGCAAGTGTTCTTTCCTTTGTAGTGGTTGTTATCGTTTTTCTTATTTTTTTTTTTTCAAATTTCAAGTTGCTTTTGTGTTTGCTTATTCACGTATTTTTTTTTTCTTGAATGATTGCTCGGTTACCGTGAGTACGCAACTTACTGCTCACAAACTAAACAAGATGTCGCTTATGTGACCATTTAAAAACTCGAAGATGCAGAAACAAAATTCAGAAAGCATTATTTTTTCATTTAGTGTTCGATGAATATTATTATTATGCGCGCTTAAAACGCACGAAACACTCAGCCACCGCGAGGTGATCTCCAAAGCAGGTACAAGCGTGCATATGAAGAGTTCAAATCGTGTCCCATGTCTGTGCGTTGAAATTTGGCTGTGTTTCAGGGTTTTTTTTTTCTTTCTGTTTGTGCCGTCCCTTACAAAACTCCTGCTCTGGAGTACATTCACCATGCCGGTTTACCCTCAAGTGAATTACTTCTCGTCAGCCACCGAAATCGGAAACCTTCTACCTGTGTTTTCTTCGATATATTTATAAGAAACAGAAATGCTCCCCCCGCCCCCCCTTTTTTTTCCGAATTGCAAGTGGCAGGATATAGAGTTATTGAATTGCGGAAAGCCCAGCTTTCACGTTTAGTCCACCAGGCGGCTCTCCGTCGACAGCCTGGCTTTGACGTCGCAGGGGTGTCCTACATTTCCCGGCGGTGCTGGCTTGTTTATATAGGACTCGTGACGCACGTGTTCCAAACCCCTCGTGGGCGGCTACCTAAAGTTAGCGCGCCGTTTAGACTCCACTCTCTCCCACGCAGCGTTCTGACCCTCCTGCTCTCCGGCTTTTGTCCACATACACCCCTCTCTCTCTCATTCCCTCTCTCTTGTCATGTGTTGATTCGGTCGGTGATTCGGTTTACGCACCTCAATGAACTGGAAGGAAAAAGAAAAAAAAAAAAAGGTCCATGCTTTCTCCTGCAACCTCCAAGGTCCTTCACAAGACGCACTGGCAAGAAACCAGTGTTCGCGCTAACTGTGTTGGGGGGAGGGGAGGGGGGGGGGGGGGGGGAAGGGCTCTAAAACCCACATATCTCAGGATTCAACACTCACCCCTGCCAGCCTCTTCACTACGGATGAGCATCGTACCGCGTAGGCTAGCCGTGGTAAAGCACTGACTAAAATTCTCATCAACAGCGGAGACACACACTCGCACTAGGGCTGACTGACTTCGCGCTGTTTAAACGTACACACAGCACAATTGTTTTTGCAGTGTCATTGGGCGACAGTGAGCGCGAACGCACGCAATGTCGGGGATGTTTCACACTCGACCTGGTGGACCATATATATTAACAACATTCGCGAATTGTGACGCGCTTCGAAATTCGGCAAAGGAAAAACAGAAGTGGTGGAATCGCACCTGCTCCGTTCCGTGACCGCAATTACGTAGTTCGGTCAATGGAACCTCCACGTAATTTTGAACAATGGGTCGCTAACGACAGGTGTTGGTCTGTTAGTAAAAGGTGCTTGGGAGTAAAAAAAAAATTATTTGGTTGTCCTTTTTTTCGGCCCGTGTAAATATACTGCATCGCAGAAAGCTGAAACTTCGCGAGAGTGGGGAGTAATGCGGTAGTGGCGGAATGCGTAAGTTTGAAGACATGAAGTTGCCTGGTTTAAAACATAAGAAAGAAAGGCGAAATCCTTCTATGAACCGAGGCCCACCTAAGCCTAATAGAGCCGAAACGAAACAAATGACACTGTAAGCGCCTCTAGCATATATTTCAGTGAAAAAAAAAAAATCTTTTGATTGAAATACAATATTTTTTTTTTCTTGTTGCCAATTCATTTTCACTGCTATGATTTCGACATGCGTCCAGAATTCCTTTTTTTCTTTTGCGGGAAAGGGGGAAAGGTGAAGGGGGGGCACAATCTTTTTTTTTTTTTTTGGGGGGGGGGGGGAGGGGGGAAGGAGCGGGGTTAGTAGGTTTGGGTGGATGTCGGGTCATAGAAATATTCCGTCGTCCTTCTTTATCTTTTAAAATAGGCAACGTCATGTCCTCGAACTTTCGGGTTCTATCTGTACCGCTAGCGCCACATTCGCAAGGAGTTTCAGCGTTTTAAAATGCGTTACTTGCGTCCGCGGACCAAAAAACTTGCTTCGTTTTTACTTTTTTGTTGTTTTCCTTTTTTTTTTTATTGGGTAACGTTGTGTTTAAAGACTTACGTTTTATGACTACCGCTTGAGTCGCATTCTCACGAAGTCGCAGCTTACAGCGACGCGTAGGTTATTTCCGGCGGCCTTCTTCCAAACACACCCCCGTATGTCAGACAAACGATACAGACTCCAATTTCTGCCGTCGGCTACGTGCCAATTCAGACGAACCGTTAACCTGTTCACGGCATGTTAAAAAAAAAAAAAAGATCATGTACGATGAGTGTATTTTTTACGCAACGACAACAACAGCTTATATTATTACTTTCTCCAGCGTTGCTTGTGACCTGTTTAGAAGCGGGGTTCACCTAACACCAGTCGTGTTTTGCTTTAATTGATTTTTTGTTGCTGTTGTTTTTTTACGGACGACGACGCAAACGTGCTGCCGGATGCGGGGTCAACCTTCGCTTTACTGCTAGTTACCGTACGCTCGTAACACGACCACAATGCCATGATGTCACGTCCGACGTTTGTGAGAGGTCGCTGACCCGGGAGAAATTAATGAATGTGTTTATGCGTGTTCATGTAGACTACGTTTTTGCAACTCTCGCTCCCTCCCCCTCTTCCGCCCCGACCTTTAGACTTTGAGAAAATGTGGGGAGTTTATTTTCCCGCAGAAACCAATCACAATAAACGAAAGAATCCCATTGATTGATTAACAAAGTTAGTGCTCACCCCCCACCCACCAAAAAAAAAAAGAAATATATATATATATATATCAATTTGCACAGGTACACGGCGTTGCAAACTCAGAAAAATAAAAAAAACGCTAAAGGAGTCCCGAAATATCGCTAAAAACTGCCAAATTTAGAGCGCTTATCCAAGAATGTCCGTTTTAACCCAACGATGTTTCAATGTTTACCCCCGTAATATCTCTATGACGTCGCTAGCGTCGTTCTCGCTAACCACCATATGTTTGTGGAGAGTACGCAAAAATAATGGCAACCCGACTCTACTTACCGCAGAAATTAAGCAATTTCTGACTCCAAAATGAAAAATTGAAGAAATTTTTAGACAGCCAGGAAACCCGCTAAAACGATTCGAAAACCGCTAAAAGTCTCGCCGACCGCAAAACGGGGTGGAGAAAAAAAAATGTCCCCGGAAAATATGTCCCCAGGAAAAAAAGTCCCCGGACAAATTGTCCCCGGGGAAAAAAGGCCCCAGGCGGGAAGTAGAAAAAAAATGTCCCCACAGGATTCTCTATCTCTGGGTTTCCCTGATCCTCATGACCTTCGGGCGGTCTGGAACCGGTCTTATGTCGGAGGGAAAAGAGGCACCCTGTGGCAAGTAGGAAAAAAACGGCCCCGACAAATAAGGAAATATACGATTCCCCGAGGTACACATCGCGACACTGTTAGCGCGAACACGACATCGGCGCATTTTCACATTTTACTTCGAAAGTGTATTAGCGAGAACGAAGTTTCACCGTCTGCATTATATTCCCAAATGAGCACTTTCAGTACCTATGATAACTTTGATGACAACCTTTCGTTTCTAAGAGAAAAAGAGAAAAGAACTAGCCATCGCTTGTTCGTGCTAACAGTGTCGCGGTTTTTATCTATTTGTAAATGGTACACAAGTACCTCTCAAATTTCCCCAAACACAATAATTTGGCTTTGGCTAGAATTGTTATAAAAGTTTATTTCACAATGAAAAAAAAAATTTTGCTTTCGGCAAACTCAATGCTTTGGTTTCCAAAATATTCCAAAATAGATTACTTCGGTTGCTTTGTGTGACTTCCAGTTTTCCTTTCTACCTCTAGGTGTGTCAGGTCACTTGTGACCGGAAAATGACAGGACCGCCCGAAGGCCATGAGAATCAGTGAAAACCCAGCGATAGAGAACCCTTTGGGAACATTGTTCCCTACTTTCCACCTGGGGCCTTTTTTTCCGGGGATATATTTTCTGGGGACTTTTTTTCCGGGGACGTTTTTTCCGGGACGTTTCTTCCGGAACCCCCGCAAAACGGCCATTTCTCCCGCTAGACACCTCAGAAAAACCGATACATTGAGCGGGGAAATGATAAATTGCCAACACTGCATGGACATGAACGCGAGGTATCACTAGCTTTTTGTCCCAACGCACATCGATTTGCTTTTTTTTTTATTTCTATAATCATACATTGAATATTGTCATTCGCTGAAAATGTTTCTATTGTTCGCAGTAATTGTCTGTATCTGTGTTCTGCGGGAGAGCGAACTCAGAGACATTTTTTATATTGTAATTTAATTTCTTTTGTTGACTCCGTGTGCAAATTTCCTGTACTTATTCTACGCACGCAACACGACGCTGCTAGCAAAAACAAACAACCTCTTTTTTTAGCATTTACAGCTTATTATGAATACTGCTAGTGTGACGGTAAATGCTCATTTCGGGCACTTTCTGTCAAATTTTGCCTAAGCTGCAAAGTTTGGTGCCCGCCTATGCCATTTCCAAGAAAAAGGCGAAACAGCACCGATGTCGTGTTCGCGCATACAGTGTCGCGAAAACCGACGCTGTACGCGAGGTATCAAGTCCCGAGTGAGTAACCTTCTCTCCCCAAACAATATCCGACGCAACGCCAGTGTGATGTCGGAGTGTCGGCAAAACCGGAGAACAAAATGATTCCACGCGCTTTGCTCGCAGTACGTCCAACACATTTGTTTGCGGAGCTTTCTTCTCTCGGTGCGACGTAGATTTTGTGACGGAATAAGCAGTGACCAACTTCGAGTGTCGCGCACAATATCATGAATTATGAACTAGAACCTTTAAAGACGACCAGTCGCGCTTTTTTTCATTTATTCTGATTTTCTACCGGTACCTGCACTATTTACCTCTTTTTATTTCCAGTAAAACATACCGCAGTGTTTCTAGGGTACAGCAGCGCTTCGGTTATACACTCTACTTCGGCGTGCATAACCAAGCGCAGATTAAGCTGACGCCTTGACTGCCCCTTAAACATCCTATCGTATCACTGCTTTTTAGTCGTAGCTGTAGAGCAGTCCCACTCAGCAATCACTAAATTTAGAAGACAAAAAAAAGCGGTGAAAGGTTATTTATTATTCCCTTCAAACAATCCGAAACCCATCTTGCGCGTAACGGGTCCGATCTCGAAAATTGCAGAGCAGCGACACGGAACAGATCGAAGGAAATGTCCCTCCGCCTCTCATAAAGAATGTGCGGGAATGACAGAAAAGCAGTCCTCGCCATCTCACACAGATACAAACCGCTCGCCCACTCGTTTCGCACTCCGCCCACGCGCAGCCACTGAATAGCCCGCGCGCCTCTGCATCCTCATGCGTAGCTTTAGTTTGACGGCCCATTTTTCTCCCGGAATCCCGATAACGCGATGTCAACTCCGTGCCTCGTGCAACTGTGCTGTTCAGTTGTATTTGTTGTTTTTTTCTATTTAGTTTTTTTTTTATTATTAGTGTGTTTATTTAGTATAGCTCGCTCCGATTGGTCGCTCCGTTAGCTTGGCCAACCCTGGCGCAACGTATTCGCTACGACGTCACGTAGGAGCTCCATTTGGTGAGAAAGATCGAGAAGAGCGCAGCAGAGGTGGAAAGCGTTCGCGGAGAGGCCGGTACGGACCCTTCCCGAAATAAACTCCGCCACCCAGGAATCGGTGGCGCCGAGAATTTAAGGCGGCGGGTGAGAAGTAAATAGAGCGCTGCTCTTACGTTGGTTCCAGTCTCTCTCTCTCACTCCCTCGCATTCTTTCTTTGTCCCTGTTTGAACCGCACCTCGTAACGCGGCTCAGTGACTCACTAACTTCAACAGAGTACACACGGCGAAGTTCTACGATTCATCCACATACTATTACTACAATCCTTTTTTTTTTTTTTTTTCTTCTTGGCGTGGTGTTGAGTACTCACATTCAGAAATGTATACGCGTGTAAACCTCTCCGAGCTCTTAGGACATGCATCATTGAATTTCGCTTGAAGGATACAAGCCACTGATATGATGCTTGCCAAGTTACGCGTAGACCTACCATTCTGTTAAGAGACCTCAGGCTTGGTGAAAATACGTGAAACAAGCAAAAGTAACAAACCAGGAAAATAACGAAAGAAGACAACATTTCCATGAAAAGAGTGTCTCGTGTCGTTTTTTTTTTTTTTCTGCGTTTGTTTTTTATTCTTTTACTTATCTTTATTCAGTCCCGGGTGTCTTAACGAAGTCGTAAACCTACACCAGCTCCTCCGCGCCATCATTGTATTATCGTACCACGTAGACGCTGTACTTCAAAGCGCGGAAGTTGTACCTTGGAAGTTACATATCCCCGAGAGGAGGGACAAAAAAAAGATCAGCCACGAAGCACTACACAAAATCTCAGCATCACTACTGTACTGCGAACATGAACACAGAGCAGGTTGGCACAGATGACTCGAAACACGAAAGAATAAAGCACATAAAGTAATCCGAGGGTCGGGTTAGAGAAGCGCCGACCCATTGAGGAGGCATCATAATTGTCGGTTGCTAATTGAAAGAACTGTCCTGTCTCTGTGTGTGTCCGTCCCTATATTTTTTATTCTCTCGTGTTTCAAGTCAAGACTACTGTACTATTTAGTGTGTTTGTTGTCATTTTCTTTTCTCTTTTTTCTTCCCAGCGTCAAGATGGAGACCCTGCGTGTACTTCATTTCCCCCTACGACGGGCACCAGAGGACGCTACGAGCCCTTCGAGTATAGGCTGAAAAACGTATACCGCGACTACGCTCTCCGGCGCCTGCATCTCTGCGCGGTGTCAACTGAAGGTTACGTGACACGGTTTCGGGTTGGCTGGGATGCCTCATAGTGTACGCTGTGGTTCATCGTAAGTTAAATCAAAATATAGTAATATCCGGGTTTTTTTTTTTTTTTGTCTTTGGATTTATGAAATTTGCGGAGTTCGCGGCCGAGATATTACGTCATATTCCTTTACTACGGCTGATACAGGGGGTTTCAGAGAACTCAGGCCAAATCGCTCCTGCGAAAACTACTCATCGCAACAAAAAAATGCTTGTGTCGTTTTGGTCCTGGGCCAAGGGCCCATTTAGGAAAATTATTAAAGTCCGGGATAATTAAGTTGTGAATTATTTTTGCGTAATTAACTTTCTTAAGATTGTGTTAAAGGGCATAGTTTCAATTAGAAAATTGCAAAGCATCGTCGAAAAACACTAAATCAACTAATTGCAGAACGATAGAAGGCACGCGAAGCATTTTACGGCTTTCTGAAAAACCGCACAAATTCGACGGGTTTTTAAGTTTCGGTTTGCTATCGGAGCGCATCTTGGCCCCGGCGGCACCGCGCCCCGTGGAGAGATAGTGCAACCAGCCTCTGCTGCGTCGCGCGATGAGAGCGCAGCAGAGGCTGGTTGCACTATCTCTCCACGGGGCGCGGTGCCGCCGGGGCCAAGATGCGCTCCGATAGCAAACCGAAACTTAAAAACCCGTCGAATTTGTGCGGTTTTTCAGAAAGCCGTAAAATGCTTCGCGCGCCTTCTATCGTTCTGCAATTAGTTGATTTAGTGTTTTTCGACGATGCTTAGCAATTTTCTAATTGAAACTATGCCCTTAAACACAATATTAAGAAAGTTAATTACGCAAAAATAATTAACAACTTAATTATCCCGGACTTTAATAATTTTCCTAAACGGGCCCTTGGCCCAGGACCAAAACGATACAAGCCTTTTTTCGTTGCGATGAGTAGTTTTCGCAGGAGCGATTTGGCCTGAGTTCTCTGAAACACCCTGTATAGTTTGTTGCTTAATCCTATGACCTGCATGGCTAGAGCTAACCAGTCATCCTTCCCGCAGTGAGGGCCCTCTGTGTTGTCATCCATGAACATATTGCGGTACAAAAGGAATATACGAGATATACAATCACGCAGTACAGCGCCGTGCCCTTATGTATATTGCAGTAACTTCCCGTTCTTTTAGAAAAAAAAAAAACATATTTGAGCGTTAGATAATTACTGCAAAGTTCCAACCTTTGTAATTGTTAATGTTTTTTTGTTTTTTTTTACACCAACGAGGTTTATTAGTTTTGTTTATTTATTATCGAGTAGAATAGGCGAAACCTCCGGCAACTTCGAGTCGTTCGACGTGTTTCTTCTCCGCGGTCCGGGTCTCTGTTATGCAGACAGTCGTCGTAAAAATAACGTGGAGTACTGCGGTAGACTAAAATATAGCGAACCGCTACGCCAGCCCTGAATGCTCAATCTATTTTGTATGGGGTATAATGCGAAAACAAAAAAGGCGCGCTTGCAGCCACAAGTGCCTAGTTGTCGCCATCTGGCTACGATGTTGTGCCATGGAGGAAGAAGCGGATGTTCGCGGGCCTCGATTTTTCTATTCTATAGGCAGTGTTGGCGCAGTGCGACCCTGCGAACGTAACGTGCGTCATGAAGTAGTGATTAAACGACCGCGCACCTGTATAATGCTGATCCAGATTGAAACGGACAACTATCGATCCCCGCGCACCCAACTGTATTTTTTTTTTCTTCTTTAAATTTTGTGTTTTGAGTTGCAGTACCGTAACCCACTCGCGGTCGTTAAATTTAAGACCGCACGCCGTTAAACTCACAAAAGAGACCTCATCTTGATTTGATAACAAGCACGCCTGCACTCTGCCCGCGGAAAAGGTGACGCAGAACCGTATAGCAAGACTGCTAACAGGCTGTGTTTGACACATCTGGGAACGACGGCGTTAGTCGGTAGGCCGGTAACGAGCGAACTTTGATAGCACGGCGGCTGAATTCCGCTCTACAACCTCCCCAGGGGGCTTTCGGAGTGAAAAATGAGCGGCACGTGCCTAGATGAGCTGCCACGTGTTTTTGCCGCTGTATACGCGCAAATGCCCGAGCATTTCCGATACAGATAGCCTGAGACCGCATCCTCTCCGGCCTTCCGTCATCTCTCCCTCTCTCTCTCTCTTCCTCTTACTTTATTTGTCTGGTGATAACCGTTTATAGGCAATTTTAGAAGATCCTTCCCATATCTCCGATAACAATACCCGATAACCATACGATGCATGCGCAAAGGCATGGGTGGAGTATAGGGTACCGTTATCGGAGGTTTCGCAGCGGATCCCGTGAGAATTTCACGAACGACCCGCCAAATCCAGCGGGAAATTTTTCCCGCTACATTTTTCCCGTCACCGTTTTTTTTTTTTTCCCCGCTACAGTTTTCTGCAGCAACGGTGCCGCACGGCGGCAATGTTGCTCTCTGTCAAGTTTCACGACTGCAGTTTCTGTTAGACGATTGGGACATTTGTTGTCTTAAGATCAGAAAGAAAAAAAGAAGAGGTTGAAGTTGATTTGATATCGGCATTTACTAAGGTAAGCTCCGGATCAGTTTAGTTTTCGACACCCGTGTCTACACTGTCAGAGCTTTCATAGACGTGTAGTCTTCGTCACATGAACACAAGGAGCATCCGAATCCTGTCGCATAATGCTCGTCGCATTGGGGCAGGCTCCGGCATGCAAATAATCGACTGATGAACCCTCGCCCAGCTGTTACCGCACGCGTCCTCCAAGCCCACTTTAATCTCGGCCCATTGGGACAAATAATCTGCGGCTTCAGGACAAGTGTGGAATCGCTGTGATCGAATCGGATGCAAACGTCAGAGATCTGCTCAGCCAATCACCTACCTGAGCCGCGCCCCCGTTTGCTTTGACGCGGACAGGTATCGTACAGGTGTGCGCTTGTGTAATCACAGAAGCGAGGAGCACGTTGCAGAACTTAGGCCAAGTCACAGACCGCACTGGATAAGTTAGGCCTCCACAACGTCAAACCCCGCCACTGAATCTCAGATGCCCTCTCGCTATGTTACAACGTACTTCCCCTGATAAAGGACGTCTGAAAGGGGAAAATTCTATCGAACGCCACCGCACTGCGCCATCTAACCTTACAGGTAATATTTTTTTCTTCTCTAGACCAAAAAAAAAAAAAAGAAGTCTGTCTCCAAACTTGGAAGAGCGATATCCTCGGATAGCCATTTTAACAGCAGGTCAAAATTGTGCGAGCTCCATTTTGAAAGTCATTTGAAAGGACGTCATATCAGCCGAGAAACCGCAATAGTCTACGAAGGCATCATGCTTTCTCGAGAAGGCAGCACCTTGTAACAGATCGTCCCGCACTTTAACTGCTGAATTGTCGTATTTATTGTCCGCGAGTTGCGGCTCTCAGGAAGACCCGAGTTCATTCTCGTAGCGGGAAACCGTTACAGGAAATGCGATAGTGCCGTCGGTGGAAAATCGGTCATTAACAGCATGCAACTGAGTACGCTGCAGTACCGAGGATCTCAACGCGAACGATGTACCGCGGCAAAGAAACGCGCGGTTCTTGGTAGATATTCGGATCCAATTTCTATGACAACGCCATCTACTTCCGTCCTGGATCTATCGATACAATCGATGCAGGCAATGAGCACACCTCCCCGTTCAGTCACCATACATTCATGCCGCTGAGCTTTCTTTTTCTTATTTATTTTTAATTAAAAGCGTTATATATTTTAGCCTCAATCTCACATTATTCTTAGTGGAAAAAATCAGCCACAAAGCTGCCCGAACTATGAGCGGCTACAAATAAAGTTCTTTCATTCATTCTTAATCGAGGGATGAAAATTATAGGATGGCTGCCAGTTCTGCCAAGTTTAACAACATTTCCCACTTTCTATGAAAATGTTTCTATTATCTTTTTTTTTTTTTGTTCTTCTTATATCTAGACACAATTTCCTGCTTTAAAGTTTTCCATTTATTTCTTTCTTTTTTTATATGGCACAATAGTGATAGGTTGAGATCATTCATTTACAGTGAGGTGACGCGCCTCTGCCAAACGATATAGTGTAGCGCGCAACACGCACGTGTTTATTTATGTGGTCCATTCGAGCCTTCCGCCAAAGGTTTTCGTATATTTACATGACAAAAAAAAATAAGTAAAATTATTTATTCGATTAACTGAGGCCGAGTTCATTTCGAGACACTTTGAGGTTGGACCTTATGGTATCGATGGTTGCAGCAACGACGGTCGCCAGACAGTGCCATGAATGCGAAGGTTCTGACTAAGAGCGATGGGTTTGCGCCTTAAACAAATAAACGACTGTTGTTGTTGTCGTCTTTCACTAATTCAGCATGAAGTGATGGCAGTGCACCTAAAGGCTATAAGTACTTATTGAACAAAAATGTAAACTACATGGCGAGCTAACGAATCGAACCAGCATGGCGGTAAGAATAAGGTATACGCTATTTGTACGTTTGTTCGTCATATTCAGGGGTTCCTTTGAGTGTCTTAGGTGATTCTGATAATGAAACTTTTTTTTTTAATTTCTCTCAACAGCCAATTGAATTGGCGAATTAGACAGTGGTCACTACAGCCAGTGCCAGTTTAATTAAGAAAAGCCGGACTTGGCCTATTATGTTCCCGCTTATTACATCGTGATTCGTTGCTTGTCGGCACTCTCGTTCACTAGTCGCACAATCTTATGAGTGATAATAAGATGGTGGGTACTCGACCAATACCACTTAGAAGACAAGGCCTGCTGCGCATGACGTCATCTTAAGTGGATCCCAACCCGCGCCAAGCGGGCAAACACCCCAAAGCTTGACGAGAGTTGGGCCACGTCACAACTCCATTCCCTGGCGGCCATAGCTGGGTACGCGACTGCCGAGCGCGAGCTTCCACAGTTCATTTGCAACGCGATACCATCGACATTGTCGGTCTTAGCAGCCTATCAATGAGAGCTCGGTCTGAGCATGACCGCTGAAGCAGACGGTTTCGCAGACGATGTAGCAGACAATGTTGCTCGTCCGGGCTACCTAGGGGGCGCTGAGGCAGGGATCTACTAGTGATGACGTTAAGAGGAGGAAACGCACCGGCCTTGTCTTCTGTCTTCCAGGTGGTATAGATAAGACACGCCCCGAGCTTCGTAAACTCTCACTGACTATAACAACAACCTTTTGCGGTAACACGAACAACAATAGCACGTTGTACGGAGAGGCACAGAGAAGTCAAAGGGCAAATCACTGTCTAAACAAATAGCAATTCAGGATTCGTCCAAAAAGCTCCGCTATCTCGCGGTGCGCTGCGTTTGTACTTCCTCAGCTGCGCTCAAAACAACTACTTCATTCCATAAAGCGCTTTTTATGGAACGGAAAAATTATAAATATTATTCTTAATATTATTACGGTATAACAGGGTTTTCATTGAGTATCAACAAAAAGAGCAGTGCATGTTCTTCAACACGCAATAAACATTATTATTATTATTATTCGTTTGTTTATTTCTGCGCTCAGACCCTGCAGGCTGCATCAGAAAGCAAACAGTCGGAGATATTATCACTTCCAGGCTTGGATTATTAACCTTGCATTTGGCTTCGCCTTATCGCGGGCAATTTGATTTATTGCGACGGCGTGACCGGCACTGAATAATCATTTCGGCTTTATCAGGCATCGAAGGATTGATGACAGCTTACTCACATTAAATCGTGCCTTGATTAACATCCGCTTTCGTTTTCTGTGACAATTTCTGATGCGCGTTTTCTTTTGCGAGAGAAAAAGAGAAGCATTGGACTCGCAGCCAGTCGCATTTTTGATCACACCGAATCGGCTTTTCATTCTGTCATTGCATGATTGTCTTCGATCTAAAACACATCAATACGAGATATTACCAAAAAATATATATATATATATTTTAAGATTCGAGGAGATCAGCGAATGATGAATGCAGATGCCACAGCAAAACGACCAGTGTCATATCCTGTCATATAAAATTGGCTTGTCATTCTGAGATTTGATTGTTTGTCTTCGAGCCAGAACACTGTCAATAAGCAGGTACCAAGGAAAATCACGTCTAAGAAACGACCATATCGGCAAACATTCCAAACGTCTCAGAAAAAAAAAAGAAAAGAAATTAAAAACGTGTTGTAACATAATAACAAACAAAACAAGTTGAAGCAAAAAAGAGCAACACAAAAGAAAGATTAAGTGCTAACGGGAAGAAAATCTGAAAAGCGGACGAACCAGATCGCCAGCGGACTAGAAAGTAGCCGACAAACGAGAACTCAGACGAAGGAATGAAGGAAAATAAAAGCGCAAAGTGGTCTCCGGAAAGATCACATTCCAAGGCAGGCTCGCTCTAGTCCCGCACATATCTCTCTCATCGATGCGGAAAATGGAAATAGCAGCGCTCTGGGGAGAAGCCATAAGACGAAGCAGGAGGTGCGCCTCTCGCCTGGTCTTTTTCCCTGTCCACAATAGTTGGCCTAAGCAGAACGCATTCGATGTGACGTGGGCCACCAGTCAGCACGCCAGACTCTCAGAGAGTCACGGCGACAACAAACACGTCGTCGTTCCAGTCACACTTAAAGGCGTTCGTTCGGAAGGTCGCTCAGAGCCGGCGACCGACCTTCAGACAACCCTGAGAGGCGAGCCTCCCAGCAAAGCACGTCGCATCCACCGTTCCCGCCGCCGCCAGAAACACGACACCACGGCGGTTGCAGCGCCAAAAAAACGCCGCTTTCAAACCGATGTGTGCACGCGCGCAATGTAAAAAAAAAGTAAAAAAGTTTGGGTTTTGTCTTTTTTTTTTTTAACAAACGACGTGTGCCTCGGAACGTGTCCTGATCATCTTAACTCGACAAATAAGCCCGGGAAAGAGAAGAAAAAAAAAAGAGTCCCCGAAAAAAAAAAGAAAAGCGGGGGTGTATGTATCGATCTTTTGGCTCGCTGCCTCTAACCAATGGGGTCGCAGACCGGGCTCCATTTTTTTTTCAATTCTTTCGAACACATATTTTACAAACAGTACTAACGTATGTTTACAATGACAAAAAGGTAAAAGAGCACTTAAGAAGGAAGAGCAAATAAAGAAGGTTATATTAATGTATAAAAATTACGAGTTTGAGACGCCAAGGGGCAAGGCGATACGAGCCGAGCAAATACACCGCGGAGAAGGTTCCCGGCAATGTCTGTGCCGAAGAGCGCAGCTTCCCGCGCGGTGGCGGGCCGGGCCGGTTTCTCTCAAAAAAGCACTCAAAGGAAAAAAAAAAAAAAAAAGCGCTACGCGACAGAAAAGCAGATCTGAATGGAGGTGGGAATGTACCCACCTCCTCCGTTCTCGTAGGCCAGGTACGGGAACCTCCAGACGTTGCCGAGGCCGACGGCATAGCTGACGCAGCCGAAAATGAAGTCCAGCTTGCCTCCCCAGTTCCCGCGCACGGGCAAGTCTTCCTCGCTCGAGCCCAGGTCGTCGCCGACGCCGGGCGACTCGGGCTTCATCGGGATAGCGTCCACGGCGAGGAAGACGTCTTCGTCGGGGCCCGGCATGCCGGCCTCCTTCTCGGTCGGGGCCACTTCGTAGTCGGCATTGCCTCGACGCACCCCGAACGGAGACGACAGAGCGTCCAGGAATTTTTTGTCCGTCTTCATCGGCTGCTCGGCAAACGCACACTGTGGCTCCTCGGTCGCACGGAGCAGGTCCCGAAGCAGACGGCGCGAGACGGATGGGGAGAGAGGGGGAAAGGAAGAGAGAGAGCGGGAGGAGGAGCGCCCGACAGCCTCGACCCCAGGCGCCGTGCTGCCGCCGTCGTCTGTTATCATCGGCCGCCGCCTCCGGCAGCTGCGCTCGGATATTCAACTCGCGCAGCTTGAGGTCGTGGTGACGTAAGAGACGGAAGACGCGGAGATCGACTCGGAACCTTTCGAACCTAGAACTAGCGAGAGAATAATAACTCCGCCGAGTTTCTGACCGGTGGGAGTCGGAACTCCAACCCCGGGCTCGCTGAAGCGCCAAATAAACGCGGCAACCCTCCAGCGCCCCGGGTCTTGATCTCGAGAGAGCAGACGAGGCAAGATCGAAAAACAAAATGGCGCCAAGCCCGATCGAGATGTTTCGATTTTGGTTTTAGGCACCTCGCGCTTCTTTTCCTCTTCACTTTATAACGATATGACGTGGAACATTCGCTCACAACAACGGCATGTTAAGACTTAATTCCAGTTTTTGTTCATTACATTTGGATTACGTCATGTTTGTGATTGTTTTGAGTAGAGTTGGGGATAGAATCCATGGAATCGTGCGCGTTAGGGGATTCAATTTCAGCGACGGTGGCGCTGTTCTGAACGGTGGCTTTTCCCACGTTTCCTGGATTTGCAGCTGCGACGCGCAAAGCACCGCCACGTCGGCCGGCGTATACCGTGCACTGGCGTGGGCTACTGTAGTTTGGACGCGCACGTTTGCGCTATCGATTGGTGGGTAACGAGCGAGACGCTATGCCTGCTACTGTGTGTGTGTGCGCGCGTGCGTTTAGCGCATAGACAGGCCTGCTCTTCAATGAAACTTTTACGCAAGCGGGAACATCGGAATAGAGACCGCAGCGCCACCGAAATTCAACAAGCGTGGACGGTTTCAAGAGCGGTGTTCCATGTCTGTTTTTGGTTTCAGTTTTCTTCAATGGAAAAATGACATCATAAACCTCTAAACTCCATGTATCTGCTAACACCGAAAGTGGTATCTTTCTTAACACGAAACATCACCTAATATTAAGGCCTTTTCTTTTTTCATCGAATGCAATTTTCGGATTCTTTTTTTTTTCTTTTTTTGTAATTTAATATTTAGCTTTTTACTTGTAATGGGCCAAAGTTTTGCCGAATGGGAAATTCGGCAAAGTCATACTTTTGCCAAACTTTTTTTTAAAGATTCGGCAAAGATTCGGGAAAAATAATTGTTGACAGACTTAAAAGATGAATGTTTCATTATGAAAATTATTGTAAATATGAGTGTTTTTCGATTTGAGTCACTTGACGCCGGCTTGGCGTGAAAGTGTGCGTTCCATGTTCGCAACGTCTCGTTTTTAACTTTTAAAATGCCGGTTTATGATGTTATGACTCGTGCGAACGTTTAGCAAGACGGAAAAAGTTAGCAATGTCGGACGTGCAACAGCGAGCATGATAGTTCTGTGTTTCGTTTTATGCGGATAGATCAAAACCGCGAAATAACGCGAATTAAAAAGGGATAATATTTTGTTTTGTCACGAACTACTTGTGAGCCAAAAACAGGATTGCTATAATTGCGTGTAGTGCTTTAAAGTAGTTGTCAGTCCATGTTGCAACTACCTAGTTGCATCACTGGAAGTATCAAATGAAAATCACGTTACCCCTAATGTACCGCTTCATTTGTCACTTGCACAGTGGACTGCGTCGATTTCTGGTCGATATTTTGTTCTTGAGGTAGAAAGTATTGCAGAGAAACACACTCACAAAGGCTGACAAACACACAGTTACCACGTCGCCTACTCTGCACCTCGCAGTGACCGCTGGTAGTACTACACTCTACGATGGTAACCGCATGACCGCACGGCGTCCATTTGCAATTAATGGCCCCGTCGCGTTCTTTCGCTTGCGCAGACGTTTGTCGAATCTTTGACGATTCTTTGCCGAACTTTCCTTCAAATGTTTGGCATGGGCCGAACTTTGCAGAATCTAAGGTTCGGCAGATTCGGTCCATCACTGCTTTTTACAGCTCTGAAACTCGTTCTTTTTGTTATTTGCTTGATCCAAAACCACTTTCCCTACACCCTTCAGCACAAGCGTATAATTTATTCTCACGATTCCCATTTACTTTACGTTCTTCTAGTGTTGTAAACATTACACATTTAAGTCGATTTCTTTTATCGTTCATTAAACGTTAAGAAGAAAACTTTTTTTTTATTTCGAGGACTGATGCACCGCCACCCCGCCATTCATTTAGGCACCCACCAATTCTCTGCAGCGCCTTTCACGAGGCGACAACTAAGATGCATGACGAAGCACATTTTGGTACAAATAAAAATGAAGGCGTCTTTATTCAAGGTATACGGCTTTGGGACACTAAGAGATGTAATAACAAGCAAACTCTTTTCTAGCCATAAAAAGAATTCACGCAAAGATCTTGCAGAGGTCAGAGCGATTTCGAGGGAAAAATAGGAAAAAGCAGGTTCGTTTCCGCAGCGCGAATAAATCAAAAAAGCGCTGTCGCAGACGTACAATCTGTTGGGGTCCGGTGTTTACGGAGGACAGGCCCTGTCCTGTTGGGTCTCGTCGCCTGGGATGTTTTTGTTTTACAAGCCGCCAGATACGGGACACGACGGCGTGATCAGACGGAAAAGCGGCAGCCTTCGACACCTGTCTTTATGGCGGCGCTTCACGTTTGGGTCATGAGGGTGTCTGATTGCTCCCACGCGGAAAAACACCACCGGCACCGCGCGGGGGAGGAGGTCGAGGGAAAGAAAGAAAAAAACAAAAACAATGTTTCCTGATTAGATGTAAAGCATACGAGGATATGGTAACATTTCGCTGCCTTTGTGCTGTCGGGTCACCGGGAGCCTGGAGCTCTGTGTAGCCCTACTTTAACGACAAACACCGTTGCTGGCTGAAAGCCAAAAAGAAAAAAAAGAAAGAAATCCGCTTTAAACAGACGCGGTTACGCCAACCTTTCGCGGTCTTTGCGTTTTCAAGTCTCAGTCGACACGGAGGTCTGTGTGGTCCTACTTAAGCGACTAACCCTGTTGTCTGGATTCCAGCAAAGCAAAACAGACCTGAGCTTATCTCCGGAGCATCACATGTCTAGTAATCTTCCTTTTTATTGTTTTTTTAAGTTGGTCCCGTTGATGTCTAGAACAAAGATTACTAACGAAATAAACTCTCAACGTGAGCACAAGCAGTCATTGTTGTTTGTCAAAGTTGTGAGATTGTGCCCTTTATTGTTCGCGCAATGGGCTTTATCAGAATTATTTATTTTATCGCCACTGTTTTAACGTTGATATTAACTCTAGGTTTCTTCGATTTCCGTTAGGCATTACGTGGCTAAATTCACCCATTCCCTCCTTGTCCCTTGAGCAACATGCCTGAAAACAGCACTCCAGCCACTCCAGCCTAGTTTGAAAACAGCACTCCCGCCTAGTTTGCTTTCGTGAACATCGTCCACAAAAATAACGTCGCCCTGTCGCCATTTTTTTTTTGCACTTATACCTAACAAAACTCATCGTGAATCTTGAGGGTGCATTCTTTTATTTTTTTATAATTTTATTTTTCTACGGGCGTAAGTGTGTGGGTGTGTTTCGTACTACAATAGCGCGCACAACTTCCGAAGTGAAAAGGAATCTACGAACGCTTTCGAAATGGGGAGGGAGCAGTCAAAGTTGAAATATTGGCCGCTCTGTAAAGGGTGCTTTGTCGCCTAACACCGCTGCGATAGGTGAAACAAAGGGTCGCTCTTGTTCACCTCTCCGCAGCAATCGGTTCAAGAACGAACAAGCTACAGGCTCGCTGCACATATCAATCACACCCAATGAACGACCTCGACAACAGACACATATTCGAGCCCTCCCTCTCTTTCATCGAAAGCGAGTGAGTCACTCGGGGCGCGCTTCTGTCTTGACAAAAGCGCCTGTCTGTCACTCGTAAAGTGGGCCGAGGTCGAGACGCTTTTCAGCGCTCATCGCGGCTCCGACGAACATGGAAAAGCAAAACATTTCTATCGTCAAACTTGTTCTCTCGAATCATTTTAGTTTTTTCTGCTTTGGCTGAAGCTGAGAATCCCTCTGAGAATTTTAATTTAACGACTAGGTTCGCCGTTATCTGGGACATTCCGATTTGTAGCCATCTCCGGTGCAAGTTTTGCTGACCGCATAAATTGCTGAAAAATGGCCTTGAGGCGGAGGGCGTGTTTTTCTACATAAACAAAAATGAGGTCTCGCCTGCGAATTAAACTAATATCGGTATATCCGCTCCTCGAAGACGCACTTGAAGTCATCATATATGAATGAAGCAAAATCTGTAAGTATACGAACGATTGCGACGTTTTCAAGGAAAGGATGTGCGCTCGAGCGTTACGTAAGCCACCGGCGAGCCGCCCGATTTCTACTATTTTGTCAGCGACTTGGTAAAATAATGCGAGGTTCAACTTATCCTCGAAGCTGTAACATTTTCGGGTTCATATGCCTTACGATTTACTTAGAGATGTGTTTTTTTCTGTTTAGAAGCATTTCAATAATGTTTAAGGTGCAGAAATAAATAAAAGCCAAGAGATATTTCAAAAAAATGCCCCCAACTTCTTTAAAAAAATTAAGTTTAGTTTAATCGCGCAGAAAAAAATAGGGAGACGTAAATGTGCATATTGGTTTGACCTGCAATGAATGTTCACGTGCGAGCTTTTATGAGATCGTGAGTCCAGAACAATTGGACGGGCGATGTCTTCCTCAAAAAAAAAAAAACTATCGTGACACGGACATAAATCAGCGTGAAAACTTTTGGAGTGTCACGTGACTTGACGTCACGTTGTTGTGTCACGTGACAGCATGAGTTTGCGCGACCACCCTCACGCTGATGACGTCACGTGAGGACCGTCGGCTAAATTTAGCGAGACGTAAGTCCCCTAGATCTGAAGGGCGTGTGGCAGTTTTTTGTAGACTTTTTTTTCTTTGTTTTGTCTTTTTGTGGCGTCACGTCATCTTTAGGGATTCCAGCTCTTAAACATATTGTGCGTGAAAAAAAAAATCGTTTAAAATATAGGAAGTGAGGTCCCGACGCCTAGTCACATTAGAAATGTGTTTCACTCACTACACGCGTGCAAACGTCAACAATGACGTTCATGCTCGCAAGCCTCAACAATATCCATATGATTTCAATCAATGAACTCTTGAGTGGCAATTTGGCCAGTCCGGCGAGGCTGCACGATCATCGCGTAATAGCAATCGTACAAATGCATGTGCCGTTATTTCTATCTCGGAGATTCGTAAGACAGGAAGACGAAGTGCTTTCCTCAGTGCCTAGAGCAGGCAACTTTGATTGTCTGACTTCTTCTAGTAAAACAACACTTCAGCAATTGTCGGTTTGAGTGGAAGCAGGTACACACTTGATTACATCTCACTGGAAAAGCTCTATTGGTTGTTTGCTTACATTCCAAGAAGTGATGAAATTGTAGCTTTCACAGCATGTTTGCGTGGTCCCTTGGGAGTGAAAGACCGCTGAACGTAATTAATCGGCCTTCTCGTCTTTACTTCAAAGGTTGCGCATTTTTTATATCTCAGAAGAAAGCCCCAACTTTTTAGTTAAAATTAGGCACATTGATAGTCGAGTCGCACACGTTGCGCGCGTAACACTGGAGTGTCCTTCGGGAGAGTTCGAGACGAGCAATCGTCAAGTTTTCAATAAAAAATACAGAAGTTGCTGATTGACTGATTGATGAAATGTATTTTTTTTTTGGTGAATTGAAGTAGCGCTTTCTATTTGACAATAAGGACAGCACAATATATGCTGTTTTAGAAGCCCGTCCTGGAATCTAGATGCTACTACCAAGTAAGAAATGGGCCTTTTGCAGAAGATGCACCAAGTGGTGTGCGTACACACTACCTTCGAAAGGAAGTTGGTCAAGCTCTGGCGTAAATTAACTGTTCAAAACATATATATATATTTTTTTTTTTAGAAATGCATTCAGCGCGTCGCTTAAAGGGGTACTCCGGCGATTTTTTGAGCTACCTCAACTAACTATATTTTCTGACTCCCCGGCCTTCACCCTTTCCGGTATGCTATTTAGTATCGCGAAATTCATAACAGTTATTGTGAAATCGGCAAATGAAAATGATGCAAAACCAACATTCAAATATACCCGCCCTTTTCAGTGCCGTGACGTCAGTGGCGGGCAGGCTTGCCAGTCGAGCAAGTAGTCTAAAAAATAGAATATGCCAATCATTTGTTCCGTGCTGGAGCGCGGATCCTGGAGCGAGCTTCCAAAGCATTCATTTGACACCATGAAACTGCTTCCAATCAGTTGGGAACAAATTCTACAGTCCAAAGAGTGAACCCCTGCCTTCCACTGACGTCACTTTTTCGTTGTTGCCAGTAGAGACTTTCAGTTTGAAAAACACGGTGAGGACCAAAACTGTAAATTCAATAACTTTGTGAAAAAAAATTATTTTAACCTAATATTTGGGATACTATTTTAGCGATGTTGTTTGGCGAGTTTAGCAAAATTTCAAGCAAATCGGGGACCATGAAGAAATCGCCGGAGTACCCCTTTAAACATAAAACGAAGCAAGAAAGCTGCAGACACATAAGCACTAAAAAAGAACGCACTGCCGTCACTCATTTCCATCGCATTATTATTGACAATCGAATCATTCATCTGGATAAAGACCACTACCACGCGCCGCCACATTCACGATTGGTGATTAATTGATTAACTCCTAGCATTTTAGTTCCTGCCGGTTCAGCCAACGGCACTTGTTGTTGTTTTTTAAACGCTAACGGGTAGACAGCGGACAATCACAAACACAATATGTTTAATCACCAAGCTCTCCTGACTTTATCTATGTTTGTCTATGTAAGGAAATGGTGCTATTCTTCATAACTGTCGGCGAATATTTTTATTGAAATATTTTAGCACGTATGACGTTTTCTAAGATTTTGGTTGTTCACGTAGTCTGTGTTACAACCATGCATTGGCTACGTCATATTTCTGTGAAAAAAAAAAAAAGATAACATACAAAATGAAAAGGGCTAAAGGTCGTCCGGTTAATAAAATTTCTTGGGAAGAGAGACATCTGCGTAATTATGAAACTCAATTTATACATAAATAATTGCTGCGGTTAAGTACACATTGTGGACATTTTGGGGTTGGAGCAGTGGCACCATAATCTCGAAAGATTGCGTCAGCAGTTTATTTTAAAGGGACAAGAAAGCAGAATGTTTTGCATAATAATAAATACTCTGTGATGTTTTCCGTTTACGTACAGGGCGTCACTAAAAAAAAAAGAAAAATAAATGCACGAAAGCGGATATGTTCACAAGTGCGCGTTTTTGGACGAACAAACTTGACCATTTTTAGTGTTGGTTGTTTTTCCTATTGTTGGCCGTCGCTTTTACTTCGAATTCTCTAAGCGTGTCAGTCACATTATTTAGCGGGGAAATTTACGTCGTTGAGTTGAGTTTTCTCGCTAAATCGTCGTTGAATTGAGTTTCTCGCTAAATTTAGGGGAAAAATTGACGTCACGTGACGATAGTTTTCGCGCTAAATTGCGCGGGTAATTTGACATGACGGTACTTCCTGAACGCCCCTAGTCGCGGTTTTCTCATGAAATTCGGCCGATAAAACACATGCTGCATTAAAACGGGTAGGAGTTATTCGGCTCATCAGAGCTTCTAGGACACTTCTTGCAAAGCGCAACTTCTTCGTGGCTATGAAACTTAAATATGTGCATTAAACATTGCTGGGGTTAAAAAAACATTACATGGACATTTTTGGCTTGGTGAAGTGGCACCGTAACCTCGGAAGTTGGCGTGAGTGATTTCGTGCTAAAGTGACAGGGAGGAAAACAGGGTGGATGATGATATTTTGTAAAGTTTTATGTTTATGCGCGGGACTCCTTGCGAAAATGCGCAAATGAAGATACGCTCACACGTGCGCACAATGGGACGCACATACTTTGCAGTTTTTAGTCCATTTAAGTTTTCTGATTTCCGGTGTTCGCTCTTACTGCGAACACTGTAAGACTGGCAGCCAAATCATAAGTAGATCAATGAACGCGACGCGACCTGACGTCAGTTACCCTATAATTCGATTCAGTGTCACCGCTGAATTTAGAGGGAGAATTAACGACACGCGACTTATATATCAAATCAGTTTCACCACGAGAATTAGCGGGGCGAAATCGGCGTCGCGTGATCTCCACACCACTTAAGTTTCCCCGCTAAATTCAACGGAAAAATCGACATCACGTGACCTATATACCAATTAAGTTTTCCCACTATACTTAGCGGGAAAATTGACATCAAATGACCTACTCACGAATTAAGTTTCAACGCTAAATTTAAAGGTATATTCACGCAACGTGGCCTGACATCACGTTACATAAACTCTCCAGCTAAATTTGGCGAAAACATTAGTCAACAACGTTGTTTTTATTTTCCAATGCCCGAAACGGTTGTTTATTGTCTTATAAACGAATTGAAGCAATCAATCCTTGAATATTGTATGCTATATAGATTAAAACTCTAAAACAATCGCTGTCAATCTTTTTTTTTTTTTTTTTAATCTCTATTTTAACAAGAATTAGAAAAACAAAATCATGCCGACCTCGCTGCTGTGGCTACGCTGATTCTCGACAAAATCGGTCAGCCTTTGGCGCAGGGGGTTCCTACCCAGCAAAAGATAAGAATTCCAACCTCGCAACAGTCCGCATACTATTGTATTCGGAGAGCCAGTTTGTATTCTCGGACGTCGGCAGTTTCGATGCAGCCAGTATGCACCTTCCTCCCGCTCCCGCGGCGCGTCATTGGAATCGTTCCAGAAGAAACCTTCCCTCTTGTAAGAGGTAAAATGGCCATAACGAGCCATAACATAGACTGGAGTTGGAGTGGACTGGTTTCGTAAGCCGCACCGCGGCTTACGAAACCAGACCACTCCAGTCTAGTCCAGTCCAGTCCAAATCACGACCGTCCAAACGAAAGACGGCTGCAGGCACCAAAACAATAAACACTAACGCATTAAAAAAAAATCGAACTCGAAAGGTTTTATCGTGGCGCAGGTTCATGAGATCGCAGTGCTATTCCCTCAGAAGGTAGTACGTTTACAAACTGCACACGACACGAGTCGCACGGTCGCATCGTGTGTGGTTCGCACGTGGCCCTCGTTAAAGTTTTATACATTTGATGACCGCCGACAAAACCTCGATCGGTGCGTGAGAGTTGAGGACTTTCTCCTGGCCCCTTCCGGTGATCGCAGCGTAAACAGGGGGAGCGTTGGACAAGAGTCATTGTACTCGTGCAAGGAGACCCCTACCGTGTGCCCTGATTCAGAGTTGTGCTCAATACACGTAGAATAAACGAATCACTGGCAGCTGAAGAAACGCATAGCGTGCACAGAGTCCCATGCATCTCATTATCGCTCCGCGTCCAATCAGATTGCGGCATTAGCTCGAGGAGAACCCCGAGGAACCAATCACAAAGCGAGAAGCATGATCATTAGACACGCCCTCCGTTCTATAGATTAAACTGTGTTTACTGATTAAAGGGGCGGGGTGCAACGTTACGCTTGGAAGTTGGAACGTTTCTTTTTTTTCTCTCACATTGCACGAGCTGAACTGGCACTACACTTCATTGCATCTTGCGTCGAACCGCAGCGGAAGGCTAAGGGCCTTCGCAGCCAATCAAGAGCCAATTTAGGAGTGACGTCACCTGGGTCCTCGGGTGTGTGTATCAGTGCGCGAGTTAAAATGGCGCTGTTTGGAAGTCCGGCGTGGACGCGCTGCGGATGATGACACGTTTTTGTCTGCTCTGTTCGAGAAAATTCTTACTTCATGTAGTTTTCTCGGTTTGCTACACGAGTCCAGATATCTTTGGAGATGGTGGCTGTAACCTCTTGACGTACCGAGGTTGACGCGCAGCTGTGAAGTCTCCATTTTGTGAGTGGGATTGGTGGAATGGCACGGTATACGGTATCACAGAAGCCTTGCACGTCGAGCGGAAGCAGAGTCCACGGAAACGTTTCGCTTCCCTTTTTGTGCCGCACGAAATATTGAGAGATTTTTCCGTCGCGCGAGGGACCAGGTGGGCCCTGACAATGGAACATCGACACCAACTTAACTCCCTTGCGAAATCTCTCCCCTGTATGAACCCGCAGGCCAAGGCTCGTGTGTCGGATTTTAAGGGCCGATGCCGACTACTAACACTACAATACAGAGAGCTGTTTTGAAGTGACCGACAAAACATGCTCGGCAAAATGAAGCTTTTTTTTTTTTTGCAACGTTAATAAAGGCATGCGGCACTGACGATGAAACGTCTTTTTGCCGGCGACACAAGACATGCTGCCAATGACACTTTTTACGCGTTCAGCACAGCTCAGACGTTCTTGAAACGATCGTTTTGTGCGACTCGCTGAGAGGCTCAGAGGGAAGTTTGTAGTACACGGTGAGCACAATTTGCCGCGCTTCTTTTCCGAACCCAGATTTTTTTTACAGCGTAGCTGTTTATGGCTAGGGTAGGGGCTAGGGTTCCGTGAATTTTTCGTGTGCAGTTACTAAAAACTCAACGCTCGCACCGCCGCACGCGCCGCACGCGCACGCCTTCCCCGTATAAAATGTTCGAAGTAAATAAACAAAATAAAGCATTGACGAACGCGCGTGCAAGGTACCATTTGTTTTAGGCGGTTGCTTTACAAGAGATGCCTGCACGTGCGGCGCGTGGAACAGCATTTCCTGCATTCTCCTCGATGTTTGGGTAATTTAGAAATGGGTTAGTTGCGTAGATTAGTTATCATCAGGCACCATTTTTAAGATCAATAGACTCTGAGGTAGATAATTAATATTTCTCAAAGATTTGCCATTGTGCGACCCGCGTTGACCATGTCTACGCTCGCACCGCCCTTTCTTTGTCATCGTTCCAAGCGCTTGCGTGCCTAGTTTTCTTTCCTTCCGCTGTTCCGGGGTGGCGGTCCCGTCACGCGTGTCTAGTTTCCTCCGGCTCTTCGGGGCGGGTCTGAGTGGTGTGCTAAACAGCTTCGCTGGTCATCCACCTTCACAAAGTGAAATAACTCACGACTTTTTTTTTTTTTTTTTTTCATAAACAGCCTGGAAGTGAGTTGGCGAAGGAAGCACAGAAACCCCGGGCGAAGTCGGGCCTGCCATTCCGCGGCCATTACGGCGAACGGATGTGAGAGCGCAGTTGGCGCAGTTACATTTGTCATGTGACATTTTAAACAAACATCAAGGTCATTCCAAGGTTCAAATTATTTATTTTAACAAATATCTAACTCGCGCTCAGTTCGTATATAATAACATTTGAAGGGATAATGAACCGAAATTTTGAGTTCACAAAATGAGGCCGCAGATGCGTTGAACGGGACGATACGAACTCCAAAACATCACTCATACATCGATCTCTCAAACGGATGGCCGTACTTTTGGAAAAGATGGGCGCGATCAAGCGAGGTCTTTGGCGTCATAGTCCTCCGGGGGAATTTGAGAATGAGGGGACGCGGCCTCTCGCTTCTCTCCTCCTCGCTTCGATTAACCAGTTCGACGGGACGTAGCGAGGAGGAGAGGGAATAAGAATCGTGACGTGGCTTGTCTCGTCGGCCTCGTCGCCCTTGTTCAATCGCCCACTTCTTTTCCATATACGGCAGTGCGTTAAGAGATACCGCTGTATGAGTGGTGTTTTTTGAGTTTTGCAGCGTCCCGCAAATCCGTTCAGCCTTGTTTTTTTAGCATGAAATTTCGGTTCAGTGTACCTTCAAATAGAAAACTTAAATTATTTTTAAATTTTTCTTTGCAGTACATAACATCGGCCACGGTGCCACGAATCTTGAATAAACGAATGTGACGGCAACGACAGCTTGGCCCATCAGAAGTCTAACTTCTCCAAACATGCTATCCGTTTATATATTAAATGTAACTTTTGAGAGTTTATTAGAACACAAATTATGAATCACTGGTACAAAGCACGAACCTTACGTTAAGGTAAAATTACGGGCCTCGTACTGTCAAAATATTTGACGTACTAGTTTCCGATGCGTAAAGAATGCCTTGCGGGGGCCGCGTCACAGCCCCTAGCCTCCCGCTGTGGAGCAACACGAGATGATACGAAGTAAAGTGGGACCCAAGTATACTAGCATGCAACGCCATTCACCAAGAAGCCTCTTTGTTGCGGTGTCATTTCAAGTATAAAACCGATTATTTTCAATCTCTTCGCTAACCTTGATGACCTAGTTAAGAGGTCGCAGTGTCGGCACGGTCTCCCGATATATGAATGCGGCTTACAGATTTAACCCGAGTATTAAAGGGCTCCTGAAAAGAAAAAAAAAGTTTTTTGAAAATAGTCTGGTTGGGACACGCGTGTCAAAAAATAAATTCTACGCGAAAAAAAAATGTTTTAGAGCAATATTGACTGTGCCAGACGCAATTTAGTCGGTAGCGACCTCCTTTCCACTTGTTTTCTCTCTCGGCATTTCGGCCGCGTGGAGGAGAGGTACTCCCCGCCTCTTCGTAGTGGATCGGCTTGGCTGCTTGCCTGGCTTGGCTGCGCCCCGTACGAGAGCCATTCCTATTTCCTGTGTCTGCCGGTCGCACGTCGTAACGCGTCGTACAGCCGATTCACACGACGGACCGAATCGCGATTTTCGTCCGCAGACCGTGTACAAAGTGACCGGCACGTCACCTATTCCTGCGATCCGCGCCTCGTCCACGGACGCGCGGACTGATCCTTTTTCACTCGCGGGTTTTTGGCGGGAGATTGACTTGAAAAGTGTTTAGTCTGGCAACGGTACATTGTTTTCTTGTTTTGTTTTTTGTTTCTGGGCGATGAAAACAAAAGTGGGGCATCGTTGTGTTTTGTGCGTTCGCTGGTTCATTTTGTCGGGCGTTTCTTCGTTCCACGTGTGAAAGGAACTGCAGAAACTTTGTCTGGCTGACGCGACGCAGGTTCCGGTACTCCTCCGAGTCCGCGTCAAGAAGCTTCCGTCAAAACTCGTCTAGCACGCCGCGATAATTCTTGCTCGTCCAATCAGGACTTCACCGAGCAAGACCTCTCTTGTGGCTGTGGCGAACTTGAGTGTTGTGCACGAGCGCGGAGTGCGTGAAGGCATCTCCAAACGCACCTTCGCGAGCCCAGAACTTCGTCGCTTCTACGCGGAACCCTTCTCGAGCAGGACCATGCCTGTGTCACTCTCATGCTTTGGGTTAGTAAAGCTAGTGGCGCTTCGCGCAAAGCCTATCGCGGTGTTTTGTCTCGATCTGTACGTAACAGCGGTGTACGATTCATTCTCGCGGTAGCGAACGTCGATTTCTCTCTTGGACAACGGTGCCACGGTGCGATGTTGGAGTTTCGCGGCACTGTGGGGTGGCGTCTAGGTTCGGTCCGTCGTCGCTGGCGTCTGCTCGTCGTCTCCTTCGTGTGGATGCGCTTGGGAGACAGACGAACCGTGGACATGTCGTCACGTGATCAATCCGTCCGCGGATCAGTCCGTCGAGTGAATCGGCCATGACTAACTAACACAAGCAACAAGCCCTCTTCAGGAGGTCTTCACATATAAACGCGACAAAACTATAAAACCACCCGAGGACGCGAGACGCGTTGCAAGACGGCGGCCATGACAGAAAAAAAAAATGGCGAATCTTTTGTTTGTTGTTTTATCCGAACGGAAGTTACAATTTTGTAAAACGTTTGTAAACAATTACGACGTTCATTCGATGGATTGTTTCTTAAACCTATAAAAATGCAATTCAAAAGGCGATTTCAAGAGATCACGAAGATTTTATAACCAACATCTAAGCTGTCACTCATTCTACTGGCCAATGAGAAGCTGATTTGAATGACCATCGTTACCAATGAGAAGCCGAGCTGAATGACCATGGAATTTGCGCGCAAAATTTCAAATAAATCTCTCTCCGTCAATATTGCTCTAAAAATTAATTTTTTTCGCGTAAAATTCATTTTTCGACACGCGTGTCCCAACCAGACTGTTTAAAAAAAAAGAACTTTTTTTTCTTTTCAGGGGCCCTTTAAGGCCGGTTCAGACAGTTGCGTTTGAGAGCGTTTGACTGCGTTGCGTCGATAACCGAAAGCCAGTCGCCGGCACATCTGTGCTTCGTATGAAGCGTGGAATCCAATTCAAGGAACCATCTTGGTACGCGATATAAGCAGCAGGGATGTCCTCGTTTCTCGCTGTCGCAACGCAGTCAAACGCAGTCAAACGCAACTGTGTGAACCAGGCTTTACGTGAGCACTCGCCGTGTTCACTCGCTGCAATGACGACAATAGCCCAACTTTAAAGCGGCTATGCAACAATTTTTGTACTTTGCGCAAATACCGCTTAGAACGGATCCCTGACGTTAATGACCTATGAAACACGCGTTCATTTTTCACCCCACGCAATAGAAGTCCCAGTAAAAAATTAAAGAAAAACGAGCAGCGTTCTTCCCCTCAACTCGCAGCCAGAACGAGCGGCCACGTGGTCTGGAGCCGATTATATGCCGCCAATGTTGATCATAGCCACGCGCTGGGGTTGGCAAAGCACAGGACACGCGCTGAGTTCCAGACATTGTTATGGCTCGGCTATTGTCGTCGTTGCAGCGATTGGACACGGGCCACTACCCGAATACTTCTCGAACTAGTAATTATCACGAGCCCAAATCGAGTGCGCACGCAATGCTCGGGTCAACTCTATGAACCGCATTCAAATATCGTCATTGGGGTGTACCGCGATCCCCACGTTACGTCATCAAATTTTGCAAAGGAGAGATTGAATGAAAATGATCGCTTTTGTCCTTGAAATTACACCGCAACAAAGGAATTCCTTGGCCAGTGGCGTTGCGTGCGAGTATCCTTGAGTCCAACTAGTGCCAGTAAGCTCGTGTAAAGTGAAAAACATTCCAATTCAATATCATTGCACCGCTCCTTTAACAATGCCCGGAACTCAGCGTGTGTCCCGTGCTTTGCCAACCCCAGCGCGTGGCTATGATCACGTAACCGCCCGTTCTAGCTGCAAGTAAAAACAAAATGCTGCTCGTTTTTGTTTTCGACAATTATTGCACGAGGAGAAAAACTAACGTCTGTTTCATAGTCTATAAACGTCAGAGATTCATTCTAAGTGGTATTTACACAAAGTACAAAGGGCGTTGCACCACCCCTTTAAGAAAAGATTTCTGGGCATATCATTTTTCGCTCTTCAGCCAACGAGATTACAACATTCGTCCATTAGAGTGCCGAAAACCAATCACAAAGCAAAACAAAAACAAGAAAATTACGTTCGTGTTTCGGCAGTTTAAGGTCGGTCTGCCTTCGAGGTGTGGCGACACCGGTTTAGGCTGTGGATAAGAAATTTAGTTAGCGCAGTACGGTTGCTAGTCTGGGCACCATGCTCTAGTGATACGCACAGCCGCACGCCAGTACGACGCCCATCCAGATCGAAACGGGCAGGGATGGAAATCGCGAACCTAGGATTCCATGGCTCTGCAGCGCGAGCTTTCGCTCCGAGTGCTGCGAGCTGCAGGGCGGCGCGCCAACACACTGGGCCACCGATCCTCCTCAATCGCGAAGCAATAGGACGTAATAAACCTCACCCTGTCTTTCTTTTTCTTTTCTTTTTTTTTTCATTTGTCAGCGACCTTAGGCCGCTCGCGGTATTTTATTGAGTGCTTCTATAGACGTTTGCACTGTTTACAAAAATCACAGTCCACACGTGTTAAATCACAGTCCAGAACACGCACGTTCGTCGCTTCGGAAAGCGAGCAAATCACGCGCCATACGCACGAACACTGAAAATGGAACCTGCCAAGTGCCCTTTTTTGGAAAGGTCTATAGACCCGTTGCTCTCGGGCAGGGGGCGCGAGCGCGTCCGCAAGACGCGACCAAGTTATGCTGGCAGCACTATCCTGGTGGCGCTGTAACGTTCGATTTGGCACGTACCACGTTCGAATGCAAGCATCTGTCAGCATCTGTAGACGCGCGATAAGAAAACATGAAAACAAAAAACTAAAATAAAAAAAAGAAATATGCAGCTTGCGGCCTCAGCGTCCCATTCAGCTTTATTATTTTGCTGCGTTCTTTCATAGCCTCCGTGAGCCCGTATGTTTCACTTTACGTCATAGCGAAGCTGAAGCTACTTGCGAAAAGATGTTCCCCTGAACGATGCTCGCACTGCACGAGCGCGCGTGCTTGGAATAGACGCCGCAAGTTCGGAGCTCGCTCTTGTAGCCTCTGCTACTCTGGCACTTAGAATGGAACGGAGTATAAAAAACTGTAGTGGGGAAGCGTGATGACGCACGTTCAAAACGCGAGCCAAATATTCTATTTTGCTCGCATGGAGCGCTGCTCAAAACTTGAGAGTAGAGTTCCTGTATAGGCTCCCTACGAAGCCAGAGTTGCGCGTTCATGCATGGCATGTGTATTCAGCTCCTCACGTGACTGAATTCGGCGAATAGCAGCGCCGCGCGTTCGAGGCGCGCGGCGCCCTCAAAAGCCGGGGAACGTACGCCGGGGCGCGTGCAACGTCCACTTTGCTGCACGACACTTGATACGGCTTCTCACGTGATCAGATCTCGGCGAATAGCGGCGAGGGCGGCACGCGGCACGTGGAATCAAACGCGCAACTCTGGCTCCCGTAGGGAGCCTATAGACCTTTCCAATGTTTACAAAATCACAGTCCAGCGTGCTATCTTCACAGCCCAGCACGTGCATGTTCGTCGCTTCGTAAAGCGAGGAAAGCACGCGCCATACAAACGAACGCTCAAAATGGCACCGGCCACACGCTCTTTTTTGGAAAGGTCTATACAGGAACTCTACTTGAGAGCAGAGCCGTTTATTGAGAGAGTTTGGCCATACATTGGTTTGAATAGGCGAGCATCTCGGGGCCAACCACAGGCCGCGAAACAGCCCCTAGCGGTGGTCGTGTGCTCTAAAATTGTGACACGACTATACTTCGTTTCACCTTATGTGCGAGCGAAGGCAAAACTGGAAGCGCGAGCACGGAAGCTCCATGCGTTCAGGTTTTGCTCGAGCGCGCGAGCTGGGGAGAAATGCAAAAAGCGCTGGTCTCGCGCTTCTAGCTTTGGCTTCGCTCGCAGATAAAGTGAAACGAAGTATAATTAGAGCCGTGCCGAGCGGAACTCCGCGTCTCAAGACGCTCGTGCACCCCACCCTTTGCACTGCTTTCTTTCAGCCAGTCTCAGGACGCTGTTCTAGCAGTGCAGACAAAGGCATGGGCACGAGCGCGTGGCTTTGGAAAGTGCCTCCTATACACGAGGTCTCGTAGAAACAAAAGCGTTTCGCTGAGCTAGGCTCACGCGCCTGTGCCTTTCTCTTCACTGCAGACATTTGTGAGATGGAGTAGAGGTCTCCTGATTGGTCGACGCTGTCACAAATTTAGTTTACGCTCTAAGCGTGGGGGGAATATTCGGCGCTGGCGGCGGCCTTTGCTCCGCCTATTGGCCAAACTCTCCCAATACACGGCTCTGCTTGAGAGCTACGGGCCTATTGGAAACATGAGCGATCGAAAGCGTCGCTGTGGTCGGCCCACCATAATTGACCGAATGATGACTATGACGTCAGCAAAGGATTTCTCAGCGATGCAAATAAGAGGAATGGAAGAACTTCAATTTTGACGCTATGTGCAGTGTTTCTTTGAGAGCGCTATGATTTCAGGCTTTCACCATGCTGATTACAAAAAACACCGAACTTGTCTTTCACAAGGTAATGACGTCACGAAAGGTAACCAAACGAGGGCGCCACCGAAACATCTCGCCGCTAATAGGACCGTAGCTCTCAAGTTTTGAGCAGCGACCCAGTCGATTTCGAACATGCGTCAGTACGCTTCCCCACTACAGTTTTTTATACCCCGTTCCATTCTAAGTGCCAGCGTAGCAGAGGCTACAAGAGCGAGCTGCGAGCTTTCAGCGTTCCTCACAAGCACGCACGCTCGTGCAGTGCGAGCATCGTTCAGGACGACGTGCTTTTGTGAATGGCATACGTGCTCGCGGAAGCTACGAAAGAAATCAAATATGAAAGGAATGTTTAATAGGACAGCTGCGGCCGCGAGCTGCATAATTCGTTTTTCAATTTCTTTAGACGTTTTGTTACCGCGCATCTACAGGTGCTGACAGACTCTTGTATTCGAACGTGGCACGTGCAAAATCGAACGTTACAGCGCCACACGGATGGATGCAACCAGCATAAAATGCGTCTTGCGTAAGTCTTCCGGACGCGCTCGCGCCCCCTGCCCCAGAGCAACGGGTTTATACGCCAAGCAAGTGTACGAAAATGCGTCTTGCGCGTTGGAACGCAAGCAGGGGGCACTCCATTGAAAGGGCACCATAGAAAACGCGCACGGACCGAGCGATGTAGTGGCAGCCAAGCGCGCGCCGTCATCAGGTGAGCCATAGCCTCCTCAATCCTCCTCTACACTCACAAAGCCTGTCAGTTCGACGACTAAGCCATAGAGTGCCCGGTCGCAGATTCGGAGCGCGAGGATCTGGTAGCACAGAGCATTTCTCGGGGAACCTGGTCGTCAGCGCACAAATTTTGCAGCGGCGAGGGCCCGAAATATGGTCTTCAAACCTGACGAGAAAAGAAGCGGTAGCGCCAAGAACGCGAGGAGCACGAGCGGACATTCCATCGCTCGGGACAAGTGGGTTTCAGCGTCTCGCCGCAGCGGGGCGCCCGTCACGTGGCTCTCCACTCATCCGTTGTCTGCCGCTCTACCTTTTCCATTTCGGCGGCCGCATCTCATGGCGATCTGCCAGGCTTTGCGAGTATGGAGGAGGCTATGGCTAAGGTCGGGGGAAAACAAAAGCACGTGGCGTGTTTGGGGTGTAAACAAACGCACAAGGTGCTCAAGGAACACAAGACTTGCACGCCCTACACTCCGTCTCAGATGAAAAGGGCGATGCAACGATTTTTGTGCTTTGCGCAAATACCGCTAAGGACGAATCCCTGACGTTAAAGGGGCTCTGCAACGATATTCAATTGGAGTGTTTTTCACTTTACACGAGCTTACTGGCACTAGTGGGACTCAAGGTTACTCGCACGCAACGCCACTGGCCAAGAAACGCCTTTGTTGCAGTGTAATTTCAGAGACAAAAGCGATCATTTTCATTCAATCTCTCCTTTGCAAAATTTGATGACGTAACGTGGGGATCGCAGTACACCCATATGACGATATTTGAATGCTGTTCATAGATTGGACCCGAGCATTGCGTGGGCACTCGATTTGGGCTCGTGATAATTACTAGCTCGAGAAGCATTCGGGTAGGGGCCCGTGTCCAATCGCTGCAACGACGACAATAGCCGAGCCATAACAATGTCTGGAACTCAGCGCGTGTCCTGTGCTTTGCCAACCCCAGCGCGTGGCTATGATCAACATTGGCGGCATATAATCGGCTCCAGATCACGTGGCCGCTTGTTCTGGCTGCGAGTTGAGGGGGTGAACGCTGCTCGTTTTTCTTTAATTTTTTACTTGGACTTCTATTGCGGGGGGGGTGAAAAACGAACGCGTGTTTCATAGGTCATTAACGTCAGGGATCCGTTCTAAGTGGTATTTGCGCAAAGTACAAAAATTGTTGCATCGCCCCTTTAATGTCCAATGAAACACGCGTTCGTTTTTCTCAACACGCAATCGAAGTCGCGAGAAAAAGAAAATTAAAGAAAAACGAGCAGCGTTCACACTCTCAACTCGCAGCCAGTGCAAGCGGCCACGTGATCTGGAGCTGTTTATATGCCGCCAATGTTGATCCTAGCCACGCGCTGGGGCTTGGCAAAACACAGGACACGCTCCGAGTTCCCGATATTGTTATGATTCGGCTATTGTCGTCATTGCGGCGATTGGAAACGGTCCACTACTCGAATGCTTCTCGAACCGTCGATTATTACGAGCCCAAATCGACTGCTCACGTAATGCTCGAGTCCAATCGATGAGCCGCCTTCAAATATCGTCACTGGGGGGGGGGTGCCGCGATCCCCCCCCCCCCCCCCCGCAGTTACGTCATCAAATTTTGCAAAGGAGAGATTGAGAAAAAACGCTCGCTCTTTTTCTTCAATTTACCCCCCCCCCCCCCCTCCCCACTAAAGGAGTTTCTTGGTCAGTGACTTTGCGTGCGAGTATGTAAAAATACTAGGGTCTCACTAGTGTCAGTAAGCTCTTGTAAAGTGAAAAACACTTCAAGCGAATGTCGTTGCACGGCCCCGTAATGTCCGACAAGAGCCAACGCTAGGATCCGATGGGGCCGGTCAAGCATGCACCTAAAGTTCATCGTTGTGGCGCTCGCTGTCTTCGTGCGTTTACTAACAACTGTAAAAACCAATCTCGCACGGTTGATACACCGTGATCCTTTGTTGTTGTTGTTATTTTTGTTTTTTTCTGTGCGTGATTTGTTTAGCCGATTATACGGCGTTCAAGGTCGTTGGCTCCTCGCCCACCATGCGCGTTTGTTTACCTTGCAGATGCCTCCACATGCGTCTGCCCCCCCCCCCCCCCCCCCTCCCCCATGACCTTGACCAATGACGACGTACGATCGTCTGCTTCGTCATCACATATTCCTTGCGCGTTCACATGTGTTGTCATCTGATCATTACGTTCCGATGCACCGTCCCTGTGTCCCGATGGGCCAAAGGCGATTTTCGGGTGACTTGCTCCCCTCCCCGTATAGCCAACGCTCAAAGACGATGCGCGTTTTATGGGTGCACGTTTGGAGATGTTTGATCCGTTTAATAGACCGAACTCACCAGCCAGTTTGGTTACACTGCCCCTGCCGCAATGCCTCGAGGGAACTTTAGTCTTTCTGCAAGTGCGACAATCTGGCCGCCACGAGAAGCGGCCGCCGAAATAGAAAAGGTGGAGCGGCAGACAACGAATGAGAGGAGAGCCACGTGACTGGCACCCCGCTGCGGCGACACGCCGAAACACACTTCTCCCGAGCGAACAAGTGTGCTTCGGGTCCTCGCCGTTGCAAAAGCTGTGCGCTGACGTCAAGCTTCCCCTAGGGTGCCTACATGTCTGTCTGTCTCAGGGTGAAGACATCCATTGTTGCACTGAATGTTCAGCGCGTGACGCTCTCGCGCACTCGTTGCGTGACCTGGGCTCTAAAATGTCGTCTATGCATTAGCCAAAGCTACGCGCTCGAGCTGATTGACACCGGATTGCGCGTACTTCAAAATGCATAAAAAAACGATTGGGCGTAAAAATGGCTGAGATGTCACCACTCAAGCAAAAGCGCGCGTGTGTATGAAGGCACTCTAGCTTCCCCGAGAAATGGATCTTTGATGCTCTGTGCTACCGATCGTCACGCTCCAAATCTGCGACATGCCTCTGTCGTAAACTGCCAGGCTTTGTGAGTATTGGCGACGTGCGCGATCGAAAGCGACGCTGTGGTCAGCCTTCCGTGATTGGCCTAATGCTGACTATGACGGCAGCAAAGGAGTTCCCATCGACGGAAATAAGAGGAATGAAAGAACTTCAATTTTGACGGTGTTGGAAGTGTTGGTTCGAGAGTGTATGATTTCAAGCTTCCACCATGCTCTTTAAAAACACCTTCAAACGTTTTGTTCACAAGGTAATGACGTCACGAAAGGTAAACATCGGAGGGCGCCACCAAAACATCTCGCCTCCAATTAGCGGCGAGAAGTTGTGATGGCGCCCTCTTATGGTTCCCCCTTGTTACGTCATTACCTTGCAAACAACAAGTTCGATGGTGTTTGTAAATAGCATGGTGGAAGCTTGAAATCATTGCGCTCTTAAAGGAACACTGCCAACACCGTCAAAATTAAAGTTCTTTCATTCCTCTTATTTCCGTCGATGATAATCCCCTTTCTTACGTCATAGTCAGCGTTCGGCCAATCGTGGAAGGCCGACCACAGCGACGCTTGTGTTCGCTCTCGGGGCTAATAGAGGAAGTTATGGCAGAGCATGAGGCGGCACGAGCCGTCTCGTGCACTGCTGCCTGTTTTCTGCCAACTAAAGTAATGGCTCCGTCACGCATGCGCCGAACGCTTGGTGAGATCGGTCTATTGCCTCCATCGCATCACTGCGTTGTCTGGGGGTCGGACTTAATGTAAAATGGACTAGGCAGCGGTATTTATAGTGTTTTTACAGTGAAAGTCACACTTTCGTACACCTTACTTTTGATATTAGTTAATGACGCATTCGACATTTACGCGAATAATCGTTCCAATTAAATACGCTGCGTCATTCATAGCCTTCGTGATGTTAGAGATACCTACGTGAATTTATGAGGATAACACCGCGCTCCTTGATTCGAAGCAGCATTTACGCAGCCTAGTGCCAATAAACAGTCTGCTTTTCGAAATAAGGTCACTGAGCCGTCTTTGGTGCTTAGGGCCATGGCTGCCAGCTACCCGGAGCTTTATCTGAATTCACAGGTAAAGGGTTTCATCACTCAAAAAAAAAAATAATAATGGAGTCCGCTGCAGAGCAACACGATATCGTTGACTTTTCTTGAAACCATATTCCTAGCTCAGCGAGTCGCATTATCAAATCGAAACCATCCACAGTAAATAGAAATACAATTTCTGTGTAGCGCATATTGAGATCAGCCTGTATTATTTAAAGGGGGAACACTTGAAAAAAATGAGTTAGAGGTGAATTCTTGCGTATTTTTAGCCCGTGAATCTGAATATCATGTTCGTTTTTTCCCAAAGGCGTGACTAAACGCGAGAAAGCAAGAAAAACGGCAGTTTGATACTTTAGACCCATGTTTCGGATAAAAAAAACAGGACGCGGGATGGCCAAAAAAACGTGTTTTTCGTGTAAGGCTCGTCAAATTATGAGGCGCTGGAGAAATTCAGCCTTCTGCGTTAAGTCCTTATTTCGAACTCTTTTTGTTCGCCTTCCGCCCATTGAAAAGCATGCGGGAAGGGCCTTCGAACGCACCTGGTATCGCTGCACCGCAGCGTTCTTCCGCACGTCTGCTTTCCTCGCCGTCACCATGGCAACGAACGCCGAATGAATGGAAGCACGCACGGTACCGCCGCGTGAAGCCAGCAACAGCTGACGCCATTTTACGAACGCCGTCTGCTATAGCCAAAGCCGAACGCGTATGCCATCCCGCATCCTGTTTGTTTTATCCGCAACATGGGTCTAAAGTATCAATCTGTCACTTCCGACCAGTCATGACGTCATACTAGGATCGTTGGGCCTCCAAGCGCCTCGCTCGTGTGGGCAGCGCGTACAATTGCAAGCTTGCCAGGGATATCCCCCGCACTGGCAGCAGTCATGACGTCTCTTTCTGACCTTTTTGAAAATAGCCGGGGTGCAGGTGCATAGCTTTGACGGGCGCTGAAGATGCACGAGAGTGGAGATTTCGATAACTCCTAGTATGAGGTCACGCCCCGGGAAGGAGGGGCTTCAGAGGTACTTTAAAAATTCATTTCTGCAGTCTCCGTGTACCAAATTAAAAACTAACCTCTATATTTGTGATTCTGGAGGCCAAACGAAGATGATTTAGGTGTTATCCTCAAATACAGAACCGCTTCAGTCTCCCTTTAATTACCGGGATCTTATCGCAAAGGTATAAACATATAACGATTTTGTTTTAGATATCTAACGTAATTTTAGGGAATGCACACACCCAAACTTAGCACAGGCTTAGCAACACACGCAGGTATAAAGCCAAGCGCCAACCCTAAGGAAAATCCTTCACCAGACCAGAGACCAATGAGTAAACTTATCTTTGTTGCCCGTCATCTGAGTAGCGTTGGCAATGCCTCGGATTTCCGGCTAAATTTAGCTGTTCTGTGTGTTGTCTAGCGGAAGAAATTGCTATTTTGCGGTTGGCGGGACGTTTAGCGCTTTTGAAGTCTTCTTATTGTGTTGTTGTTGTTTTTGGTGTTGTTTTTCTGGATGTCTCAGTCTGTTTAGTTACCAACACTGCTTCCTCCTTAGCTCCCGTTTCTTCTGGCGTTCCGCTGTGAACTATCCTAGGTCACAGCTTTTCTAATTTATATTAACGACCTCCTTCTTCAACTCTCTGCGTCCATTCACCTTTTTTTCTGATGATTGTGTTATTTACCGGCTAATAAAATCTCCCAACAACCATCTTGTTCTTAGGACTATATTAACAAAATTACTGACTGGGGCCGTACCTGGGAAATGTCTGAATGTTAACAAGTGTATGCATCTATCCTTTGCGCGTTCCTCTCCTCTGTCTATAACTACATTAGCACTTAACGGCATTGCGCTTCAGACTGCCACACATTATAAATATCTAGGTGTGCACTATCCTGGAATGTTTGTATTGATAAAACAATTTCATCAGCTAATCAATCGCTTGGTTGTATCCGTCGTGATTTTATATTTGTTCCTTCTCACCTAAAACGACTTTTTATATCACTATTGTGCGTCCTAAACTAGAATATGCTTCATCTATATGGCACCCTCAACAATCTGGCCTAACAAATGCAATTGAAGCGGTTCAAAATCGTGCGGCTCGCTTCATTCTTTCCGACTACTCCCATTCTTCAAGTGTTACTGCAATGGAATCACACCTGACCCTCCCCAATCTTTCCTCGCGTCGTAAAATTTCCCGGATTTGCCTTTTTTATAAAGTATACTACTCCTTGCGCGCTTAAAAGAGTCGCTTCTTAGCCCTCCCAGGTATATTTCAGCAAGACTCGATCACTCATGCAAGATTTCCCGGCCCAAGACTACCTCTACTGCATTACAACGTTCTCTCCTACCCGCTACCATCGTTGACTGGAATGGCCTTCCCGATACTATCTTCACCATCACCCATAACACCAAATTTCACCTCTCACTAACCAGCCACTCCTCTCTGTAATGCACCTCGGGGTCCTGACGGTATTTGCGAATAAGTAAATCAATAAATGAAAAGTTGTCGGTATATTCATTGACGTGCTTTCAACCAGCACGTCATTTCCGCTCTCCCGTTCCCCCGTTTTGATGGCGTGCCTAACGCGCCGGTTAAAGTTTCGCCACGCAGCTGGAATATCCCGTCTGTCAGGAAGCTCAAAAGCTGGCGTGGAACACAGTCAGAAACAATTGTAAACAGCTTAATCCTACGTAGAAAGTCAGAACTAAGCGGGATGCGTTTTTCTCTGTCCGTGGATACGTGTGTATGCGTGTATGCTTGTTAGTGACGGTTATTCGCACATACATAAACGTCCGCGCACACACACACACACTCCCAGGTAAACGCACACACAGACACACACATACACACGTACATAGTATGTGTACGGACTCAGCACTATGTAATATTTCAGCGAACGAGTCAGCAGAAAATACTTGTCCTCTAAATTCAAAGGTTTCCGTGCGTTTATTTATTTGTTTTCTTTTTTTTTATTCTTAATATTTTGTGTGCATCGAATTTAAGAAAGCCAAAACCAGTCTAATAACATATTGTGCCCTGCAACAATCCACTTACGCAAAATCCGCGGACCTCAATGCTGCGGAACGGCGAGTGGCCCTGAGGTGAAATAAGAACAATAGACTGTTTGCCCGCGGCACATGCGTATGCGTTTCGCGTGCGCTGAAGCCTAGTTTCAAAGAGGCACGGCGTCTGCTGATGCACTGTTTCACTGCCGTCGACATTGCCTCGTTGTGACACCGTAGGAAAGAGAATTTATTTTTTGCGAGCGATAATACGAGTATGAGGCCCACAACGCGCCTTCAATTTGCCTGTTTAGCGTCATATAAAGACAGAACCCGAGGGAGATGAGAAGACAAGAGCGCGCTGGGGACGTTAGAACGCTCAGCTCTGACTGGAAGGATTATTGGGTAAAGGCAGAGAGAGTCACAGTCTCCTCTATACTGACGAAGCCTGGCAGATCGCCACGAGAAGCGGCCGCCAAAATGGGAAATGTGAAGCGGCAGACAACGGATGAGGGGAGAGCCACGTGACTGGCGCCCCGCTGCGGCGAGGCGCCGAAGCACACTTCTCCCAAGCGAACAAGTGTGTTTAGGGTCCTCGCCGCTGCAAAAGCTGAGCGCTGACGTCCAGGTTCCCCGAGAAATGATTCTTTGATGCTCTGAGCTACAAGCCCTTCGCGTTCCAAATCTGCGACCGGGCACTCTATGGCTCCGTACTGGAATTGCCAGGCATTGTGAGTATAGAGGAGGCCATGGCAGAGTGAACGCGAACGCCGGACGCCGGCGTTCCGCGTTCTTACGCGTTCGACGAGTGCAGTGGAGACAAAGGCTGCTAGATTTTGCCCGCACACCTCCTCTGCATCGAAAAGGGTACCGAAGTGGCAACTATCATGTCACAGGAGCCGGCTTTCATGCCGTCGAATGTCACAACCCTGGCTGTTGTTTGTCAGCGCTGCGTCTGTGTCTGCGTTGTCGTCAGCGCTGTGTCCCTGTCTTTCTCCATCTGGCCCCTCGTACCTTGCGCTGTTTTAATTCTCAGATATGTCGTACCAACTGGCCCAAGCTTCAACTTTAGCTGTTGTTGGTCGTAGAGATACTGGTGAAAAAGGCGAGAGCCGACGGTACTTGCGACACATAGGTTACCAAGGTTAGGATTGACCCTCCTTCCCTGTCTGCAGCTCGTTTAACAAATTCCGGGCCATCCCACATAAGGGCCCTAAATATTCGACGAATCCAAAAAAAACATAACTCGTACAATGCCTTTTTTTTTTTTAAGCGGAGATATTGAGAGTTGGTTTCTATGTTGATTGAGTCAATCGGCAGTATATCATATTCTGAATAGGAAAACAACATTGACGTTCGAGACAAAACATATTTAAAACTTACAGGTAGTATCAACCAGGTCTTCAAGCAGGAAAGATTAAACAAAATGTCCTTAAATATTTATTACATCGCAAGGGCCTCTCTTTTCGAGTGTAGCGCGAACAAGGGGAACACAGGTCACAGATCGTAAAGCAGGAAAACAACTTTAGGCATAAAGGGTTTGATTTCCATCTTTCACTGAAAGATTAGAATCGTGTAGTTTATTTCCTTTTCGTCTTTATCGTCTTTATCTAGAGGAAAAGAAAGGACAACGGTAAGGAAAAGCCCCCGTTTCCAGGTCTCCGACAGAACCTATACGCCTGCCCGTACTCGTCACTCTACTCCAGTCACGCTCTGTCCGTCTCACTAAGGCGAATCACGCGCGCTCACGCCGAAGTCGTCCTTGTCCTCATCTTGGCGTTCACCCGGCCACTTGTCCTATCGGAAATATCGACTCGGGCGACGCAGTTGCGCAACCTCCAGCCTCGCTCATTTGTAAGAAACCGTTACTCATATAGGCCTCCTGCGCTGAACCTTTGAACAAACTGTAGCGCCCTCATTTTGGGTAGTACAAGCTCACCTGATTGAGCCTCGCACTACTTAAGGCACGTTGGTGGAGCTTTTCTAATTCTGTGTGGTACTGAAGAACGAAAAAACACCTATGGACGCCGGAAATCGGCCAGACTGAACGCCGCAAGACAATCGAAAGTGCCAAATTCATGACACCACCGCTAGGGTACGCGTCTCTTATCTCTGGGTGGTGACGTCAGAACACCTGTGTCGCGACGCTTTCATTTTTCTTTTTTGTTTTCATGTCTACTTTGGAACGCGTAAAACGGCATCTCTTGGGTCACGCTCTTAGCGTCTTAGCTTTGACGGCGTTCGATTTTGTTGTTTCTTTGTATTTTCGTCGTGATCTCGCGCTCCGCACCAGAGCAGGCACGCTTCTGCATGCGTGACCGTTTGAGACACTAAAGTTTGTACTTTGGTACTACCCAAAACAAGTCCTAACAAGTCCCTTTTCGCAGCACCCCCTGGGCAACGCAGGAGGCCCATACCAGGGTGCATGGAAGGCGTCTTCGGCTGGCGTGTTCAGCGTCCTATGCGGGCAGAAATTGTGGGAGAGGAGGAAACGTGAGCGCGCGGGAACGTCAGAACACCGTGCTCTGATTGGAATGATTAGTGGGAATACGCAAAGCTTTAACTGCCTTTGTCTCCACTGCCCTCGCGAACGCGTTAGAACGCGTAACTCCGGCGTTTGGCGTTCGTGTTCGTACGCGTTCCCGTGTACGCGTACGCGTTTCCGTGCTCTTCCATGCTGCTCACAGACGCCACAAAAAACAAAAACCTCAAAAAAGGTGAAAGCACTACAGTTCTTATCATTTTACGAGACGTTAAAGCCGCGAGCCGGACTTTTTATTTCGTCGAGTTTCCTCTTGTTTTGTTTCAGACACTTTGGAACCGCGCTGTGGCAGACACTATAACAGTCGCTCGTATATGACTGTGCTTGACCGGATGCTACAAGCGCAGCGTTTATGGTCGCGTCTTCCGAACGCTGAAAGCGCCGGTTTGTGCCAGCGTTACGTTGCCGCGTCTTGCGGACGCGCTCGCGCCACCTGGCCGGGAGAGAGAGAGAGGGAGAGAGAGAGGGGCCTACACCAATACCACCTAGAACACAAGGCCTGCGCGTTTCCTCCTCTAAACGTCATCACTAGTATATCCCCTCAGCGCCCCCTAGGTAGAACGGATGAGCACCGTCGTCTGCTACATCGTCTGCTCCATCAACTACTTCAGTGGTCGTGCTCAGAACGAACTCACATTGCGAAGTCCGGCAATCTTGATGGTGTCGCATTCACGTTGCAAATGAACTGTGGTAGCTCGTTATTAGCTCGCGCTAAGCAGTCGCGCACGCAGCTGTGGCCGCCAGTAAATGCGGCGTAAAGCCTGGTTCAGACAGTTGAGTTTGACTGCGTTTGACTGCGTTGCGACAGCGAGAAACCAGGACATTCCTCCTGCTCATAGCGCGTGCCAAGAGATTCCTTAGATTGGGTTCCACGCTTCATACGAAGCACAGATGTGCCGGTGACTGGCTTTCGGTTCTCGCCGCAACGCAGTCAAACGCACTCAACCGCAAGTGTCTGAACCGGCCTTTATTCCACCGAAAACCCACGGGAGCGGCGGCGAACGCCGATAAAGGCTAGCCCACATGGCGCGTTTTTCAGTGCGTCTAGACGCGCGTCTCGGCTTGGAAGCCAGACGCGTGCGCCCAGTCAAACCACACGCAGCGCTACCGGGCAGCGGTTCGCGTCTGCGTTTCCGAAGCGTCTGCCCAACGTAGCCAGACGCGCTTAAGAAACAAACGCAAATTTTAGATAAAAATCGCGCGTTAAATGATGGCTACATGCCGAAATATTTAATTTTATTAATAGTAAGCACGCATTTTTATTACATAAAATGCAATGAAGCTCATTTTCACTCATTTTCACCTTTTTTTAGTGCGTACGCCTCATCCACCTTTCGGTACGCCATCGGCATCACCATCTCACGAGCCAAAACATTTACAGCTGGCCGCTACAGAGGTTTTGTTCTTGCGGCTGTTGCCGATAGTATTAATTTTGTTCCTTTGTCTCTCGGTGTCCTTGTATTCTTTAAATTTCGCCTGCAAGAGTGCAGGATGCTTTTGTACTTCGCTAGCTCCTCTCTGTTCCGCTGAAGGAGCGTCAGCGTATCCCGCGGAGCAGGGAGAGGTCCCTGGATTTGTGCAAAAGGTATTGTAAACTGATGTCCGCGGGGGGAAGGACGTAACTACCCATGTTCGCCCTGCTGCGAGCGTTGGCGGGCGCTCTGCCGTGGAATGGCACAGTGCTGTTACTCGTTTTTGTATGTGTATCTTTCTCTTTTGAGTGTTTGCATTTTTATTTTCCCCTCCCGTATCCCTTTTCCTACTTGGCGGTGGGCTAGCAGGCGCACCTGCGTAAGGGTCTCAACCTGTCTGCCTAGCCTTGCACGCTGCCGAGTAGGTATCGCAATCTGTGCAAATAAAAATTATTATTATTTTTATCACCTTTGTCGCAAGGTCCGTGGCGAAAACTACAATCCTACAGTGGCGAAAACAGTAGAGAAAATTCAAACGCTCCTTGCAACTAGTGAACACGGCCGTTCGTTGGTTGTTGCTTTCTAGACGCAGCGCGAAACGCGACGCCTGGACGCAAAATATCTGGCTCCTCCAGATACGCCGGAATGCGCCTAAAAACGCTGCGTTTCGTCCCGGCGCCGGAAGTGACGTCAAAGCGCAGGCGCAGACGCGACGCAGACGCGGAGAAAAACGCACCATGTGGGCTAGCCTTAAAGCGCGAAACACATGCGCGTCAAAACTGTCCGATTCGGCGTGCGAACCGCCGGAGCGACGTTCGAGGGCGAGGGTTTTCGTCGCACCGGAGCGACGGACGGGGCCTCCGTCCGGCGCCGGCGTGCGTCCAACTTGCTAGATATCGCCGCACGGCTGTCCGAATTTCGGATGGCCGCAGCCAATGGCAGCACGGATGGCCCGAAGGTCATGTTGTCACGTGACTTTCGGCCCGATCGAGCGAGGAGGCGCTTCGTGGTTCGGGCAGTTCGGGGAAGCGGATCTCCCCCTCTTTTACAACGCCTACACACACACATGTGGCGGTGCGCGGTGAAGGAGATGGACGCCATCGAGTTTTCTCGCGCGCACAAAACAAGCTGCTGATCTCGCGCGCCATAGCAAGCCGTCCTTCTGGGACCGATCGAGGCCGTCGAAACCAGAATGTACTCCGTTTAACCCAGACATGTACAAATTACTCAAAAAAGGTAGTTAAGTTAAGTTACTGAGTATCGACGCCAAAAGTAATTGGAGTAGAGTAGAAATTACACATTTGTAATAGTAATTGAGTAAACTACTAACTACTGTAAAAAAGTAGCGAGTTACTTTGAAGTTACTTTCGAAGTTACTTTTTATATTTTTGTGGTAGCAAAATGAACAGCAGTTTTGATTCGTGAAAAACCCTGCGAGCCTGAAATAAATGCAGTCATTTTATGACTCGCGTTTTCACCAAAATAGTTTATTCGCTCGCAGAAGCAATTTACTTTCAAAGTTATTGATAGGAGAGTTTTCGCCTTTTCCTCCTAACGACGTCCCCAGCTCAGCTAAAAAGACGTTCCACCGACGCGCTGGATGGAACGGCAGCGTTGAGTTTGAGAAACAGGCTGTGCACGGTCGGGTAAGCGAGTGTTGGCATCTTAGGTGTCCATGACGAAACATGTGAGGTTTGCCTGGTTTGGGGGGTTGTATAACAAACTCTCCTCCTTTTGTCTTTTTTCTTCGGCAAGTTGAGATTGTTATGACTGGCCCCTCTTTATTCCCACGACGTTCGGAGAGTACGCTGAGCGAGTGCACCTGACCGTCAATCTCACGCCACGACGATGAGATCATCCGGACGACTGCGCGTATCGTTGCAGTGCTAATGCTACGCTACCGAAAAAAAAAAATTTTTTTTTATTTATTAGAAGATAAAACGAAGTATACTTCGCCGCGGAACTCCCAAGGGTGACTCGCAACCCTCGCCGGCGACTACGGTATCCTGACGCGCCTGACACGCCTGACAAGTAAATCGTTTTCAACAAAGAGGAGGTCTCCCTGTCGTGGAAGGTCGGAAGGGCTCGAAGGATTACGTGAACAAGCATTGACGCTCGTACAGTTGCAGCTGGAAGCGGGAATGTGCTCCCATGAGCGGATTATCCGTGTCTGCGTTCTGTGCGGTGGAGTCCGGCTGTGCAAGCGAGTATTCCCTGACGATAAGGCGACGATGGGAACAGGCGCCCAGCTGCGAGGTCATGTCAGTGGCGCCTCCTGTAGAACCCCCAAACCGCCTGAGTCAGAACTCACAAAGGGCACGCAACATGAAAACAACAACTTTCGGAGTGCCCCCGTCTTTGCTTGCTCGGTTGCAGCTGAAGGCGCGGCGCCTGCGTGCATTACCGGATTAGGTCAATACCCGACCAAGGCTTGTTAAGCATCTCTTCCTGCGTTCGTGCGCGTCGGTGTTATGTTTTGGCTGCTCATCGCCACCTTGGCCCAAGGACGCTTGTGATGCATTTTCTACGGCTGCGAGGGGCCCCTTGTTCGGGAAGGCCGCTTCATCTGCCGGCGATTTCGAAAGTAGTTAGTAATTTGAGTAGAAGTTACCTGAAAAATGTAGTTAAAGTAAACTACTAATTACCCAAATAAAGTTGTAATTGAAAGTTACCAAGTTACTCGGAAAAGTAGTTAAACTACAGTAGTTTGAGTAGAGTAGTTGAACTACGTCCAAGTCTGGTTTCACCTTACGATGGAGAGCAGCGGACGCTACGAGCCATTCCAATGCCGTGTGAGTGTCACGTGAACATCGGGAGAGACGCAGCAATGCGCGGTGTGCGTAGTCACGTGATTTGTACGCAGTGCTCGCTTCGCTGGGATGGCTCCTAAGGTCCGCTGCGGTCCATCGCGATTAAGTGATGTTGAGCAGAAAAGTAACCTCACGGAAAATCTCTACACACGCACACTTTAATAGAATGTAATAAAAATATTATGTTTGTTTTAAAGTCAGAATAACCAAGAAGGGCGAGGGAAGTATTTTAGTTTTCTAGGCTAGGTGGCGCGAGCTACCGCCCGTTATATATATAGCCATTAGCATTCATCCATCCATTCGGTAGAGGGATACCCGAAACTGGGCGGAGCTGAACGGAGCGACGCAACGACTCGTCGGAAACCATGTGTCGCGAACCGTCCTGTGCGGCGATTCGGAGCAGCCATCTTCCCGACAGTTCGCACGCCGGACCGGACAGTTTTGACGCGCATGTGTTTCGCGCTTAAAGGACTCAGAGTCTGCATAAGCAGACGCTTTGCGAGCCCCGTTTCGTCACCCCAACAGCTGGAACCATTCATTACGGTCAGTCCGCTTGCGAAGCGGAATCCACTGATCGCAACTGCAACGACAATCAAATAACAAAGCACGCATAAACAAAGATAGAGCAGTCTATATAGCGGTCTCAAACGCCACTCAGGGGATCACACGAGTTTGGAGCGCATCTGGGAAGCGGAAGAAAGGCGTTTAGCTGCTTGAACTACGTCGTAAGAGGTTACTGTTGATCCGTTGCAGACTGCGTTGTCACAGTTCCTTACCTAAATAGGTGATCATTAAAACGTGCGCAAACAACATGTTAAGATTACCAGAGCAAGAGAATCAGCCGCTGCAGCACAACAAAAACAAAAAAGTAACGAGAAAATGACCGTGCAAACGTTTTTCGAACTTTGCAGAAAAGATGGGGACCCCTTCTCAGACGAAAATAAAGAGAAATGGGGAACAAACAGCGAACAACGGCGAATAAAACAAAAAGTTAGCAGACGATAGAAAAATACAAATCACCCAGCAAAAAGCTCCTTCAACGAAAAAGATCATTACAACGCTTATGGGAAAAAAAAGGAAAAAAAAAAAAAGATGGAAAGCAACAGCATAAAAAAAGAGCTTAACTTTTTTTTTTAAGTTGTTTGTTTTAGTTTAATTTGAATGCTGCAGCAACTTAATTACTCACGTTTGTTCGTTCTTCGGGAAACGGAAGAAGGATTTTCTAACACATCGCAAAAACTTGTTTTTGCAGTGGTAGGCAGCACATGACCTGTCTGCCATCTCCAAGTATTTGCTGGTGTATGCCCGAAGGCGGCCGGTTGATCAACAAACGATGACCCACAGCAGACGTTGCGGCGTAGACAAATAAAATTCGAATATAAATGTATAGCGAGCTTGCACTTTTAATATATTTAATAAATATCAAAAAGCACGAATGAAGATTTCGGATTAGAAACTCAAACGAAGGGGAAAATAAGAGGTTATCCCAGACGACAGTAGAAGAAAACAACAACAAAGTTGCAGACGGCCCTCAAAATGTCCGGGCACAGCGTAGCAGACGGACTGGCTGTAATAAGCGCAGAAGTGAAGAAAAGAGAGGAAAAACTAATTCAAACAAGGCAAAACAAAATGCGCGATGGTTGGAACGTCAAGTAAACAAAACAAAAACACATACAAAAAAAACATAAAAGCAGGAGGAAGAAAGAACGCGACGTCGTAGCTCCTCCTCAAAAATAAAAAGAAAGTAGACTTTGAAAAAGGAAATGAGTTGCTGACGGCGGGTCCAAAGGGTGCCGACTTTTATCGTAGACGGCGACGAAGACTTCTGTCCACGGGTGGCCAGGCTGACCCGGCCTAAGAGCCGCAAAGAAAACCACGAAACTTCTAAGAGCCGCGAGTTGGGGGGGGGGGAGGCAAACTTAACTTTTGTCCAGAATCTGACTTACGTTTGGGGGCACAAGGCTGTACGACTGTACGTATGGGAGTACAAGGCTGCCAAACCGCAAGCTGCAGTGTGCTTTATTCTAAAATCCTTTCTTTTTTTTCCTGGGGAAATCCGGAAAGGGGCGGGGTGTCACTTTACGAGGGATCCGCGAGCCGCACTTGGACCAGCAGAGAGCCGCATGCGGCTCGCGAGCCGCGGTTTGGCCACCCCTGCTTTAGTCGTCGTCGCCCGGGCGCTAACAATCGGAATTTGTGTTTTTTGTTTTTGCACTACGACGCTTTCCCCGTTTTTTTTTTCTTTTCTTTTGGACGCGCAAGAAAACTGCTTTTCTTGTAACTCCGCTTTTATTAATTTCAGTAATAGGCCTCCTGCGCTGAAGCTTTGAACAAACTGAAGCGCCCTCATTTTGGGTAGTACAAGCTCACTTGATTGAGCCTCGCACTACTTACGGCACGTTAGTTGAGCTTTTTTAATTCTGTCTGGTCCTGAAAACCGAAAAAACACTTTTGGACGCCAGAAATCGGCCAGACTCAACGCCGCAAGACAACCAAAAGTGCCAAATTCATGACACCACCGCTAGGGTACGCGCCTCTTATCTCTGGGTGGTGACGTCAAAACACCTGTGAAGCGACGCTTTAATTTTTCTTTTTCTTTGTCATGTCTACTTTGGAACGCGCGGAACGGCTGTTCTTGGCTCACGCGCTTAGCGTCTTAGCTTTGACGGCGTTCGAATTTTTGTTGTTTCTTTGTATTTTCATCGTGATCTCGCGATCGGCACCAGAGCTGGCACGCTTCTGCATGCGTGACAGTTTGAGACGCTAAAGTTTGTACTACCCAAAACAAGGCCTAACAAGTCCCTTTTCGCAGCACCCCCTGGGGAACGCAGGAGGCCCATAGCGTCAGAATTTCTTGTGCACAATCACCTCTTCCAGGGAATACTGACATTGCAATGACGTACGTGGTACGAAATTGCCTTTTGCTTCTTCATCCTATTCGCCTATTCTACAAAACGGTTATAAGCAAGACATTAATGAGAAGTGGGAACTGCAACAACGAAAGAAATTGATTGATAAGAAGAGTACAGTTGAAGCGTAGCTCCATTCAAAAAGTTTTGTACATTGCACTTTTTTCAAAAGACAATCCGAAGGTACATTCGTGTTTTGCCTCGCTTACATAAGTTGTTACAGAGTGTGTTCTTCAGGGGAGCCCCGAAATTGCAACCTGGAAGCTCTAACATCTTTCCCACGCGAAGAAAATGTCCTTCACTTATGAGGTGGCACCTTTTTTTAACATTCAAAGCAGCGAATACCCGTGACAATTTTTTTCATTGGTCACCTCGCACGGAAATAGGCAAAACCAATGCGTTGCGGAGAATTCGTCTGCTAGCGGAGGTGCCGAGCCCGCCAGGGGCGCTGCGACCACTTTTCGCCCGCGCTCCGCGAGGCCCCTACTCTCGTCAAGCTTCGGGCTGTTTGCCGCATGGGGCGGGTCGGGGATCTACTAACGAAACGTCATGCGCAGGCCTTGTGTTCTAGGTGGTGTTGCCTACACCGCCGCTGAATCGCGGTGAAAAAGTGGAAACAGGTGGCGTTGCGAGAGCCGGCGTGCCAGGCTGTCGGATGTGACGATCCTGCCTCGGTCGGTCGCAGAATTTCCATAGAGAAAGACGACGAGTCGTCGCAGCGTCCCAAATCGTAGCTCCTGGACCTTCCGTGGGCCGTCAAGCTGGAGACCGATCCCAGGGCAGAACAGACGTTTTGTCGCGTTCCACCTTCGCCGTTCTGCCGCCGCCGGGATAGCGGCAGGCAACAGCGTGAAACTTCCAAGACGTCAGCATAGGCCCGTAGCTCTCAAGTTTTGAGCAGCGCTCCAGGCGAGCAAAATAGAATAATGGACCCTTTTCGAGAAGCGTTCTGCGCACGCGCGAGCACTCGATACCAAGCGGCGGAAGTCGGCACTAGAAATCGAGGAAATTCGGAAGGAGGCTGTGGATCAGCAAGTAGAACACGTAATTGCAACATATATATAATTGTGTTACACAAAAAAAGAAAGTGGACGGAAAGAAAAACATGACGTTTGGGTGGACGCCACAGATCCCCCTCTTTAGAGTCGCCTTGGGCACGCGCCGCTGCTCGGAGAGCGAAGAAACTGGTAGCGTAGCTCCCATTATCGATTGGTAGCGCAGGTAGGTCACTTCCTTGATTTTTAGTTCGTGCAGCCACCGCCTGGTGCCGTCGGTATGTGAAAAAGGTCCATTGGCTCGCGTTTTGAACGTGCCCGTCAACACGCTTCCCACTACAGATTTTTATATTCCGTTCCATTCGAAGTGCCAGCGTAGCAGAGGCAACAAGACCGAGCTCCGAGCTTGCAGTGTCCCTTCCAAGCACGCGCGCTCGTGCAGTGCGAGCATCGTTCGGGGGAACATGTTTTTGCAAGTAGCTTCAGCTTCGCTATCACGTAAAGTAAAACATACGGGCTCACGGAAGCTATAAAAGAACGCAATAAAATAATAAAACTGAATGGGACGCTGAGGCCACGAGCTGCATAATTCTTTTTTTTTTATTTTAGTTTTTCTTTTTTTTAGACGTTTTGTTATCGCGCGTCTACAGATGCTGACAGATGCTTGCATTCGAACGTGGCACGTGCAAAATCAAACGTTACAGCGCCGCCTGGATAGTGCTGCCAGCATAACATGGTCGCGTCTTGCGGACGCGCTCGCGCCCCCTGCCCGAGAGCAACACTAACAAGAACGCGGCAAACACGCAGGCGCGGATTTATGGCTAAGGTTTGGGGGGGGGGGGGGGGGGGGGGGGGGGGGGGGCGGTGGTGATTTTTTTTTTTAATTGTGCGGGCTAGCGATTTTTGCGGCATCTACAAAAAGCAACTATTAATCGTGTTTTAACGTTTGTTACAGCCTAAATATTCCCACCAAATTTGTATTAGTTTCTTGTTCTTTTATATTAACCCGCACTTGTTGCTTCAGTGGTTCAAAGATTTGCACTATAAGTGGTAAAAAAAAATAGAGATAGAGAGAGACATACGTGTGCATGGTTCTATATTGTATGTCTAAACAGTGACTATCCCCATTTAAGCAACTCAGGCAATTGAGGCACGCGGCGTGAAAGAGTTTGTGCAGGGACTCGATCACACAAAATACATCAATTTAGACAAAAAAAAAAAAAAACACCACAAAGACCGGAGAAGAAAAGATTTGTTATCAAGACAAATGTAAGACGGCCGAATAATATGGAGAATTTCTAATTCCTGGAAGAACGTGATCAAAATACCTTCTTATTTTCATTGTTATTTTATTGACTCACTCTCGAAAATGCACAGTTCTTGAGAAAAGTGAGCATTTAGTTGGAGTAATTAAACTCTAATAAAAAAACAGTGGGTGGGATTTCTCAGCGACTTTACTCTCAATGACTTGGTATTTTACGGGAAACAGCCAAACAAAAATAACTGTTCGATTCTTTATGGTCTTGTGGTTCCGTGAAACCAATAGAAAACAAAAATACGAGCTCAAATGGTCTTCAGCGCAGTGCCTAGGCGAATTGCGTGGAGCAACATTAAAATTATTTATTAAACAGATTCATGTTTATCTGATGAGATGAAGAAAAAAAAACCCATACAATTGGGGAGGACAGAATACAGACATAATTATTTACACAAGTTATCAACTTAAAGGTTCTTCAGAGCACGAACATCGCCTTCCTTCGTCGTGCTCCCTGCGCGTAGCGGTCTACCACCTTCTCTTGGTCGACGTTCACATCTCGGTGGACGTGGAGGAGGGCAAGACCGTTGAGTCGCTTTTCGCCACACCGCGATCGAATCCAAGTTTTAATTCGACGAAGGGTGGAAAAGGACCGCTCAGCCGTCGCAACACTAACTGGCAGTGTGGCGAGAACGCGCAGCAGAGTCCTGATGTTGGGGTAGAGCTCTGGCTCCGACTCTTGAAGTGTCTCCACAGCTGTCGATGGAAGAGGCCCCTTCTCTTGTTCGCGTCTCCATTTCGCCGCCCACAGTGAAAATTCGGCTCTGATGATGGTCTGCAAAGCTACATCTCCCATTCCGAGGAGCACGCCGTATTTTGCTGCCAGGATACTGAGCTTTCCTGGAGCTCCCTTCTCATTCACATGGCGAGGCAAAAGTGTGTTGAGGCTGTTCACTTCCAGCACCTCTTCCGGAAAACGCTGCTTAAGATCTTCTACGACAGATTCCACAAGAGGAATGTATACATGTGCGCGGAAGTATGACTCGGCTGTCTGTGGAGGCAATTTTGCGCAGTTCATTTGTCGTTGGACTAGACGAGGCACATCTAGTTGGGCTCCCATATTCTCGGCAATTTCTTCTGCATGCACGAAAATTTCTTTGAAAGTCTTCTCGACGTTTAATGGGTTCCGCTTTTTGCTCAGGACGACGATTGTGTCTTTCACGATGTCCGAGGCACTGTTCATTTCCAGATCCGGCTTTTGGAGCAACCGACTTAGGGGAAGCGTGACTGAGAGTACATCGTAGAGAGCTAGGGTTGCGATTACAAATTCGGCATCCAGGATTGATGTAAGCAGTGATCTCGCCTTGGCAGCCGAGCTTGGTTCTCGCCACTGCAAAATCGTTTCCAACGCCTTTGCGATGCTTCCCAGGCTCTCTCTAAACTGCAAAACAGCGTCGTGACGTTCGACCCAACGTGTGTCGCATAACTTGGTCAGCTGTTTGCCAAGCTGGAGTTTCAAAACGGCGTTACGCTTGGGCGAGGCCGTAAAAAACGCAATGACTTCCCGCATTGTCCCGGTGGTGTTTCGGACACTTTGCACAGTTGATGTTTTGGATATAGAAAGGTTCAAGCTGTGGTTGAAGCAGGGGCATCGAACTGCATGCACGGCTACTTTTTGAATTTCCTGAATGGCACCGCAGAGCTCGGAGGTCATTACTGAGCATCCGTCTGTTGCAATGCCTACACAGCCTTTGGGGTCGAGAGACAATGACCTCAGTAGACTTAGCACGATTTTTCCGAGCTTGGTACCAGTCAGTGTTGGCTCCAGTGCGTCGTCTTCGTCTTGCTCTTCCTCGTCGGACCCGCTGTCCGACATGGACGAATTCTGATCCTGATTTTAATCTTGAGGCTTGAGTTCTCGAGGATCTAAGAAACCCACAAAATCTTCTCTGATCTTTAAATCATGTTCATACCTCAAAACAAGAGATAACTGAGACTTGTGAGCCACGTCGGTTGTCTCGTCGAACATAATGCCCTAATATTTGCTCTGTCGAACTCGTGCCAAGATCACGGACAGAACTTCGTCTCCGCAACATTCAATAAGGGCATTTTGAGTTGTTTTGCATGTGAACATCTTCCTTCCTGTGGCTGTGGAGAGATGTTTTTCGAGGGCATGGTCACCACATTTCACTCTGAAGCGCAGCAGCTCCTTGAAGTTTCCTCCATTCTCCGAACTGTCATTGCCGTTCTTCCCAGGGACCACTGGGCCGTCATCCCGATGTCCACGGAAGGCAATATTCTGCCGGGCCAGGAACACAACGTTGTCGACAATCGAGAGAAGTCGCGCGCGGTTTTCAGACACCTGCCGCATTCGCTGTGTATCGATCTGGTTTGCCACGACCCTTGCTGGGTCGCGACAAGTTTTCAGAAAAGCCTTGCCCGCTTCCACTGCTTCGATGTGATATCTAGCTTTGGAATGGGTTTCCAAAGCTCCATCTTTCCCCAGAAGCTTCGCGAATTTTTTCAAAGGCTCCGTTACAAGAGCCTGAAGGGCAACTGTCTTGTGTTTCCCCCCAATGTGCCCGGTGGCAAAAAGAGGACAAAATTTGCAGAACACACCTGCCTTGGCATCCGAGACAACCAGCCAAGGATATTTCAGTAGGTGGTCACTTCTGACGTACCTCCGTTCGACTGTTTGTTCCTTGTTGTGTTTGGAGAAAGGGAAGGAGTAACCTTGCGGTGGCATCCAATGGCATTCGAGTAAGCCAACCACGGTGTGGTCGTCTGGCCTCGCCCCAACGAAGTTGCCAATGTCATATTGCAAACCAAAGTCAGCTGCTGGATTCCGAAGTGTGTGGACGGCTGGGGCTAGTGGGGTAGTTCCGTCAGAATTCTCGACCATGGGCGACGGGAGAGCCTCAATCGCGAGTTGTTCGTCCACGCCATCAGACTTCAAAGTGAGCTTCGAGTCGTTGCTTGCAATGTCTGCCTCAGTGACAATCTTTTTGGGCACAGCTTGGAAGAAGTTATGCAGAGTGGTACTTTTCCGCTTGGATGACTTTGGTGGACCATCTTCACTCTATGTAAAAAACACTTGTTTTACTAAACAGATAGAACCCATTCATAAGTGACGTAATTTATAAATACCACGAGTGACTGATTCAGCACTAATTATCAATATCAGCTGTGCGATCTTATGCGTCTCAAGCCGAAGTGTAAATGGAAGGTGAAAGTAGTAAAGGCTGCGTACACAAATACAAAGGAAAAATTATTACAAAAATTAGCTCAATATAACATACCAAGTCCCAAACGCTGGTTGGCTGGGAGTTCTTAAGGATGAACTCCATGGGACGAATTATGTGACGAATAACTGGCGAACGCCGCCCGGCGGCTTTTGCTCTGCGCGTGGAATCAACACAGTGGCTGCTACGTCGCGCGCAAAGCGAGCGTGCCGTCGAGCGGCGTTCGCCAGTTATTCGTCACATAATTCGTCCCATGGAGTTCAGCCTTTAAGCCATCAGTGTCCTTCCACCCCACAAAAAGATTTAGTGAGCAAATTTCGCATAAATATTTTGATTATCCATCGACCGAAAGAAACGCCGCACACAGTCTATGACTAATGTTTATGCATAGAAAGAGGAGGAAACAATTAATGTCCGCAGCGCGATGTTTTTTTTTATGTCGCTGCGGATGGTGGCAAAGAAACGAACAATTCACACGTTCCATTTAGCTTTTCTTTTCCTTACTATCTATGTCAATTACTTTTTCGGCATGCGTCACGGCTACCAACCACCTCATACGCGAGCGAAGTGCAGAAAATGCCTCGTTATAATTTGTCAAAAGAGCAACGTCATTTTACGGACTAAAGTGCAACTCACCATTGTACCGGCTTGTTCGAGGCGGGGTTTAAGCCGCACGTCCGGAGGCTTCCTGGCTCGTGACGACGACCATTCCCCGAAGTGAAGAACCCAGGGGTCCAGTGGAGGTGGGAGAATTGGTAACGTAACGAACGGTTCAATTACATGGTAGCGATACAGTCGTCAAATCCGAGAGAACCACGGAGCAGCCTCACGCTCCGCCTTATGCACCAACTCATGTTTACAAACAAACCGGAGCGCCCCTAGCGGACACCACCGGCGCCGCGCATGCGCGATGGGGGTGTGGGCAAGAAGCTCGCCGTCGCCCATAAACAAACCATTGAAATGCGATGTTGTCGGCGTCTGTGTGAATCCCCCTGCCCTTTTTCGCGTTCAAATTGTTGATTCTACGTCGTTCTGGTAATGTCTGACTACTTGAGCGGTGTCAGCGAAATTACCGGGGCTCGTTACACCGCAAAACATCGCGTGAATAACGTGACATGCTGCGATTCATTCCGCGTGTACGCCGCAGAATGTACGCTAAAGCCTGATTCGCATGATGAGATTTCGCTCGCAATTTTCAGTCGCGACGTTGCTGGGGCTGCAAAAGCGTGAACCGTAGCTGAGATGGTCGACGTCGGTACTGAAAGTCGCAACAGAATCGGACCAAAAGAATCAGGCATAACAAGTCGGTGATGGCCACTGGTAACAATGATCAACGTTTCCTTGTATCTATTGTTTACATCGAGCCTGCTTCCCACCCTTCAAACATAAGTCTTTTGAGGCCTGCACTTACTTCTTATCGCAAGTACCGGGTGAACATTTGGCCAACGGGCCGGTGTCGTCTAAAAGAGCAGACGACAAGCAGAAACGTTTGAAAGAGCAGACGACAGTTCGAACGATAAGGCTGCCGTTTGAACTTGAACTTGAAGACGCACTGAACGTAGTCCGCTGCTGGTGCTGGCCCGTCCAACTTGACGGTTCCCCGGCGTTCATGTTGGAACAAAACAAATAACTGTGTTGACCACAAATATCCGTGAATTCAACCCAAAGTGCTTCTCGCCAAAGCAATCGTGGTCCGACGGCGTCTGGTTTTCCCTTTTCACGGCACATATCCACGTTCTTGGACGAACCGAACACATGAAAACTGACCTTCAAACCTTTCTTGACTTTTTTGGTACAGTCCCAGTCGCGGCTTTTGACGAGAAGGCAGGTTTTTGTCTGGTTCCTTTCAAAACAACGCAGCAATACACGTCTCAAATAGGGCCTTCCGCCCACAGCCCCAGACCGGAAGTGCGACCGACGCGCCACCACCGCGCCGTGACGTAACAGAGATGAGTTCGTGTATATAAGGTCCGTTTTCTCCCTCACTCTCCGCCAGGGCAGCAGGTGCAACCGCCAAGTGCGTTGCAGCAAAGTCCGCCGCGTCGTAGCCAGAAGTGCGTCGTAGCCATGGTTCTCCGCAGTTAGGCCATGCCTCTCTCCCCTTCCGGAGCGCACGAACCCACACGCACACACACACACGTCCCGTTGACGTCACGGACGCGTTGAGACTCGTTTTGGACAGGCTTCGACAGGCTTCGACAGGTGGGCGACAGTCCTGAACAGATCGTGACTCGTTTCGGGCAGGCTCCAACAGGCGGGCGACTGTCCTGAACAGATCGTGACTCGTTTCCGCAGCGTTGAAACTCGGAAGAAGGTCGCCGAAGGTTCCATTCTTAACAGGCTGCAGAACTCGACTCCCGGTTACTTCATCCGCCTTAGGCTCACTTTGTCTCTGGAGGTCAACAGCACTTTCTCGTTACCCGAATCACCGTTTTGCCCAGGAGTGAACGTGTGAACGACAGGTCGAAAGCGCCGCCACTAAGCTCGAACGAGCGCGTCACCACGTGTTCCAAGTCAATCGTCACTGAAAAACAGCGATCCGCGACGGAGAAGGGATGAATGGTGCAACACAGTAAAGAAGTCCACGTTTGGTTTCCCTCGCGGATCTTGAAGCTGCACTGTTCTCGGCGCTCTAAGCTACCCGACTGACTCCCCTTCAAAGTAGCCTGACCGACCGTTCCTGACTTGTGAAACGTGAGCGCTGGCATTCCCGAGGTACCTTCGCTCAGGCCCGGCGGCGCATGACTCAGAGCCCACACACGCACGCGTGTACACTGTGGTGACCCACGTTGCTCACCGCTCGAGAGAACTCGCCCTGCCTCGTGACCTTGCTGCGCTCCCGATAGACCGGTTCTTCCCACCCTCCCGCTTCGGGAGAACGTAGCCAAGGAGAGGGGAACGCCCGTCGCCCAAGACGGGAAGCAAAAATAAACCAGTTGAGTTTTGGTATGCGCGCCTCGCTATCGCCATCTCAACAACACCTTGTTATGACCCGTCCCATCTCCATGTGTGTGTGAGTGCGTGGGAAGCTTACCGAAGTATTTTCCTATTCGTTAGGACCACTTTGGGGGAAGGATTAGCCCAGGCTTAGCCGAACGCTCGGGGCGTTGCCAGTCTGGCTGGCGTCAGTCGCTTCCGGGGAAGCGCCGCTCAAGGACTCCCCTCCCTCACGTCACGTGTCAACCCTTCGGACTTCTACCTGCGGCTGGCGCCGAGGCGGCGGAACGCGACAGTGTGTGTTCCGAGCTTTCCCGATTCTTCTCTGCCACGGTGGTGGGAGGGGGGATTAAACGGCGCCGGCTGTCTGCGGGGGAACAATCCAGGGATCGTTTATCAGCCAATTCGAAGACCTTGGAACTGTTTCCCACCCCCTTCGTAGGATTCCAGAGTGGGGGATAATCGTCGTCTCGCCTTTCCCAAACGTTAAGCTCCCCTTGGGGGAGAGCTCCGCTGGTCCGACTGCCCTCGGTCGCTTCAGGAAAAGCACCGCCCACGGAATCCTCCTCTCCCTCGCGTGTCCACAAAACTCCCGACCGTTCGAGAGACGGTCGTCTTCGGTCACATATTTCGGTATGAAATAAACCTGTTAAGTTTTCCCGACTGAGTGGTTCGGGCGTTGTTCGTGAGAAAGGTTGGACGCCAGCGAGATTACCATGCTCCCCGAGAGACAAGGCTGGGCGTCGACACCTAACAACCTCCTTTTCACCCCCTTAGCCGAGTCTTGCGGTCATAGTGGACTTTTCCCGCCTCTCTTCGCCTTTCAACCAGTGGTGCCAATTCAGCGGCACAGGATGGCTCCACAGAGAGACGGAGGGAGCAGGGAGCCTCGATACCAAAGCCGCCGCCTCCGTACAGGGTGGAGAGACGCTTTGGACGAGTCCGCGCCGCAAAGCTGCTATCTTAGGTTCTGAACTTTAAACAAGCACCGCTTTCCCTTCGCAGGTACATTTCGCGTCTGGTAAACTTGTCCACTCATCTCTCTCCATTTTTTTTATTAAATAACAAAGACGTTGCCAAGGAAAAACAGATGGCCGAATCTACTGTCCTGCTTCGACAGCACAAATTTAGTTTGCTGACCAAATAATCGCTAACAACCAAATATTAAAAAAAAAAAAATTTAGAATTATTTTTATTTCTGGCGTCTCGGAGGGGGCGGCCGCCCCCCCCCCCCCCCCCCCCCCCCCTAAATCCGCCCCTGCAAACACGCCAGTCTGGGACGCGCTCTGGCAATACCAAACAAGGCCTGCGCGTTTCCTCCTCTAAACGTCATCACTAGTAGATCCCCTCAGCGCCCCCTAGGTTGCCCGGATGAGCTCCATCGTCTGCTACATCGTCTGCTCCATCGCCTGCTGCATCGCCTGCTTCAGTGGTCGTGCTCAGAACGAGCTTACATTGCTAAGATCGGCAATCTTGATGGTGTCGCAAGCACATTGCAAATGAACTTGTGGTATACTTCGTCTCACCTTAGTATGGACTATTGTTAGCCGCGCGTGCTAAAAGCGCGAGCTAGTTGCTTCGAACGAAGCCTCGGCGGCTGCACGAGCACTAGTGCAACGAGTGCTCCAGTCAAGGCAGTCAAGGTTAGCCGCTCGCGCTAGCACAGCATTCGCGGTTAGTCCATGCTAAGGTGAGACGAAGTATAGCTCGTTATTAGCTCGCGCTAAGCAGTCGCGCACGCAGCTGTGGCCGCCAGTAAATGCGGCGTAATTCCTCCGAAAACCCACGGAAGCGGCGGCGAACGCCGATAAAGGACTCGGAGTCTACGTAAGCAGACGCTTTGCGAGCCCCGTTTCGTCACTCCAACAGCTGAAACAATTCATTACGGTCAGTCCGCTTGCGAAGCGGAATCCACTGATCGCAACTGCAACGACAATCAAATAACAACGCACGCATAAACAAAGATAGAGCAGTCTATTTAGCGGTCTCAAACGCCACTCAGGGGATCACACGAGTTTGGAGCGCATCTGGGAAGCGGAAGAAAGGCGTTTAGCTGCTCGAACTACGTCGTAGGAGGTTACTGTTGATCCGTTGCAGACTGCGCGTTGCCACAGTTTCTTACCTAAATAGGTGATCATTAAAACGTGCGCAAACAACATGTTAAGATTACCTGAGCAAGCGAACCAGCCGCTGCAGCACAACAAAAACAAAAAAGTAACGAGAAAATGACCATGCAAACATTTTCCGAACTTTGCAGGAAAGATGGGGTCCCCTTCTCAGACGAAAATAAAGAGAAATGGGGAACAGGTAGCGAACAACAGCGAATAAAACAAAACTTTAGCAGACGATAGAAAGATACAAACCACTCAGCCAAAAACTCCTTCAAAGACGACGATCATTGCGGCCATAGGGGGAAAAAAATGGAAAGCAGCAGCATAAAAAAGGAGCTTCTCTTTTCTTTTTGTTGTTTGTTTTAGCTTAATTTTAATGTTGCAGCAACTTAATTACTCACGTTTGTTCGGTCTTTGGAAAGCGGAAGAGGGACTTTCTAACACATCGCAAAAACTTGTTTTTGCAGTGGTAGGCAGCACATGACACGCCTGCCATCTCCAAGTATGCGCTGGTGTATGCCCGAAGGCGGCCAGTTGATCAAAAAACAATGACCCATAGCAGACGTTCCGGCGTAGACAAATAAAATTCGAATATAAATGTATAAGAAGCTTGCACATTTTAATATATTTAATAAATACCCAAAAGCACGTATGAAGAGTTCGGATTAGAAACTGAATCGAAGGCGAAACTAGGAGGTTATCGCAGACGACAGTAGAAGAAAACAACAAAGTTGCAGACAGCCCTCAAAATGTCCGGGAAAAGCGTAGCAGACGGACTGGCGGTAGTAAGCGCCGAAGTAAAGAAAAGATAGCTAAAACTAGGTAAACTAGGTCCAAACAAGGCAAAACAAAATGCGCGATGGTCGGAACGTCAAGTAAACACACACACACACACACACACACACACACACACACACACACACACACACACACACACACACACACACACACACACACACACACACACACACACACACAAAAAAAAAAAACATAAAAGCAGGAGGAAGACAGAACGCGACGTCGTAGCTCCTCCTCAAAAATGAAAAGAAAGTAGGCTGAAAAAATGGAAAGAGTTGCTGACGGCGGTCCAAAGGGTGCCGACTTTTATCGTAGAAGGCGACGAAGACGTTAGTCGTCCTGCGCTAACAATCGGAATCTGTGCATCGTATATAACGTGACCGAAATCCCTTTTTTTTTCTTTTTTTGCACTACGACGCTCTTCTTGTTTCTTTTTTGTTCTTTTTTTGGAGGCGCAAAAAGTCTGCTTTGCTTGTAACTCCGCTTTTATTATTTACAGTTTCCGTAATAGCGTCATATTTGCATGTGCACAATCGAATTCTTCCAGAGCAATCTGACATCGCAATAACGTACGTAGTTCGAAATTGCCTTTTGCTTCCTCATCCTATTCGCCTATTCGACAAAACAGTAATAAGCGAGACATTCATGAGAAATGGGAACTGCAACTACAAAACAAATTGATTGATAAGAACAGCAAAGTTGAAACGTAGCTTCGTTCTAAAATGTTTGTACATTGCCCTTTTTGTCAAAAGACAGTGTGAAGGTAGTACATTCGTGTTTTGTCTCGCTTACATAAGGTGTAACAGAGTGTTTTCTTCAGGAGAGTCCCAAAATTGCAACCTGAAAACTCCAACATCTTTCCCACGCGAAGAAAATGTCCTCCACTTATGAGAAGGCACCTAGTTTTTTAATATTCAAAGCAACGAATACCCGTGACAATTTGTTTTTCGTTGGTCACCTCGCACGGAAATGGGCAAGACCAATGCGTTGCGGAGAATTCGTCTGCTAGCGGAGGCTCCGAGCTCGCCAGGGACGCTGGGATCACTTTTCGCCCGCGCTCCGCGGGGCCCCGACTCTCGTCAAGCTTCGGGGTGTTTGCCGCTTGGGGCGGGTCGGGGATCTACTAACGAAACGTCATGCGCACTCCTTGTATTCTATGTGGTATTGGCTCTGGGCACCACACTCATATATAGACCTTTTTCGCATAACCTCAAAGCAGCCAGTAACGGACGATCCCTCGACCTGGTGCATTTTTGGATTGCCCGCTGACACAGGGTATGCAACCGCCAAGGGTATGGGCGAAAAGGCTTAAAAACGGACGTCGTGCATGAGGTAGTTCCGAGTGCTCCTTTTTACCGTGCTGCAATTTCCGAAAATCTACGGTTGTCTGGCTACCACTGCGTGGTCGTCGGATGGATAAATAATTTTAAAAAGCATAAGAACAATAGCAGAAAGTGTGCCATGAACACAAGAAGCTGCAGCGCGAGTGTGGCTGCAATGTTATCGAGCTTCGAATTTTCCCCAAGAATCCTTATTTATGAAGTCAGTCGATTGCGAGCTTGAATCGCGAGAGATTCGTATCAGACTCAAAATCACGTTTAAGCTACGACCACTTCGTCTACGACAAGAGGACCGATTTTAATTCCCGGTGCAGGTGGTCCAATTAGGTTATCACTGCAAGCCCCATGGTATGTGAAAGGTATGAAAAAGTCTACATGCCACAACTCAAGATGGAGCTATCAAATGCCGAGAGCTAACCTGCATAGACTACATTAAACCGCTCATATATACTTCGTTGTGGAAACTCAATCAAAACACCCCACCGTCTTCGTCGTCGTTCTCTCGAGGCGAGGTGATGGCCTGTGAGTAGCCAGCTGGATTCAACCGGACAAGCTCCAACCAAGTTATTGCAGCCCACCATAGCCAAGTCTAGCCAAGTTCCCCCCATAACCACACCGTTGCCTACCCAGATAGCTGTGCTGCCAGAACTAGCCGGTATTTCTTTTTCTAAACCGCTAGACGGTGTCATCGGCGCCGCATTTCTCAAGATGGCGGCGCCGTTAAAGAGACGCTCGTGCGGTGGCACCGAACCCCGCACGCTTACGCGTGCGCACGCGAGAGCGAAAACGAGTATAAATAGACGCACACTTCCGCACGCACGTGCACTACAGGTTGGTTTAGGGTGCCTTCATGTGCGCTTTGCTTAGGGTGGAGACATCTGGCCATTTTGTCCCACACTTTTATTTTTATTTTTTGTTCAGAAGCGCGTGAAAGAGCGTGTCACTGCACGCGCTTGTGGCGCTGACTGTGCTATGGCGACATTTTGTTTTCGTCGATTTCTTTGTATTTTACCCGTGGGCGCGTGCTGTCGGCATCGGGTACTACAAAGGGTGGCATCACCCTAAACAGAAGGACATTGAGGCACCCTAGGTTGGTTCAGACCATAGCCTCCTCTGTACTCACAAAGCCTGGGAGTTCGACGACGGAGCCATAGAGTGCCCGGTCGCAGATTTGGAGCGCGAGGATATGGTAGCACAGAGCACCAGAGAGTCATTTCTCGGGGAGCCTGGACGTCAGAGCACAGCTTTTGCAGCGGCAAGGACCCGAAACACACTTGTTTGCTCGGGAGAAGTCTGTTTCGGCGTCTCGCCGCAGCGGGGGCCAGTCACGTGGCTCTCCTCTCATCTGTTGTCTGCCGCTCCACCTTTTCCATTTCGGCGGCCGCTTCTCTTGGCGATCTACCACGCTTTGTCAGTATATAGGAGGCTATGTTCGGACATTTCATTGTGACGGAATGCGTTTCGACCGCTTATCACTGCGTACGACCAGAGATGGCAAAATTACTTTTAATATGTAATTAAATTATATTACTAATCAATTCTCAGAAAACTGCAAAAATGTATTAAATTACATTTCGAATTACCGCAGACTAAAAGTAATGATATTATATTACGATTTCTTCCCAAACGGAATGAAATTATTTTGTCATTACAAATCAATACCTCCAGGCAGTAATTCGTTCTCATTTTATTCACAGTGTATCTACCAAAGCTCAGATCTTGTTTACACCGCAACAGCATTTAGCATTTCTTAAAATGAGCCATACGGAACAGCCGTTTTGTTGGCGCAAACGATATCATTGTCAAACATGATGAATAGCTTCTTCTTTAGATATGACTCAGAGACAGGCTACTCACCGGTTTCGCTGTTCATTCAACGGTGAAGGTCCTTAGTTAAAGGGTGGTATGTTTCCGTCTTCCTGATTTAGACGAAGTTATAGCCCGTTTCAGTATGTTAAGTCGGTCCATGTGAGCTCGTTCTTACAAGGAGTCGTCACGTGAAACATTTTCCTTCAACCTCGGACGCAATCTAATCCTATTCTCCCAAGAGCACTAGTTGGCGTATTTTCGGTCATTCCTCTCAAGGAGTATAGTCCCCAAGCACCCAAAGAGCCCGAGTTATTGCTCGTTGTGTGACACGGGGAGGGCTGTATATTTGCAAGGCAGAAGCGTCGCCAGTCGTGGAAAGAGATGACGGAGCTTCCTATAATGTGTACTTTCCCAACAAACGGGTGGCGATAGCTGTTCAACTTCCCATGGAAAGGCAGCGAGGCATACCGCAAGCGGTACCTGTTCTGCTCGATTCCCGTCTTTTCTGACAAAAGGAAGCTCATTTACTTAACAAGGCCAAGTATACGCACAAAACATTCTGGGGCCTTGCCGAGGGATTTGAAATTAAATATTTATTCCGGTCGTTTATGGTTCACAATTGTGGAAGCTTACGGTTTGAGTTTGCTTGAAGAAGAGCAAAAAGGCAGGGGATCTGCTTGTCCTGTCCTTTCAGATTTTAAAAGGAGTCGACCTCACTGGTGGCGCGCCCTTCGCCTATACTCTGTTTCACCTTATGATGTATCGCAGGAAAGGCTACAAGCGCGAGCTCCTTGCTCTAGGGCATATCTCGGCGGCACAAGCTCTCGTGCACCATTTGCAGCTGCCAACGCTACGAGCTCGCGCTTCTAGCCTTCGCTGCGGTACAACATAAGATGAAACGGAGTATAGTAGCATATAAGCCGTTCATACCTGAGCTGACAGTACGGTGGAAGCTACGTGCTCGTTGGAGCAGTCACACGCTTATCTTTCGCCACGTAACCACGCTCTCGTTCATATCCACGCGCAGAGAAAGCGACCGTTCAGGTGATCAAAGGATGGTGGCTGATCGGTCCTGGTGAGCTCGTAGCTCCCATCGCACTGTCAGCTTTGGGAAGAACGAAACATAGTATCGACGTGATGGCCTGACGCCGTGAATCTGTCTTGCCTGGAGTTCGTGCGTCGTGACTTTGCAGCGATGTCTTTACAAGTTTTACAAGTAAGATTTTCTCCTTCGCTTTTCCAGCCCGCCTTTGTGGGTCTGTGGAGTTATTGTACGAGGCTTCGCGCTGAGAGGGCCGTTTTTATTTGTTCTGATGTTTCTTTCGCGACATTTCACCATGCAAAATAATTTTTCTCTTTTTTTATAGCTCGCAAGCGAACTCTCTCATTTGGGACAAAAGTAATTTAAAAAAATAAGAAGTAATTTTCTCGAAATTACTGCCTGAGGGTAATTGATTACATTACGAAATTGTTAGCCTTGAAAAGTAATTCACTACTGGCGCCATCTATCAGAGAGCAGTGGCCCGTTTTCCTTTTGCGCATATTTCCTTAGAATATGCGCAGCCCTTCGTTTCTCGAGGGTAAAAATAATTCTCAGACTGTTATATGCGCCACCATTTTCTATATGTAGGTGTTGCGTCTATTTGATCTCGCAAATAGTGCGAAACCTTTAGTCTGCTACAAGGCCGGAAGTGCTATTTGCACACAGGTGCCACCACGTTTCGAGGCGGCGCAGCGCGTCGTAGTGGAACACGACGACTAGGAACGCGGTAGGTCATTCAAACGCAAATGTCTGAAACAGCCTTAACACACACGCGCGCGCGCGCACACACATATAGAGGTTTTCTTTTTTTAAGTTTAAAAGATTTCTTAAAACAAAGCCACGAAAGCTGCACCAATGGGGTTTGTTCAAGTGAGTTATACAGACAGGCATACATAGTTTAAAAAACCAAGCGCCACGATATATCAAATAATTAACTAAATTTTGTTAATTTTTTTAGTGAAAACATACATATGGTTTTTATTCGAAACTTTCCGAGTGGAATCGAAAACCACTATATCGGTAATTTTTAGAAAAAGGAAGCGCAGTAGTGCGCTAAATATCTACCATGAAGCTGGGGTGAGAAACCGCGAACGGTAAGAGACGGAAAAACAGCGCGGGGGCGTTATTACACCGGTAGCTTTGCTCCTGCGGCACGATCGAGCGGTAACTTTGGCTCTCCACCGTGCTTCTCCCGTGCTCCAAGTCTCTTTCATATTGGCGAACTTAGGAAGTTCCGATGACGCTCATCAAGTTTATAATTAGAGCCATGTATTTATTTTCAATATTTAAAACGTGAATTAACTTATTTTAGTTAATTAGCCAACGGATCGTTACGATTAGACCCCTGTACTATGTCGCCCTGGCCGCATTACTCACCTGCCCAAATCGAATTAGTGTAGCTTTGACGGCTTTTTTAAAATACATTTGTTAAGCTTTAAAAGAAACACACAGACATACACAGACACAACAAGCACACACACATGGTTACGCACGCACAAAGATACGCAGACTCAGACACTCGCGCGTACACACATAAATAGGCGCACACAAAGGTACACTCACACATATACGCACAAGCAGATACACACAAAAGCACATAGATACACACACACGGATACCCAAACACACACACAAAGATATACACACACAGAGAAACGCAAACACGGCACATATATAGACACGGGCACAGATACACGCACACAAATATACACACACACATACATACACACACACACTCATGCATACACACACATAGATACACATAACTCCCCCCCCCCCCCCCCTCAATGACGTAAATTCCCCGCGTACAAAAAAACGTGTCATCACAAGGTCAAAACACGACACAACCGATACACATTCATGAGAATAGAGATCGATCTTCCCCTGTGTGCGAAGAGAAAGGTCAGACCGTTGTTCCCGGCCCGCTCTGTCAGCGCGGCGCTCTGAATAGAAACCCGTTTCTGAACCGTACGCAACTTCATTCTTTTTTTTTTTTTTCCCGGCGAACCTTTCAGTGTTTGAGCCGACAGCTGTCGAGCCCCCATTAGAATGTATCCAGTGTCGCAATGCCCGCGTCAAACTGTAGCGACGAGGAGGGAAGTGGGTTCCATTACTGCAGCTTTCGGAGCGGAGGTCTGAGCTAAGGGGGGGGCGGGGGGGGGGGGGGGGGGGACTGGCACATTGAGTGGGGCAGTGGCTCGCTTTAGAACGCCGCGCGGAGTCAAACAAGACGTATGCGCAGCATACGTTTAGTACACCGTATCGCTATGGGTACACTTGTTCCTTCGAGACGCAAGCAAATGCCCTCGCAGAAAGTGATTTCGCTATACGGAGAGCAAGTGTTCTAAAATGCGTCTTTCGCGCATCGGAACGCAGACATAAAGGACGCACAGAAAACGCGCGATTACGAAGCAGCCAAGCTGGCGCGATGATTGGTCGAGATCGTGGGGAAACAAACGCGCGTGGGCGCATTTCGGGGGAGGGTAAACAAACGCACGAGGCGCGCAAAGAGCAGACGAGCTTGCACACCGTATGCACCAACACAGCGTTTAGAAAGAAGCCCGTTCTGCCCGGACCAGGTGTGGAAACTGCGCGTGCGAAGAAGTCGAATTCGGGAGGATCGAGTGAAGCGTCTGCGCATGCGCTGCACCGACAGCAGCGACACCGAGGTGGCGTGACGTCAGTCAGTTGGTCTCTAGAGTGCGCTTCACTGATGCCGGTCCGCAGCCGGCGCTAATATTCGATGGAGCCAATCAGGCACCCCCAAAAAATGCATAGTCACGCCCCTCGCCGTCTTTGTGGCTCGCTCTCACCAGAGCCGTTTATTGAGAGAGTTTGGCCATACATTGGTTTGAATAGGCGAGCATCTCGGGCCAACCACAGGCCGCGAAACAGCCCCTAGCGGTGGTCGCGTGCTCTAAATTTGTGCCACGACTATACTTCGTTTCAACTTATGTGCGAGCGAAGGCAAAACTGGAAGCGCGAGCACGGAAGCTCCGGGCGTTCAGGCTTTGCTCGAGCGCGCGAGCTGGGGAGAAATGCAAAAAGCGCTGGTCTCGCGCTTCTAGCTTTGGCTTCGCTCGCAGGTAAAGTGAAACGAAGTATAATTTGAGCCGTGCCGAGCGGAACTCCGCGTCTCAAGAAGCTCGCGCACCCCACCCTTTGCACTGCTTTCTTTCAGCCAGTCTCAGGACGCTGTTCTAGCAGTGCAGACAAAGGCATGGGCACGAGCGCGTGGCTTTGGAAAGTGCCTCCTATGCACGAGGTCTCGTACAAACAATAGCGTTTCGCTGAGCTAGGCTCAGGCGCCTGTGCCTTTGTCTTCACTGTCGACATTTGTGAGATGGAGTAGAGGTCTCCTGATTGGTCGACGCTGTGTCACAAATTTAGTTTACGCTCTAAGCGTGTGGGGAATATTCGGCGCTGGCGGCGGCCTTTGCTCCGCCTATTGTCCAAACTCTCCTAATATACGGCTCTGGCTCTCACCGGTTACACCAATCGCCGACAAAAACAAAAGCGCAGTAATTGCCGACAATATTGCCATTCCAACGTGACACCTAAAACTAATTATCAAAAAGTTATTTCACTGATTTTAAACGATTAGCCAACTTACCCTGATGATTATCACCTCGTGTGATGTTCGCTGTGCATCTTTAAGCCGGGGTCGCACTTCTTATACATCGTACAAAAGGCAGTCTGCATGCAGACTGTCACGCGAGTCACCGCTATAGATCTGCACTTCGAATGCCGCGGGGCAATGAGTTAAAAGAGTAAACGTGGGCACGCGTGCATTCGAACCACTGAGATTACGGTGACTCGTGTTTGCATCCTGTCTTTTGTATAGTGTACGAACAGTGTGACTCCGGCTTAACGGAGCTCGTCTAACTCTAACCTCTTTATTTTTATTTTTAAATATGTCGGAATTCATATCGAGCACACGGTATGTGCGGGTAGTAATTGAGGGAGACGAAGAGACGAGAGTGCGCGGGGAAATCGGAACACCGAGCTGCGATTGGAATGTTTAGTAGGTACAGACGCAAAGCTAGCTGCCCGTCTCTATACCCGCAGTTCGAAGTCGTTTGAACGCGAATGTCAAACGCCGAACGGCGTCGTTCGGCGTTAAAACTCTACATTGGAAATAAACGTAGGAAAACACCCTAAAATCAAGGAGGAAATTTTTTTTTTTCAGTTCCTGTTTTTATTTAGTTTTAGTTAACTGAACATTTTCAAAGTTACAGTGGTATAATAAAGACTGCATGGAACTGATAACTAAGATTAATAACGCCAACTACTAGTAATTATGTTGGCAAGCGCACACATTCGCATGGGTTCGGCATCAGGTCCAGCACAACGCCTTACCGCTAGAGTGTTTCCACGTCAGATTATACAAGGATGGTACGGATCATCTTTTTTTATATATTTATATAAAACATATTCGTGAAAGTCGTGTTCTTGGGAGGATCATTCAGCTATACCTGAATGCCGTAGCAAATTGTCTTCCGAATATATACAATTTTGAAGCTCGGCTACGGTACTTTGGACAACCGTCAATTTCACACCGAAGCATGCATGTGATACTTTTTTTAATTTGTTTTATCGAACGTTTACAGCATGTACACAAAATGCTGAAAATTTTAAAAAAAAATTATGCAAAAAAGAAGTTTACGAAACAGATCAAATAAGCACATTCTAAAGACACATTCACAAATTATTTACCCCCAAACTACTTTATATAAAACAGCTTGTAATATATACGACGGGTATGCTTAGAGATTATTGTACATGGTTAGAATTGCGCACAAATAGAAAGGAGCAGTGAAAAGGGAAGACAGAAGAGACAAGAGCAAACTTACAACTCGATGTATTAGCGGCGAGAAGTTTTGGTGGCGCCCTCCTGTGGTTCCCCTTTGTGACGTCATTACCTTGCAAACAACAAGTTAGATGGTGTTTGTTATTAGCATGGTGGAAGCTTGAAATCATTGCGCTCTTAAAGGAACACTGCCAACACCGTCAAAATTAAAGTTCTTTCATTCCTCTTATTTCCGTCGATGAAAATCCCCTTTCCGACGTCATAGTCAGCGTTCGGCCAATCGTGGAAGGCCGACCACAGCGACGCTTTCGGTCGCGCTCGGGGCTAATAGACGATTGCAAGCAGGGCGACTGGCCGCCGCCATGTCTCTACTCGTGCGGACAAGCCCGTGCAATTGCAAGCTCGCCAAAGCTATGTTCACGCGCAAGCTGCACCTGCTTGCACGCATGGGGCACCAGCCGCGCCCCAAGCTTGCAATGGTCTATAGAAGGAAGAAAAAAGAACAGCCCGCGGTATCAGCTCGAGCCGAGGCCATACTCGCACGGGGGCACCCGAGCATGCGGAGGACACACACCATCAATCACACTCAAACGACTGTAGAAAGGCGATTTCCTTGTCGGTTAATGCCACAGAAGGATGGCTGAAACGACGCTCGCCTAGGCGGAGTATACTAAAAGCTTCAAAAACTTCCCTAGTGTGTTTTTCGTGGAATCTTATCGAGGTGACAATGCAGGTGTAGGTGACCCCCCACCGTGGAATTTAGAGAAATATTGTGTTCCCTTAACCAGTCATTAATACACCGTTCTGTTTGTCCTATGGAGAATCTACCACTGGAAAAGGGAATGCTATAAATCACTCTGGTTGAACAGGGCACGTAACGGCGGACATGTGTTGTGCGGAACCTGTGTTTTGTAATATTTTCTACTTTTGCTCGAACTTTAAAACAAATTCGACCCATTTTTTGGGGGAGCTGACATCACTAAGGGGACTCCGTACCTATTAGCTACCTGTTTAAGATTGTGAAAAATTTTGTGTATGTACAAAACCACCCCCACTTTTTTTTTTTTGTCGAAATCCTTTTTACTTTTTCTTCTTTTTTTTATCAGAGTTCCCACCACCTCAGTTAGCGCCTGCGTTGGAAACCCAGACGCTATAGGCCTGTCAATTTGAGCATTAAAAGTGCCTTTGATGGTGTGGAGGCATCTCTTCTTTAAGGCTGAAGTAAGGCAGGAAGGAAGTAAGGCAGACGTTATTGTAGTTTTGTTGTTAATGCAGAAACCCAGCTCGTTGCTCTAAATGTGGCAAAATTGCACGTCAATATTAAAGAAAAAAACTCAATATATCATTTTCATTAAACTCTCCTTAACTATTTACATTGACTTGAACTAACTTGTGATAGCAAAACACCAACTAATGTAAGAGCTCCATAAAAGAAAAATGACAGAAAACCTTCACTCAAATTGAGCTAGCTCTACTTCGTTATTGGTGCTGTGCCGCACGACGTCGGCTCCCAAGAGATATCTTATAGAACTGACGACGGCTGTACTGCGGTGCTGCTCTATCGTAGAGTGTGGAAAGTTATGCTAACCCTAGTTTAGCTTTATATTTGTGTTGCCTTGCGTCGCCTTACACCCCCCCCCCCCCTCCCCTTTTCAAAGCACGTCCAAACTGACTGCATTCCCAAATTGAGTGTACTTTTTTTTTCTGTAGCGCCGTAAAAGGCTGTGGATGCCTTATATATCTATAAGGAGGGTGGATTTAATAGTTTTCGATTCTGTCTACCATGTTTCTGAGCTAAATTATACCTTTCAATGTAATATTCATGAAACTAGTTAGTAAAAGTAATTTTTAACCTAATTATACCAAACACTTATTTTTTTCTAAATTTGCCATTGGTAGGCCCCAATATTACATGAAACTTTTTCTGTGTGCAATTAGATTTTTTTTTTTTTTAATGAGCAATGTGGCGTGCCTTTCGTGAAAAACATTGTACGTATGGGTGAGTGCTCCTCCCAAGCACGTGACTATTCTATATTATATATAGGGTGGTCCAATTCACCAGGCTCGATCTAAAATGAACCGCAAAAGTCGGCGCCTGCACGCAGAAATTTAAACTTTTCGTCAAAGGTGTATTTCACAGGTCGGTTTTTTTTTTTTGTAAAATTACCAAAGCGTAGCTCTTTTTCTGCAAAAGAAACTTGCCAGGATCTACGGCGGGCAGCGACGCAGACGACAGGGTCCATAGCGGGGTGTGTTTGGCGTTCGTATTGATAGGTGGCGCTACCTCCTCATCGCGACGGCTCGCGAACACCATAGTTTATTAAAATGAACATAATATTTTGAAATAAACCTTCGGTTAAAAAATGAATACGGACAATAAAGCAAAACTTAAAGTAAAAAAAAAAAAACGCTCCTGCATAACGGCGGTGCTTTTGCTGCCAACGGATTTCGTCTGCGTGTCGTCTGCTTTCTTTCGCTGGTCGGCTGCACCTTCGGACGCTGCTCCCGACGCCATCTATCAAAATGAACGCCAAACACGACCCGCTACTAAACTTGGTCGTCTGGGTCGCCACCCGCCGTAGACCCTGGCAAGTTTATTGGCCCTATTTCTTACTAAAAGAGAACTACGCTTTGTAATCTTCCAAGAAAAAACCGACCTGTGATATACACCTTTGACGAAAAGTTCAGATGGCTACTTGCAGGCGTCGATTTTTACGGTCCATTTTAGATCGAGCCTGGTGACTTGGACCACCCTATATTTTACAGAAATTTACAAAATATGACCCGGATCACCATTGTACCAACTGACACGAAAACACCCAACAACAAACGTTTGTGGCTATCAGCCTGTGTTTTATATGTTATGGTGCTCATCGTTACTTAGAAATGGTAAGCTGGGCCGCTAAACTCTTCAAACACAAAGTTGGGTACCGGAGTTGGCAGAACGTGCTGATTGGACTCTCGCGACGATGGCATCACGGAGGACGAGATGTCAATCATTCAAACTCTCTCGGTGCTGAAATTTCAGCGAGGTTCTGAAACACAAAGTCGTTGCGAGCTTCATCAGAGCGCGCGCGAGCAACGCCTCGGGGCCAGCCGATCGAACGGCTGCACTGATGACGTCGCGACCGCGTGTCCCTACATCACTACGCCGTTTTATAGTCAATGCTGTCTATACTCTGTTTCTTACTTAGCGTGCAACACTGTCAAAGCTACTGGCGCGAGCGCTTGGCTTCATCTATAGATTTGTTTGCGCGAGAACGCGTGCAAATCATCAACTAGATCAAGCCCCACGCTCGCGCCAGTAGCTTTGACAGCGTTGCACGCTACGTATGAAACAGAGTATAGATTGTCCCCAGGTAGGCTGTGAATACTCTGAAATTTCTCGTCGCAAGATCGTCGTTTGTGGAAGTTATTGGGGACAGACAAAATGACGTTTCACAATTTTCGTAAGGAGTTTTTTGAGGCCAAAAGCTTCGCTTCATAATCGAGGCGAAGATGAACTTTGTGATTTTGTGGAGCCGTGCGCAGTGTACGCAGCATCAAAGCTCACTTTCTGCCACTATCAACAACGCTACCGGGGTCCCCCAGAGGCTATAGTGTAGGGACGTTGTTAGCGTTTGGGAGATGAGGTGGCGACGCCATCGGGGGGAAGGGGGGGGGGGGGGGGGCGGCGGTGGGATGACGAGAAAAGACCAGGGGAAGGGAAATAAAAAGGGTTATGACCAACAAACACACACACAAAAAAATCAAATGGAGGTCAGGAAGTGCCCTAAAAATCTTCGGGAGAGGGGGGGGGGGATAAAAAGGAGTACAACAACACACACACACAGATAGGGATCAGGAAGTGCTGTAGGAAATGTTTGGGAGAGAAGAGGGGGGGGGGAATGGTAGGGAAGAATGGAATATCTTTTCTCCGAATTTTTTATTATACCTTTCTGAAATTTCTGGGCGCCTCTTCCCCGACCCCTTATGCCCCTCGCCGTCTCTTTCGAGGACACGGGGGGGGGGGGGTGGGGGGGGGGGGACGGATGGGTCGCCTTCCTTCCTGTCCCCCCCCCCCCCCCCCCCCCCCCCCCGACACCCCCGCTTAGAGACGTTCGAACTGAGCGACGACGAGGGTGCAATGTTCGAAATAATGGTTCTAGAGGTTCTGGAATTAAACGGTTCGCGTTCCATGAACTCATAGCAAGCCGTGACAGGGAGCATAATTTCGCGCTGCGGAACCCAGGATCCTGGGTTCAATCCCCACTCCTGCCCGTTTCGGTCTGGATGAGCATCGTACCGGCGTACAGTCGTGTATCACTACTGCGTGATGCACGTTAAAAACCCCAGGCTAGCCTTTGCACTGCATTGGCTAAATTTCTCATCTACAGCTGGGAGCCTCGTTGCCCTTTGAGACAGACCAAGTTCTACGCTGCATAAACATACACGTGACACAACCCAATTTGTTTACGCAGCCGTGACAGACTTTCAAGCAAGAGGCTCGTGCTAGGGCTCGTAGTGTGCAGGCGCGTTCAGTGGCGTACTTTAAAGTTCATACCCTTTACGTCAGGGTCAGGATTATCAGTTGTGAACGGTGGCAAGTTTTATTGTGTACGCTAAAAGCTTGTAGTCATCGTTCTTACAACATCACCGTCAATATTGACAACCTGACAATACTCTTATTTTCGTTGATAAAAGCAGTATTAATTTCAGTTTGGCTAATCTTGGCAAACCGACCACACCGACGCTTCTGGTAGCCTAAGTGGCCCACAGTCACTACTTGGGGAGAAAGCAGTAAAATTATTTTATCCCGCCAATGGGGGGAGGGAGGGGGTACAACTGCCCGGAGGCGAAATTCACTCGAAAGCGAACAACGATACTCGGCTGGTTCTGACCTACCCACGTCGGGCTACACTTTGATCATATCCAAAAGGCCGAAAGAAATTAAAGGAACGACAGAGACGTTTTGTCAGTAAAGTCTGCTTTATTGGCGGAGATAAGAATGATATCAGGCTGTCAACTTCGACGGTGTTGATTTTGGAAAGTAATTACTCCCAGCCTCCGCCGTGATTGTTAGAGAGCATCAAACATGTTGGTCGCGGCTAATAATCTTTGTCGTCCAGTCACACGCATGAAAGACGGTCGTCTCTGTACGCTCTCTCGTGCTGCTCTTGTTCGGAGCCCACGGAATGGTAGGGATTTTTCGTCCCTTCAATGAAAAACGTCACAAAGATAAACAGATATGCGGGTTTGTGAGAGAAGACAACTTCGCGGCACTGTTTTGGTTCCTCCGCTACCCTGATTGGCTTGCCGTCACAGATGGTTGAAGATGAAGATGCTGACTTTCCAGACACCATTTTATCTCCTTGTTTTCCCGGTGAAAGACATTCTTCGTGTGAGGGCTTTGGGCTTCACGGTAATGTGCTGTTCATACAATTCCCAACTGTACGCAACTGTGAGCAAATGGCCCGGAGCAAATGGGTGATACTGTGTGAGCCAATTACCTCGGGGAAAAGGAGGGGGGGGGGGGAGGGTGTTTAAGGGGCAGTGCTAGGAAAGCCCTTGAGGAGGAGGGAAGGGTACTGAGGGGAAGGTATACCCCTCCTCCCTCCTCCTCATCCTCTCTGCTACTCCTCCTTCCGTGCGGCCTCGCCGTTGCCTCACGAGGGTCACGTGACCCCTTTGAGGTCACGTGACGATGACGTCAACACAATGACGTCATCGTGATGACGTCATCATCACTGGTGACGCAATCGTCATCGTCACTGATTAAGTCATCAATGACGTCACTGATGACGTCATCGTCACTGATGACGTCATCGGCATCGTCATCGTCACTGATAACGTCATCAGTGACGTCACGCGTCCCATGATGCACCGAGCGGTTACGCCGACGGCGACGGCGACGCCGCTCAAGCCGGAAAAGGGCGCCTAAGAGTCTAAAAATAAAAGATGCAGTTTTTTTTCATGTTTATTACTGATGTGCAATCTTACCCCATTTAGAGAAATGAGCTGCGTTTCATGTATTACTGGCAAAACTACAATACTGTCTAAGGATCTTTTATATATTCGAAACATTCATTTAATTATGCCCATTTTGACATATTTCAGCCGTTCTATGTGAACTATTTTGTTGGTAAATAATTTGTGAACATGTCTCCAAAACGTTTAGACGAAGTATTTCCTAAATATTTTTTGGACTCCTAGAAATATCGTTTTTGTAATTTATAGTATTCTGTGTAGGTGTTGCAAACTTTTCATAAAATAAATAGAAAGTTCTACTGTTCTCTCAGGTGCAGGTCTCACCGTTTACGTAAGGATTACAAATTACGCAAGTAGACTTAAGACTGCTTACTTCTAGTTAGGCGAAAGCGTAAAGGCCTGTTCACACATGCAGCGGAGCGCTACAAGCATAGCGCTAACCTCGCGCTAAGCGCGTGCTGACCGGAGCGTTCACCAGCTTTGTATCGCACCGCCAAAACTGTTGCTCGTGGCAGGCGATAAGTAGCTGACGGCACGTGAGGAGCGCTACATCAGCGCTTCGCTTCATGTGAGAACCGGCCTTTATAGTCCCCTGGGAGAAATGTATCCGAGTAGTGATTCAACACGTACTCAAGTTTAGGATGACGTATAGGACGACGTGTAGGACGACTTCATGGAGATGGACGCCAAATACGGCGTCTAGGACGACCTCTAGGACGACATCGAGGACGACGTCTGGGACGGCGTATAGGATGACCTCTCGGACGACCTTAAGCGCGACGTCTAGGACGACTTCTAGCACGACCTTAAGGACGACGTTTAGGATGACGTCGAGAACGACGAATAGAGGAGGACACCTAAGGAGGCTGTGGCGCATTTCCGTGGGGCTGCCACGTTTGCCTGCGGAAGCCGCTGTAGATGTACACGGTGCTGCCGATATCGAGGCCATAGATGTAGACGCGATCACCTCGCAGTCCATCACACGATGCACGTAACGAGCAGAGATGAATTCCGAAGCGTACCTTTTGCATACGGTGCTCAGGCGGTGACACCACGCTGATGACGCTTGATGACGTATTTTTATGCCCTTCTTTCGGGCACAACAACAATGCCGCCGACGCCAATTATTTTTCACGTATTGTGATAATGACGTCCGTAACGATGACGGCAAGGTAATGGGACAAAAAGGGTCGTCTACTGAGCGGCGCGAGCCGCTCAATCGAATTTGTATTGGTTTATACCACGCCTTTTCGCTTAATAAGACAAGTAAGGCTTTCGCCTTAAAATTATTGCGGCGTGCATGTTTAGGTTTTAAAATGACGCCTGTGAAACCTTGGGACCCCCCATAGTGAAACCTTGGCATTCTCCACGGGTCGAGCTTTGAAATTTCGCGCCTTGGTAAAGAATTAGCTACGGCGTTCAGATATAGCTGAATACTCCACCCAAGAATATGGGTTTCACATATATTTTTTTCACATCATTACAAAAACTATGAACCGGCGTCGCGTAGTAATTAGAGATTTTACAATTCTTCGTTCGATTAGTTCATATAGGGGTTTATTAAACAACTGACATAAAGTTAAGTCTTAGCATATATACACTTAAGAAATTACACTTTGGGGGGAATACTTCTAACCTAAAGAAACGTTTCCCGCCGTCCTCCTTGATCACACCTTCAGCGGGTGCCCCGACCACAGCCAAACTCGACAAACAAGGATCCACACAAAGGCGGGCGGGCCGAACTCTTTCACAGCCGTTAGGGGTCCCAAGTTTGCGAGTTAGCCGGCGGCAGACTCCAGAGCCGAAGGGGATTGGACGTGGAGGTGGGTCTCCAGAGTCAGGGTGTTGTCCAGGGCATGGTATTTACACGGGAGCTAAAAGGAAGTGTTGCTTGGTCAGTGGCCGAGTATGACACCTTTGTTGTGCTCTGCGGCTTTTGGCGGCTGCTTATATTGGGTTTAGCTACAGCCCTTTGGGTCCACCTCGACAACCAGTCACAGAAGGCTTTCCCAGTGCCAATCAAAATACTCGGAGCCCAAAGCAAACATGAACATTTCACTACCAAGCGCATAAACAAGACAGTACACATCCCGAACGAAGTCCACAAGAGCAGTCACCAATAACACAAAGCACACCCGCAGACAGAGAAGATGAGATCCCAAAAAGCAGACATGCACGGGACAAAACATATCCAACGCGGTGCTCTATAAACAGGTGTAAGCCTTTACCACGTTCACGTTCGCTCCCATCTGGGGCCCATCGACTCCGGTAGAAGCCATGAACCCTGCCCCGGAGACGAACGAACCAAATGAAAAGTAAAGCTAGACTAAACACTCGCGCGAGAAAAAACTTCACGACACCTTCCTATTACGGAAAAGAGTGACCTCACTCTTAAAATAAACACACTAAATTGATAAATCTTTATCTTGATGTGAGTGGGCACACCTTTTTTTTTTTTTTTTTTTAAACGTAAAATTGCTACTCGAAACCCTGCTTCGGTTATAACGTACATGATATCGGAAGTAAACAAGACCGTACATGTAATTTAAGCAGAATCCCAAAAAACTATCTATCTAGATCAAAGTTAGAGCAAATATTTTCACGAGGTTATGCAGATGGTTATTCAGAAACTTGTCATGCCGCGGTGCATCATGTCGTTGCTTTGAAAAGTTTTTTTCAAAATTCGAAATGATAAATGACAATGTTTTCATAGAGTATAGTCACTTCCATCGACCTTCAGAGCACAAATCTTCCGGTGTTGGTTTCTTAGTAGATTGAATGTGAAGCCGTAGATTTCTCGAGAATCTGAATAACTGAGTCGTTTGTCACGCCCTGGATTAACTCGAGCTCTTATTTTGAAATTTGCTCTCTCTAGCGTGAAGCAAAACATCAGGGTGGTCCGCCGTAAGTACCTGACTGGACCGAATTCCATAACAAAATAGCTCACACACGAGGAGCAAAATTTGGTAGCTCTCACTGCTTCCATTGCCTAAAACCACAGCCACTTATACTGGCTTGAAAAGCGACGGTTCATAGTCCCTCCATCCTTTCCTCGCGTGTACTCAACATCGGGGAGGTTCGCTGTATAAAATATGACTGGACTTGTTAACACCGTGAAGGAGAGCCACCAGAGTAGCTGGAGAATTTGCGCATTAAGCGAGCACATCCAGCGAAGGCGTGCCGTAATCATGACGATTTACGGGGGCCCGAGGAGCTATAAAACATAAAGCAATGGCAAGGATACATGCTCTCTTGCTGAACATTTTCTTCTCTATGCACAATAAACACGTGTGAGTTCGAATTCTTCTACTACAAACATGTGCGACGCGCCAGCGACAAAACGAAAAGTTATTTTGAATCGAACAAGGTAAAATGTGTGGGAATATAAGGAGGGAGGATTACGCACCTTTACGTCTGGGGGCCGGTGCTCAAAGGGGAAATCCGCTGCCCGTCCCACCGCGCGGCCGACGGCTACCAGCGAGGGCGGTCGCCGCGCCGGGTTCGGCCAACGCCATGCCAACAACGATGATCCCGGTATCCAACAGCGTTTATTGAGTACCAGGGGTCCCCAACAAGACACTGCGGTCAAGCGAGCCGCGGACACAGTGTGCCCGCAGCGCCCGCAGACCTGAGAGCCAAAAGGGTAATTGCGAGCGGAGTCATCGCCGGTCAGACGAGCTCACGCCGCTACCCGTCGTCGCAGGAGTTCGGGGCCAGGGCTCTCGGCAGACGGACGTCCACAGGTAGTGGGGACGCCGACTGTCAGAGCCAGGGGAATCACTAGCGTGGAGTCATCGCCGGTCGGACGAGCTCGCGCCGCGACTCGACCCGTTGCTCGGAGTCCAATCCAGGACTCCCCGACCACACGGCCGTACGGCGTCCACTCGGAGGGCAGGCCCAACTCTCCCCGCGGGATCGCGGTCGTCTTCGAAAACGGGAGACGTGCGGAGGAGTGCGAGAGAGTAGGCCAGCATGGTGACGTAGTCTCTCCAACTACGATACGGAGCGACCAGGCTCGAAGCCAGACAACTCCGGCCGGAACGTCCGCGGCGTATGCCTTCTCGGGGGAGGGGAACCAGTGGCTCCCACATATCCCCCCCTCCTTAAAACATTTGGCACCCCTTTCAGAGAGAGGGGCGACGGCTCTCAAACCCCCAAAATACAAGACCTGCACGCTGACAACACGGGTGCCAATCGCGCTTACAAATACGAGATCTTGAGTCGGGGGGCCCCGGCAGCCCCCGGAACCGCCACCGTAAATGTTCAACGTACCGGAGTTCACGACGCACTGGCTGGTGGGGCGAGGCACTCCGGTGCCCTCGAATGAAGAGGAGGAAAGTCCCATGTAAAGACGTTGATGCTCGGTGACGCTGCTCGGCAATGTTCCTCGGCTCATGCTGCACTTCGCCGCCTCGTTGTGGGCCCACCTCCGTTGAAGCGGACCCGGTGACGCGCAGACAAGCCTGCCATGGCCACTCCGGACATGAGTGCAGGAGTCCGGTGGCAAGGGGAACGCCGGTCACCTAAGTCGAATGGGCACCTCGGAACCGGCATCAGGTGACGTCTGTGACCAGGCACGCATCAGGAAGCCTGGTTCAGCTGGGCGCCTCGGTGAGGTCCGACAACCGAAGGACGACAGCGGCCATCTTGCCTCGACCGGAAATCAGTCTCCCTTGTCTGCTGCTCCCGGCCGCCGTCGGCTGCGCAAACTCCCGGCAGCCTGAGCGATGACGCACATCCGGCAGGTCCCGCCCAGCCGCTCGGCGTGTCCCCCGCCGTCGCACGTAGTGGGGGATGGCAGGGGAGAGGGGGGCACGAGCATCTTCCTGAATAAAGGAAAGAAGAGCCCACGCAGCATCCCGCAAACATCTCTTCGTCCTCTCCAGACCCGCAGTATGGCAAGGTCGAAGGGAGAGATCATTGTTCTCAGTCGACACACTGCCACCGAGGGGAAGCAATGGTGCCCGAAAACAGGTTTTTGCCGGGTCTTCATGGTATCTGGACTCGGCTGCCTGCGTACATTAACCGGCCTACCGAAGGGTGGGAGGCTCAAGTTGGAAGGCTGGCCACGCGGTGCTACTAACAGAATTAGAGGGCACCCTGCGTACGCAAACTGAAGTCGCCGGGAACTGAACCGGCGACTCTCCGCTGCCAGCGGTGGCTGCACCAGGAGCCGGGACGTGGACTGCGAAAACAACTAACTCCGTAGAGTCTTTGAGCTGCACGCATCCCTAGCGAAGCGCACGGAACGGGGTAGCTAAAAAGCCGCCCTGTCTCTAGTGCGTTGTGCCACTCTTACAACGCAAAGGCGTTACTCTCGGAAATCAGCAGAAGCTCAAAGGTGTCAGCAAAACAAATCTATCCCGAAGAAAACCCTCGCGCCAACCGCAATACAAGTGGCGTACAGCGCGGGCGCCCACAGTATGAAAACTGCTTCCGGACGCCGGCGGATGCGTAGCCTACGCGGCTCCCGGAGCCCGTCGGTAGCATTACCAGCTACTTGGCGACGTTAATGGCAGACGCACCGCCCGACTCTACCGGAGAGTCCGACAACTCAGTGTCAAAGAAACGCGCATATCTACAAACCCAGATTGTCCCGCTGACCCGTAAGAAGCTCTTTGCTGCTAACAACATTCGTCGCTAGGCCCACGGGGGTCAATGCAACGCGATTTCCGTGGCACGGAGGCTCTGAGGACGCCGCGAGAGGCGACGACCCTTGAACTAGGTAGGGGTTGGCAGCGGAGTCGGCAACTGTCAGGCAGTGGGGTGACTGTTGCTAGCGACGCCCATCACCAGAGGCGACAGGTACGATAAAACGTCTTCTGCGGCAAGACACGAAAAGAGAATGAACGAATCGTGACTTACTCAGGTTTCCGAGCTGGCTCTTGGACTTGGTTACCAAATCAGGGCACCGATGGAATTCGCATCATGGCGGCTCACAAAGGGAGCCGGCCTCCCCAAGGGAGGCTCCGCCATCTTGGCATGGCGCGGCAGAGCAGTGCCACGACAACGATAGGTGCCGTGGCCCCACGTTGGGCGCCCTTTTGTGGGAATATAAGGAGGGAGGATTACGCACCTTTACGTCTGGGGGCCGGTGCTCAAAGGGGAAATCCGCTGCCCGTCCCACCGCGCGGCCGACGGCTACCAGCGAGGGTGGTCGCCGCGCCGGGTTCGGCCAACGCCATGCCAACAACGATGATCCCGGTATCCAACAGCGTTTATTGAGTACCAGGGGTCCCCAACAAGACACTGCGGTCAAGCGAGCCGCGGACACAGTGTGCCCGCAGCGCCCGCGGACCTGAGAGCCAAAGGGGTAATTGCGAGCGGAGTCATCGCCGGTCGGACGAGCCCACGCCGCTTCCCGTCGTCGCAGGAGTTCGGGGCCAGGGCTCTCGGCCGACGGACGTCCACAGGAGTGGGGACGCCGACTGTCAGAGCCAGGGGAATCACTAGCGTGGAGTCATCGCCGGTCGGACGAGCTCGCGCCGCGACTCGACCCGTTGCTCGGAGTCCAATCCAGGACTCCCCGACCACACGGCCGTACGGCGTCCACTCGGAGGGCAGGCCCAACTCTCCCCGCGGGATCGCGGTCGTCTTCGAAAACGGGAGACGTGCGGAGGAGTGCGAGAGAGTAGGCCAGCATGGTGACGTAGTCTCTCCAACTCGATACGGAGCGACCAGGCTCGAAGCCAGACAACTCCGGCCGGAACGTCCGCGGCGTATGCCTTCTCGGGGGAGGGGAACCAGTGGCTCCCACAATCGAAGGCAGAATTTTCAAGCGGTGACATAGTTCGAAAGTTCCAGGTTGGATTTTAGTCGAAGAGGCAATCGGCACTTTTTCCGCAGTTCTGGAAGCGAGCACGGTGCTTCACGACGTACTGACGCTAATTTAGAAGCGGACGGATAGTTCTCACTTGGTATGGAGACACTGATTTTCTGGTTTGAGGTGCTCTCTCGGAAACAGTTCCGCTGAGGACGATCGTCAGAGCAAGGAGGACGAGGAGATTCTTCATGGCGGTGCTGCGCTGAGTTGGCGCCGTCTTCTCAGATGTCACGGTGGCGCCGGACTTGATGAGGGACCGCTTGAAATCGCGGCTGCCTCCGTGGAGTGACTCTGAGGACTCCGCATCTTGCTGGTTGAGGGCGGGCCAACCGGCGATTGTAGCAATTGGTCGTACCCAGCACACTCCACCCCTTTTGTCGCGGAGACAATTGGAACGTTTCTCCGTTGATGAAGTTACTAATATTTAATTAACAATTGGGTATTTAAGGGACATGAGATTAACTCTTTGGTAACAAATGTGAATTATTCGTCAATAAATGTTGGGGGGGAACAGTTCTAAGGAAACTTTCCCCACCGTCCTCCTCGACCATACCTTCAGCGGGTGCCCCGACAACCAAACTCGACAAGGGCTGCTTATATTGGGTTTAGCAGCCCTCTGAGGTCACCTCGACAACCAATCACAAAAGGCTTTTCCAGAGCCAGTCAAAAGGCTCGGCGTTCAAAACAAACATGAACATTTCAAAAACAAGCGCATACATAAGACAGAACACATCCCGAAGCCCACCAGAGCAGTCACGAGTAACATAAAGCGCACCCGCAGACCGAGAAGATGAGATCAAAAAGCAGACATGCACAGGACAAACCAACTCCAACGCGGTGGTCGTCTATAACAAGGTGTAAGTTTACAACGTTCACGTTCGCTCGCATCTGGGACATATCAGACTCCAGTAGAAGCCATGAGCCGTGCCATGCAGACGAACGAACATTCGGAGAAGGTAAAAACATAAAAGAAAGCTAGACTAAACACTCGCACGAGCAAAACTTCGCGACACTGGACCATCATTATCCAGCAGTCAGTCGAGTACAGCACCAATACGAAACGGCGTCGAGAACTACTAACGCGTCGGAAACTATATCGTTGGTTACATTGGGCAGCGCAGCTCTGTGTGAGAGGGGAATTTAAAAGCATTTGGAATATCGTTTAGTTACCTATTTCGTAAATAATCTTAACTATACAACCTCGCGCATTCCTAGACATACACCACACCATTTTTAACTGATGGTATTGGCACGTGCTTCCAAAACTTGTTCGTACTTTTGCAGCTAGGTGCAGAAGATGAAAAAAAAAAAAAATATCCATTCAGGCAAGTAGCCTGATAAAGCATACACTCTAAAAACAATTGTAGCTTTATTTTTATAGAACACAGACACACCCAATAACGTACAAACAATAAAGGGGGTCCCAGCCAAAGACGGAGCTCAGAATAAGATTAGGTCTTAAAAATAGGTCAATGGCCAAGCGAAGCGTCTTGCTCACTCTCCCTGCGCAAATCGTATTTGGATCTTCGTGATTAGCTGGGATCATTTCGTTGTTCGCCGTGATTGGCTGGCTATCTCCTTGTTTTGCGGAAAAGTGGATTTTCAGATATTTTTTAGAGTGTATACCCGTTCTCACTATCACTTTCCCAGCGTTGTCCGTCACAGACAACGGTGAAAAAATAAAATTAAATTTAAAAAATAAGCACAGTTTTCACGAGTCGACACTTTGCAAGTTCATTTTAAAAACGAAAACAACTTTGTTTTTGCCTCCACCTGCCGCGGGTTCTGCGGCAGGTGCTCGCTGTGCCCGACATTTCTCTGCAAAAGCAGAGCCACGCGGAGAAGTAGTAGGACGGAAAAAAAGGGGTGAGGGTGTCTATCACGCGGGCGAGCCTCCCAGTACGTAAGCAAAGAGGGGGAAAGGGAAGGATGCCTCGACGCGGGAAAAATGACGCCATTGTGGCGGCATCGAAAACAGAAGTCTCGAGTGTCTTCGACCGTTTGTGAGCCCGGAAAACCAACGATCGACACGACAACAACAGGCTCCCTCGGCTGCGGGCATTCGTACGCAAGCAAACAAAGACCCTCATGATCCGCTCTCGATATGAACTTGCAAAAAACATCCGCTTCGGACGCGCGCGCGATGCGCTCGCCTTGCCAAGCGCGTTCCGCTCGAACGCCAGACTCGAAAGCGTCGCCGATTCATAGTACTCGGATTATATTATTGTGATTTCTGAAGCAAGGTGGCACTGGCGGTACGGTCGAGGCAGAGGTAAAGGGTAAGGTCGGGAGGAATGCTTGGCGCATCACAGAGGATGTAGCGCCAAATGCAACGACCTCAAATGAACGCCTGGATGTAGCGGTCAGTTTCCGCCACTGCCCGCTTCGTTGACGGCCACATCGGGTGTGACGTCATTGCGAATTTAATTGCCTTTTTTCACTGCAACCTGTGCCGTGACGAGGAAAATTAGACCCTCATTTCTTCGCTAGATAGATGTACGAGTAATATACGTAAATGCCTCTTCGTTATGTAACGAAAATAGGGCGATATTTGAAAATTTTAGTTATAGCTCGATGCAAAGATGTGGGTGAAAACACTGAAGGGCGATTCACACATTTGCGTCGTGTCCGACCGAATGCAACTGCAACGGCTTGCGAGGTACGGGTTGCTATGGCAACACTTCCGACGGGCCAATGGGGGGGCGCGGTGCCGCACGACGCAACGCGGCGCCACACGGTCGACGCAAATGTGTGAACCAGCCTTCACCCTCATTTGGGTTGCGACTTGTCCTGGCGCACACCGCGACCATACGGTCGGCTACAGCTAAAGTCAACGAACAAGGATGTATACAAACGGCGGCCGAGCAACAATGTCACCTTATCCATAGCAGTAAGAGACCCGAAGGCATTACATTGGGGGGGGGGGGGGGGGGGCAAACGAAAATATTATACGATAGCAGGAATATACAACAGTAAAGCCAGGTACTAAAAACATTTAAAAAAATGTAACCAACTATGGAATTATAGAACAAAAAAAAAACAAAAACAGAGAGGTTATAATATCAACATAAATAACCAGTCGTACCCCATTTTGAAATAAATCAAAGGATGGTATGTTTACAAAATGTTCAGGAAGGTGGTTCCTCTCGGATGATGTTCTGGGGACGAATGTGCCGTAATAAGCTGAAGTAACGCAACGAAGAATTCTGACTTCAAATTGATGATCTACGCGCGGTGAAAGGAAAGCTGGATTTTGCATAAGCGTGTCTTTCACTGATGTCTAGAAATGATACATTTCATAGAAAAGGCAAAGACGAGATATTTTTGGGCGTCATGAAAGAAGAGGATCCGATAATTTCGTTTCCATAGTTGAGGCAATATCAATATAGCCGAATAGCACTATAGCTGCGCGATAATCGTTAGTGAATATAAAACGGGCGCCGCGATTCTTAAGGGCCTCAATTCGCCGGCGGAAGATTCCAGTCGAATGGAATCGAACGTATGATCTGAGGCCAGATTCACGAAACGATCTTACGCAAAAAATATGCGTAAGACAAAACTTAAGAACAAATTCGTATTCACGAAACAAAATTTGCGTAAGTTTTGCGCGCGTTACGACGAAATCCTACGACAGCTCCGAGGCTGTCTTACGCACTTCTTACGATCAAATCAGCATGGCCGACAGCGTCGCGGTCGCGACGACCGAACGAACGTTTATTTTTCTACGTGCACTTCTCACGCGTCCCGACTTCAAGCAGCAAGAAAAAAGTAAAACTACTTGAAACAGACCACGACGAACAAGAACGCTGGATCCCACAAACACCCGGGAAAAGCTGACCAAGCGAGCTCGGCAGATAGGCCTAGCAGGCACTCTCGGCGCAGCGGTGCCAGGCGGTGCTCTGACGGTCCTTGGCGAAGACCGTCTGCCCACGACCGGCTGGCGTGCTGAATGGAATATGCCCGCGCGACCCTTGTGAACCCTTCCCGTATCGCTGACCTCAATTAAGAGGTCAATCTCTTCGTCTTGTCATCTCCTAGTTTTCCGAGGCAGCGGTGGCGAACGCTGTCGTCGAAAGGGGGCTCTCACCGATTCTATCTCTTTGTTTTGTGTGATATAGAGCTCAAATAAACGCCGTATGGATTACCTTCTCCACAAGGTATGTGCACTTTGTTATTAGTATTCCATTTCGCGATCCAACAGCGCGAATCCAGCACTTCGATCAAACGCGCGCGTTCGCTCCGAATGTGAACAGGTATTACGTGGTTCTTGCTGACACTCTTGTGGTTCAAACGTATCGTTTTTAACGTCGGCTCGCTCTTCAGGCCGCGAAAAACGCAGCGGCAATAGACCGATCTCATCAGCCAGTTTGACTACGCCACCGCTGCCGCAATGCATCGAGGGAGCTTTAGTCTTTCTCCGCGTTGGACAAGCTCGCTGGAGCTCTGCGCGTGTAGGGCACGAGCAGTCTCGTGCACTGGCGATTGCCTCCTGTGAACTAAAGTATTTGTTTCCATCTACGTCGCTTTGCAAACGACTGACACGGGCCGTCATTTACCAACGACGACAGCTGTGTTGACTTCGTAGCGATCGAGTTCGTAGTAGTCAACGGAGGCGGTTACGCATCCCGGCCTCGGCATTCGGACGCGTTTAAATCGTGTTAGCGTCGACATGTCACTGCACGGACGCGAACCCCAGACAAGCGGTGGCAGGAAGGCCGCCTGTGTTTGTTATTAAAAATCCACGTGCTCCGAACGGCTCCGAACCATGCCGAGCTCTCCGATTGGTCGTTCGTGCTGCCGAAGACTAGTCGCCATAGCAACAGCACCGGTATGTTTTAGTTTTGCCGTACGAGAACGCCGCTTTCCTCCTCTCACTTAAGAACGCGTTCGTGAATACCGATTTCTCCTCTTCTTACGATGTTCTTAACTTATGAACTTCTTTGCTAAGTTGTCGTAAACTAAGAAGCTCTTCGTGAATCTGGCCTCTGGTCTCTAGAAGAAGGGTGTTAAGAATGGAACCTTCGGCAACCTTCTTCCGAGTTTCAACGCTGCGGAAACGAGTCACGATCTGTTCAGGACTGTCGCCCACCTGTCGGAGCCTGCCCAAAACGAGTCTCAACGCGTCCGTGACGTCAACGGGACGTGTGTGTGTGTGCGTGTGGGTTCGTGCGCTCCGGAAGGGGAGAGAGGCATGGCCTAACTGCGGAGAACTTTGGCTACGACGCACTTCTGGCTACGACGCGGCGGTCTTTGCTGCAACGCACTTGGGGGCGGTTTGCTACTCGCACCTGCTGCCCTGGCGGAGAGTGAGGGAGAAAACGGACCCTATAAAAGGCGGAGCGTGAGGCTGCTCCGTTGTTCTCTCGGATTTGACGACTGTATCGCTACCATGTAATTAAACCGTTCGTTACGTTACCAATTCTCCCACCTCCACTGGACCCCTGGGTTCTTCACTTCGGGGAATGGTCGTCGTCACGAGCCAGGAGGCCTCCGGACGTGCGGCATAAACCCCGCCTCGAACAAGGGGCATTTTCAAGTCTGGCGCGAACCGAGTACTGAGTGTTGCGGCATCTCATTTTCGTATCTATAAAATTAAACGTCTATCTTGTTTTGTACAAAAACTATTTTTCTTCATTACGGCTATCGTTATTTCGGAACGGATTGGTCGCGTTGATATTGACCATATCGGACAAAGTTTCGCTTGGAAAACACTAGCGGTCGTCTTTTTGGCATTTCTTAAAAGTATTCTAAATGCGTAGCATGTATAAGGTCTCTTCGGGCTTCATATTTTGCGGGAAATATGGCATAGAAGGGCCCATTGCTTGAGGGTTTTTGTGAATATATGGGCTACGCCACGGTGTCACATGACACTGTAATGTAACTTGACGCCCTGGTGCCACGTGACTTCATGCATCACGTCGTGCGTGATGCATGAAGTGGTGCCACGTGATTTCATGCGTCCGGCGTCACGTCACCTTGACCAGGTGACGTGACGCCGGATCGAGTCACGTGACACCCCGAGTCACAGCGTCACGTGATGTCATGACGTCCCGTTGTGTCACTGAAGACCTATAAATGCTACACATTTAGAAAGCTATTAGAAATGACGTCACAGTACCTCGTGATATCGTGACGTCATCGAGGGTACACGCCATGGACAAAAATCTTTTAAGACGGCCCTATCAATGCTAAGCATTTAACGAAGAATTCGGCATGTCCCCAGAAGCAGGGTTGTCGCCGTTTTGGATACTTATACGTTTAGCAGACGCCACGACGAAATCACAACTCTATCGCCGAAGGGAAAACAGGATTGCATTCATGACCGCGAAACACTCGCCGCTTCGCGCTGACCTTGAATATAAGATTATGCAGTCGTATTTTGTTTCGTTCTTTCTTTCCGTACTAAACTGGATTCTGCGGTTCAGAATGCATGACCAGGTGTCACCGCGTTCACCAGGCGGCACGATTCTCAAACCTGCACGAAGATTAAAGGGACCGTGAAACAGAAACTAAAAGCGGGAGACAATTTTCTTAAGTGGCGGCACTGTCCAGTTTAGGGCATAAATTGCTAGTTCACGAGAAAAGTAATATAATGCTATAAATTCACTTAAATGAAACAAGCGCGTGAGAACAAAAATTGGTTTTGTGATCCTATGATTTCAAAGCGTGAAGCAATGTTCTGAGTCAGTGTAAAAAATACGGGTAGGCTGTTCATACTACACGACCGGATGTTTTAGGCGTGACAACGTCTGCGTGCTAATCTAGTGAAAGGAAGGGAATATATCGAATGTAACATATTTATTTTGATGTAACGAAATTAACCAAATGAAACATAAGTATGAAATGGAACACATTTATCTGTTAGTCACAAAATCATTTGAACGAAATAAATATTTAAACAGGAGGTAAACGTATACTGCAGAAAGATACATAAGAAACCGAACAAAACAAATGTCAAAACACAACACGCGTGAATTTAATCAGAAGTCACACAGGCAATCGATACAAGTGCAGATCGAAACGCGAGTTACATTAATCTTCGGGGACAAAACTCGTCGATGAGCTTTTGTTTGGTAACAAACGCAGTCGCGACACCTATTGGGTAGTCCCGGGACACTTGCAGTTCACGCATATTTCCTAATTTTTTTTACTGATCATTAATTTACTATAAGAGGGAATTATGTCTGACAGTGCTATAAGTGGACACTTCCAGAATATAGCTCTTATATTTGATTTCCTAAATACCGCAAAACCCGCCGTCTTGTTCAGAGCCGGAGGTAATTGGGGGGATGTTTGCGCACTGGCGGCGGCCGCCACGACCTTTCGACTCATTCGAGAAAGAGCGAATAGGACGATGGTAAAGGAGAAATACGAAATATATGGTAGCGTTAAAGCGGTGATGTGCCTCGTGCCTCACCTGAGCGCCGGCAGATGGGTATTGCACTGCCTCCGGGATCGGCATACAGTTCACGACCCTGTGACAGGAGACCACACCATAGGCCTCCTGCGCTGAAGCTTTGAACAAACTGCAGCGCCCTCATTTTGGGTAGTACAAGCTCACCTGATTCAGCCTCGCACTACTTATGGCACGTTGGTTGAGCTTTCTTAATTCTGTCTGGTGCTGAAGAACGAAAAAACACCTTTGGACGCCAGCAATCGGCCAGACTCAACGCCGCAAGACAATCAAAAATGCCAAATTCATGACACCACCGCTAGGGTACGCGTCTCTTATCTCTGGGTGGTGACGTCAACACCTGTGACGCGACGCTTTCATTTTTCTTTTTCTTTGTCATGTCTACTTTGGAACGCGTGGAACGGCAGTTCTTGGCTCACGCGCTTAGCGTCTGAGCTTTGACGGCGTTCGAATTTTTGTTGTTTCTTTGTATTTTCATCGTGATCTCGCGCTCGGCACCAGAGCTGGCACGCTTCTGCATGCGTGACAGTTTGAGACGCTAAAGTTTGTACTACCCAAAACAAGGCCTAACAAGTCCCTTTTCGCCGCACCCCCTGGGGAACGCAGGAGGCCCATCGAGCGCCGACCGACGGGCATTGCGTGCCTCCGGGGATCGGCTACACAGTTCGCGACTCTGCGAAGGAAGATTGCCTCCCCAAGCGCCGACCATATAGTTAATATCCTAGGGGGAAAGGCCGCGTGCAATCGGTCCGTTTCGGAACGGCTGGGCATAGACGCGGACATTGGTGATCCCACTCGGTGATCCCGATAAGCCCAAACCGCTGAAAAGAAAAAAAAAAAAAATGTATTTTTATAAACTATTTGGATGGCACACGCGTGTAAAAAAAATCATTTTACGCGAAAACAAATAATTTTGTTTAGAGCAATTATGATGGCGCTAGACGTGATTTAGTCGGAATCACCTCCTTCCCACTTGTTTTCTTTCTCGGCATTTCGGGCGCTGGAGGAGAGGTGGATCGGCTACGCCTTCACGTTGAGGTGGAAAGAGCGAATTACCATCTCGTTGAGCGAATGACCATTCCGTGACGTCATGGACTTTGCGCGCAGAATTTCAAATAAATCTCTCGCCGTCAATATTGCCATAAGAAACTTTTTTTTCGCGTAAAGTTTATTTTTTGGCACGCGTGTCCCAACCAATCATTAAAAAACATTTTTTTTATTATTATTATAAGGACATAAGCAGCAAAATGTCGCCTCTAAGGTCCGTACCGACTTCTTTTCTGGCTTATTTTTCAGACAAACATCGGAAATCGCAAATTGTATAAAAAGAAATGAAGTCGACAAGCGCCAGAGTAACTTCACAACTCGTCGCGGCAAAGCGAACACGCCTAGCATTTCGCCTGTTTTCTTTTTCTGCCCTTCCGTCGATCTTTTCTCGTCCTTTCTATCGGGACCATTGATGCCAGCGCTCAGTGTTCGTCACGTTCTGCTCCCTCTTCGTCCCCCCCCCCCCCCCCCCCCCCCCGCGCCTACCGACACTGCCATCGCGATCGGCCATACAGCTCACAACTGTGACGGGAGACAATTAAAGGTGTACTCCGGCGATTTCTTTATGGTTCCCGATTTGCTTGAAATTTTGTCAAACTCACCAATAAACATTGCTAAAACAGTATCCCAAATATTAGGTAAAAAAAAAAGTTTTTTTTTTTTCCCGAAGTTATTGAATTTTGTGAGGGTTTTGCTACCAACAGTGGTACAGACAGAGTAACCAAAGGGTTATCTCAACAGCGGCGGCGATCTCACAGGAGACGTCAAACCCACTAGCGCGGTTCCCACATCTCCGCGGCAATATAGACGACGTTTAGGGCTACATTACCGCGGGTCGGTTCGATAAATTACCTCCGTCGGTGCCAATGATCGTCTACCTTGTCTCACTCTCTCGAATATAGCGGAAGAGAAGACACACGTACCAGAGTAAGGACAGAGTCCAAGAGCATTTATTAGAACACTCTTAAAATGAACTACAATGTTCCCATCCAAAATGCCCCCTGCGCCGGCATGGCGCAGGGGGCAGTTTGCCCCCTCATGCCCCCTCACCGAAATCTTCCACTTTGCTGGTTGCCACCTCCCCCCTCTCCCCTCATACAGCATTTTGTCATGGGCGCGGCGCCCCCCCCCCCCCCCCCCCCCCCAAAACAAATCCTGGCTACGTGCCTCGGCTATCCGATAAGCCGGTAGCAACGCGACTTGACAGCGACCGTGAATTAGACTTGACTGCAATGATGCCATCTTGCCTGTGTAGTAGAGCGGAAAAAAAAAATTAAAAAGTGAATGCCTAGAGTTTCCTTAGGTTGTAAACATGCAACACTGTCACATCGTCGGTGGTTAAAGTTGTTGTTGCTGATTTACAGATGGCACATAGTGCCAAGTGTCGGTCAAACTATACAAATAAAGACAAGGACGAGCACACCCAATGACACGATACCTGGAGGCCCTTATTTTGGCCATGTTTTGCTTTTCCTTTGTTGGGTTCGTTGTACGTCAGAAACGCATACGGGCCATTAAAATCGGAAAAAAAAAAAAGGCTTAACCGGGCGCTTATATGCAGACGCTCCGTCATGCGAGACCCGCCAGACAGCTTTGGCGGACAGTTGAACTTCCGCCAAGCGAACGCCGTTACGAAGAGCAACTCGGCAAGCGTCGCACGTGCACGAGCGAGCGCCCCGCCGCAAGCGTCGGACGGCCCTCCGCGGCACGATACTGCAAGGCGAAACCGAAAGCCGAGAGGAAACCCTCAAGACTTTGGACTCGGCGCGGGGTAGAAAGAGAGAGTCGTCGGCTGGGCGACGACCGGTTCTAACCGGTTATCCAGCGCACAGACCAGGCGGGGGAACTGTCTGCGCTCCGTTGCATACGTAACGCCGTTCTGCATAAAACCTGCGTTCTCTGCAAAAAAGGCATCTTGACCTGACTGGCATCGCATATACAGCAAGCACGTGCAGCATGAGCTTGCAGTCACATTTGCTTGCCTCCACGAGCAACGGTGGGCGCGTTCAGTAGCGGCTCCCTCAGCTCCGAACGAAGTAATAAGGAGTATTCACTGGACGCCATATTTGTGGGTGCTGTTTAGAGCGCATGCTCAGAACGATCTCGCATTACTAAGCTGCAGAGACAGGCAATATCGATGGTGTGGAATGCACGCTGCAAAAGAACTGTGGAAGCTCGCCGTCAGCACGCGCTCAGCAGTCGCGCACACAGCTATGGCCGCCAGTGAATACTCCCTATTCCCGTGCCACACGGGCAACTCGAATGCCATTTATAACGAATGACATTTGTGTGATCGGCGAATCAGCTCGCAATCTGTCACGCGTGGAATGCGCTACGCCCGGAGTGTCGCGCGCTGATTGGCCGTCCGCTCAAATGTCATTCGTTGTAACTGGCATCCGAGTTGCCCGTGTGGCACGGGTATTACTCAATTCGGAGTCCTTGAAACGCCTACTGAACGGCAAAAAAAAAACAAAAAAAAAAACCGCCGTTCTTTTGTTTCTTTTACGCAATTTCCGCTTCCTCCCCTGTGCCGGGCGGTCTCCGAATAAAATGGAAGCAGACAACGCCGAGCACGATCGCTTTTATTTGGCGCCAGTATAGAGGAAGTCTTGACAATGTCGTTAAAGAAAATGTGAGTGACTGTACACATCAGTGCTGCTGTTCGAAGCGATCCAACGCGATCGAGCCCTTCGCAGGGCGGTGCAAAGGCTGCTTCTGCTATAAAAACCGACAAAAACGTCGTCAGCACACGCAAAATATGGAGCTCAGCGAATCTCCACCACCGGTTGCGATACTTTTATGCGGTCATACGTTTGTTCTGCCCTTCGTTACAAACTTCCGATAAAATGCAATCGTATACACTCGGGAAGTTCGGCCGCCCTCGGCGATCAAGGTTTTGTCTGCCGAAGCGAACGTCAGCCAACGTACACCCCGATCTAGCTACGCAAACAAAACATTAATCGGGAATCGGAATCATGCTCTGCGTGAGTGTCCAACCGGCTACCAAAGTCGCGTTCATACCCTGCCGTGCTCTGTTCAGCGCGGACAGGACTATCGTCGATATTCAGCGAGTTTCCGTGGTATACGGCGATCTAGACACGGCGTCAAATGAACGTTTACGTCGTTTATTAGCATATTCAAACCAAACAAAATACTGTCCAATGCATTTTCCGAAAAGAGCCTTACCTGGAAAAGAAATTCGAACGCGTTATTCGTCTTACCTTGAGCACTTTTTATTAACAAAAGCGAGCAATCCGCACACCCACGACAGAACGGACGAAGCTTATCCCACCATTTTGTTCGTTTTTTTTTTTTACCTTTTAGCGTCGGAACTTCGTCAGCGATCCGGAATTACGTCACGCTGCGCTCCTTTCACTCCTCATGCACCGCCTCCGGAGACGGTGCATGAGAGCCTGACTCCTAAAACTCGGTGTAACGTGCACCGGAAGTCGGTTTTTGCCGTCTAGTGGAAGGAGCGCTGACCCCTTGACTCCTGGAGCCGCTACTGAACGCGCCCAATGGGAAGGGGGGCACATCGGACACGTGCGCACTGCTTTCTTGATAGGAATACGCAGGCGAGCGGAGGGTCTTTTACCACCGCTATGCCATTAGTGGCCTGCCCTACACGATCATCAAATACCTTCTTCACCCTACTGTACTTCGTTAAAATAAGGTCAGGGCTTTTAAAGCCGTTTTAATGTGTTTTTTTTTTGTTTTTTGTTTTTGCGGAAGACTGACCTGGTGGACCTTCTTTGGGAAGATACATTCCTGATATACGAGCCGAATCAATTGTTTCCCCTTGAAATTGAAATCTTGACATTTCTACCATAAGAATAATTATGCCTCCACGACTAATTTCCACCCTGTCTCTCGGACCCATTCTCGGTTTGTCGATCCTCTAGCCGGATACGACTTACCCCTCAGTGGATGAACACCTCTCCCGGCAATTATTTCTTTTTTACAAGATTAACAATAATAATTTTTACGAACGTTCAGAACCAACTTCTTGTAGTACTGTAGGGGCTTTCGTTTGTAAGTGCATCAAAACGTATGCTTTGCGCATGTGAACGTGACCACGGGTTCGCAAAAGGGAGCACCGATCAGACAAGGACACACCAATCCCTGGGAAACACCAGAAACGCGTGACGTGTACAATCTTCCGCACCATCATCCGATCTACTCCCTGTAAATTCCGAAAGACGAATGACCCCAACTAAAAACACTGCGGCGCACCTGAGACATCGGACACGCGCTTTTTTTCATGTTGGCAATATGCAGACATGCGAAAGGACCTCTACCCCTTGTGTGCCGTTAGTGGTCTGCCATTTCCGCCCCGCTGGCCATCTTTTCCATATACTTCCCATGCGGAACTGCGGACTAAACCTTCCAAACCATCCGAAAGTGTCTGCGAAAGACGCGTATCTGGCCGGCCGTATATAATGGCTGATCCACACGACGGACTGACCCGCGGATGAATTGATGACGTGACGACACGTCCACTGATCGTCCGTCTCCCAAGCGCATCCACACAAAGGAGACGACGAGCAGACGGCAGCGAGAACGGACCAAACCTGTTCGCGATTCTACAGTGCCGCGAAACTCCAACATCGCACTGTGGCACCGTTGCACAAGAAAGAAATTGGCGTTCGCCGCCATGATCGCGTTGCTACCGCGAAAAATAATCGTTGTGTGCCGCTGTTACGCATAGAGAGGGACAGAACACCGTGGTAGGCTTGGCGCGAAGGTATGACAGTGACACAAGCATGGTCCTGCTCGAAGAGGGAGGAGGCTTTGGCGTAGAAGCGACAAAGTTCTGGGCTCGCGGAGAGGCGTTTGGTGGCGGTGCAATCGGTTCATCGAAAGACGTTTCATCGACAGATTGTTTCACCAACACGCGATGTTTCATCGACAGATCGTTTCACCGACACGCGATGTTTCATCGACAGATTGTTTCATCTACAAATCGTGTCATCGGGGTCCCTATCATTTCGTCGAAACTCGCTTCGTGGAATTACGTTTCGTGGACAACTTTTCATGGACACACGTTTTGTCTACACGATCGTTTCATCGACAATCGTTACGCGAATTCACGCGGTAGAGATGGGCGGCACTCACTTGATTGAATGACGTTTTAGCAAACGCCCACGTTTCACCAATTGACACTTTAGCGAATAGTCGACCGCCGCAAAGTGGCGTTTACGGGTGGGCCAAGTGGGTCACAGTTTTGTAATCAGCCGCCGCAGACTGTCGCCGCGAAGCGGCGTAAGCGCAGCGTGGGGGGTTGTGTTAACATGCGCCCCCGTTATTCGCTAAAACGTCGGTTCGCTCAAATGTGGCTGTTCGCTAAAACGTCATTCACTCGTGTGACATGGACCCCTGTAGGGGCATTTGCTCACGCGTGTATCACCGGGCAGCGCGTTAACCCCCCCCCCCCCCCTCCCCACTTGCGTTAACGCCGCTTCGCGGCGATAGTCTGCGGCGGCTCATTACAAATATGTGAACTTACCTGACCGACCCGTACCCGCGGCTTCGCGGCGACAGTCTCATGCAGCTTATGACAGAAACGAACTAATGTGAGCTGTGGATGAAACGATTTGTCAATGAAACATTGCGTGTCGATGAAACGATCTGATCTCCATGCGTGCGCGGACGAAGCGCAGATCGCAGGAATCGGTGACGTGACGGTCACGTGGTGCATGGCCTTCGGACGAAAATCGCGATTCAGTCCGTCGTGGGAATAAATAAACATTCCAAACAAAGAACCGAATCAATTCTATCCGCTTGAAATTAATCGTTCTATACTTTCTATCATAAAAATAATCTAGTCCCCGAATAAATTTCCGTCCTATCTCCTCTAACTAGTGATGCTCCGAACCTCCCAAAGTTCAAATCGAAAAGTTTCAAAATTTTCAATTCGAAGAGTTCGAAATTTCGATTCCCGCTGATGTTCTAATTTGAAAAAAAGAATACGAAAATGTGAAGGTTTCTGAAAATTCGCGCTCGAAGATCTCCGAATTGTTTTAATAAATCAAGCTCGATAAATTTGAAAATTTCATTTTTTTTTTTTTTTTTAAGAATGAAGTATAGAATTTTATAAGATTTTAAATCTTTTCGAGGTACAAGTTCGAAAAGGTCGAAAAATTCGCATTTAGTTCGAAGCTTTTGATTTTCACGGGCGGAGATTGAATTTCGCTGTTTCGAATTAAGTTTTCGTGGATTCAACTGAAACAAATCGCGAAGTGTGCTACAAATTTCACTGAAAATGGTGCCCCTCAGTACTGTGGTACTGACGGAACTACCTGTACTACTCGGTATTTCTGGTAACCCATGAAAGAAGAGCTGAACTCATTGAATTGTTTATCGAAAAGCCGTGAGGTAGTCAGGTGAACGTACTTCCCATTTCGGTGCAAATTAGAAGCAGTCCAATCAAACGTCGCCTAAATGCGATGCTGGCGTAAAGGCCAACAAATTATACAAGAGGGCTCATGCAGATAGGTTGCTCCCGCCCGATGCTCCTATCACAGATGACCTGATAGTAGGTCCGGATTCTGATCCCGCGTGTGTTACCATTGCCGATAGACGGGAGAGCACTTGAAGCAGCCACAAATCACTTTCGGCCGGGGTCCTCCTTGACACAGTGTTCGTGGCACAAGAAAAGGTTCCCAAACAAGCTCCATTACTGACGGGTGCTATCTAAAGAAACGGTTGTTGTTGTTGTCCCGGCGAACAACGATGGTTCTATATTTGCCTAATGGGAAGAGACTCTAACAATGTTTATTTTGTGTTACTGCAAGAAGGGGCAGTGTGTCGATCGCTTTGTGCGACTATGCAACGATTGTATATGCTCGGCATCAACTGTTCTGTGCGGCGTTGTCAAGGCTATAGCGCTTAGTTTCTACATTGCTGCAGCCCTGAAGTCCTCCACGAGCACGTGGCTTTGTCTTGCGCCTCCTTCGTACTGGCTACCAAACAAAGGAGACGGTGAAAAACCACGCGCTCGCGCTAGCCTTGACAACTTCGCAAAACAAAACAACGTTAACGCCCAAGCATATGGCATGTGAAGGGCAGAGTGCGTCTGCGTTCTAGTTGTTCTAGGATTGCTCACTCATCGCTATTCTCGGTCAAAGTCAGGACTTTGTTTTTAATCGCAGTGACAGAACGTTTCCTGAATTGGAAGAATAAGGCCTGGACCGAATCCAGATGAGTTCATGAGGCTCGCCAAACTTTGAGGAAGATTCGATAGAGTAGTGTTTAAACGGAGCGAATGCTGCTTCCCGTGAAACCTTCCTCTTCAAAGTCCCCATAACTATCCCAGAAATCCATGAGATATACTCGCGCGATATAACAGAGTGGTCGTTCCAACACCTCTGTTAACGAAAACCGATAACGATATGATGCACGCGCAAAGGCGTCTGCGGAGTATCGGGTATCGTGATCAGAGTTAGAGGAACGATGACTAAAGCTCCCTATAGCCACCAAGCGACTCCGGTAGGACTGACGGGCGTGGATACTATCTCCAAGTTCGTATCATCTAATGTGTTTCTGGCAATTCAGCTAAGGAAGCGGTATATAATGAGTGTACAGCGTATGTCGCACTGACCTGAATCTGATAGCATACCTAAATGAACCGTCTTTCAACGGTGACTTAGAGTGTCCAGCCCCACCTATGGTTACAGCGTATTCTCCGATTTAAAAATAGAACTTTCGCTACTTTAACTTTACGTTTGGCAGACAGGGTTCGCTTTTATACTTTCGGGAGGAATATATGTGCTGGATTACGTAAACGCCGGCCAGCGTGTAAACAAGAATATCTAGGTGAAAGCAGAAAAATGCATGCGGAGTTGTCAAGTTTCAGAGCATATGTTTACAAAGTATGTGCGGGAGAATTGTATGTACCGTTTAAAAAAACGCTCGAGTGTTCGTGTTTCAATTCCGGGCGACTGCAATGTCATGTGGATACATCTTGTAAACTTCGTGTACTCCCCGACATTTGTATACATATTTTAGCGACTAATTCACCCGGAATGCGCCACATGGATCCTTTCCGCAAGATGAGTAAAACGATTTGAAGCTGCGGCACAATATACCATCGCACGGCCGATACAATTAGCGTATTTACGTCCCACTAAATCTAGCAAGCCTCTCTAATAACAATATTTAACTAAGGATTGTCATTTATTAAATAATACGAGAGAAACATGCGCTCCCTTCATCTGCACTCTATGTGTCATTCTCAACTTTATTCCTGTGATGACGATGCCAATAATTACTTTCACGACACTTTGAACCGGTAGCGCATTATCAGCCAGTGCGACTGAACCAAGCTGGGAGCCTCACCTTCCGTCCGAACTTTAAATCCATGCCAGATAAATATGCCCGGTCCTTTCCACGTTGTCAACAATTCGTGTGGCAGATCCAGCTGCCAGCTTTCGTGCCATGCCACTGTTAAGCCACTGGTCCACTCATTTGCAACTGTGGATAGCTCGTTGTTCACCCAGCCGAGCAGTTGAGAAGTCGAATTCTGGATTACCTCAGGATAAGTCTTAATCGTTAAGCTCCACCATACGTCGTCCACGAAACTCTTTCATCGCTCTTTCTCTCTTTCGTCCTCATTGCCATCAACGCATTTTAGGTAAGAAAGCTTAGTGCTGAATTGTACTGTATCATTACAATAAGGCTACCGCAGGTCACGGATTGCACACGGCCGTGACGTCAGCGTTAGTCTGGAGCTCGTGTTCAATCAGGGAGAACACGAGTGCAAGCCGAACGCTGACGTCACACTCGTGTCCAATCGGTGCCCTGTGGTGGCCTGCTTTTAGTGACACGGGAAAATTCTATACTTATAAGTTTTCGTATCTACGAAGTGCTGCTGCCATAGTGTCGCAAAGTTGTGCTCGCGCGAGTGTTTAGTCTGTGTTGTTTTTTTTACCTTCTACGAGGGTTCGCTCGTCTCCACAGCACGGCTCATGATCTCTACCGGGGTGGGGAGGCCCCAGATGGGGGCAAACGTGAACGCTGTAACATTACACTTTTTTTATCGAGCTCCGCGTTGGAGATGTTTTGTCCTGTGCAGGTCTGCTTTTGGTATCTTCACTCCGGAGGTGGTTTTGCTCCGCGTATAACTTTTTCGTCTTCGAATGTGCTTTGTATTGTTGAGAGTTGCTGTTGTGAGCTTCGTGCGGAAAGTGTTTTGTATTGTGTATGCGGTTGTCTTGGGGATGTTCATATTTGCTTCAGGCTCCGAGCCTTGTGATAGGTGATAAGAACGTTAACCCTCTGGGATTGGTTGCCAACGTGGCCCCACAATGCTGCTAAACCCTGTATAAGCAGCCGCTCTGGCGCCCGGATACCATGCCGTGAACACCACCCTGCCCATGGAGGCCAACTTGCACGCCCATGCAAAACTCCGCAACCATTCGGCTGGGGAGTTTTCCGCCTGCTAACTTGCAAACCTGAGACCCCTAACGGCTGGCTGTGGAGGATTTTGGCTCGTCCGTCTTTGTGTGGATCCTTGTTTGTCGAATTCAGCTCCGGTCGGGGCACGCGTTGAAGGTGTCCTCGAGGAGGACATCAGGGGAAGTCGCCAAAGGTTGGGAGTAGTGCGCCCAAAGTTTTGTCTAAAATTATATCACGCGCAAAATGATGTGAAAGAGTAATTTGTCCAGGTTCCTTAAATAAACAGTTCCAGATGATTTTCTTTGCACCAATCACGAGGCTCGGAGCCCGAAGCAAATATAAACATCCCCGAAACAACCGCAAACACAAGACAAAACACCTTCCGAACGAAGCTCGTAAGATCAGCCATAAACAATATAAAACACATTCGAAAAAAAAAAAAGAAGCTATACACGATGCAAAGTCACCCGCGAAGTGGAGATCCCAAAGGCAGACCAGCACAGGACAAAACGTGTCCAACGCGGAGCTCTATAGACCTTTTTCGCATAACCTCAAACCAGCCAGTAACTGACGTACCCTCGACCTGGTGCATGTTTGGATTGCCCGCTGACACAGGGTATGCAACAGCCAAGGGTATGGGCGAAAAGGCTTAAAAACGGACGTCGTGCGTTGGTCGTGCATGAGTTAGTTCCGAGTGCTTCCTTTTACCGTGCTGCAATTTCCGAAAATCTACGGTTGTCTGGCTACCACTGCGTGGTCGTGGGATGAATAAATAATTTTAAAAAGCATAAGAACACTAGCGGAAAGTGTGCCATGAACACAAGAAGCTACAGCGCGAGTGTGGCTGCAATGTTATCGAGCTTCGCATTTTCCCCAAGAATCTTTATTTATGAAGTCAGTCGATTGCAAGCTTGAATCGCGAGAGATTCGTATCAGACTCAACGTCACGTTTAAGCTCACGACCACTTCGTCTACGAGAAGAGGACCGCTTTTAATTCCCGGTGCAGGGGGTCCAATTAGGTTATCACTGCAAGCCCCATGGTATGTGAAAGGTATGAAAAAATCTACGTGCCATCACTCAAGATGGAGCTATCAAATGCCGAGAGCTTACCTGCATAGACTACATTAAACTGCTCATATATTCCTTCGCAGTGGAAACTCAATCAAAACACCCCACCGTCTTCGTCGTCGTTCTCTCGAGGAGGCAAGGTGATGGCCTGTGAGTAGCCAGCTGGATTCAACCGGACAAGCTCCAACCAAGTTATTGCAGCCAACCATAGCCAAGTCTAGCCAAGTTCCCCCCATACCCACACCGTTGCCTACCCAGATAGCTGTGCTGCCAGAACTAGCCGGTATTTCTTTTTCTAAGCCGCTAGACGGCGTCGTCGGCGCCGCAATTCTCAAGATGGCGGCGCCGTTAAAGAAAAGGTCTATAGACATTTTATGTTTCCCATCGTTCTCAGCCACGTGGGTTCCGTATCTGGTATGCGGAGTTAAAAAAAAAAAATAAACATTTCAACCTGGAATATGCGAAAAACTATAGGTGAGAAAAAACAAAAATATGTGACAATCACGGATTTTTCGTAAACACCTTCCAGCGGCGTGGACAGATCAAAACGATGTTTTACCGGATACCACAAGTGACGACATTCAAGATGGCTGCGCCCTTGTGCAAAAGGTGTTCAAACAAGTGTATCATTGCACCGTTCACGTTCGCCCCCTTCTGGAGCGTCTCGACTCCGGCAGAAATCATGAGCCGTGTTGTGGAGACGAGCGTACCCTCGTAGAAGGTAAAAAACATAAAGTGAAGCACTCGCGGCGAGCACAACTGCGCGACACCGATATATCTGATTTGCACGCTAGGTGACAGCGCAGATTGATAGCACGCATTCGTCGAACCGACCGCCTGCTTACGGTATATCACGTGACTGTCCGCTACTCGTATGAATTTATGATGGGAGCGCGGCCGCATAGCGCAGGGTTGATACTTTAATTATCCAGAAATAACAAGTTTTCCACCACTCTGTCACGTTGGAGGTTAACCGAGCACATACGCTTTCTACAAAAATGCGCACGCCTGAGTTTCCAAGGCGTCACTCTAAGCCTAAAAGGCTTAGAGCGACGCCCTGGTAGGCATCTTCGGAAAGGCCGCGCCACCGAACGATTGGACGAGGGTGCAGCTTCAGATTCGGCAGGGCGTTCGGACGTTCGAACTCCAACGGCCGCCGGCCGTCTCAAAGTTCTGAAATTCCGCATTAGATCGTGCTCCTGTTGAACCGAAGTACACTACACGGTTGGTATTGAATGTTTCCTTGGAGAACTACACAATGGATAAATATAAAATATCAGTGGTGTGCATCAAAACAAAATTTTTTGAGGGGAAGGGAGGTGCAAATGCATGTGCATATTATAGGGTCGGCTAGATTTCGGGGCAGGGGTGTCCCTCCTGTCTAAGCCACTGTAAGATATATACGAGCACTTATTGGTAACGATCAAAGAATTTGCCTACCGATTTTTAAAATTATGTATCGTTAGCTATAATCTCACTCTTTTTTGTTAAAAATATAAAAGTAAATTTTCAACAACGAACTCGATCGGCATCGGCTAAAGCCTTTAAACCAATGGCTGTGAGAAAGACTGAAACTGTGTGCTTCGCTTCTTCTGTATTGCACCACACCAGCGTTCAACTTTCATCAAAAGAATGGAGGTTCTCAATTATCCGCGTGTAGAGATAAAACCGCCGACCTTCACACGCCCATCGTGCTCACGGGAGCAACGCATTTATGGCACGCTGCCTGCCCTAACCTGTCTTTCACTTTCCTACTGCCCACGAAGCCAGTTTCTGGCTTGAGGGAGGGAGAGGGAAAGAACCCTACAGATAAGGGAACACCGGTCAGCGAGGCGGCGATGTTGCAACGAGTCCACGAAGCACGTGACTTCTTTTCGAAACGAGGGAAACCCACTTCCACCGTCCCTTCACTGAAATTCGCTGGGGATTGCGAAAAAAAAGGGGCTAGGAGGCGTCCGATCTAGTTGTGGGATATCTTGAAGGTCGCATTAATGTTTACAAACATATATTGCCTTACATATCGACCGGCAGTTCTTCTCGGAAGGGGGTCCCTTTATCTTACGTTTATCGCGAAATCTCCAAAGCCCCCCTTCATTCGAGGCGGACACCGCGTGCCGTTTCTAGAGTGCGTTGACGCCCAGTATCACCTAGTACAGACACACTGAAGATATTTTGTATAGCTTTGAATGAATGTTTTTGTTGTTGTTCCTAAAAGATTGATAGAAAAAATTATATGAGTTTTTCTGTTTTGCGGGTTTTTTTTTTCTGATTGGGAAAAGGGGGGAGGGGTATTATTGTTTGAACACAAGGAAGAAATACCACGCATTTTCTCCTTATACAACGCAGGCCTAAATATTTAACCTACCTTTTTTTTAAATCTGAATAGCAAGCCTCGCATGCTCTGACACTGCAATTTAGCACAGTCGTCTTACCCGTTATTTTAAGGGCCGGGCAATTGATCGATTAACCTACCGATTAATCGATTAATGCTTTAATCGCGATTAATTTGTTTAACCTGTTAATCGGTAAAATTTCGACAAACCAAAATTCAATAAAAATGAAATGCTTTCACCATGCAGACATGGACGAGCACACCTATGTGAAGTGAAAAAATTAGGTGAAGTATTAACTTTAGGTAAACTGTAAGGGGGAGATTTGTAACTTCAGACATGTGCAGAAAGTTACACATGTTCCAGCGACTTCAAAGCCGTGCGAGTGTTCGTTTAGCGCAGCAGAGACTACTGTGAGCAATCAAAGGAGGTCGCCCTTCTCGGAGAATATCAACGGACATTTTTGCCTGAAGTAATAATGTGTGAGTGTGAGTGTTTTTAACTGTTCTCGCTGTATATTGAAACTGATTCATAAATAAAATTATTGCGTCGTTTAACACATATTCAGCACAAAAACAAAATATAGGTGCAATTTTTATTTTTAATCAATATTATTATGCATGGAAATGAACGAGACCGATTAATCGATTAATTAATCGATTAAAGGGGTGGCGATTAATCCGGTTAAAAGTTTTAATCGACGCTCAGCAACTTATTTCTTTTTCCTCTTTTGGGGCTAGGTTGGACATGTACATGTACATTTTATGAGGTCACGTAAGTCATGTATTGGTGCCTGATTGCTGGGGGAAATATGCCATATGCTAAATTCTTGCCAGCTATCATCATCGTGTCGCTCGGAGCAGCCATATTGGTTTTTTTGTTTTTTTGTTTTTCACATCTTCCAGCTGTGCCCGGGGCGCATCAGCATTAAACTCGGTTTTCATAATATTATGGCAATGGATTTGCACACTCAATATCTTGGTGTTTAGTTTAGGCTCGAACAAAAGAAAAACGGCCGCGAAATTCTGGAAAAGAAATCGTCTGCAACGAGGTCTAAAGACTTGTCACTCAAGCAGTGGACTGGCCGATACAGGTCTGTGAAAGGTCTTTACCGAAGATGCTCTGTGAAGGCTTCGTACTGGACTGGCAGCACGTGATCATATTTTAGATCTACATCTCCCACTTTGCCTGGACCATTGTCTTTCGGACGAAACTATCGGTACGAACTTCCTGATAGGGCAGAAATTTGATGATTGATCATGAGTACACTAGACGGCGCTTTTCTTTTTGCATATGGTTTCTTTCCTCCACCAATCAGGCGCCAATACGTCACTTCCATGACCTTTTAAAATGTGAATGTAAATGTCCAACTTAGCCCCCTTGTATCAAGGTTTAGATTACGATGTTTCCTAACCACCTCGCCAGTATACTTCTGCTCCTTGCATTTGTTGTTGTTGTTTCTTTTATTGTCTGCTTGTTTCTTTGATTCATTGGTTGTTTGTTTTTGAATATACCAAAACGTCCATTTTCGTCAATCAAGGGTTACAACTACTCCTCGACGACGACAACGGAGACGACAGGAACGAGACCAGACACCCCCTTTCTTTCCGAACTCAGTGATTACCTATACAGCTTGGGTATTCAAAATTAATACAAAAATAACGCATGATCTGACCATTGAGATCCTTGACCAATCCTTTCGTTGGGTAAGCGCTAAAAATAACTTCGGAAACAACAACAACCCTAACACGGCCACAAAGAAGTGCACCCCAAGGCACGCACCGAACGGCGGGTCGCGCCGCAACTCTGTATCCCAGGGAAGGAGGATTCGAGATCTCAACCAGTTTCGATTGGAGGGCCCCGTCCGACTTTGCAGGATCTGTGCGACCATGGCCATCACGCTAGGCGCGGCTACATTCTTTGAAAAAAGGGCGTCGATAGTCCTCCCTAAGGGGAGGAACGGTCTTGTAACCTATGTTCCTTTAGAAAGGGAGAAACTTTGTCCCTGAAGCAGGGGAGCAAGGTTCCTCCGTCGCCTGCATCTCATTATGGCGGCCCCGAATCGAGGAAATCGGGCTCAATAAGGCTTAAGGAGGACGCTACGTCTCTTGTACGGGGCGAGAGGAGCAGCAAATAAAAGCGTAACACGAGCTTTCTGCGAACTGTGTTTAACTTCCGAAGCCAGTTCCCCCCGCAGGTAAAGAAACTTGCGTTTCAAAAGCAGTTACTTAGTCTTCTCGTCGTCAGCACTGCGATGTTAAACGGCGAAAACCGATACTCAGTTACTTCACGCACTTTACGTCTTACCTTTGGTGTTCCTCGAGTCACAATTCCCTTCGTCAACCGCACATCACGGAGGAATGGCAAACCAATCCGCGAAACCAAAAGCCGCCCAGAACAAACTCGAAACCGCTGTTTATCGCGTAGCGTGAATAAAGGTGAAATCGCTTGCCACCAAATGGCAGGGTCAAGCAGAGTAACTGCAAGTAGCTAGGCTAGGTGGCACTAACTACCGCCCAATTTATATTTTTTACAAAAAAATATCTTCCTTCCCTCACGCCACCATTGCGCTTCGGGATCTTCGGGAACCTTTCTTATACACACACGTAGACACGTGTAGACACATTACGCATACTACAAGCATCAGCTGAACATGCATTGAGCGCATACACATCATGGCACATACAAACATCAATACAACAGCACACTAACCCAATCGCTACTCCCGAGCTGTGCGTTTCCGTCTTTTATACTGGTCTTTTTGAAAGTACTGAATTTCTCGCTGACTGCCTAGGCCAGTGGTTCTCAAATGGGGGTCCGCGGAGCCTTTGGGGTCCGCGAAGGCATTCTAGGGGTCCACGAAGCCCTGCCTCATCAGTCAAACCCGGCAATAAAAGTCTTTTTTGCTCAGATAGAGAAGAAATATTTTCAATTTTCGGGTGAGTTTTCTTGTGTGTATGTCAATAAAAGAAGTCTACTTCACACTAGCCGTTAGTTATATCCATTTTTATATCATTATTATATTTAACCTAAACCTTTTCTCTCCCCTCACCACGAACGGGGTCCTCCATTATTTCCGCTGATCTACAAGGGGTCCGCGAAACGTCAATGGTTGAGAACCACTGGCCTAAGCAATAAAAATATTCCCAGCATGTTGATCCTTCTCAAGCAATGTCATACCTCTGAGAGTATTTTGAATAGCTCAGGGGATGAATCTCTTAATAAAAAGTAAACGCTCGATCATGCCATAAATATTTGAAAGCCAATAAAGCAAGCCGCTCCAATGCGGTTCCAAGCAATGTGTTTGCTTCCCCGCACGGCACGTCGTAGCCAGTATTTCTGTTGTAGTGTTTGTTTTTCTAGTTGTGCTGTTCGCGTACGGCTGCAATTGTCGTCTTGAATTGATCTCTGTAGAGCGGATATTCACTCAGCTGGAAGTGATCCTTCACGGGCAGAGAAGTCGTTTTTCGATCAACTTGAATGCAGTCAAAGCCGTGACTTGCGACAGGTGTTATGTGTACGGAGCTACGCAAGTACGCCGTGGCGAGCTCGAAAACCTCCAGGAACCGTAGTATATTTAAACAGCAAAGAAAGGACACCTTTTTTATTTTACTTATCAATCTTTCTTAATACTAAAATTCCTAAACTATAAATATACGCATTTTCCGTCATATTTTCGTACTTTTCAGTCTTTTCCCCAGAGCGCAATCACTCTCGGGGAGCAGACAACCGACAGTCACATTGGCCACTGTACGATAGGAGCTTACGGTTGAGACCAGCGTTCCAACGACTATCCGCACATCGATCGATTGCACCTAATCCCTCAAGGGGTCTTAACCTCTTTAATGTAAAGCAGAATGACAACCTGCGACGCCCCGCCCCCTTCGATCACGGCCGACCAGCGGCATCAATGCCCGACAGTGTACGTCATCTCATCTTATTGTTACACCACTGATACGAAAACACACGGACACATCGGCAAGAATTCCAGTCTTCCGTTCACAACGCACAACACTGCCATCACGATGTTGCTGCTATGTTGCTGACACCCAGAAATACAGAACCACGTTGATTGCCAGTTGGCACTCGGCATCGGAAAACAGAACCGAACTTAGCACAGAAGGCAGCCGGCAGCAAAATGTGCCTGTCTTGCACGCAGTTTCTGCGATTTCCATAACGTCGAAAACTTCGCCAGAGTTCCGCGTGGTTCCGCGTGGGTCCCGAAATCCGGAGACGGCCATCTTACCCAGTGTACGTAGCGCTGCTAGCGCTGCTCCGGAACTTCGCTGTTTCTAGTGGTTTCGTTCGCTCGTTTGATAAAATTAGTGGTAAAAAGTGAAAGCCGTTTACAACTCCCTGTAACGCCAAATTAGAGCGCAGCTCTTGAGGAGGAGGAGGGAAGGGTACTGGGAGGTTGGTCAAGTGACCTCGGGGGTCACGTGACCTTGGGGAGTCACGTGACCTCGGGGAGTCACGTGACCTCGGGGGGGGTCACATAACCTGGGGGTCACGTGACGATGACGATGCCGATGACGTCATCAGTGGCGTCACTGATGACGCCATCAGTGACGATGACGGTGCGGATGCCGATGACGTCCTCAGTGATGATGACGATGACGATGCGGATGCCGATGACGTCATCAGTGACGATGACGATGCGGATGCCGATGACGTCATCAGTGACGTCACTCATGACGTCATCAGTGACGTTACGCGTCCCATAATGCACCGCGCGGTTACGCCGACGCCGACGCCGCTCAAGCCGGAAACGGGCGCCTAAGAACTGCGCTCTAAAACGTCAATGCAACCGAAATGCTCTGCACGTTTGAACTGGGAGATGGAATTACTGGCGGCCTTCGCTGCCGCTGAAGCTCAGTCAACTCAACAACATTTATTAAACAACGCGCGCGACGTGCTCGAAATACGAAACCGAAATGAGATGAGTCGGGAGGGCGAAATCTTTCTCCCGTCTGCTTGGAGAGGGAGAAAAACGTCTCGTTCCTCCCTCCTTCTCGTGTCCGCTTGGGGACGTGTCAGCAGAAGGGAGGAAAATGCGCCGTTGCTACCTTTTTCCTCCATTTTTTTCTTAGAGAGTAGTCGCTACAGCAGAGCTCGGCGTTATGATGTCACCACAACCCATGCAAAAGAAGCAGACGAACTTTAGCTCCGCATTGGGTCACTCTGTTACCCCGAGACTGTGCTTAGTCAGACCCACCGGGTAGCACGGTGCTTAGGCGGCTGCAGCCTGATTCCTTCAAGAACCGCCTCGAGGATCTCTTGTGGGAATACACGCAACAACATAGTGAATCCGCGAAAAGCTATGTTTCTATTTTATTTATCTTTTCTTTTTTCTTTTTCACCGCTTCGCTTTACCCCTAGTTTAGAAGACCGTTGAGTCTATCCAGACACTCGGATCATCTTACCACGAACACGAATTGTGCGAGGTTGCAAGTCTCGACGACTCGGTGTCTCAGCGATGCGTGGAAAAATAAGTAATTGCTGCTCCGTCCATTACTAAAACCTTAAAACGTGCTAAAAACGTCATCTCCAATCGTCTGCGATCAACGAAACGCATTAAGGGAACAACGGTCACTGGCAGCCTAAGAAACTCGAGGCGTGGCTCGTAATGTTCACGTCTCTCGCTTAGTGATTGGTTCGTCTGCGTTCGTATCGGCTTATGCCGCATCCTGATTGGCCGCGGAGCGATGACGAGACGCACGGGACTTCACCCACGCCCCGCGTTTGTTGAGTTGTCGTTCACCGTGCATCCATTCGAGAAGACCAACCGTCTGCCCGATCCGAGTGTAAGAACGTGCGACGCGTCGAAATTGTGCAGAAAAGCTTATTTTGCCGGCATTGTCGCGTTTTCCGTCTTTCGAGTAACGCTACGGGCGCAACACGAAACGAAATAACTGACATCTAAGCTCCGTGGAGAAGCGATATCTTCACCGCAAACATTTAGAAATTCGTAGGTAGCCTACTTGCGCTCGGTGCTTGCTGTTAATTAAACTAAATAATAAAGATTCCGACAAATTCACTCGCAGTTCATTCGCCGTGCGTACGTTAATTAAAAAAAAAAATCGTTGCCATTCCAAACGCTTCCTGTAGAGCACGCTCGCCCCCTCTGCAGCTTGGCTTTGCGGGAAAGCCGAACCAACAAAGCGAACGCGTTTACTCGGGAATACGGATCGCTTCAAACGTCATTACTGACTCTGCAGAAAGCTCAGCCACGCATCCCTAAGCACCCTATAAATACTGGACCAAAAATAAACACACACACACACACGCTCAAAAAAAAAAAAAAAGAATTCTAACGTCCGTAAGGCGGCCGGGATATGGAATGCTTCGTTCGACTTCAAGTTTCGCTGAAAAGTCGGTTCCCAGTGTAACAGTTTTCGAAGGCCTCTCTCTCCGGGCTGTCCCTTTCTTTCTCTCTCTCTCTCTCGACTTCTAAAAACGATCATCGGGCCCGGTGGCCACCTCGGGTATATCTCGGGGTCCGAACTAAAAACACCCCAGAGAGAAAGATAGCTGGAAGAGAGAGACAGAGAGAGAGAGATGAAAGAAAGGGAAACCAGAGAGACTGCAGAACAGTTCAACGGGCCAAGTTCCAAAATCGCTTCGGCGCCAGTCTTCCGACTTCCCACGAGGGAATGTGTTTATTTCCACGGGCGCTGTCTACGAATGGGACAGACGACAGAGGCCAAAGAAACCATCACAATATCCTCCTCCCAACTCTCTTTCACTCTCTCTCTCTCTCTCTCCCTCTTTCTCTCCTTACCTACCTTTGTTGATACACGCCGGGATGTTTGGGTGGCGCCCTCTTACGGTTCCCCTACGAGACGTCACTACCAGGGTTTGCCTCGCCCCGACGTTAGGAGTTATAATCCTCACTACTTATTAACGGTTGCAAGCGAAAAGTTTAACTGTGCGTGTAAGAATAAACACAGTGGGAGCTTGGAGTCGTTGTATTCCTAAACCAATACCGTCACCGTTGACAGCCTGATACATTACTCTTGCTTCCGTCGATGAAAGCGAGATTAATCCCTTTTGAGACGTCATAGTGATCCTGTGTCTTGATTCAGCGTTTAATATGGAGACGCTCTCACGGATAGAAACTCGGGGAGAGCGAGAGACGAGAGCGAGAGGGGAGGTGACAGCGCCGAGCTCTGGTTGAAATGGTTAGTGCGTACCGTTCGAATCCGGACTAAGAACGCCGGACAGCGGCGTTCGGCGTTCGAACACCTTCGAACAGTGAATGAAAGCAAGGGCCGCTAGATTTTCGTCTGTCCACTGATCATTCCAACCAGGGTTCGGTGGTCTGCCGGTCCCGCCCGCTCTCATTTCCTTTCGGATCGATATGTAAGAGCTTCGCGTTGCTATTGGGAGCTCATGCTTTCACGTCGAGAACGCACTGAGCATGCGCTCACGGGGCCCGCCATGTGCGGTGCACGAGTGACAAAAAGTCCTTGTCCCCCTTAAAGACTGGTTCACACATTTGTAACGGTTGCGGTCGCATGCAACAGAAACGACCGTGACGACCAAAACACCGCAACAACAGTGACTCACGGATTGCTTCGCAAAGCTACCCCTTGCATCGCTTGCCATGCTCTGTACGGCGAACACTTGTCCCGGTGACTTTGTCGTTACGGTCGTTTCGGTTGCGTGCGAACCCAACCAACGCAGATGTGCGAACCAGACTTGAAAGTTTTGGCAGTTTTGACAGGGTTGTACACTAAATATGAAATAGAGTATACGTCCACTGTGGTACTGCGAGTTCTCAGACAGAAAGCAGACGAAGGCCGCTGAATGCATGTGTTTCCACCACATGCGTTCACATACACACACACACACGCAAGAATGCCGACAGTTAGAATGCTGCCTATTAGGGAGTTTTAAACTAGAGGACCCCAACGCTTTAAGTCCCCCGAGCGGCTTGGGACGCAGTGTTGCCAATTTTGCTGTTTTCCCGCTAAATTTACAGTGTATTTTGTTTTTTGTTTTTAGTTTGAAATTGCCGATTTGCGGTTGGCGGGATTTTTAGTGGTTTTCAAGTCATGTTAAGCAGGGCACACATGAGCGATGAAAACGGGCGCCGTGCGGCAGCGCGGCAGTACCCATAGCAACCGGTGCAGGCGTCCCTACGTCACTGTGACGTACTCGCCACGCTGCGCGGCGCGCTCCGATGTGGTCGGTCAGATATTTGGCACGCGGTGCGCCCGTTGCGCTTAGCGGAGAGCGGCGAAGAAGCAAATATGGCGGCCGTTTGGTTGATCGCTTCGATGCTGGTTCGGTGCAATGTGCGGCTCAAACGCTCTCGTGAGAACGTTCTAGTCGTCTGCGAAGTCATTCGAAGTCCTATGGCTGACACGGAAGGTGTTGTGAAATCGCCATTTCAACTAGGCGGGTCTTCACGAACAACAATAACGGTGCCGAGAAGCGGCGGTATGACTCCGAGCGAGATTGGTTTGGTGTTGGTGCTTTGGATTCGAGGTGGGGAATGTGTTTGCTGGAATGTTACTGCCACAGCCGATGAAGGGGTTAACACCAGGGGTGTAGAAAAGATGCCGAGACGTTGCGCTTTGTACCGGAGAAACCTTTGTAGTCGTCGAGTTTTGTCGAGCCAGCTATCGATGCTGCCGGGAGACGAAGAAATGTGTTGTGTGTTTCGGAATTGCTCTGCTGGGTTAGTACTTTGGACTGCGTTGGCAGGTATTTACTCTCATGCATACTCTTTTTATGGTGCTCGGGGATAACGCGTTGTCACTGCTCATTTCAATATCACGGTCATAACACCTGATAATTATTGCATTCGGTGAGACTTCCTATAAAGTCAATAAAACATCTCCGTGTACTTTCGAACGAAAGCGCCAAGTCTCTCATGAAAACTGGTCCAGGTCTCATACAAGCGATTAGCGCTAGCCTTTTCTGTTCAATCTGGGCTTCTTCAGACCCCTGAACGCCTTCGTAGTGGCGTTCAGGGGTCCGTATTTGTTCTGGCTATGTTTTCTTCGGGACTGACATGCGGTGCGTCTTTAGTTGTCTCAGCGGAGTTGGACACGTTTCACTTGAATTTTAAATGAATGTTAATACAGTCTACACAATTATTCATTAAAACGATTTCGATTTTTTTAATTTTTATTTCAGCTTGATCAGGTAGAAAGGAAAAGCAAACACGGCGTTGCTAGTGCTGTGAACATACCTTTTGCGGTAATGTTTTCTTCTACATTATTGCTTTAATGGTAACATAATGGTAGCGCAAGAACGTATGCGCCGGTTTTATTTGTTTTATTTTTAATCTGGATACTTTGAATTCACATTTAGGACATAAATATTGCGTTTTGAAGCTATGTACTGCCACTCGCTCTACGTTCGGTGCCAATGGTGGCCCAGCAACTATGTGCGTCGAGCGACGGGCTTTTGCGTGCATGTGTCTTTGGATACACAAATATCGCCGCGTATCGCCAGGTGGTGCATCATGCGGAGCACCGCGCGGCGCATAATTTCACCGCTCATGCTTTACCGTCTTTTATGCCATTGGAAAATGTTTTCCAATTTACATTTATCGATCGTAAATAGGTTAATTTGTTACGTTATAAGTAAGAGTTGTATGTCGTTATTTTCGCTTATTCTCAACAAAATTCTGGTCAGTGAGAATAAGGCTCCTGACGCCATTGAGGTATTATGGAAGCATACATCGAGGCATAGAGTTAAAACGGTCATTATTGGCCTGTGCCATAAGTTAAGCTGTTTTTAGCGGTGTTTCAATTTACCTTTAGCCGTTTTTCTTTGTTTTTTTTTTTAGTTTTAGTTGGCAACGTTGTTGGTCGTCGCAAGCACTGCCTTTGCGCAGAGGTTTTGCGCATGCGCCGTGCGAAGCCCCAAGATGCTCGAGGAACCCAATCTGTTGAGGCCCCCTATTCCATATCTCTCCATTATTAGTGTTATTTCTCTTCTTTTTTGTTTGCGTAATTTTCCTCGAGACAGATGCAAACATTCTGCTTACTGACGGCCTTGCTCGCGCTCTCGCGTACAAAAGGACGCGCACTGACACGTGCGAAACCACAGAGATAACCGTGCTCATAAACTCGGATACAGAAACGTATTACGTGAGCATTCAAGGTGGGCTTTCGTGGGGAAAAATAATTGCGGATAATGGTGCAAAAACCCTAGGTCCCCTTCAAAGCCGCGCCGTGTCAGACGACCGCTGAAACCTTTGAAACGTCATTTCTAATGTGCGCGCGCCGAATGTTTTCTCAATATTTGTTTTTATTTTTGCGGATGACGTATTAGGCACGGTGTGCACCAAAAAAAAAAAGTTCAATTTTTGTTACAAATAAAGAAATATAGGGAATGGTGATTGTCTGGTACTCGTACAAGCGCAGTAGAAAAATAAAAGTCTGAGTAAAGTTGATAAAGAATAAGTAACATGCAGTAGTTGTCCCTTCCACCGAGTAGCATACTGATGAAACATGCTTAAAATTGCGCACAAATAGAAAGGAACAGAGGAGAAAGAACAGACAAGCGCAAACTCACAACTCGATGTACTGAAGGAAGAAAAAAGAACAACCCGCAGTATCAGCTCGAGCCAAGGCCACCGTGGCCGAGGCCACACTGGAACTGGGGCACCCATGCACGCGGAGGGCACACAGCATCAACCACACTCCTACGATTGCAGAAAGGCGATTTACTTACCACAGAAGGTTGGCTGACACAACGGTCTCCTAGGCGGAGTATACTAAAAGCTTCAAAAATTTCCCTAATGCGTTTTTCGTGGAATCTGCCAATTATCAAGGTTTTTTGAAACGGTGTTGTTCACTAATACCCCTGTCAGACGGGCATTTTAAAGGCCTTTAGAACAAGCTCCTTTATAAAATCGGCGAACCGGCGCACGCCATAGGGCACGTGCGCACTCAACTTTGCGAGCAGATTGGCCGATTTTATAAAGGAGCTTAGTGAAAAAGACCTTTAGAACGCCGTCTGACAGGGGTATGCTTGATAATGCAGGGGTAGGTGACCCCCCACCGTGGAATTTCGAGAGAGATTGTGTTCCCTTAAACGGTCATCAACACACCGTCTTGTTTGTCCTACGTAGCTATACGTAGGACAAACAGGACGGTGTGTTGAAGAAAAATATCGCTTAGTGCCGTTGCAACACATGTGCCTAAACACAATCCCGACTTTTGCACAAAAAAAAAAAAAGTTTTGCCACCCAATGATTGTCGCTCAAGAAAACTTTCTATGGGTACACCACTTAAAGGGCCTCTCACACGCCAAAAAAAAAAAATATTTTTTTCATGCTAGGCGTTAAAATGGCATATCAGGACTTTACAAAAAAAATGTTTCACTATAGAGTTGCATGGTTTGTTTATAAAAAATAGAAATATGAGGCCCAATTCAAAGTTCCCGCCGTGCACTGTGACGTAACAGTGTACCGCAAGGTGTCGGGGCGGTCAGAAGGGAGGCATCGCCGGACGTCACGTGAGTTGTATCCCTCCTCGTGCTTACCGCGAACGCGTGTAATATTTTTCTTTTTTATATTTTTGTTATTCTCCGCACCTCCACGAGCGATTCAAGCAGACAAGGTTTCTTTTATTTGTTTTTCATCGCTTAATGTTACTGTAAAGGTAGAAGAAGCGGAGTCAGTGAATTGACGTGATCAAGTACAATGCCTAGAAGGTTCTATGGGAGGGAATGTCCCGGTATTTCAGCAACTGAAGAAGAGATCACACTGCATGCATTTCTGAGAGACATACATCGGCCGCATGTGCACCTAGTAAACAAGTTCTACTCATGTTCTAGACAAAATACGTACTTTGTGCTCGACGTTTACTTGTGCTTCGTTCACTCACCAGTTCGTATTCTTTAGACGGCAGGCATCTTCAGCCTGGAGAGTATCCGATGATTCAACGACCTCGGTGTCTGAACCTTCAGCAATGCGATCGGGCGTGTCGTATGCTAGCAATCTTAATTTCTGCGAGCGTTCTAAATTTGTTTTTCAAAACTTTATAGCTTGTTTGGCGCCCAGTATAGCCCTGTATCATCGGACTGACGGCATGCACTCGTACACTGGCTTGTACTCGAAACGCTTTCATCAGTAACCTCCATCACGTCGATCCACTGACTCTTCGTCCTCAAATTTTACAGCAAGCAAACTAACCCACGGTGCAGGGATAAAGAGCTAGTGGAACTGAAACTTCATTTTCTACGATCGCTCGTACGAAGAGCAGAATAAAAAAAAAAAAAAATAAAAAAAGTCAGAGGCACGGAAGCGGAGAGCACGAGGAGTGAAACTGACGTGACTTCCGGTGAACCTACTTTTAGTGACATAGATCGATGCCTCCCTTCTGACCGCCCCGACATCTTGCGGTACACTGTTACGTCACAGTGCACGGCGGGAACTTTGAATTGGGCCTCGTATTTCTATTTTTTATAAAAATACTACGCAAGTCTATAGTGAAACAATTTTTTTTGTAATGTCCTGATATTCCATTTCAACGCCTGGCATGAAAAAAAAAAATTTTTTTTGGCGTGTCAGAGGTTCTTTAAGCTCCGGAACGAGCGCTGACCATGGGACTTAAAGAGCCTCTGACACGCAAAAAAAAAACTTTTTTTTTCATGCTAGGCATTGAATTGGCATATCAAGACATTACAAAAAAATTGTTTCACTATAGAGTTCGTAGTTTTTTTATAATAAAATAGAAATACGAGGCCCAATTCAAAGTTCCCACCGTGCACTGTGACGTAACAGTGTACCGCAAGGTGTCGGGGCGGTCAGAAGGGAGGCATCGCCGGAAGTCACGTGAGTTGTATCCCTCCTCGTGCTTACCGCGAACGCGTGTAATATTTTTCTTTTTTATATTTTTGTTATTCTCCGCACCTCCACGAGCGATTCAAGCAGACAAGGTTTCTTTTATTTGTTTTTCATCGCTTAATGTTACTGTAAAGGTAGAAGAAGCGGAGTCAGTGAATTGACGTGATCAACTACAATGCCTAGAAGGTTCTATGTGAGGGAATGTCCCGGTATTTCAGCAACTGAAGAAGAGATCACACTGCATGCATTTCTGAGAGACATACATCGGCCGCATGAGCACCTAGTAAACAAGCTCTACTCATGTTCTAGACAAAATACGTACTTTGTGCTCGACGTTTACTTGTACTTGGTACACTCACCAGTTCGTATTCTTTAGACGGCAGGCATCTTCAGCCTGGAGAGTATCCGATGATTCAACGACCTCGGTGTCTCAACCTTCAGCAATGCGATCGGGCGTGTCATATGCTAGCAATCCTAATTTCTGCGAGCGTTCTAAATTTGTTTTTTCAAAACTTTATAGCTTGTTTTGCGCCCAGTATAGCCCTGTATCATCGGACTGACGGCATGCACGCATACACTGGCTTGTACTCGCAACGCTTTCATCGTTGACCTCCATCACGTCGATCCACTGACTCTTCGTCCTCAAAATTTACAGCACGCAAACTAACCAACAGTGCAGGGATAAAGAGCTAGTGGAACTGAAACTTCGTTTTCTACGATCGCTCGTACGAAGAGCAGAATAAAAAAAGAAAAAAACGTCTTAGGCACGGTCGCGGAGAGCACGAGGAGTGAAACTCACGCGACTTCCGGTGAACCCACTTTTAGTGACGTAGGTCGATGCCTCCCTTCTGAGTGCCCCGACACCTTGCGGTACACTGTTACGTCACAGTGCACGGCGGGAACTTTGAATTGGGCCTCGTATTTCTATTTTTTATAAAAAAAAACTACGCAACTCTATAGTGAAACAATTTGTTTTGTAATGTCCTGATATGCCAAGTCAACGCCTAGCCTGAAAAAAAAATGTTTTTTTTTTTTTGGCGTGTCAGAGGCCCTTTAATGCATGACTTGACGGAGGCAAGTATATGTCACCGAAAGAGGGTTGTGGCCACGGCAGATGTCGCCCTATCTTCAAAAGTACCTTTTTGTTGTGAAGATTACGGATCCCTTTAGAGCCTGTAATTCGGAAGCCGTCGTTGAAATACTAAGGACAGATGACTTGTCCACTCACAAAGTTTTAGTGTGTACGTTCAAGGCCTTTGTTACTCGCTTCCCCATGAACATCTACTTGCCTCTGTCAAGGCATGCATTGAGTTCCACGGTGAGCTCTCGTTCCGGAACTGAAGTGGTGTACCCATAGAAAGGTTTCTTTCTTAATTCTTAATTCTTAATCTTAATTCAACTTTCATTGGGTGGCGAAACGGGATTTTGTTTGTGCAAAAGTCGGGAGTGTGTATAGGCTCAAGTGTTGCACCGGTTCTAAGCGATATTTTTCTTGCGGGGGTCGACCGTGCCATTAAGACACCCATAGCGTATATGCCAGTTCTTCACGTGCTTAGGTGTGTAGATGTATTGCCTGCTAGTGTACCGAAAGACATTGAACAATAATGTAATGAGCATGCATCATGGACATTTTCCACAAGTGCGGTTCAGCACATATTTTACTTATGAAGCTCCTAAGGAAGGTGTGTTGCGATTTCTAGACCTTTCCCTACTTTTTTACACACAAATCACCTGGGTTCGTGCATTGTCACCCCGTTCTAAAAAAGATTTACTACACTATACGTCCTCGCACTCAAAAGTCGTAAAAAAAGGCATAGCTCTTTCCTGCCTTACTTCAACTTTAAAGAAGTCATGTTTCCACACCATCAAAGGCAGTTTTAATTCTCAAATTGAGAGACTTACATCGTCTCGGTTTCCAACGCAGGTGCTAACTGGGGTGGTAGGATCACTGATAAAAAAAAATTAAAAGGATATGAAAACGCTGCACGTATTATTGACAAAAAAAAAAGAGGTGGCGGTTTCGTATATGCACAAAATTTCCCACAATCTAAAGCATGTAGCCAGTAGGTACGGAGTCCCCTTAGTGACGTGAGCTCTCCAAAATATAGGTCAAATTTGTTCTAAAGTTCGAGCAAAAGTATAAAATATTACAAAACAGATGCAGCACAAAACACGTCCACCCTTATGTGCCCTGTTCAACCAGTATGATTTATAACATCCCCCTTCCATGTGATAGATCCTACGTAGGACAAACGGGATGGTATTTTAATGATCGGTTAAGGGAAAACAATATTTCTCTAAATTCCACGTTGGGTCACCTACCCCTGCATTGTGAAGCGTGTTAGTGTACACCATATTTCAAAAAATCTCGATAATTGGCAGATTCCACGAGAAACACACTAGGGAAAGTTTTAAAGCTTTTAGTATACTCCGCCTAGGCGAGCGTTGTGTGAGCCAACCTTCTCTGGCATTAAGGCCACGGTCCCACTGAATGTGGCAGTTTAGGTACTTTTTGGCAGGTCATTACTCATCTTTTGAATACATGTTTTCTGGGAATTGATGTCGTTCGAAAGGCAATGCAATCCTCTTTCATTTAATATTCTGTATGTAATGGTTTATACTGCTCATGGGCATTTGTAGCGTTGCGAATATGATGACGCGGACCCTCACTTGCTCCACTGGTTCATGTTTCATAAAGAATCTATTAAAGATAACACGGTTCCAATAGAGCAGTTTTGTTAAGATGATGTCGGAGCAGAATGTAACGATATGCTTTTTTTTTGGTATTTGCACTACTTTGTTTTGTTCATCTCTCCAAATATGGCCCTAAAACTGTAATTTTTCAGCTCAAATATGATTTTAATGACATGCGCTAGGGCAATGAAATTACCTAAAGATGTAGTGCTTATAATTGGTAATATGCAGAAAAACAGTTATTGCTGTGCAATTTTTTTTTTTTAGATATTCTATATCAAACGTAGCACCTTTTTTTTGCTTTGAGTCACGGTGCTTCAAATGCCGCTGAGGAAATAATTAAACTGTGATAAAATCTTTTTTAACATTTAGAACCACAATGATTGCCCAAAAAGTGGACGATAGCTTTTTTTCATTTTCAAAGTGGTAACGCTCCAGGAGCCCTTCAAACTTACCTGTTTTGACGCATATCTTTTATCGACATCAAACAGATTTATTGGCATCTAATAACATTTATTGTATGGAATAGATAGACATTGCGATGTATTAGATTTTCACAATGATCTTGCTTTGGTTTCTTGATAGGTTAGTTAATTTTAAAAACAATTAAAAACTGTTTGGGTGTTTTGTTGCGCTACCTGCCGGATGGCAGACAAAACTGCTGATTTTTAAGGTTCAAGAACTTTTCGAGGGCGGCGTTATCAATGTCCGTGTCTGTTTACCTTCATTTTGAGAAAATATGTTGGAAGATTTACTATCGACAAATGATTGGTTTAAGTTCTGTGTTAGGTTAATAAATCTAAGATCAATTATTACACAAGCGTAGTGCTATATAATGTGTTCATTATTCGATATGATTGAAATCGTTAAACAATAAAGACGAAAAGAAAAGAATACACCCGAGTTCACTTCGTGCCCATAGAGCCACTAAATGAGCTCCGCTTAGAGTATCGGCACTCCGTTCCCCAACATTGTTGTGGGCGCCGCCATGTTTGGGTCTTGTGCAGAGCAAACGCAACTGCCGATCGTTATGATTCAAAAGTGCGACTTCCTCAGCATTAGATCCGGTGTCAGGAAGCTGATGCAATATTGCTTTGCTCTGTCGCGGACTGTTTAAACATTTGTGGAGGACAGAAATGCGTTTCCTGTTATTTTCGATAAAGCTTCAGATAACTGGCAACCATAATTTTAAGCCACAATATGCCCAAGTGTCGTTACTCTGAAGCGTAGCTTATTTAATGACACTATTCATGCCCTTGTTCAAGGAGCTTGTAATACCTGAAGGGGCCATGACGTAAGCCCCGTGAGTTCCACAAGTCACTACCTAAAGACGCCTGCCTCTTCTTCACTGTTCCCGCTAGTGCCACTAAATTAGCTACGCTTCAGTGTAGCGACACTTGGCCATATTGTGGCTTAAAATCATGGTTGCCAGTTATCTGAAGCTTTATCTGAAGTCACAGGAAACGCTTTTTTGTCCTCCACAAATGTTTAAACAGTTCGCGACAAAGCAAAGCAATATTACATGAGCCGCTAAACACCGAATCTAATGCTGAGCAAGTCGCACTTTTGAATCATGATGATCCGCAGTTGCGTCTGCTCTGCACAAGCACCAAAATGGCGGCGCCCACAACAATGTAGCGGAACGGAGTGCCGATATTCTAAGCGCAGCTCGTTCAGCGGGTCTAGTTCCCGCGAAGCTTCTTTCCCCTTACTGAAACTGAAACTAAATATGAATAATACACCATTATTATAGCTTATTTTACTACACATGATGAGAGGAGGAAGCGGCCGGGTAGTAGAAACGCGGGTATTATGTGTGATCATTCTAACCGTCTCTGAAGAGAGGACGCCAGCTTGCGCTGGTTTCAAAAAGGCGATTCAAAGAAAAGAGGCGGCACGCTATGTTCTTTGTGACTGTGCGTCTAATTCATATACAGGTATATTTGAAAATCGACGATGGACGTCGATCGTCTTGAGGTAATGTAACGTAATAACATGATATAAATAATAAACATAATGAAGGACTGAACGACTCAATTTTTCAATTCATGAATTCTAATATAGCGGTAGCCTATTGTACTTACTGTTGATGAAGAGCAATATGAGGTGACGAGGTAATAATTAAATGATGAGGCTCTATAAACTATTCCATTTAGCGCTCTCAGGGCGGCGCCATTTTGTTAGACCGCAGCGCCCTCTCCACACATCCGCGACGTTCAGCGGGTTATGCGGGGTAAGGCGAGAGAGAGGGCAGGCGCCCGACTCTGCTATACTTCGTCTCACCCTACGATGGACTAAAGGCAAAAGCTTCGAACCACCAGATTCAATCACGAGCCACTTAGAAATTGCCTGGTATTTCGCTTCGATGAACGTTACTGAGTGACTCATCAATTTCACATTGCAAAGAAAGCCGACAACATACAGGCTTTTTGCAGTGTCGAAGCTATAGAAATTATGCAGCGCATTTTGATTAGGAGCATTATTTGTCCATCCTTAATCAATGCTAAGCATGTCATAGTTTAGCGTGGAACGTGATTGGACCTGGCGGCCTGTAGCTTTGGCCTTTAGTCCATTCTAGGATGAGACGAAGTAGACGACGAACCGGGAGGTTGCCGTTCTCCATCTTTGGGCTGTACCGAACATCGAGCTCTTGTTCGTGGCTACCGTTATTACGTCGTTCGCGTTCTTAGAATATTTATGGCTACTCCAAAATCAGCCTTTATCGCTCTGTTTTTTTTTTATTTCAGTAAATGATCACCTTAGAGTATCTTTGTTACGCTACTTCAATAGCAGCGCAATCAGCCGGCAACTGAACCACTGCATCTATTGCGCCAGGAGAGCACGTTTTTATTTATTATTCAAGACTTCCACTCATTGTCGCTAAAGGCCTACACCAGTGCGAACTTCGTTTAGTAAAATAGCTACAGCAACCGAATTTTCTTTTCGCCGGAGCGACCGACCACTCTGACGCAGTTTTTTTTCATTTTTTTTATGCGCACGCAGGTAACATTGCAGTTAGACTCGGTTAGTAGTTATATCAAGCATAGCATTACACGATAACTTGCATATCAAAATCCGCGCATCTGCGCTTGAAATTTTCAAAATGATGCGATTTTAAACAGAGTTTGAACGCCAGCCGGATGTTAGGTACAGCCCCCTCGGCGAAGCAGACGATGCACGGGGTGAGAGGGGGAGGGCATTTTTTTTCTCTCTCCGCTCTTCGTAGTGGAACGGTCTATAAGGACGACGACATTAGTGGGTATCTAACCACAACGTACAGTGCCAGACTTGTTTTAAGTATCGTGTACCCAAAGGCTTTTCTTCACCCGCAACAGAATATGAGAGAATCAATGAGGATGCTGCTTTACAACTGTACGTGGAACATAAAAACTGCACTGTGCGAAAGTGTGGCTTATTCATTAATATGAAGGACCGATTTCTAGCAGCATCCCCTGATGGACTGCTTGGAACAAATGGCCTCGTTGAGGTAAAGTGTCCCCGTTTCAAAAGATTCTTATAGCCTACCGAAACCGCAAAAGTGTATGAGGCGAAACATAAAGGAGGGAGCCTGGTGTGAAAGGTCCAAATCACTACCATAGCTTCTGCTACCAAATACAAGGGCAGTTACACAATACACAAAGAGAGTTTTGTAATTTCGTTATATTTACACTCTGATATCCAACGTATTCAGAGAGATGACACCTTCTGATCAAACAACATAGAGCCTTTTCTACTCAAGTTTTACGTACTACTTCGCACGGCGCACGAATAAGGCGGAAAACTTCCTTTTTCTCTTGATGTGACAACGAATAGTCTCAGCGAGTATCAACGTTGCCGATCTTTCTTGCTTCCTCGGACAAGGCGAAGGATCGCGAGTGGGCAGAGAGAGCAGACGCTCCCCGACCGCTGCTAGGGTCGACCAATAAATCTCCCTCCTTCCCCGCCCACGCCGAGCCGCGAGGTACAATATTTACTCGGACCAGTTGGCCTATCTGCAGGTGTTCTCCTGCTAAGTTTTCTTTTTTTCCGGGACGGCGCGACGCGCGTTCTTCCGTTCCACATTTGCTTGGAAAGTTGTTTCCTTGCACGCGGTGCGTCAGGAGGCGCGCCCGCATATATTTTCGTACGAGTTTAGCATCGAGCGACCACGTGCGGGCAGCTGCCGTTTGTTTATTGTGCTCTTGTGTGCTTTTTTTATTATGTATTTCTTTTTGTACAAGCTGGAGAGGACCCCCTCAGCATTTCAAGCACGAACTGCCCTTGATGACGAAAGCGGGTAAAAAAAGACTCGGGCAAAAGTGGGAAAGGGGGGGGGGGGGGGGGGTGAGACAGGAAGATGCATAACCCAAGAAAACGTCCTGCTAAAAAAAAAAAAAAGAAAAAAAAAAGAAGGTAGTTTAAACGATACAATTTAGTCGGCCGCGTGGGAAGCTGAAAAGTTCCGTTTCGATTGGTTCCTCCGTTTTCTTTTACGGCAATAGCTGTTATTGCCCCTTCTCGCAAAAAAAAAAAAAAAAAAAAAAAAAAAAAGCTCATATACGAAACCCCACTCTACAGGGAAGCACTGCACTCCCTCTCTGTGTCGTCCATCACACTCGGCACGGCTTTCTCTCGCACCCCCCCCCCCCCCCCCCCCCCTCCCTTCCCCGCTGTAGACCGCCGCCGCTGTTCTTGCTCGCCCCCCACTGCCGCAGCCCACGTTCCGTTCTCGTGTGCTCTCCGCGCCTTTACAGAACAGCTCGCGTGCTTTTACATAACGTAACAGCTACAGCTGTCAATCGCAGCATACCTCCTGTTTTCGTTTGTTTTCTAATTTATTGTTTTCTTATCTTGAGAAGAAGAGTAATTTTAGGCTAATAATTTGCATTTATCGGGAAAGAGTCACACGTGTCCTGGGCTTTCTTAGCGTGCAGTGTTTATTCTGAACCCTATAGTCAGCCAAGTGAAAGCAACATGTTCAGGTTCGTCTAAGACACAAGCCGACACGTCGACACTGGTGGAAACAGTGAGCTGACATAACGAAAATTGCGCCTAGTCTAGTCCTAGTCTGGCCCAAGTATACTCGCAAAGACCGCCAATGATTCAGAAGCCTCTTTGTCGCTGTGAAATTGCCAGAATAAAATAGGACTACTACTTTCAGTCTTGCCTTCGTAAAGCTTGATGACGTAATTGTGCGATCGAAACCACCCGCCAGACGACAGTCTAGCGCGGATCATGGATTGGACACGAGAGCTGCTTGAGTACTCGACTTAGGCTCGTAGTAAATGTATCGGCGGACACTCGGGTAGTGGCTCGTGTTTCACCACTGCGGTGTTGAGAATAGCCCAACTCCAAAAATGCCTGAAGCTCAGCACGCGTTTTCTATTATGCCAACCCCAGCGCGATGCTATGATTAATATTGGCGGCATAAGGTAGGCACCTGGCCACGTGACCGCCTGTTCAGGGTTCGAGTTGAGAGGATGAACGATGCTCATATGTCTCGAATTTCTTTGGCGACTGCCATTGCCTAGAAAGAAAAGCTAAAGTTTATTCAGTTATTAACGTTAAGGAGTGATTCCTAAGTAGTATTTAGCGAAACTAGAAAAATCGTTCCATGGCTCCGTTAAGAAAGAAAGCAAAGTTTGGTTGCTTTCAAACTAAACGCAAGTCGCAATAGATAAAAATGACAGATGCAGGCAAGCAAGAAAATTGTTCAACATCGTGAAAACGTGAGAAAGGGGTCAACACGCGAAACAAACTTGTCAAGTTGTATTTGTTTCTCAGACTCGCAATATCGATTCCTCGCAATTTTTGTTTACAAACGTCAGTGTCTACAAACCCATTATTGCCTTAAAGCGACACACTCGATAAAATGGATCGCAGAAGTTGAATGGCTTTATCGGATCAAAGGATGTACAATAGACGTAAAGTGCCCCGTTTCGAGAACCCCATCGAGCGATCTGAGAAAAGAAACGAGTCCCGTATAAGCCTCGACTGCTCGGTTGCCTCATCCTTTGCCTTTGCGTTGGCGGTGAATCAGAGTGCGTAATCTGAAAGGCCAGCTGCGCGCTTGCGAAACTCAAAACCATTCAACGGGTCACTCAACCCTGATTTCAAAGCCATTGTTTTTTTCTTTGTTCCGAACCTAGAAATAAATACGTGTACCGTCGCACCGTGCTCTAGCACTAGTGAAGAAAAGAAAAAAAAAAGTTCATGTTTCTTCAATGGCATGTTTACTGTCCCACAAAAAGCGACACAGTTAATAGAAACACACAGTCGAAAGTTTGTCTTTGTTTGCGTTTTAGTCTTCCTTTTGTTTTTTATTGTGTAACTTAACGTTCCACTATGCGAAGCACAAACTACGAATGTAATTATTTGTGTTCGATAACCTCTGTGGGAAAAATCTAAATATTTATCGCTGTCATGATTGCAGGGTGGGGCCTAGGTTCCGTTTCACCTACAGTGACGCAAGGTGTAAGGTTCGCACGGTAGCATTTCATTTCTAACAAAAGCGCTGGTGTATCGCTCGTTTCCCGAGTTGCTTGGCAACATAAAACCTTGAGTGAGTTTCTTTGCTTCCTGTTCCGATGTCGCTTTCGCGCAAGGCTGTTTTCAACGGTGCAAGTATGAAAACTATAATAATCGACGCTGCCCTGTAGTTTTCCTGCTGATGATGTTTCTCCACGTTTAGTCCTGCTATTCTTATATTTGAACATAAACTGTTTTTAACTTTCAGTTCTACCAATAGAACTAGAGTACGTCATATAACTCGAAGACACATTTACGGTATAATTGTACGACGGCGTCATAGCTGATAGAGTGTTCACTTGCACACTGTTCCCCACGAATCATATTTCTGTCAATTTACGCGTATAAGCCAAACAATTGAGTGAGCGAGGCCACCCATTCTTTTTTTTTTGCCTCCGTAGTATAATGCAGCGCCGCGGAAAGTACGGTCACGAGTGTGGAGCCTGTGGACCTTTGTTAAAAGCTTTCCTCGCACGGTTACTCGGGCAGAAGTTTATTTGAAAATGTATAGACCTTTTCTGTGTACTCTCGTCCCCAGCCACCTAATAAGCGTATCCGGTATGGGCGACGAAAAAATAATCTAACGTTTCAACCTGCAAATAGTAAAAAAATAGAGGGGAGGCAAAACGAGAAAGTGTGACGGTTACGCTTATATCCTAAATTCCTTCTATTGGCGTGGCAAAGGCAAAACAATGTTTTCACCCATACTCTAAGTGACGACAATTCAAGATGGCGGCGCACTTGCAAAAAAGGTCTATACGCAACTTTCACGGCCTAGGAGACACACTAGTGCCTATCGAAATGGCTCGCATATCTGTGGTTCTAGTACGAGGCAGGCGCGTAGCCAGGGTTTTGTTTCGGGGGGGCAGCCCATGACAAAGTACCGTATGAGGGGGAGGGGGAGAGGAGTTCCCAGCAAAATAAAAGATTTCGGGGGGGGGGGGGCCGGGCCCCATGCCCCCCCCCCCCCCCCCTGGCTACGTGCCTAGTACGAGGTTATGTCTGCGACGCGCGAGTAACTCTAATCTTGTGAAATACGAGCTACACAAGAGCCTCACCTAGTACTTGCCCTTCAGCAAAGGTGTAAGCAAGCACCTTCATTTTGGTTCATTGGTGTACCACCATCCCTGAAAGTTACGAAAGTTTTTGTGCCCATGTCTTTGATAGAACAGATAGAACTTACACCGCACAGTGGTGTAAGAGTCATAAGAAATAATTATTCATTAACAGCGAAAAACGAAAAAAGGAACCAGGAGTGAGGTGCTTTGCGTCTACACGTTGTTCCTGGTTCCACGTGTCTTCTTGGCTGTGTGGTTACATCAAAACTACCTTTTATCTGACCAGTCCAACTTTCTATCGTACCACGAACAGGGACCTTTTTTAAGTTTTTCTAAAAATCTGCAGGGTATGTGAAATTACCCGTGTTCAAATCATGTCATTTAAGCCGCACTCGCATTGTTAATGCATCGTACAAGAGACGCCGTGTTCGTAACAGCGGACACTTCTCAAGCATGTTCGAAGTATGTTTCCTTGACACATACGTGTGCTTCCAACATGTCTGGAGACAGGTTTAGAGCGCAACTCTTAGGCGCCCGTTTCCGGGCTGGGCGGCGTCGGCGTCGGCGTAACCGCGCGTTGCATTATGGGACGTTTTCCATAATGCCGTCACACGTGACGTCACGTGTTCCGTCACGAGCGTAAAATTTTCCCTCTAAATTTGGCGGGAAAACGTTCCGTCAAATTCAGCGGGCAAATATCCCGCCTAATTTAGCAAAAATTTCTCCTGACAGATTTAGCGGCAAACTTTAACCCTCGTGACGTCGCGCTAAATTTAGCGGAAGTTTTTCCGCTAAATTTAGATGGGAAATTAGCGTTACGTGACCTCAACACCAATGCAGTTTCCACGCTAAATTTAGCGGGAAAATGTTCGCTGAATTTTCGCGCCAAATTAAGCGGGGAAATTTTGTGCTAGATTTCCCGCTATACTTAGCGGAAAAATGTTGGCGAATTTCCTGCTACATTTAGCGAGAATATTTCCCCGATAAATAGAGCGCGGAAATTTTCCCTTCATTTAGCAGGAAATGTAGAGAAAAGTTCCCGCTAAATGGGAGAGGAGCAGGAGAGGAGAAAGGGAGGGTACGAAGGGGGAGCAGGTACATACCCTCCCCTCCGTACCCTCCCCTCCTCTTCCTCAAGAGCTGCGCTCTAATTCTGCATTACAGAGAATCGTAAACGTCTTTGCACTGTTTTTGCACATCCGATATGGTACGACGGGCCCTCGAGTAAAGACTGCGCATGCGCAGTCCATACTCCGCTGCGCATGCGCAGTCCGTACTGCGCTGCGCATGCCTATAAACTCTCTAGTGTCTGCAGGACCGCCTTTTGTACAACGTATTACCAGTCTGACCGCGGCTTTATGGTTCTTCAGCAGTAATGTGTGTTCTTTTTTACCGCAGCGGCGTAGCGGAGCGACATGTTGGCCTGCCGCAACAGTGCCCATTCTCATTCAAGCTTCTTTTTGTGTGCAACTCTATACAAGGGCAGTCCGGTTAAAGTCACAGCCTGGAGCGGGGCCAGCATCCTAACAAGTGTGGTTTATGAGCCCGTGCGAGCTCCCACGGTGACTCGGAAGACAGCGCCACTATAAACGGAGGAATGTGTCGCAATAGCCTAGTGCCCAAACGCCGAGCTTGAAACAACGGTTCGTCTCCGCTTTTCGCGCCTCTTTTCCACGCTTCCTTTCCCTCTTCCCCGAAGGTCTGCAACGACCTTTCGTAACGTCAATACTTCCTCGCCTGTGACGTCACTTATGACGTCGCGAGCGCCTTCGCAGACGACGGTGTTGGCGTTCGTGACCGTCGTCGTCTGCTGGCTTTCTCGCAAAAATCGATCGTCCGACCTTCAGGATACTCCTTGGGTGCCGGGCCGCTCTAGGTCGGCAAGAGAGACCTGAAGGGACGCGCGGTCCTGTCTGGTTAATAGGGGACGCGTTAATATGAATACCCCGCTACAAATACAAACGTTTCGGGAATGAACTGGGTAATTGCGCGCATTTTAGTGTCCTCATTGACTCGTAATACGCTCTAAGGGTAATTCTGTGAGTTCCTTTTCCTTTGGAACACGAGGCAACCAATCACGGCAAAATATAAAAAGATTCCAGCGAATTACAAAACGTCACTGTTTACGAGGTTTTTGTTTTGTTCTCTGCGTATTTGTACACCTCCTCTATTTAATTATAGACGATTGTAAGCGGGGCGACTGGGCAACGGCACGCTGCTGCTCATGCGGACAAGCTCTTGCAAATGCAAGCTTGCCGTAGCTACGTTTACGCACACGCTACAGGTATTTGCACACATGACACAACAGTCGCGGCGCCAGGCTTGCACTTGTCGAGACCTCTGGCAAAATCCAAGCGATCCGGCGTAGTTCCGTGACAAACATCTTGGCAATCCCTTGGCAACAGTTTCGGTTTCGATTTTCCAACCTCACTTTACAATGATCCCGTCATGACCAAATACAGTATTTTCATTTTCGGGTATGTTCCTTTTTTTAAGTGTATAATATTATACCAATACAGTAAAATGCAGAAACACGTTCTGCTTTCTTTTTTTTTTGGGGGGGGGGGGAAGGGGAGGAGGGGGGGGGGGGTTAGACGTGTTATAGTTTGGCCGCATGTAAAGATGTAGTTACACGAGGTAGAAATCCCGGAGATTTCTCCCCGGCGCGCGCATCACGCGAAGAAAACGTCAGGCTTTTGCGATGCGTCGCTATGTCGTCATCTACGCGGCGGAGGGCGGCACGAACAATCCTGGTTTGGTTGCGTATCAGTTTTATTTTAGTATGATTTTGCAGCTGCTCTTTAGCAAGCGGCCAACGGTTTAGCTGTTAGCTATGCGACATTGAGCCACTGCGTAATGTTGGTGTTTTGGTTCTTCTGCCATGCCTTTCCTTCGTTGTGTAAAGTAGTGATAAGAACTGCTTCGCGCATTTTTCTCTTTTTAACATAGAATATGTTATATGGCTGGTATGATGAGTCAGCCGGGCCGAGTAGACCCGGCTAGAATTCAACCTCTACGGTTGACCACAAGCGCCCGCACCGCCCGCACTCTGTCTCGCCACCCTCGCCCCTTGGCCTTCTATGAAAAATTTGGTTCCCGTTTTCTGCTGAACAACCACAGCTTCGAGTCCAAAGGTATACATGGCATGGGCGCATCGGCACTCCGGAAAAAACGGAGCGGAAGGGGGAGAGCCACAGCTTCGAAAACCACCTCACCGCCCTCGAGAGGGTGTTTCTTCAGGACTTCGCCAGAATAGCTAAGCAATTAACGGCTCTGACGGCAAAAGCATATGGTCTTTCGTTCGACAGACCAGGCTCAGGCCGCGTTTGACTAACTTAAGAGCAAGTTGATCGCTGCTCCCCTGGTAAGACTTTGGCCGACCATTCATCTTGGCGATTGACGCCACAAAGTTTGGCGCTGGTGCAGTGTTGTAGCAGCTCCTTGAAGGACATGGAACATCCCGTCGCCTATGCCTCCAGGCAATTCGGCGCCGCTGAGCAGAAGTACGGGTTTACCGAGAGAAAGTGTCAGGCCATGGTATGGGCAGTAAATTACTTACGCTGCTACTTGTTCGACTGCAATTTCAAGGTAGTGACAGATTCCAAGCCTCTCAAGTTGATCATGAACGTCAAGGACCCGAGTTCCCAAATGGCTCGGTGGTAACTGCAATTGCAGGAATATCATTTTGAAATCAAACAAATCCGGAAATATACACACAAACGCCGATGCGTTAAGCAGGACTGCGGCGGTCGCGACAGTGATAGAGTTTGTTCGTATAGTCAACCTACCAAAATCCGTGAAGACCAACGGAAGGATCCAGATCTCCTGGCGATAATCGAGGAACTAGAGAACAAAACACGCCCAACCGACGACAACCCTTTCGGCTTGGATAGGGAGGGAACACTGTACAAGCGCTGCCGGCCTACGAGGAAGGGCCGCGCGTCAGGCTCCAGAGGTGTGGTAGAGAATTGTGGTGCCGAAGACTTGGGTTCTGACTGTCTTGCGAGAATCTCATAACACGCCGCACTCGGGGCACTTAGGATCGGAGAAAACACTCAAAAGAGTCGAGAGGTATCAACCACTACTGGTCTCGCAAGGGACAATACGTTCGAACGTACTGTGCCAAGTGCGCATCGCCATGAGCGGAAAACGTCTAAACATCGGAGGCCGGCTCCGCTCCAGGTTTTCCTCGAAGTGTCCTTGCCTTTCGAAAGAACAGCTATGAATATCGTGGGTCTTCTGTCCACTACTACCAGTGGAAACAAATTCACTCTGGTCTTTGTATATCACCTAACGAAGTAAACAGAAGTGGTCGCACTTACTGATCAAAAGGCCCACACGGTCACGCCCTCATTCGCGTAGAAGATAGTGCTCACTGCTCAGACACCGCCTACCCAAATAGCTCCTAACGAAAAAGGGTAGCAACTTTTTATCACGTCTTATGAAAGATGTGTACGAGTGCCTGGGGTTTCATAAGCGGCAGACTAGGCCCTATCACCTCACTTATAACAGGGCTGTAGAGAGGTTGAGTAAAACAGTAGCTAGTCTCCTGTCACACCTCGTTTCTCGGGATGAATGCGACTGGGATTTGTGGCTACCCTACGCAGCGTTCCCGTACAAATACTGTGATTCCTGATAGCTGTGTAGAGTTCCCTTTCTACCTGTTGCATGGGCGTGACCCTGACATGCCAAATGCGGTCACGGGAGGCCCCCAACGTATAGCCTACGAATCGTGGATGACTACCGCACTGAGCTCACGTCGCGTTTGCAAACCTCGCACGAAATAGCGCGGGAAACGCTAAGAGATTCTACGGTAAGACAGAAGCGGCACTACGGCAAGCGCTCTAGTGACCCGCCTTTTCAAGTCGGCGATTGGGCCTCTTCAAAATGTGCAAGTGGGAGCTGCGGTGGCGAAGAAGCTCAGTCCTAAGTGGAAGGGATCCTACCGGGTGTTCAAAGCGTATTTCTCCAGTTACATTCAGAATCAAGCAGATCACTGGGAGGTCCACCAAAATCGTCCACGCAGACCGCCTAAAGTGTGCAGAGCACGACACCGAGCCGCCCTGCGGCGTCATGGGGCCTGGGCAACGACTGCGGACGTCGAATGAAGAGGAGATCCCCCTGAGACAGAGCGCCGACCCATAGAAGTGGTCCCTGAAGATCAGAACGAGGATCCGTGTTTCACTAACTTCGGGGTGGGATACTTTACTGCATTATGTGATGAGAACGAACGCTGCTCGGGGTCTGCTGAAATGACGAAAGAGGCCGGATTCACGGAAGTCGAGGCGTTATCCTCACCGGATGATGCCTCACATTGATGCTAACGCGTAAGCGGGGATTGTCATGAACTAGAACACGGCTGTAGGTCGTAACTCAACCTCAGACACGGACGCGGTGTGTCCGAGAGATGCAGACGTATCGTATACGAGGAGACCTCTAAAAAGAATAGCGGCAGTCAAGAAACACGGAGAAAAGACCTGCTGGAGACACCTGCCAGTCAGCAGACGAAAACAACGGGACCGCTCATCCCGGTCTGCAAGACAACGACTTCAATCGTGAGCCAGCACACCAACGCCCATTACGAATATAAAATAATGTTCAAAAAGCAGCCTGGTCTGTGCGCTCCGAACTCTTCAACTCAGGGTGAACCCACGGTATCGGTCATCTGTTACGCTGGCACCCAACCATATCCGGTTCGGTGCCAACATTCGGTTAGGTGCCTCACTCATTGGACAGCAGTGCATGCCGAACCTCTTCCTCTTGTGTCGTTGTATAACTTCCGGTGGGGGAAAACATCACGTGTTCAGACATACAGCGGCACTCTGCTACGTGAAACGAGCGCGCTCCGGTCTTCCCCAGGAGAAAGAGCACAAGATAGAGCAGCAGAAAAAAAGAGAAAAGAAAGCAGACGCTTACTTTGCAGCAGCAGTTTTGTTCTCTTTTGCTGCAAGCTGGCGCCAGGGTTCGGCACGAATCTCACTAACTGTTCCACGCATGCGTGACGCCGCCATGACTGTAGTTCATAGGAGGCAGGCGCCAGTGCATGAGTGCACGAGCTCGTGCCACCTCGTGCTCTGCTCGAGCAGACCCTAATCGGGGTTGTCGCGAGTGCAGAAAGACTACAAACATAGCCTCCTCTATAGACCTTTCCAATGTTTACAAAATCACAGTCCAGCGTGCGATCTTCTCAGCCCAGCAGGTGCGTGTTCGTCGCTTTGGAAAGCGAGCAAAGCGCGCGCCATACGCACGAACACCCAAAAATGGCACCGGCCACACGCTCTTTTTTGGAAAGGTCTATTCTCTGAAAGCCTGGAAGTACGACAGAGCCATAAAGTGCCCGGTCGCAGATTTGGAGCGCGAAGATCTATAAGAGTTGCGCATTCAGCCTCGGAGGGTGGCCGTAGCGCCGGCTTTCCTGCACGCCCTGGATGCTTTGCTCGTCACGTGACTAAACTTGGCGAATAGCGGCGCCACCCGCGCCGCCGTGCATGGAAAACAGAAAAAGAGAAGGAGGAGAAAGCAGGGGAACAAACGCCGGGGCGCGAGCAACGTCGGCGGAGCGATCGTAAAGGCGGTTTTCCTGCACGGCGCCGGATGCTTTGCTCCTCACGTGATGGATCTCGGCGAATAGCGGCGTGGCGGCGCGGGGAAAACAAATGCGCAACTCTGCTCCCCCTTCGGGGGAGCATATCGAGGAACTCTAGGGGAACCTGGACGTCAGCGCACAGCTCTTGCAGCGGCGAGGTCCCGAAACATGGTTTGCAAACTCGACGAGAAAAGAACCGGTAGCGCGAGGAACGCGAGGAACCCGAGCGGACATTCAATCGCTCGGGAGAAGTGTGTTTCGGCGTCTCGCCGCAGCGAGGCGCCCGTTGCATGGCTCTCCTCTCATCCGTTGTCTTCCGCTCTACCCTTTCACTTTTGGTGGCCGCGTCTCGTGGCGATTTGCCAGGCTTTGTCAGTATAGAGGAGGCTGTGCTACAGATCCCACGATGCATGGCGGCAGCAGTGGCGTAATGACACTGGTGAGATCGATTAAGTTTTCTGCACGCTCCGTCTATTGCGTCTCACACTCCAACAGGCTCTGGGAAAGTGTAATTTACACCGCTACCGCAGAAGATGGCACCCACAGCTAAGACATTCACGGAGCGCTCACGCGCTTACCTTGCACGACGCAGGGCCGCTTCGCGTCATCCAGTCTCCACATGTGTACAGCCTCTCCACACTACCACATCGAATTCTGTATTACCACTCCCTTTGCCACTCTAGTATAGCAAATGGGCGCCCTTTCTTAACGGTTTCTATAAGCTTCCAGTGTATCTTCTTTTCTTATAATTAGTGCATCTGCGAATAAATTATGCAATCAAGCTGTGCTGTTCTGCACAACGCGTCCGCGTGAACGCATCAAGTGCTCGCGTCATGAATGACCCCCTGAAAGTAGCGTCTCCTGAGCGAAGAATAGACGGTCTACACCACGCGACATGCTGGGGCGTCCGCCGTAGGTTTTCCGCATTTAAATCAACCTAGCGATATAGCTAACTACCCCACCGCGTGAACTTTTGCGCCCAGTACAGAAGTCTGGAGGCATTTGTTTGTTTGTTTGTTTATTTTATTTTTTTGACACAATTGTCAATGGGGTTGGGACAAAAGGCGAATACAATCACCTGACTGGGTCCCAGCCCCTGTAACAACACTCAACAGCAGGGCACAAATCAAGATAGAGAAATAAAATGAAAATGAAAAGCCAGCTCGCAGCAAAAGTAAAGAAAGAACTTATTTCAGCCAGCTAAAAACTCTTCACCTTAAAAAAAAAAAAAAAAACACTGATTAATAACACAACTCAAAAAGTATGTACACAAGCAACATTAAAATATTCCCTTAGGTATTTTTTTTTAAATTAAACATGGAAGTGATTTCCTGGGCCTCCTCATACACGCAGTAATGTTTGTTGAGGATATCAGTAATCTGCATGGTAGGATAATTTTTGAGTACCTTAATTAGTTCTCATTTTTGGTTTTGGAAACTGCTGGTGCCTCAGGTTGTAATTTCTTTGCTTGGGTAGGTATGTCTCATGAAAGATGTCAGGATCAATGCTAATTTGTGTATGCATTGAAATCGTCACCTTTAGACCAAAAAGGTTATGTACCGTAAGTGTTTTATGTTTATTGAAACTATAGGAAGTTGATTGAAACCGGGGCAAATTATCAGTTAGCCGAACCGCGCGTTTTTGTAATGGAAGTAATTGCTTAATATTATTTCGTGTGGTTGTTCCCCACACCAATAAACAGCAATAAAGCCTCGAGTGAATCATAGATGCATAGATTTGCCGTTTTAACCAGTTTGGAAGAAGTTGTCTGAACCTAAAAAGTAAACCAATGGATCTATACTTCGTTTCAGCTTCGGTCCGAGCGCGGCCGATGTAATGAGCCGAAGGGCCAATCAAACAGCGAAGAGGCACAGCGTCATGGCATGCTCTCTGCAGTTGATAGGACCAGCGGGTATTCGCCGACTCTCTGTGCGTGCCCCTCCGCCGGCTAGTCCTATCAAGCGTAGAGAGCACGCCATGACGTTGCGCTTTTTGCGCTGTTTGATTGGCCCTTCGGCTCATAACATCGGCCGCGCTCGGACCGAAGGTGAAACGAAGTATAGAAATCTTCTTTCGGAGATCGTTTACTTAGGCAGTCCAATACAAATTTTCGTGGAAACGAACATCAAAAAATTTATAAGATTCTACGCATTTCATAATTAACTTTTGGAAGGATATATTAATTGTGTTATTAATGGGTTTGTTTTTTTGCTCTAAAAATGATGCACTTAGTTTTCGACGTATTTAGTACTAACTGATTTGCAACTGACCACAAGTGAATTCGGTCCAACCAAGTGTTTGTCTGTGTCTCTAAAGTATATAAGCCATTACCGGTGAAAAATACATTCGTGTCATCTGCGTATAAAGTTATGTCAGGAGTTTCTGGGATGTTTATTAAGTCGTTAATGTAAAGAAGGAAAAGTAGAGGCCCTAAAATTGATCTCTGCGGTACATCATACTGAATTTTTGCTAGAGAAGAGCGCGCATCATGGAGGACCGTATACTGAAGACGAGATGTTAAGTAGCTGCGGATCAGGCTAAGTGCAGTACGTACCTCTTATTACATAAAGCGGTAGTTTTCGGAGTAGGATGCCGTGTTTTATGGAGTCAAATGCTTTTTGAAATCTATAAAAACACCTAGTGTATAACATTGGTTTTCGTTGTTGTCTTAGATTTTATTTCTTATATTTAGCAATGCCATCTCCGTTGATTTACCTTTCTGGAATTCATACTGGTTGTTTGTAATAATGTTATCTTTAACACAGAATTCACCTAATCGTTTGTAAATAACGCGTTCGACTATTTTTGAGAAAACCGGAAGTACGAGATTGGTCTATAGTTACTCATGTTATTCTTAGGACCTCTTTTATGATTTACACATACTATTGCTATTTTCAATTTTTTTTTGGAAAGGTACCAGTGCTTAAAATAGTGTTACAAATGTGGGAAAGGGGTGAACAGATTAAATAGGAAGCTTCTTTTATTGGCTTAGAACACAACCCATCTTCACCACAGGCGGCACTGTTGCCTAAGGATTTAATAATCGTGTTTACTTCTATTTCCCAACAGGGTGCTAGACAAATTGAGTTATCCAAAGGTAATGTAACATAGGATTCACACCAAGGCGTACTCGTGGTAGGTAACATTGAAGAACCCGATACTAAAAAATGAGAGTTAAATTTGTTTGCGAGAGATTGGCCGGAGCAGGTCACCTGCTCGATTGTAAGTTGTTTTGGGGCAAGAGCATGCGGTTTAGAGGTAAGTTCATTTACAGCCTGCCAAACTTTCCTTGGAATATTATATATCGAACTAAACTTATTTTTGTAGTAGTGAGCTTTTGCCTTTTTGATATCCGCGTTGAGTTTGTTCCTCACTCTCTTGAATTCTTGTAGTATACCAGTATCTCTGGTTGTAATGAACTTTTCGTGCAATTTATAACGTTGCCTTATGCGTTTATATAACGTACATGAAATCCAAGGTTTTCTTGATTTTTATACTTCTTATATTCTTGCCACGGAAATGCCTGTTCATAACTCCTCTGTATAAGGCCTTGAAATACATTATATGATTTATTGGAGTCTGTTTCAGTTACTACAGATTCCCAGTTTACATTCGCTACCAAAGAATAGAACAGCCCAATCGAGCTATTATCAATTTTCCTATATAGCGCAGGAGTGTTATTATTACAATTACTCTTTAAATTTGGTGGGCCAACAATAAAGCTGAATATTGGTAAGTGGTCACTTAAATTACAAGATAAGACACCAGCAGCCTCCGTATGACAGTTTTTAATACATAGATCAATTAGCGTTTCCGTTTCTAATGTTATTCGAGTTGGCAATAGAATTGTTTTATCACATCCGTGTGTCTGAACAATATCAAGTAATTCAAAAGAACCCCGAATCGACCTGCCAGCAGCCGCGCAGCATGTGTAACTCACGCCGCTCAATCGAGCTACAATATTCGGGAGCTTTAGAATAAGGCATAGCCTCCTCTATACTCACAAGGCCTGTCAGTTCAACGACGGACCCATAGAGTGCCCGGTCGCTGATTTAGAGCGCGAGGATCTGGTAGCACAGAACATTTCTCGGGGAGTCTGGTATTCAACGCACAGCTTTTGAAGCGACGAGGACCAGAAACATGGTTTTCAAACCCGACGAGAAAAGTAGCGGCAGCCCGAGGAACGCAAGAAGCACGAGCGGACATTCCGTTGCTCGGGACAAGTGTGTTTCGGCTTCTTGCCGCAGCGGGGCGCCCGTTACGTGACTCTTGTCTGCCGCTCTACCTTTTCAATTTGGGCGGCCGCGTCACGTGGAGATCTGCCAGGCTTTGACAATTCGCCACTTTCAGCGATGGTAGTACCGCGGTGTGAGAATCGCGCTCCCTAGCTCCTGGATGATTGGCCTCATAATAAAAGGGCTCGCTACACCTTCCTGACGTGAACAAATAACGTAAGGCTCTGATACTGCTCGTATATAGCAAAACTAAAATTACATACGCGTCGCAGACCCGGGTTCGCACCGCTGTTCTACGGCGATCATCGAGATGACAGCCATTTCGATAGGCACCAGTGCGCCCCCTATAGGTCGTGAAAGTTGCGAATAGAGAGGAGGCTATATGAATAAGGGGCAACCTACCCTGCAGGGGGGCCCCTTAGCCGTAGGGGTACACGAGCGCAACGATACTCGCGCTGCCGGCTTTTCATAAAAGCGTACGAGGGCGCGTTCATTGCTGCGCTTGCGTGTTATGCACGCGTACTTTCTGGCTGGCCGCAATTGCGAACGAGCGCTGGCTGGACCGTGATTTAGCACGTGTGGACTGTGACTTTTGTAAAGAGTGGAAACGTCGATAATAGGGTTTTCAATACGCAGAGATGCCATGCTTGCATTTGTCGCTTGCTTCGCCAATGCGGGTCACAAGCGAAATCAATCGAGTGAAAATTTAAACACGTAATATGTTTGAGCTTAAGAAACACTTTCTCTCGCTTGCGTCACAGATAATCGGTAAGAAAAAACCAAGTCTACATGTTTCTTTAACAATCATGAAATGTTTAAAGTTAAGACCAAATCAATTCGATTCCGTATTTTTTTCTTTTCTCGAAAGTCTTTTCTCCCTCTCTCTTGTATCTCGTTCCTTCTTCGACTTTTCGTACTTTCGCTCAACTATGCCTAAGTTAAGGCGAAGCCGCTCCAGCGTCCTATGCGATCATCTCTTGGATTTGAATTGGAGCTGGTCAGACTTAGAAGATCTCCGCTATCGAGAGCCATGTGCCCGGCAGTACAGATCAAGAGTTCCTTTTCTGTTTCTTTTCTCTCTCTTCGTTCCTGTACGAGATCAACTCAAGGAAAGCCACTAGGATTCCCGAGACGCTGCCATGTCAACAATGACCGTGTCTCTTCAGGCTTAAGAATCGACAGAATGAGAAGGCGATCTAAAAGACAGCCGATATATTACTCATTACTTTATGATTTAAGCGAGGTAAGGCAAGGCGAAAGCCTGCTTTACCATTCATTGCATATAAAAGTGCCTAATAGTGCAGCAACCATGACGGATTTCCTTTGAAGCGAGCGATGCAGGGCGCCGCCATGTTTGCCTTGGGGGACTTAAAGGGGTAATGAAAAAAAAAAGTATCGACCTGAACTTAATTTTCTCATATTCATTAAAGCTCATAGATGTTGGTTCCTAAGTTTTGTGGCAAAATATATGGCAAGAAATTCCCAGGAGCCGGCGGCTTCGGTAACAGCGAACTGACGCGAGGAGCCGGCGGCAAGAAATTCCCAGGAGCCGGCAGCGTCCGTAACAACGAAAAAAAAAAAAAAAACGCGAAAGAACACGAAAGAAATTCCCAGAAGCAGGCGGCGTCTGTAACCGTTGTAACCGCAAGAAACGTTAAAATCGCAGCGAAACCGCTCCCTAGATAGCCATTGGCTAGGAGAACGAGCATAGAACGCCACCCAACAGAGAAGCTCTGTTCCTGGCGCTCCGGCCCGCACGCCAGGAAGGAAAGCGCTCGGCCACCGCTCTCGTGTCAGGCGTTGCTGGAAGCGGGTGGCAGGGGGGCTGCGGCCGCTTCTGCTCCTCTCGGCGCCCAGGAAACATGGCGCCGCCTGAGGCATCTATATCGTCGGTGGCCGCAACCTCGATAGTAGCGAAACGTGGCTGTTCACGCCAGCACACCGCAGACGAACTAAGGGAGCGGAAGAACGACATTCATGCTTTCGCATTCACAACTCATAAGAAGTACTTAGGTGTCCTCGGATTGTGTTTTTATTAGGCACTGGCTGCCCCGCAAACCTTAAAGGACGAAACCGTGTGCACTGGTGAGTAAGGCCAATTATTCTTTATTTCAGGGCTGCAAAGTTTGCTTCCAAGCAGTTAGTTTCCTTTATTTACCCTTTCTTCATTTCAATTGCTCAATACCGCCCCCCCCCCCCCCTTCCCGGGCGGACGCTGTCCCCTATCACTTTTGTTGATCCAGAATGGGTCCCCGAACCATCAGTGGTTGAGAACCACGGTTCTTGGGTGAGAATGGCGAGTGCGGGTACATAGAGGAAGGTCCGAGGAAGAGAGGAGTTCCTTCTTTCATTCCTCTTGAACAACGCTGCACGCGTTGATAAGTTTTGGGGGAAAGCTAAGAAGGAAGAAGTTGAAAAATCATTTCATGGCTCCTTCAAGTTTAGACGCAGCCGACGCTACGAGGTGATGTGACCAATCAAGCAACGTAAAAAGCGCAATTCACTTGGCATTTTTTAATGATTGGTTGAGCGATGATGGAACACACGCAAAAACATGACGAACACCACGATCGTGCACTTTTGACGCCTTTGAAGGCGATACGAAATATATTTTGTTTATGAATAGAAAACAGCCTTGAAACTTTGAATAATTACCAGATTGCTAGACGCTCTCACCGATATCTTTAGTACCACGTATGTGCTCAGGCCACGGGCGCTAAATACGCATACAGTGTCAAGGGCGCCGCTCCATACTCTAGCATAATTGTTACACCGCCACGTGTAGCACTGTTTATCTAGCAGAGATAAGGACAAGCTTAGCTCAGGTCCGACGGCGCGAAACTCTTCGACGCGCTTGTTACCATTCCCGCTGCTCGTGCAGACGGCAATAGACGATAAGCGTGTTTATAAACTCGGACGTCAGCCATGTGACCTCTTGAGTGCCCGTATCACGCGCCCGATGTTTAGGCAAGGCTTCAGTTATATCATCGGGGACACCTTTCTCTGGCTGTGCAGTAAAAAGCTATGGGCGCACCTGCACTCGAGCACCTTGGGCGCCGATCAAAGTTGCTCGTGGGCACCCCTCACTCCATTCGAAATGACCCATAACGTTGTCTGCTAGTCTAAATGCCGATCCTCACTAAAGTCACTCGATCCTGGGAAAGTGGCGCCATTGCCTTCCCTGCCTGCTAGCCGGACGCGGACAAATACTAACATGCAGACGATCAAAACCTCGCAAGGTGATTGGCTGATGGGTATCAGCTGACGCGGAAATCGCCATTATGGTTCATTCAAATCTTCGGAGGGGTTGATCTGAACCAGTCGCACCAAGTTGGCTATGGAGCATCATCGTGCTGAACGCATTTTTCGCCAATATAAGCGTATCCGCTTATTCACTTACCAATCATGCTTTTATCCACAGATCTCTTACAATGGTACTATTGTTCTCACTTATTTAAAGACAGGAAAATTACTTTGCAATGCGCATTGTCTGCAGTTGTTCTTATCGCTTCAACAGAATTGCTGTCGTTTAACTTGTGAGCAGGCTTTAAGCAGAGGCTGGTCGTAAAAGTTGATTGCGGGTTTACAATTTTCGACAACCTCTGCGTGCTGATTGTTTTTATTATTTAGAATGTGTTTAGTCTAGAGTTTTATAAAGAATGTCACGAAAATCGAGTAACTCGAAATAAAGCAAAAGTAGAACACGCTTAATTTAACAAACTTACGCCCAGCCAAATTAAGTGAGGACCCTCGATTGTCACGATGTATTGTAGCAGAATATAACGTAACTCACGGGCTCAGCGAAGCTCACGGTAAACACCCATGCTCAGTTCAAAACGCGCTGCCCATTCTATGCTTTCCGATTGTATCCGTACCATTAAGATACACTTACATTTCTTCGCTCCGTTTATTTCTATTTTCCGTGATTGACATACCATTGCTGCATATATCGCCCCATCCTAAGGTTGACCTCCTCGACGTCGTTGTCAACATTCTCTTTGTCTCCGCTGGCGTGCTTGTCCGAATTCGACCTCCCGCTCCCCACGGCGCGGCCGTTGGTGCCTCGCACTTGCGGCTGTGGAACTACCCTCGACCGTACGTTCGACTTTTCGGGCAGCAGTGGGGACACATCGCCACTGAGGGGGAGGGGTCATGAGTTCTGTCAAGCTTCGGCCCTTGGCGTTGTCGTCGGTCTCGCAAGGGCACTGTTAAGAAAAGAGACAGTACGTTAAGGAAACCACGAAACTCTTTTTTGCAACGATATTACAGCGATAGCTGTTAGCTGAGACACTTCGCGGTTAAGCGCTGTTGACCCCGCTTCATATCGTCGCGGGCCATTCTCGGCACTCATACAAAATATTCCACGGGCCGCTGATGGCAAGATAATAAGCAAACAAGATAGCATACATGGTCGTGCATGGTACAAAACAAAATGACACGTATACTCAGGAAAACAGTCCCCGCCGGGTAATCTAGCAGAGCACTCGGATAGGTGTCCATGTGACCCAGAATTAGCACAAAAAAACGATTCTCGGGAGATGCGCGTATAAAACTGCCTCAGAATTTTTGCGATGCCTTTTGTACCAGAAACAAAGAGGGAAGCAAGTGCGTTAGTGCCCCGTCAATGCAACTAACAGATGCAGCGTTTTATTTTCTAAACGAATAGCCAGAGAGATGGTATGAATAGTGTGTGTGTTTGTTTCAATGAATCTTCATTTGAGAATGCACTTCGTCTTGTCTACTCACTTGTTCTTGTCTATTCGGTGCGTTTCGTTTAGCACGGGTGACTACTTGCACCGAACTGACCTACGAAAACACGCTCCCCTCTTACGCATACAGCTGAAATGCTCTCCACTTAATACAGCCTCATTGGTTCAAAAACGCTATGGATTTTGTTTTTCGGTTGTGTTGCTCGTTTCAATACGGAACGCCTATGCGGACTCTATGGTGCGTGCTCACGCCTTACCGTTCATTCAGTTCATCTGCTACGAAATGACTCCTTAACGGCTCCGACGTCACACCTGAGCTGTGGCTGTGTTTCACCTTACGGGTTTTTCACTTTGGCTATCAACGGCTCGAAATAAGCCTTTCAGATTTATAAGCACAGAAACAGAAATCAGTGACTTCTTACACGCTCTGTGTTTTTTTTTTTTTTTTTGCACCAAGAAAGAGTTTGTGATGAGTGATAAAATCCAATACAGCTCAACTTCCTTTTAATTTAATGGGGCCACGTTTTGTACTCCGGACGTTGACTCTAGGCGATTATATGAACAATACAAAACAGAATAGCACGATCAAGATGGCACCATTTCACTGATCAAATTAAAGAGTTCAAGAGTAGAGACGCTTATTCACGTGCTGTAGACTAAAAAGAAACATTTTTGCCACAAAACGACTTGATTTTACCACCCTAAAAGAAACGTATACACATTGAAACGCCCTTGTTTGTTTGTTTGATTGATTGTTTTTTTTTTGTTTTTGTTTTCACACGCACGCACAATTTTACAAACTAACGCAGGAGTATGTACTTGTTCTGTGAGTCTATCAATATTCATATCCAATGTCAGCTGCACACTCAAATTTCAGTTGTGCACCTTTCAATAGTTGTTAAAATATTTTAGAGTACTGGGGAAACCTCATTATTGCCATTTGAGGTCTGGGGAAGAGATGGTTGTTTGAACAATAACTTCGGAGAAATTCCAAGTATTCGCCCGCTGCAAGAATATAAAGAGCGCGTCTATGGCTTGCATTGGGCGGTGGATTCACCCTTCACGTCTGGTTCTGGGTCTTTTTAATGGTTGAGATTGCAAATAAACAAATTCGGGCCAGCGGATGAACCCGTAAACAGACGTACACCTCAACCATTGTGCACACCGTTCGAATATTTACTAAGCCGCAGTCCAGCTGCTATTTCCGCAAGCCAGCGGTCGCGTGCCTGTCGCTTTGGAGAGCGAACAACGCAGGCGTTGTACGATGAGATGAGCCGGCTTCTAGAAGGTCAGTACGAGTAGACGGCATTTACCGGCTGCTCGGATTTGAGGGGTGCTGAACTTGTGCTGTCGGCGAGTTTACGCGTCGTTTCCGCAACATGTCTTCTACGTCGTCAAAACGGTCGTCCTCGGCACCCCAACATTGGAGTTTGTTTTGATCATACGCAAAGAGCAACGTGTTTACATGCGGCGTTGAGTCAATAAAATGCATTCAGTAAATGGGAGAAAACATCGAAAGCTCGGGCTGCAGAACCTAGGATCCTGGGTTCAATACCCACCCACCACTGCCCGTTCAATACCACCACGCCGTACCGGCATGCAGTCGTGTATAACTGTTGCGTGATGCACGTCAAAAACCCCAGGCTAGCGGTTGCACTGCACTGGCTAAATTTCTCATCTACAGCTGGGAGATTCGTCGCCCGTTGAGGCAGGCCAAGTTCTAGGCTGTATAAACATACACACAACCCAATCTTTTTTTTTTTTTTTCTGGGAGCGGAGGGGGGGGGGGGGGTGGAGAATTCATAGAACAGTGCAGCGTAAAGGCTCGTTCACACAGACCCGTTTTCTTACGTTACGTTATGAAAAGTCACCGGGAAATTTGTGTTTCGTCTTATGCGTGGCTACCAATTCAAGGAGATAGGCTGGCATGCGACATTCGGGACACGAATGTTTCGGTGACGACGGGCTAGGACGCTGAGTTACCGTGGCACCAAGGACACAAGGATCGTCTTAACGTAACGTAAGGAGTTGAGCTCAGTTCAACTTTTGACACAGCACCGTCTTCTTACGTTACGTCTAATACCTTTGTAATACCCCTGTTATACTCCTGTTACACGGTCACACTTAACTGCAGTTACGCTAAGCTACAGTTAGCGCACAATACTGGCCGACAGCATTCTGCGGCTATGCAGTCAAAGCTATGGGCGAACGTGCGCTTGAGCATCTTGAGTACCCATCAAAGCAGTGCACGCGCTCTCTTCACTTCTTATCCACAATTGCAAGCATGGCATCACGACTGGTGCCCCAGGCGTGCAAGCACGTGTAACGTGCGCGTGAAGATAGCTTAGGCAAGCTTGAAATTGTATGAGCTTTCCCGCACGAACAGAGAAATGGCGGCGGCCAGTCGCTTTGCTTGCAATCGTCTATAAAATAGCTGTCCGAGAGTATATTGCGGTATCTGTGGTGCCGCGTAACAGCAGTTAAAGCTGAGCTAACCGTGGTTAAGTGTGCCCTGTAATACCCCTGTTACACGGGCACACTTAACCGCGGTTAACTCAGCTTTACCTGCTGTTACGCGGCACCACAGAGACCGCACTATACTCTCGGACAGCTATTTCATAAGAAGTGAAGAGAGCGCCTGCACTGCTTTGATGGGTGCTCAAGATGCTCAAGCGCACGTTCGCCCATAGCTTTGACTGAATAGACGTTTCCACTGTTTACAAAAATCACAGTCCACACGTGTTAAATCACAGTCCAGAACGCGCACGTTCGTCGCTTCGGAAAGCGAGCAAATCACGCGCCATACGCACGAACACTGAAAATGGAACCTGCTAAGCGCCCTTTTTTGGAAAGGTCTATTGCCGCAGAATATAGTCGGTAAGTATTGTGCGCTAACTGTGGCTTAGCGTAACTGCAGTTAAGTGTGCCCGTGTAACAAGGGTATAACAGGGGCATTACACGGGCACACTTAACCGCGGTTAACTCAGCTTTAACTGCTGTTACGCGGCACCACAGATCCCGCACTATACTCTCCGACAGCTATTTCATAAGAAGTGAAGAGAGCGCGTGCACTGCTTTGATGGGTGCTCAAGATGCTCAAGCGCACGTTCGCCCATAGCTTTGACTGCATAGCCGCAGAATGTTGTCGGTAAGTATTGTGCGCTAACTGTGGCTTAGCGTAACTGCAGTTAAGTGTGCCCGTGTAATACCCCTGTTACACGGGCACACTTAACCGCGGTTAAGTCAGCTTTAACTGCTGTTACGCGGCACCACAGATCCCGCACTATACTCTCCGACAGACTTGTACGTAATCCGTTACAAGTAATGAAATTACTTGTAATCCCTTACATTTATCAGTAATTTAGTAACGGAATAATTACATATTCTCTAGAGTAATTTAAAGTAATTCCCTTACATTTCTACGTAACGGATTCCTTGTAATCCGTTACATTTTTTTTTTCAGAACCCCCCCCCCCTCTCTTTAAAAAAAGGTTTGTTTTTATTCTGGTTAGGTCGAGCGCAGTGACACCGCAAAGGGAGGCTTGGCATGGCTTGGCACTCTTCAGTTCCGCAAACCTTTTTTTTTTTTTGCAACACTAAGCCCCCGAATCTATTTTTTTAGACCCTAACAACAATGTCAAAAAATCCAAACAAACATTTCTTCAAATATAAGAAGAAAAAAAAGGGGGGGGGGGGGCAAGCTATATCCGCTTTTTTTAGTCACTATGTTTTTCTTTGCGATCGAAGGCGGGGCGAGGCGGACACCAAGTGATTGTGTGCCTCTTGGAGAAGCTCGAGGTGGTAAGTGCACAGACAAGAATTAACAATGTCCTTCTCGGTTATAGTGACTACGACCATTTTCATAATGTCACAACACGAGACCACGCTCCGACTGTCCTTAAATCCACTAAAAGGGATGTGATAATATGTGGAGGTGTTATTGCCACAAGCATCCTCGTTCGTTGCTGCACCCTTATCATCTTCTCTTAGAAAACAGGATGTATTTTTTTCTGCTTCTTTCACCTTATTTGACCCTGTTTTAAGAGCTACTTACTCTTTTGTAGTCCAACTTCTAGGGTTAGCCCACTTTATTTGTGAATTCCAGCCACGTTATCTGCATCTCAGTCACCATTTTTGTGAGTTAGCTTTTTGCGAGCACTTCGAAAATGGTAATAGTCTTCCTTTTTTCTTCTCCCTGTTTTTACCCCAGCAGGACGCATCTTATCTCAAGCAGATATTTTTACAAATAAAACAATGGTGGCTGACGTAGACTTGATATTCTGGGCTTGAGGAGAGAGTGAAACTCGTGAGTGGGGCCATAGCGCGGCTTACTTAGTTCTCTGCCCATCGCTGGCCGTGGCATCAGCAGACGTCTATCTGGAGAACACCGGAGTAAACTGCAGCCGGTTCGTGCTCCGTGCGTTTTTGAACAGCATCAAGAAAGGTACACACGGCAAACGTACGTTTACATTTCCTTGTTTTAACCGACGTTTTAATTAATTGATGTTATAAGTGTCTTTTTTTCTTTCTATTACTTATATTTATATACTGGAAACCTTTTTTATTCACCAACGTCTCAACCGAGGCTCGACCTGTTCAGAACCAAAGGAAGAAGAATATCGATAATACCTTACTGTTACAACTATGTTTTGCTATTGTCTGGCAGTAAATGCCGGTATACTAAGATGGACATAAATTAATTCTTCTTCTAGTTTTGGCCAGATGTATGGTGACTTCTACAGCTTCGCAATTTCGACAATGAAGAATTTCAGTAGATGGGTCCGATGACTCCGATAACGATACCCGATACTCCGCCGCCGCACATGCGCATTCATCATAACCGTATCGGGGGTATGGAGGGATCGGAACGATCTACTAAAACTCTCGAATATCAGGCAACGGCTGCTACGACGAAGCTTTGCTCTATCTTCGAAGTAAATAGTACTTCCATTGCTTCGCTGAAGAAGCTCAAAGGGGCGGTGCAACGATATTCGTTTTGAGCGTTTTTCACTTGTATGAGCTTTCTGGCCCTAATGGGGACCCAAGTACACTCGCACGCAACGCCACTAACCAAGAAACCTCTTAGTTGCGGTGTAATTTCAAGGAGAAAAGCGAGCGTTTTCTTTCAATCTCTCCTTCGCAAATTTTGATGACGTACCCTGGTGGTAGCAGCATCCTCCAGGGACGATATTTGAATGGCGGCTCATAGATTGGACCTGAGCATTGCGTGAGCACTCGATTTGGGGCTCGTGATAATTGATAGCTCGAGAAGCATTCGGGTAGTGGCCCGTGTCCATCGCTGCAAACGACGACAATAGCCGAGCCCTAACAATGTCTGGAACTCAGCGCGTGTCCTGTGCTTTGCCAATCCCAGCGCGTGGCTATGATCAAAATAGGCTGCATATAATCGGCTTCAGATCACGTGGCCGCTTGTTCTGGCTGCAAGTTGAGGGGGTGAACGCTGCTCGTTTTTCTTTAATTTTTTACTGGGACTTCTATTGCGTGGGGTGAAAAACGAACGCGTGTTTCATAGGTCATTAACGTCAGGGATCCGATCTAAGCGGTATTTGCGCAAAGTACAAAAATTGTTGCATCGCCCCTTCAAGGACATTAAATGGAACAGGTTGCAACAATAAGAACTTGAATAACCCTCTTCCCTTTGTTTCTTAATTGTAGACAATATTGTTGAAAGTAACGCCACGAAAGTAACGGATTACTTTTTGGGGTAACGATCAGTTACTTTTATGGGAGAGTAATTGTAATTGTAATAAATTACAATTTAGCCTTGAGTAATTGTAACTGTAATTCCTTACTATTTTTCAGTAACGTGTACAAGTCTGCTCTCCGACAGCTATTTCATAAGAAGTGAAGAGAGCGCGTGCACTGCTTTGATGGGTGCTCAAGATGCTCAAGCGCACGTTCGCCCATAGCTTTGACTGCATAGCCGCAGAATGTTGTCGGTAAGTATTGTGCGCTAACTGTGGCTTAGCGTAACTGCAGTTAAGTGTGCCCGTGTAACAAGGGTATAACAGGGGCATTACACGGGCACACATAACCGCGGTTAACTCAGCTTTAACTGCTGTTACGCGGCACCACAGATACCGCACTATACTCTCCGACAGTTATTTAATAAGTAGTGAAGAGAGCGCGTGCACTGCTTTGATGGGTGCTCAAGATGCTCAAGCGCACGTTCGCCCATAGCTTTGACTGCATAGCCGCAGAATGTTGTCGGTAAGTATTGTGCGCTAACTGTGGCTTAGCGTAACTGCAGTTAAGTGTGCCCGTGTAACTCGGGTATTACAGGGGCATAAGTCACCGAAACATTCGTGTCTCGAATGTCGCGTGCCAGGCTATCTCCTTGATTTGGTAACCACGCTTAATACGAAGCACAGATTTCCAGGTGACTTTTCGTAACGTAACGTAAGAAAACGGGTCTGTGTGAACGAGCCTTTAAAGGCCCTGTCACACTGAGGCAACACGACGGCAACATCAACACAACACGTTGTCCAACAGTCGGGCAACTTGTTTCTCGCTCCCCATGTTGTCCGACAAACCTGTCACATCGGGGCAACAGCACAACAACATGGACGACAACTAAAATGTTGCCTCGGTATGACAGCTTTCGGCAACAAAAACAGCAGCAACCTGTGTTGGACAACGTGTGTTGCCCTGATCGCTGGCTGAGCGAATTTCGGGCCGGCAACACGACGACATAGATAGCTTCGATGGTAGAGCTAGTCCCCTATCAATAACGTCTTATTCAAATAAAGGCTTGGAAAACGTTATTTAACAATAATCAGGGCTGGCGTGCAGCTAAAATATTTTCGATTATGTTTTTGCTGCGTAGTTACGGAAAGCGATTTTCGAAATGGTCACAGCTACGGTCGTGAACGTTCAGACAGGTTTTGAAATTAGAACTGCCGAGGCTCACATTACTGATAGTAAAATAAAATGTCATGCCTACTCACCTGCTGATGACGTATAATAAAAATCACCCAGAAAACCAAAGATTAAAAAATCGAAGCATTAAAGCGACCATTCTGATCATGATTATTGATGCTTGGAACTTGGAAACAGGCGCTACCAGACACCTGATTTGTTTTCAAAATACCCAGGACGTTTTGGGGGAATGAAGCGATCACATAGCAGGCGGTAGGCAAGTAGACAGCGTTGAAAAATATTTATTCCACCGATTGTTATGAAGGCCGATCGTGTCGGTGTCGCAGTTTTGAAGCACTGTCAGTTCAGCTCAACACAAAAGACGCTTTGGGGTACTGCCGGTGCTAACTCAATTTTACAGTAGACCTAGAATTTGCATGAAAGAACCGGGCAGAAACACTTCAGACGGTGGCGTAAATCCCGAATATGTATCGGCGATGTCACTTTCCTCGGTTAGGGCTATCTGCTTTTTCAGCGAATGAAGAACATTTTGATAAAATAAAGAGCGTAAAATACTTCCCGTGTCAAGTTTTCTAATCACAGTCAGTGGTTGATGTCGTACCGTGGTAATTCCTGGCCCTTCGAACGCACTAGCACTTTGTAGAGTCACATATCAGCGATTCCGCACCGCACACGAACGAAGGTAAACAATCAAGATGGCTGAGTGTTCCCCGTGTTGTCCTCGCCGTCAGCCCGGTGTGACAGGGTTGTTGGACAACAAATCGGGCAACACGGTTGCCGGGCGGCAGCAACATGTTGCCCGACTGTTGTTGCTGCCGCGA